>OZ026817.1:2819744-4019744 GCA_964023185.1 Macaria liturata | reverse complement strand
TGTGCAGTACTAACAAAAATTAGCTATCTATCCAATACTGACAAGTGATACTGGAAAGAAAAACCCCAAGGATTTCGGATAGATTACAATTTATTAAACTTATAATATCACAATTTAATGCAGCCTAATCAATTCCTAATCTTCATATATAAATATTGCTCTTACTGAATAAACTTCGTATTACTCACAAAATGATACCTACGAATGCATAAATAAATTTACCCAAACCAAACCATAACCCAACTGTTAAAACCCAACTCTGGTGAATCTAATTTGTTGAATATTATAAAACCTCTAATCTGCCACTTCATTTATCATTTTTCTTTCATTTCATTTCTAATACCTAGCTATATCTAATATTTCCGCATTTTATAATTACTTTAAGTTAATAATCACTTATCCCTACCGATGACAACTAACAACCGTTTTTACTATTATAACTCATTATTTAACTCATTCAATAAGATTTTTAATTATAATCTAATAACGATTTAACCAACGCGTGATGTTATTAGAACGCTAACTCTCTCCTTACAACCGTTAATCTACTATACAAATCAACATATCAACCTATGTTTGTTGAAGACCAATATTAACTCTTTCTATTTTTAATTTTAAGCATACTAAATTTAATTTCGCGTATAACTACATATGCTTATGCAATAACCATCTAACAATTTATGCACAATGAAACCTCCTTCGTTTTCAAATAACCTATTATACGCTCCCAAAAAGGTTTGCGTTTCATGCAAACTCTCTAGTGATTTTCCCGCGCAAAACCCACAATTATGTTATCTGTGCCTATAAAATTATTTCTTCTCTCGTTTTCCGCGCACGCCCACATAAATTAAATATATTCAATTCATTTAAAGAAATAATCAAACACAATGGACCCCATTTTAGCTAATTTAACCGCCCAATTTCCCATTCTTTTCGATCCTTCCGATACTAATTTCAATAATCAAGACTTACGCAAACAATCTATGTACAATTTATTAACAAAATATAATTTAACTTCTCCCACATCAATTTCTATATCGCAATTAAGACGAAAATACAAAGAACACATCCGTACAATCCAAGATACAACACACCCTAATACGGTAAGTTCCTTTTTTTTTTTATATGAATTCTTTTTTGTTCTCTCAAGTACTTCTGTACTTATATCTTGTTCCCTTTAATTCCTTCCAGAATCCTATCCCACTAAGCCCCCCGATTCCGTCCGCTCCAGCCAGTGAATGGATGATCGTCTGCCTGCCTGGCTTGTCTTCCTTGCCCCCCGCAGAAAGAGAAGCCGCCAGAGCGAACATTCATTCACTGGTGGCTCTACAACAACTATACCCGCCTTCGACGATTGTTGTAACTCACCGAACAACTGAACCGGTAATAAACCTTTATCTATTTATGTATATGTATAGACGCAAAATATGTACTCCTTTTAGAAAACGACTCTACTTTAACCTACTACTTCTCTCCCTTTCCAGATTCCTACAAACTCAGCGAATCCCCCCTTGCCACCATTCCCTCTTTCTATCGATACCCGACGCGCTTATGACCCAATTTTATCAGTACGTATTTACTCATCTAAGTATTGTTATTATGTCTCCATTCTACCATTTTCTCATTATTCAAGCCCCATACATAATGTGTACTTTCGATTACAGGCTCATCCATTTGTACCCACTATCTCCGATCTACCCCCGCCTACTCTGGTAAGTCTCTCCTGTCCCTGGCTACATAAAATATATAATAGCACTCACACAGTTAATAATTGACTACACCATCCCCTTTCCTTTACAGACCGATTATACGTCTCCGGAAATGGAATCTCTATTCGAAGATCTTTTCTAGAACTAATTCATTATAAATTATATAATATATTATATATATTATTATATACTAAGTTCTCCCTCTTTTATTTCCTATGTTTTCTATCTGCAACCGGTTTTATCTCTTATTTTCACCTAAAATGTTCACTAATCTAATTCAAATTTTCGCGGGTTCCAACTGTTGGTTAACTATACTATAATAACAATAGAATTTTTTGACTTGACTATCAAATAAATAAGTTTCCTAATGACTTTTTATAATAATAAAACTTATCAAACATTTCACTCATACAACACAATAAAATTATTATATATTACTCATAACTAAATTTTCCTATCAGTCGCGTAAAACGAAACGCCTATGAAATGAAACGCCCAATCGTCCAATCAGAGCTCGCGACGTCACATTCAATATCCAACATGTCCCGTCAAACACCATTTAGTGTTGTGGTAAAATTGAACAAACAACAATTTGAACTTAATCGAATGAAAACACAAAACTAATATTCTATATTTCATCCTTTAATTTACAAAGATGTACAGTCTCTTTGTAGTAAATGTTTATTCACTATTTTAATGTAGGATTAGTTAATTTTTTTTTTTCTGAATAATAAAATATATAAATATTAACAAAAATATCAATTTCAAAAAAAAAGAAAACATAATTTAACATTCGAATAATTATTCTTCTTTTTGTAAATACAATAAAAATGTGATTGTAATACAATTAATTAATTACGCACAAAAATCTCAACGCAATAAATCTTATAGACATGTTTTGTTTTCCCTAACTTCCAAGTACTAGCTATTAGAAATTTCTAAATTATCCAATTCTACTCAGATACCAGTTGTAAATTATAATATTATCTAAGACATTTTGTTATATTTTTTTTTTATAAAGCGTGAAAATACAATATTCAAACATACACAATATATTGTTTCTTGCAAAATAATCGAATCCATCCAAACACCTAGCCCCATTTTTATCGATTAATTAGATAACGTTCCCATCACTAAACTCAACCAGTTGAACGATGAGTTCACAAGATGTCGCCACTTCCGCCTGCTCTCAAATTTTATGTGAACGACCGGCAATGTTTGTGATGAAAAAAATCTCTAATTCTGTATATTCCAGCACAATACAGTGTAATTATAGATAATCTAACGCTTTTCGTGTACAAACAAAAACTACCTAGTGCCACCTGCGCCCAACTACCATTTCAAACTCCAAAACAGTGCAAAAAGTAGATAAACTTTACCTACAAAATTTGTCGTCACAATTCTACAGCAAACTACTCCCATGGTTTCAAAAGGTAAGCATACAATTCCCAACCAAACTATGTTCAGTGATAATAAGTGTCAGATCATATTCTATTACCTATCTATTGCTCACTATGTCAACAATATAACCCCATTCAATCTCAACATTAATACATGAAATCAACCCAATAAACTATCCATTTTATAATATACTTGAAAAAGAAAGTGACCCTATGGTCTTGCACAAAACTTCCCACTTCTAATCATGTCAACAAACCCAATGAAATTCCTAACAATATTGTCCCTATAATCCTTTTTATGTGTTGATAATTACCAGACCTTGCACGACTTGATATAACAATATTATATTTTTTTTCATGCTTAGACACATAACATTAACGCCCTTACTTAGATAAAGACATAAAAATCAGTCAAAAGGTAACCAGTCTAACTTAAATTTCATGTCCCTGAATAACCTAATTCATGCCTATTGTACAATGTGTTACAAAAGATATTCCCAAATAAATAAGTACTATCACACTACCTATTTTGTAATTATTCATAAATGAACAATAGAGCTAGACACCTTTCTTTAATTTTAACATCTTATCTGATCTTTCATTGTAAGAACTTTGATATTGGTTTTGACTATGAAAATTGTGCCTTTGCTAGTTGTATAATTAACCCTTTTACCTGATATTCCTAAAATATTTTACTTTTAATTTTAGTTACACCCTAATCCTCCTCTTAATAGCTTAATTTGTATAATTTTGACATTTATTCTATGAAGAAATTGATAATTGGTATGGAAACTCTCAGAAACGCCCATATAGACTGCCCTATCTTGTTCCAATAATTATTGTTCTATAATATACCACTAATTCAAACTCTACCCAGAACATAATAAAATAATCATCAAATTACATTAGTACAACCTACTAAAATAATAACTAAACCTTCTCCTTTTTTTTTTTTCAGGAATAAACACTAATGCACAATGGATGATCCCAAACACCCACCCCTTAATTTGAATACCATCAACACAAGTAAGTAATTAATGCCAACTAAATTAATTTGATTTTTTTTTAGAATTCTGTACACTATATGATAATTTTAATAAAGTCATAACGAACCCCAAAACCGCCCTAAGTTCCTCTAACATGGTTTTGTTATATCTTTTTCTATACAAACAGCCGAGTCCTACAATTCAACGCGACATCCGTCCCACAAAAATGCTCATTCTGAAATCCCGCTAATGCTATTCTCAACTATTTGTTTGTGTGTTTACTTGTTTGTTCGTTCAAATTGCCACAAAACTCTAAATATAAAACCAGATTCTTCTTTGAATAATTTCTCTACTTAACTACATTCTGACAGAACTTACTTTAAGCAATAAGGCCGCCATTTAGACTGTTACAAGCTCAAAAACTATCTAAAGTAATTCTATATTAACACCAACTATTTGTTTTCAAATATGTGAACGGTGGCCCTTAATGTCAATCTAATTTAACCAATTCAATGTTCAAAGATAAAACCCTATATTTTTCCTTCTTTCACCTAAGCATCTTAAACATGAATTTATAATAAGGTAACAACTACTCAAGCCTATTATGTTTTATCTATACTTTACTTTATAGAAATAGATTACTACATAAAGAATAAAATATTAAAGTAAAACTAAAATTATTATAAAAAGGAAACAATTATATTCAAGAAAACAAAAAGCTTAGATACATATTATAATGATTAACTTAAACAACCTTTCTTAACCAGATATTACATATGTGCCCAATTTTATTTAATTTCATACCATCAAATATTAATGTTTTAATGAACTTTATTTTTCAGATGCTGAATTATTCCACAAGCTGACATTTAGAATTGATGAAAATTGGAGACCCCAGCCCATTTGTATTTGTTACTTGTTTATTCAAAGGTAAAATTTATCCAAATTTTAATATTCATACTTACATATTTATATGATAGTGGATTATCAATTTTTGTGATATATGAGTCTATACTTGCTTCTAAATTTATTTAAATAATGTTTATATATAAAAGACTATAAGTATGACTAAATCCTACTCTATATTAATAATTCTTAAATATTTTTACTAAATTATACTAAATTCAGAAACATTTTTTTTTTTTTTATATATATATTCACATACATATTTATATACAACCTACAACTTTCTACAAAAGACTTCAACGTATGTGCTAATTTATTCTATTTATTATGGCTATATTTACAACAATAGTTTGTACAAATGTCTAACATTACTATTTTTATTTTTCAGGAAAACCAACTCTTCAATAGCAGAAAGTACCAGCCTATGAAAACTAACGACTCGCCCCCAGACGTTTTAGTTTTAAACTAGCCTAATATAATATCTTATTCTAAACGTGTCCCTCTCTGTTATCCCTCCATTTCAAACAGCAACAAATGTAGCCAGACCGCTAAGTCTGACTATTTATGATGGCCAAAATCATGTCAAATATATTCCTATTTGTAGATACTTATAACTTAAAATTACAATCCTAAAATCAATTAAATTTTAAATCCTGTCACGGCCACCCAAATGTAGCAACCCACTACCTATCTACCTATATATCTCTATTTTTTTTTGAAACTATATCTAACTTATAACTATAAATTGTAATTATGACTAATTAATAACTAACATACCGCTGATATACGTCTGATCATTGTATCTACTTTAACGAACCCTATTAGATAAGTATATGTGATGTCTTTAGTACAGCTGACCTAATTTTGTCGTCTTCTTGTTAATTAATCTTACAACTTACTTCTTCCCAATTGATATTATACTAATGTTTTACCGTGTACTCTTTCATTACCTCAAACCCATTGCTTAATTCCTATTTCTAACAATCTAGTGTTTAGAACTCTTATATAATAAATCACGTTAGTACAAACATAGAATCCTACTGATAGATGTTTAATTATATAATCTCTTTTACTAAACCCTGTTAATCAATGAGGTCAACAAAACTATATAGAGATTTCCTTCATCCGTTCATAGATTAATAATGTTAATTGCTATCTTTATAAATGTTTATTATTTAGGCTCGCTTTTGCGTACCAATCAGTCAAGAATTTAACTGAAAAGCACAGAAAATGCTCCATTCCAACGCATTTTCCCATGGTAAACATATAATTTCCACGAGATCTAAACCCCTGACAAAAGCGGCCTTTCCTATCAATGATAACTCAATCTTTTTCTAGCTGAATGTATTTACTTTTATTTTTATTCATTTGTTTGATTATGACCTACCTAACAAAACCTCGCTCGAACTTTTGACATGATTCCCTACGAAATGTGATCGTCTAGTTAGTTAGAACGCCTAGGTCATACGTAGCAACCCTAATTCTTTAAGGATGAACAGAAAAGAACCATAACCTAGTATAACCCAAATGGAGTCTACTTCTCAAAGAAAACTATCGTAAATATAAAGGTCAGATTAATCCTAACAAAGTTATGACGAAGAAAAGTTAAATACATTTAGACATTCTAGGTAATAATTCCTGATCTTGGCTGAGTGTGTAGTTACTCATAAGTAGTAGAAAAACAACAATAATGTTACGTCATCTCCATTATTCACTTTCCAACAGCTGGGTTCCTGGTTGGTGATAATTTTGCCAACGTACGAAACCCTAGAAAACACTTCTGAATTCTACCGTATAACAAAGTGACCGAGATTAGATAACTTATCTGTAAATAATTAGTTATTAATCTAAACAGCCAAAAATAGGAACTATACCATAAAGGTCTTCAGTAAGGTAATATTCTCATAAATAAACAATTAGGTTATATTCCCTATTTATTTTGTAAAGGTAATTGTTTTCAAAATGATATTTATAAACCATATACAACTGTAGTAATTTTATCATATTTTTAAATTTATTATTTTGTCAATAAATATACTCCCAACACAACTTCTGCCTTTAAGCAAGTGTAGCTTAGTTTACTTTAATTTAAATCGCTTCAACATTTCCATCAGGCGCTATCTTGCGAAATAGAATAACTTACTTTTGTATTTAAAAGAGTCATAGTTTATATTTCTAGAATTGATATTCATTCAATAAATAGTCTCTCAACTTTATTACTGTCATTTAAGCATGCGTAGCTTTGGTTAGATTTTAATTGATAATTTGCTATGATGTTTTCAATAGGCAATAAAAGAACTTCGTTTAAATAACACATGTTCCAGATAGCAGCTCCCGCTGTTTATTTCAATTAATTATCCGACTTGTATTCATTATAGCGTGTATTTATTTAATGTGAACTTGTAACCGTTCATAATCATAATTTCCAATTTTAGATGAATGTTCCCTAACTACCGCAACTTCTACGTTTTATTTGATATTACAAACTTTCTTCCAAAACTCAATTATTCGGTTCACCCTTAAATAACGCCCTATAATTTAAACGCAGTTGGTTTTATTAATTCCGCTAATAGCTCCGCGCTATTTTACGTCCCCGTCCTACTTCGTGAATCATACACAAACTTTCGTCTTATACCAAATTTCAAATAATTATCTACCTCCCTATAACCTATCATCCTAATCTAATGCAAATCTCTTCTCTAAATTTATTCCTTACTTCTTACTTACCTGTTTCTCCCTACGCTAATCCCTCAACTAAACCTACTTATCAGAATGAACCCTAGCTTCTCCTATCCCTATCCCTGCCTACTCAAAATAATATATCAGGATACTAGCCGCCGAATAACCTAGGACGACCAGTGGAACTAGGGGGGAGGAATTTAGGATGCGGAATGATTTTCCCAGATTCCCCTAATCCAGACTCAGATTAGAGAGGGTTTCTACTAACCCATGGCCAAAGGTAGTCGCGGCCGAATCGGGAGGAAATGAAGGTAGACATACAACATTTATCCAGCGGACAGCCAGAATAATGCCGGGTATAATAACAATCAAGGGCTTTAAACCACGAGAGTTTAAAGGTATCTAATCTACTTTAGCAAAGCAGTAATTAGTCACTCAAATACTAATTACAACATGCAATTACTAGCTCAAGCGGGATCCCAGATTTAAACTTTACGGGTAAATTAACGCGTTCACTGGGTAATTTGGATCTATTATTAAACCTTATATCACATTGCCTTCGACTTTGGACGACTACTTGGTGAGCCTGACAGGAGCAGGATATGCTTCAATCTTCCCAAATCCGAACGTCAAATGTGATATTTATACCATGACTGACAATTAACTCTGGCGACCACATCGTAACACTGATTGGATCAGCCCCTTCGGAACACCCAAGCCAAATGTCCGTCAAGATACCAGGTATATGCACTTAAATTGGCATACTTTCAAAACTAAATTTGTGACTTAATGATTTTATCAGGAAAGGAAAAGCTACCAATATTTAAATTTAATAATTTTAAAATAAATACCCTATTTTCCATTACCTTCGACTTTGGGCGACTACTTGGTGAGCCTGACAGGAGCAGGATATGCTTCAATCTTCCCAAATCCGAACGTTAAATGGAAAACTTATACCTTGACTGACAATTAACTCTGGCGACCACATCGTAACACTGATTGGATCAGCCCCTTCGGAACACCCAAGCCAAAAGTCCGTCAAGATACCAGGTATATGCACTTAAATTGGCATACTTTCAAAACTAAATTTGTAGCTTAAAGGTCAAAGGAACACTCCAAAGTTAATCAAGGAAAGGTAGCTCAAATGTTATGGATGAAAGATGAGATTTTTGCTTACTCAGGGATTGGACACTTCCGTCCTCCTCGGCGACCCAGCGATGAAAGAGGGCGAACTCGCGCCCCTTCCCCCTTTTATGCCAAAGTATAACAAAGGCTTCACTATCTCTTTCTTTCGCTTCCTATCCCGTTTCCCCTAATCCTCTCCGGTGTGGTCCCATGTGACTATTCCCCAAAATTCGGTACATCTACCTAAATAAATCATCATTGATTTCCAAATAAGTAACTAATACAATAATTTATTATGAACTCCTATTATAAAATCCTAATGGTTTTTTTTAGCCTTTTGATATTTATTTTAACAAACTCTTTTTTTTTATTATTATAAATTAATTCAAAACAAATACTTCAATAACTTTATGTGTAATTGGATTTAAAATATTATTATGTAATTACTTTAATGTAAACATACAAACTATGTGATATCATTTTTGATTTAATAACCTCTGTTTATAAATAACTTACTATGAACTATAACACAAATTCCTGTGAATAGTTTTACTAATAAAAATTATGTTCTAACATTTCCAATTTGTACAAAGTAATTCGACCAAACCCGGTTAGTACTCGTAATGTACCGTACCCTCTATCCACAACTGGCAACCCTTTAAATATCATGCGACTTTTAATGACTATTCTTGGAAATTTGGCCTACGTGACTTTCAACACGCTAACATATTTCTCGGAACCCGAAGCCTTCGCGCACACAAAAAAACCTTCATTATTGCGCTTCCGTTCAAATCCGTCCTTAATCATGCAATGCATTTGTAACCGAAGTAATTACCCAATATCTAATATTGACAACCAACTTAATATTACTGAATATTATTTACAAGACTCTTGAAACAAATATCCTACGAAATCTCATGTCATAATAGATCAATTTTGACTAACAATTACTACTCAAACCGATGCGTCGTCCAAGATTACAACTGTCTTCCATATTACCAACCGTCGAGTAAATGGATAAATACGGCTATTTCCGTTCAAAAGATTATCTTATTATGTGAAAAACAGTTCTAATTGTCTATAATTCTTCTAATGATACTCATACAAGACTTCTTTAACATAGAAGATAATTAATGCCGATATATTTAATACCAAACTTATGTTTAACAATTAGTTCTACCTTTTTTGTACATCAATTGACCTCAACCTTCTTTCAATGTTGAGATGAAACCTCTCTCGTCGAATGTAGGTATAAAACCTTCTTTGTTAATTTTAACATAAACTCCTTCGTTGAATTTTTGCATAAAACCTTCTTTGTAGAATGCGAATATTGGGAAAATAGATTAGTATTTAGTTTTTACATGTGTATTTTTGAGATATATCCATATTTGTTATGTTTATATATTTTTATTTAATCGATTGCAGAAAATGAGAGGTATGCTCATTTTTGGTTCGTTACAATATATACCAAATTCAAATCTAATTCTTCATCGAATTAAGTTACAATTTGATGAAAATATAGTTTTGAAAATTTTAATCAAATACTAAGGTAAACTTATTACCAGGATTATCTCAGTTTGCTACCATAGATAATATTGAAAACGACAATTAATTTATTCGTTTATATAGATTATTTTTGATGAGACAGGGTAAAAAAAATTTAAATAACAATGTTTATGTGAGTACATTTTCACTATCAACAACGAAGTTATTGAAAACTATACCTTATACCATCTTCACAGACAAGTACCTCCATCAATATGTACCTCCATATAACCATAAAACAATATATTATATAGCCCATGTTACCTCCCTCGCACAAACTTCGACCCGGTTCTGTTCTTGAAAGTCGTAACTTTACATTGTTATACAACTGTCAAACATTTCGCAGCGATTTCACAACATTAGTCTCGTAACAGGGTTGTCAAAGAGTAACTCGATTTCGTGACAGTTTGGTGGTTGAAGATGCTGAACTGACGTGGCGTGAAGGGTTCTACAAAGGAAATACTTGGTTACGTACTAACGAGTACAAAATCTAAATATATAAAACTCAAAGCTGGCTGACTGACTGATATAGTGATCTATTAACGCACGACGCACAGCCCAAACCTCTGGACGAATTGGGCTGAAATTTAGAATGAAGGTAGATGTTATAACGTAGGCATCCGCTAATAAAGGATTTTTGGAAATGCCTCTTTTGAAGGGGTGAAATAGGGGATGCAAGTTTTACATCTTAATGCGAGCGAAGCCACGAGCACCCTCTAGTATATAATATACTAGTGGATGCCCGCCGCTTCGTTGACACTCTTTGTACTACCTAAATACCAAAAATCATGATGATCGGTTCAGCCGTTTTTACGTGATGAGCGCTTAAATAAACAGACAAACAGAGACACAGATAAAGAGAGAAACGTATAAACAGACAAATAATTTATAAATTGTTGTAACGTGTTCTACTATCAAAGGATCTCAAACATTTTTTTTAAATATCTTCAATGTTCAGACTTTCGACACACACATACTTATTGATCACTGCATCCGTTATGAGTAAGGTATACTTATTATTTTATACTTTTGTTGAGCAAAGTAAATATCTGTAAATAACAAAATAACACAAACCCAAAATAGTTAAAACACTGGTAAGTTGTAAACAGCTAGAAACACTACACATTCTTCCTAATAGGTCTTCCAAACAGTAAACGAAGCAAACCATGTTGCAAACTACCGTTCACCTCAAACTGAAACCAAACTGTCGCTTAGAAATGGTTTGAAATCGGAACCGGAGATCGGCGGGTATTCCCGACTCGCCAGTTTAGACCAATAGCAGTCTACCAAGTTTCACTTCCTCTATCGGTCACGATCCAAAAATGTCCCGTGATATTATTTCTAATAGACGCCTAAATATCTTCTTATTTCTTTTATTAGGCGCAGCATGTTTCTCTATTCCATTATATTCTATCACAGACACCTAAATATAGTAAAAAAAAACATAAGTAATGACAGTTTTGTCGAATAAAGGCACCTGACATGAAGGTATGACTATTATGTGATTGATTTAGCAGTTGACTTAGTCATAAGATGTTAATAAACAATAAACCTATACTGGTAATATCCTATAAAAATAAAGAAATGTAGTAACGGGTTACCCGGTGTCCCTAACTAACGAAGCCTGTGTTTACGATCCAAAAATCGTCTATTCTATTTTTAAACTTTAACGTAGTTCGCTGACTTCAGCGGTAGAAAGCTCTAAGTTGAAAAGTGTTTTCGGTATGGTGATATGAAAACTTTGCGACGTGTTTACTGACGCCCTCCTTTAAAGCTTCAGTCTTTTGGAAATGTTGATCTTCATGGAACAAGCTGGAATAATTTTCAAATAAAAGTTGCCGTTGTAAACTTGTCAAAGTTGTGTGGTATACAAATAGTTAAGAAATCGGCAAGATACTGAATATGTAGTCACCGCGAATAAACTAAGTATTTATATGTGTCGAAGGTATAAGATTCACGGACTTTATCAAATTAATAGTCCATATTTATTTATATAAACTGTATTGTTTTTAAATGTAAGCCATACCAGCCTATCTTGTTTGTTGTACCTATATTTCATAGTCTTTTTTATTCTTAATTTGATTAATATTCCGGATAACTTTCGCTCCCGCGCAGACAATATAAGGTTAATTTATATATTACATCAAGATGGGCAACACTTTCTTGGGATCGTTTACCTTATTCCATTTCCTTAGTTAGTACCTACGTTAACCAACATTATTTAAAAAGTCCAAGTTAAGGCGAGGCATTTTCGCGCGAACTACGATTTTAGGAGGTGAGGTGTGGGGGGCCGCCCGCGCGTCTCACTCCGCGCGCTGTCCATTTCTCGTAACGTTAGCACTACGCCACAGTATAAATATTTCAGCTGTTATACTATGATCAACTTCTATTAATGTAAAGGTACAAGGTTAAACAAGAACAATAAACAGGACAATAAAGGCCAGCTTATACTAATGCACTTGAACTGTAGGAGCATCAAAAGTTTAAAAAAGAGATTAGATTTACAACTAGTAGTTGACACATACTGTCCAGATATTTTAATTCTTTCAGAAACTTGGTTATGTCCCAATGACGTTAACGGTTTAGTAATCAAGGGATATAATCATAGTAATTTTTTTGTAAGAAAACAAAGATTACATGGAGGTGTGTCCATTTTAACAAAATGTCACCTAAGATTCAAAAAACGTAGTGATATAGATGACTTATCAGTTGAGTATGACTGTAATATTACGGCAGTAGAAATTATCACTAGGGCAAGAAAGGTTTTAGTCATAGGGGTTTATAGAACAGGCAAAGGGGATTTCGAAGTATTTATTAGAATCATGTCAAAACTGCTGGAAATCATTTCAAGTGTATCGGATACTGACGTAGTATTAACAGGTGACTGGAATGTAGATTTTTTGAAAGAGTCCAAGGAGAAATCTACGCTAATGGATATAATGGGACTAGGTCAGTTAAAAAATTTCGTAGATTTTCCTACCAGAATTGAAAACAATACCGAATCATCTTTGGACTTTGTGATTTCACACATCACTAATACAAGAATCACAGTAAGATCAACACCGACAGATGTGTCTGACCATGATGCACAACTGATAATACTTAAAACTACAATTGACAAAGAAAATAAATATATAGTGACCTCAAAACGACAAGTAAATCCGCAGCGAATCTGCCAGTTCGGTGAAGCTATGCTATCATATGATTGGGACGCCATTTTCACAAAATATGATGATAAAACGTTTTCTAGTTTTATGTCCAAATTCACATGGAATATGGAATTGTATTTCCCAAAACGAGAAACTAAAAGAAAGCTCAAAAAGAATAACCCATGGATTAATGACGAATTAATACAAATTCAGAATGATATTCATGATTTATATGTAATACAAAGACAGTTCCCTGAAAATATAACAGACAACATTATTGAAGATAAAATCAGAAATAAGAATGAATTGATGCTAAATAAAAAGAAGGAATATATCGATAACCGCATAAAAGAATCTAAAAATAAAAAGAAAGAAGTTTGGGAAGTAATCAAGGAAGAGACAAATAAGAACAGAAAAGAATGGACATGGAATCTCAAAGACCCTAAAACTAACAAACAAATACCAGATAATAAGGTAGCTGACTTTATCAACAACTACTTTGTGTCAATAGGTGACGAATTAAAAACATATAATAAGCCTAATATAGAAGATTCACTAATATTTTTAAAATCTCACGTAAAAGAAAAACCTATCTTGACAATAAAGAATATTTATCCAAATGAACTTATTAAACTGGCAAGAATGAAAATAAAAGGCAACAGAACCAAAGACATCTATGATATCTCTGGTGACTTGCTGAATGATATAATGCCCTATCTAGCAGATCACATGACATTTATGATTAATAATGTACTACAATCAACACAATATCCTGGAATTTTAAAAACAGCTCGCCTCACCCCTTTATACAAAGGGAAAGGCGAAACTGACGAAGTCCAAAATTATAGACCGATTGCCATTGTTCCAACAGTATCAAAACTGATTGAGTCTGTGTTATCCCAATCAGTAATGGCGCATTTAAATGCACACAAATCCTTAGCTGACAATCAATTTGCTTATAGAGCTGGTAAATCAACCACGTCTGCCACTCATTTATTTGTAGAAAAAGTTTTGTTAAGTCTAGAAAGTAAACAATGCGTGGCAGGAATACTACTTGATTTATCCAAAGCTTTCGATTCCGTAAACCATGAATTACTACTAAATAAATTAGAAATATATGGCATTAAGGATCAAACTAGACACCTAATTAAGTCATTTCTAACACATAGACAACAAACTGTTGAAGTAAAAATTAATGGAAAAACTTATAGATCAGAACCAAAGACAATTGATGTAGGCGTACCCCAAGGCTCATCTCTCGGAAACCTACTCTTCATAATATTCCTTAACGACATGGCTCACCTGAAGGTTAAAGGGACCCTTATTCAATATGCGGATGATACTTCAATAATAGTGTCAAGTAACTCTATTGAAGGACTGAAACAAAACATTAAAGAGACACTAGAAATTCTAAGCCAATGGTTCAAGAATAATGGTCTTAAATTAAATGCATCAAAGACAAATATAGTTTGCTTCAATGCGGTATCCACCCTTAAGAAGACAATTACGATACCAACCGATAATGGAGACATAGAAAGTGTTAATATAGCAAAGTTACTAGGGTTTGACATTGACGCAGCTTTAACTTGGAAACAGCATGTTGATAACACATGCAAAAAAATGTCAAAAGGAATTTATGCATTGAAACAACTAAGAGCTGTGACTTCCAAAGAGCAACTGATAGAGGTCTACTTCGCATACGTACATTCAGTAATGTCGTACGGAATCATACTTTGGGGCTGCTCCACAGACTACGAACGTGTCCTGAAGATGCAGAAGCGTGCAATCAGGGTACTGACAAAATCTGGTTACAGAGACTCATGTAGGGAACTGTTCAGAAACCTGAACATATTGACATCTGTCTCCGTTTACATTTTTGAAATCCTTAGATATGCCAGGTCTATAATAAATGAATATCAAAGAAAACCCCCATCAAAACCCAGGGCTTGTAAACCTGTTCAACTATTAGAAAAAATTCATTGTAGATTAGTAATGTATGAAAAATTACCTAGAGTAATGGGTCAAAAACTTTACAACAAGCTACCAGTACAAATACAACAAATTGAGAGTGAGGGCATTTTTCAGAATAATGTAAAAAACCTACTCCTATCTCAGACTATTTACAGTGTATCAGAATTTATGAAAAATGACTATAGTAATTTTAAAATATCGGTTAATGAAACTGCAATAAAATAGTTGTAATAGGAATATAAGTTGAGGAAGTTTGTAATTTTATAATTTATTATATTTATATTTTATAATTATTTATTGACGAAGCCCCTATACAGCTGAAAATTAGTGTAAGTAACTAACTACATAATGTTTAACAAATGTTTAATTTATTTATTCTTTTTAAATTGTCTCATATTAATATCAATTATAATAGATACCTACTTAATTAGCTATGTAATGAATTACAATAACTTATCAAATCGTCACTCATAAGTTAATAAGGTTATAAATGTAAGACTTATCTCATAGTGAAACACTTTATTATTAAATCACATACCTATTATAATAACGCTGTAACACTATAGATGAATAAATGAATTATTATTATTATTATTATTAAAATGTTATTTTTGACAGTTTTAAATAAGCTAAGTAATAATTTATTACTTTATATCTATATATATAAAACAAAGTCGTGTTTGTTGTTTGAAAAAAAATACATAGGTTATATTAATAAAATTGCCGTGACTTTGAATATTCGCTACTTAGATAACATGCAAAAAAAAAATATCACCACATTTATAACGTTTATTATCGTATACATTCTGTTTGGATATTCTGCTTGGATCTGTTTTTAGGGTTCCGTACCCAAAGGGTAAAAAACGGGACACTATTACTAAGACTTCGCTGTCTGTCTGTCTGTCCGTCCGTATGTCACCAGGCTATATCTTATAAACCGTGATAGTTAGACAGTTTTTTTTTAGAAGATGTATTTCTGTTGCCGCAATTATTTTATTTATTTCGAACACATACAGTCGTAACAACAAATAACAACAAATATAAATTACCATAATTATTACGTTTATGATTGTATACATTCAGCTTGGTTCTGTTTTGTGTATTATGTGACCAACTAATGATGTTATAATATACTCACTCATCATTGATATTATTTTGAGATAATTTATCATCACATTCTGCAAGTCATTCTTTATCAGCTGTAGAGTTTATAGTCAATAGTAAATAATATAAAAAAGAAATAGATCGGCCTATTTTATGGTATTATTGTTTAGTACATGATCCACTTACCCATCTGTCGTTGAAGTATTGAAATTCACAGGTTGCAATTCTACTAATGGACTGGTAGTATTAGATACTCGTGACTGCTTTTTCGACCTAAATTAATTAATTATAGGGTTCTCGTACATAGGTACATACTTTTGGTCATACTGATATAATTTAGTCTGTGGCAAGTAACGACGAAAATTTACGAAATCAACTAAAATTATAGAAAGTTCTCATATACCTGAGGAGAAACATAAAGAATAAAAAAATTGGGCCACTTTTAGAAATATTGTTGCGTGCTTAGTAATTTTACTTTAAAAAAAGAGTAAACTTCATAATTTTACTATAAAAGGGAGTAATTTACATACCGTTTCTTATAGTTCTCTTTCCCTGTCCTTCTTTTAGATATTAACACTGATTTGTTCCTAACTTTATTTTTTTTATTAGCCATTTTAAATTATTACACTGTGGCAAGAATGTAAGAACGGGCGGAGAAAATTTGGCACAGGTCTAACGTTGGCAAGCGCCCGATTGCGACTGACGAGGTAGCGGGCGGCGCGGCGTCTTGTCAAACTGCTGGGAAATATTCAATTTTTGGGATTAATAATTAACTCAAAATTATAGGACTTTAGTTGAAACCCAAATTTTAGCAGGTTCTCTGTAGTATTTAAAGAAAAACATTTCTATATAAAAATGATGTGTAAAGTCAGAAATTTTATTAATAAGATATTCGATTTAGACTTTTACATTAAGCTGTCTTTGGATTTTTTTATGATCGAGTAAAGTATACCCTATCGTGTAACAAATTAGCACATTCCTCAGACAATATCCTTAAGTATATAGTATATTTTTTGCAAGACCGATACTAAGGAGTAAATACCTAAAAAATTTGATATAGTAAAACGTTTTTTTTCGCTTTTTCACTGGTGACTCGCCTTAACTATAAAATAGCAGTAGGTCAGCGTTATAAACGGTCGACAGCGCTAAGCCTTCTCAAGTAATCGCGCCCATACGTTTCCCGGCTTCCAATAAATTGCAGATTTTAACGTTGGAAAACTGGCCACATACGGATTCGATTTCACCACTTTATTTTACAGTGGAAATAGGGAGCTATTGAAAAATTAGCTACCTCAATAAAAGCATAGATCTATCTTGGCTACAATGAAAGATTTTATGAATGTAATGTATTATTCTTAGCCAAAATATTGTTAGGAACTACCATTTTGCAATAGAGTGTGGCTCAGCGGTTCCAGTGTCTGCTTTTCATCCAGACGCACCCTTATTCAAATCCGGCCCTACACCAATGACATGTATTTTCAAGTTAAGTGTGGATTTGCACTCCATGAAACGAATCATTGCAACTAGGTAAATCTAAAAAAATATCTGTTCAACCTTTTTCAAATATTCATTTCATAAAAAATACTTACGATAAAATTTCAGTATATAGTACAGCACAAGCCGATATTATCATTAATTCTGCTTACCAGTATTAAAGAGGCTATTTCACAATTACCGAAATAAAACCGCCGTACAATAATAAACAGCAAATGCACTCCGATGTTCAACATACATTTGTCCCACACATAAAATGTTAATTATGATCCCGACCAGCTTTTATGACGGAACGCTTTTACGCTAAATTGAAAACAACTCATGGTTAATTCACATCACGCCTGTATCGCTGACCAATATCACGAGAGCTTTTTGACATCTCCCAGCGGTACATAAATACGAAACTCTTTTCAAACCCAGGGGTCCAGTTATGATGGTCTTATCGTATCAAACATTTGCACTACTTCGATAAACGGTTAATGTCTCTTGTGCGATTTTAATTTATTAGCTTTGATTTGTGCGAGGTTGGATATTTTTATTTCATTATTTTTAATAAATCATTAAAAATATTTTATTTGGAAATTATTTATGCTAGAAAATATACTAGTTATCAAATTAAGTAAGCAGAACTATAATAATGTTTAAATTCACACACAGATTGTTGGAATTTAAACATTATTATAGTCTATTAAGAAAAAAGAAATAAAATTAATTAAATAAACTTTAAACTGATGAAATTCTCCTTTAAAGCAGTATCTTAAAATCCAGAGAAACTTAACTTAAGTGATACCAAAAATCTTACAAAACCACACATTCAAGTTTTTCATTGCAATCGGGCGTAGCGGGAAAATTTGAATTACTTACATCCTAATCCTCCTGAATACCTATTGTACGTGTGTGCATAAACAAGGTGAAGCTTAGTGGGCAGACAGTATGGAAAATTTATCACTTTGCAACAATGGCACCCTAATCCACCACCCTGGGGACTGCTGATTTCATTCTGTGCTCTCCGCTTGCAGGTTCGGACTATGAGTGGCGGGGAAGAATTATGTAGATACTTACTTTATTTAAATAGGTAGTGAAACGTTGCACTACCTAAGTACTGCTACGTTTCACTGCCTATTTAAATGAGAATTTCACCAGTTAAAAGTTTATTTAACTTATTTTATTTCTTTTTCCTTTGTGGACTATAATAATGTTTAAATTCTAATAATTTGTGTATGAGTTTAGTTCCAGTGAGAAATCTAAATACTTACTAGTAGTGATACTTAATCAAATTTAAAAAAAATGACGTCGTGATGACCTTTAGTAGAGAATGCAATTTATCTGTTTCCTTTTGTAATAGTAGTTGTAAAATATTTTTTCAGTGCCCGTTGCAACGGTGCTGTAGTTCTTTGAAATCTCAATTTAGGTTACAAAATTATAAGAAAACTGATAAGATCATGTTAAAGTTTCCCATAGCCATTCCTTGCGACGACACTGCACGACATTTCGAGTTCCTTTGTATACTTATGAATTTTTAAGTAGGTAAAAGTCCTCAGTAAAATAAATCAGTTTAAATGCAATTTTAGATTTACTTTCAATAAAACGTATCACAAACCAATCTTAAATGATTATGCTGTTCTGTTTGAACATCCAAATTGAAATTCAGTAAGAAAACTTTTATTCAATTTGCCTAAGTATTTTGCTGAAAATATTTTCATGAATAATAAAATTTTTGTGAGTGACATTGAAGCAACAAAGAGACCCCAGACAAATTGATCTTACCCTGTGATCAAAGACAAAGTTTGGTCCCAAACAAAAACATCTAAAAAGAAAATGGGAAAGTGAGCCCTTTTTGCCAAAATTTTCTGATTCATAATGTCGGAAACTAGGCTAAAAGTTTGTGTGCTTATTATATGAATATTAGCTTTATAATTTTGTTGGAAGTTAAATTGAAAATAGAAATATAACACGAGACAACACTGTAGACCAATTTTTCCAAATGCTAAAATTATAACTCAAGCCTAGTTTAATAATGTTGCATTCATAAAAATAAGGTTTTAGTAAATTGGAAAAAGTTGCTAAATTTCAGAATATTTTTTTGACGTAAGTTCAATAAATAAATCACGCGTCAATAGACATCAAGATTACAAAAGTATATTTTCCCCAAAAATCTAAACAACAAATATTGTAAAAAGCTACCAACAACAACGTTGGAATCGTATCGTCATCCACTACCATCAATCACGATTGATTGGGGCCAATATTTGCTGACCAATGACATTGATATACAGAAAAATATACTTTGGGTCAACTGAAATCTAAGCTACGAAAACTATGTAAGTTTACAGACATTATTATTTTGTTTACTTTCGTCATAGTTTGTTGTACTCAGGCTTACATTTGAATATAGCCAACTTATTAGTACGTACTGTAGTTACACATACGTATATTGTACACTTGCCTTAAAATAATTCTTTATACCCTGGATTGTTGTGATTACCTTAAGGAAATAGGTATGGTTGCAGGTTCATAAATGCTTATAATATAAAAAATTATAAATAAAAAAAAAATAAAAAAAAAAAATAAAAAAAAAAATGAATGTATGGACAAAACGGCATCAATTTGTAATGAACATTTTATGAACTGTTAAACTTAGATCTGTAAGACTAAAATTCTTATTCTTTTTACTAATTAATTGACTAAATACTTAACAATTTGACCTTTTCTGATGTTTGTAATTGTACTATATTTAATTTAATGTAATGTAATTAAATTCTAAATTCTATTGTGTAAGAGTAAATATTTAAAATGTATACTTTCCAAAAATAAGACCCCGGAAGGCGCTAATCACCGTGTCACAGACGCACCGGCGTCTAGTACGGTGCTTTAGAGATATTCTTGTATGTATGCATTTTTTTTTATTTTTTATTTCTTCTTACTTCTAATAAACCATTTGGTTTTAAAATTTGTAATTGTTTATGAAATCGCATTTTCTTAAATATAGATAGTTCTTCAAACACAACAAACCCTGCTCATTCTTTAACGCTGTCTATTCATTAGTTTGTTGCTTAGAGTTTAAGTGAGAGCAGAGTCATCTGAAGTTAAGCGCCACTGAAATAAAAGATGTATCATAATACAATCGCTGTATTATAGTTCCCGTAAGGCATGATTTAATTTAGTTGTAATAACCGGCTAGCACTTACGTTTATAAATACGTCGAAAAATTAGCTCGACAAGTTTCGGAAAACTGAGTTTCCATCATCAGGAGGACAAGTCAGCACGCGCGTCCCGGTTGGCCGCCTCATCCAGAAATTATTAACGTAATTAATTAAATAAAATGGGATCACTGCTGGCATCTAATAAAATGGGATCACTGCTGGCCAGTTTACAAATATTTATTCATTTAATTCCGAAAGAAATCTGTTTAATTTTCACGATATTTTAATCTCTCTAAAAGATTATGAAATACTTATTTTCTAAACTAGAGAGAGTATATCTAAATTTCCCCGCACGGTCCAACATATTTCAACAGCTGCACTACGACATATCAAAATCCTGTTTTGAAATGTCCCATCACGCGTGCCTGTTAATTGCGCAGAGTCCTTCGTACAGTCGAGTAAATAAACGTTAAGAAATATATTTCATTAATAGATAAGATTTTTCTCATTGCTATAAAGATAAAGATAAAGAATCTTTATTGATAATGTAAAGTTGTAACATAGGTATAAGTACTAATATCATAGAATATGCTACACAAATTACAATATCTCGTCAAATTGAATTTATAACATTTAGTTTTAATAAAATTTTAGAAGTTACAATGTCATGTTTTATTAATAACATAATGAAAATTTTTGTTATTAAAAACATGTCAAACATAGGTAATAATAGGTATGTAATCATTATATAGTCAGCAATATCAAATTTTTACTATTAATAAGAATATCATCACCGACTTTAGTGATAACAGTCTAAACTACTGCGTATTAATTTCCCAGTTAGTATTTTTATTATTTGCTATACGATTATAATCGTCACAGAACAACGATCGGGCCACATCGCCCCCGCGCGCGCCCCTTGAGTGGTCCTGTGCAAGATTGCACCAGTCTAACCAGCAAAATGGCGGGATATCTAGTAAAGGGCGACAAGCATGGACTTCAAAGCTCTGTGATAATCGTTAAAAAAACAAAGTCCTTATTTCATAAAACACGTTTTGAATAGCCCGATATATAGTGCTCGTGAAATGTACATACTACCTATATTTTCCCACCACGTCTTTTATCAGTTTGCTTTTAGCTTTGCTACACTTTTGTCCTAAAATGTACGCAGGATTAAAATGAATTTGCGAGTGGTCCAACATAAAAATAGCCCGGATTGGAATCGACGTCACGTACTCATGTCGACATGGCCGCCATGTTGAAATAATTCGCGAATTTACGCACAAATAGCGTTTTACGTGTTTGAAGTTTGTTAGGTTAGAACAGAATTGGAATAGTTTGTTCAAATATTAGAACTAATGCAATTTTCAATGTAGGCATTGCATTTTAGGTTTGTTTTAGTTTGTCTCAATTCATTTATAATTAATTGAAATTTACAATACAATTACAATACTAACATAAATAACATTTATTACGAAAATAAACATTTATGAGCAATTAAGTACTTTTATTGCAATTGGACACCTAGACTGAGATTTTATTCCAATTAATTTAAAGTTGAACTAGACACATAGTGGACGAAATATAATATTTTATATTTAAATAAACATTCGCCGCAAGAATTACCTTTGCTTAAATTCACTATCACTTAACAGCTTATGATTTAAATCTTGTCCTATAAATTATATTCTTCAAAATTTCATACGAAAACGTCGATAAGTATTATTTGTCATTGAAACTTGAGTATTATCTCTGTATGTCAGACACACGTGGCGTCTAAAACACAAGTCTTGGACGTAAACTTCTCTATAAGTTTCGCACGTTTTATCAAAACAATATGTGTGAAGAAAGCGTTGGGGAAAGAAGAGATTTTCATTCAAGTGTTGAGTCATTTTATTTTTCTTTTCTATTATTGCCAGTAGACAGCTTTCTATTTAACTGAGTTTATAGAGATCTAAAAAGTGTAAATATATTATTTTATAGAAGCATTGCACTTCATGATCAGCGGGGCGTCACTGGTTTATGGTGGAAGTTCCAAAGACTCACACGAAGCGCTTTGCTTCTACCTTCATAGTAAGGACAGCGATACATAGAACTCTCTACCTGGAGCCCTGTCCCAGAAAATTATAACCCAGGGGTCTTCAAATCTAGAGTAAAAAAGTTTCTTCTAGACAAGCGTGCTACATCATAGACTGTAGTGGTTAACATCAGGCAGGCTATAGTCAAACGTAAGCCTATTTCGTGCAAAAAATGATTAAAAGAGTACTGTTTTTCTACAAAATTTTGTTTTACCAAGTATTTCAGAGTGTTAGTATTGGTATAACGTTACTATTAGGGCATGAAGAACTCACTATAATCATTATCCACGACTGTTGAGTTCTCACTGCTGGTTATTGGCCTCACTTTTGATATTAAGGACGAAGTGTGGTACCTATTTATAAACTTTTATTATATTTGCCGATTATTATTGCCGAGCATCACAAGAGACGCAAATATGCTAACCTCGGCCGAGGTTACATATTTGAGCCTTTTGGAGTCGAGACTTTGGGGCCGTGGGGTCCGGGAGCCCATACTATTTTCCAAAGCCTCTCGGAGCGCTTGGTTGACGCGACGCATGACCAAAATGCTGTCCTTTTTCTGGCACAACGTATCAGCATTGCCATCCAGCGTGGTAATGCGGCCAGTATGCTGGGCACGCTGCCCTCTGGTAGTGGGCTGGAGCACTTAGATTTTCTTTAGGCTTTTCTAAAGATTTTCTAAGTGCCTCTTTTTGTAGTAGTTAGAAGTAGTATGTTTAGTTTTTCTTCTCTTGTTTTTATATTTTATTATTGTAAATAAAGAATAATTTATATGTAAAAATAAAATAAAAAGTTGGTCTTATATTACTGTCTGCTAAAATAAATACCTATGTTTGCTTACCCCAAGCAAGAACTCGTACAAAATAAATACAAGTATCTGTCACAGAGTCGTTCCAATCAAAAGAAACAAACAAAATACGACTCTCAACGCTCGTAATCAAGCAATCGAAGCGACAAAATATGTGCAAAATGCAAAACTGTGCAATTTATATGCAAAGATCCTTCGACTAATCAGCGAACAGACTGAAAAGGAATGCTTTATTTTTGCGTCGATCCTGATTTATAACCGGATTTAATTCGACCGGATCAGTTACATTCGCAGTCGGATGCCATTTACAATGTCTGGGATAAGTATAGCTTCATTTAATATACATCGCGATTGAGCTTTTATCGCTCGTGTTTGCATGATAATTTCAGTGTTATTTAATTGAATAAAACTACATTATTACACTTTGGTTGGTATATTTATCATCAGAAATAATTCGCCTTTCTCGCATAATATTAGATATATAAATATATGAATAAATATATAAATATTCCGGGACATTGCACACAACGCCATGTAGCCCCACACTAAGCTAACGCTTGTGTCGTGGGTACTAGATAACGGATATACCTAATACTTATGTACTTTTTTTTTGTAAATACATACTTATTATACATAGAAACGGCCAGACTCGACACAAGTAATTACAAATTTTAGTATTCATAATTACTTGTCTCATGCGGGAATCGAACCCGCAACCCCTAGATTATATAGATTGTTTTTATAGCCTGTTCATTTGTTTTTAATACATTTACACCTGTAAAAGTCTAATCTATATCTAATTATATCTGACTGTAGTCGTATAAACTACACCATTAAATAAAATAACTAATTAAGACTAAAACAAAAAATCATTTCTTACTTCTTCTCTTGATACTTGTAGGTATCATAGTAATTTTAACTTTTTAACATTCCATTCTGTTAATCTATATTATATTATATTGTCCACAAGTACATATATTATTTAAAATAAAAACCAAAAAGTTTTCGTCTGAACTTTAACAAAGATCTCGCCAGTGTTACACTGCCAAAATGCAAATAAGAAACTGCAATGTTACAGCACAATGAATACGACTCTTAGGAGTTTCCGCAGTGTTATCAATTTTCCACCCGAGTAATCTTGGAGAAGCAAGAAAAACTAAATAACTAGTGAACAAAACTTGGTTCTTTCCAAAACAAGGACTAAGAATTTAAGGCTTTATTTACAGATGTTATGTTGTGACTAGCGTCTTGAAATAATTGGTTTCTTCTTGGGAATCAGATGCAAGAATGTTTTATAAAAACTGTTACAGTGTTGAACAAATAGCGTGACCTTAATTCGATAAAAATGAAGATGAATAAAACGCATTAATTTTAATGCGTTTTACTCATCTTCACATGAAAAAAGTTGTGTTGGTATTCTTGAATGAAACGAGTACTATATACTCGTATACTAAGTACAGCTGTTTGTCTAATGCGGCTGTCATTAAGCCATATCAGAGGCCCTTAAGGTGGTTTTAAAATTTTCGACACTAGAGTTGGCCACTCAAATTCGATAAGAAGAAGAAGAAGTACTCATTGTTCTTATTTGAAATGCATTTAGATTTGTGTAAAAAGGCCCTCTTTCTTACAGCAATAAACTATACATTTGCAATGTTTTATAACCGTTAGTTGTCATTAATAATCAACTATTTTCATTCAGTAATAAAACCACGCTAATAAACAAACCCAACTCGATATTGCAACGCAAAACAGTGCCAAAGACTATTAAATAAACTCGCAGAGGCGAATAACCGGCACATGCTACCTAATAATAATCGTAAAGAGCACACTAGCCATACAATTATCGACCAATAGCAGGCTATTGTGCGCCATCAAGTTACAATTTACCAAAATTGAATTCTACCTAATGGCGACGATTTGCATACTGAAACCCGAGTTCTTCGGCTCGAAGCACGAAAGTGTTTCTCTTTAATTGTATACGATTGCAGGCGTTCGTGGCTAATTTTATAACTTTCTATGCCTTCTATGATGTAATCTTTGCAATGTGTAAGTTATAGTGTAGCAAAGCGAATATTTTCACGCTATTGTAAAATATGTGAAGTGAAAAATAATGTATTCACCCAGGAACTGTGGTTTGTATTTTTAATTGAAATTGCTTTTGATTTCTTGCTACATCTACACGTTTTTAGAATGGCTTACTGTCATCTCAGACAAAACTTACTCGGACAGTTTGGTTGAATTGACAAAATCGAATTTTAATAATTTTCTCTCCATAGATTACTATTGAGGTACTACAGGTCAAACATGAAGAGTAAAGTCAGGTAGTAATGTGCTTACCTTAGGTATTAGCTTGAAGTATCTTTTATCAAGTATCACTCACTTTCAAGACCACACAACCACCATACAGAAATGCATCCGGACTTAATGAAATACATTATAGATACATAGAGACAAGAGATAATACGAGTAAGTACCTCGTATGTACTGTGTACTTTTTCTATAGAATTATTTCAGGGTCTATTACGCAAAATAAAACTCACTAACTTATTCTGTGAGGGAATCACGACGCTCTCATGACAAGAAAAAAATGGAAAATCTACATGTTTTGTTTTTTACACATCATCATTATCATCATGTCAGCCCGTGTTCACCCACTGCTGAATACAGGCCTCCTCTCCAACGTGCCACACAGTACGGTCTCCATCCTGTCTGATCCCTCCCTACCTACAGTAAAGTATCTTCTTTTTTACACAGCATTAGTTTAATAAACCGAATCTCAAATTTCTTTTAACTGAATAATCGAGTAAATAGTTAAATGCTTCTGAAGAGTCTCAAGGTATTCCGTTTCCAAAGACAATTTAATTTGACAAAACTGAGCTCAGTTTCGACAGAGTCCTGTTTCAAATGTCGGGGAAAGTTTGCAAGTTTGACACTAATTGGTAAATTGGGTGCCGTGACACAGACTAGAGCTAATATAAAGTTATATATTATAGGTACATAAATGGTAGTCACTAGTGAATAGAAAAATAGTTTATTATATAAGAGCAGGTACCTATATTTATAGTTCAAAAACAAAGAATTAAAAATGATAACTTGTCCTCTTCGTCATTTTGAGTTTGCATTAAATTTCAATAATAATCCCTTTTTTTATAAAAGCAAACTATAAGAAAATGAGATTAATAATTTTTTCACAGTAGCCTAGTTTGAGAATTATTGTAATTTTTTTCAACCGACTTCATCATGATAGTTTAGGCAGTAAGTGTTTTTTATTCAAAGCTACTATTTCTTTATTTTTTTTTAAATAATACTTTAGTAATCTGTGGTACAAAATGATAGCAGTTACTTCACTTTACAGCTTGCCTGAAATAGTCTATTTGTCTCGGCTAATAACTTGAAAACTACTCGACCTACATACTGCGGTAATTGCTACTCACAGTTTCTTGTTCAACCTTAGACTAGATAAAAACATAATAAAACATTTTAGTAATTTTTATTCATTAATTTTTTTTTCTTATCGAGTGAGTGGCCAACTCTGGTGTCGAGATTTAATCAAGCCGCCTTAAGAGCCTCTGACATGGCTTAACGACTGACGTACTATGACGAACAGCCGAGAAAATGTGCTTAAAACTATAATACTGCGTTATCAAAATTTCAGTTTTTTTTTTACATAAAATAGGCTTACGTTTGACTGATACCTGCCTAAGTACCTGCAAGTAAAACTTCTATATTATTATAAAAAATCTGAAGCGGTCTGAAATTCTAAAGAACCATATCAATCGTAGATGTACGTAATGTTTGGATTATATTAAAGTCTCATCAATATTGTCACGGCGAGATATTGTGCGAGTGTTTATTCCTTGTTCAAGCTGAAACAGATGAACTGTTTTTGATTAAATTTATTCTGAATAAAAAAAAAGATTTATTGTATTGACGTGTAAATCTATGTAATATAAAACTCAAAGGTGACTGACTGACTGATTGACTGACTGACTGATATAGTGATCTATCAACGCACAGACCAAACCACTGGAAGGATTGGGCTGAAATTTGGAATGAAGGTAGATGTTATGACGTAGGCATCCGTTAGGAAAGGATTTTTGGATATGCCACTTTTAAAGGGGTGAAATAGGGGATGCAAGTTTTATTTCTTAATGCGAGCGAAGCCGCGAGCACCCACTAGTGACTTATAAAATAAACATGATTATGATAAATCGCAGATCACCGCAAGTTTATCATATTTCTATTCAAAGAAATTTTGTACCTTGAAATATTAAACAAAATTTCTTTGATCGGTATTTATTGACTAAGTTAGGCAAGTCATTAAGAACCAAATTAGAAATGTTGATGCACGAGTGATCGTTACCTTAATTTAAGCACAACTTAGGCCTTTTAGGATTAACAGTTTCATTATACTTAACTTTGAATGGAATAAGGTCTGAATTTTCAATTTAATTTTATGGGGTTGGAATTAAAGAAAATGCTTGCAAATATTTACTTGACTTTTACAGTCATATTATTTTCAACTTTTATGTGAATTAGGGATAATTATCATTTTAAAAATATGGCATACTATTATAGTGTATTTAAATACTTAAATCTGAAATTTTACTTTCACTTGAAATTAGTCAATTTCATAAGAATCAAAAGGAAATATTATACTGAAAACCACTTATGGAATATTCTTGATTAATCTTAGGTTAATGAGAGATCCGTGTCTAATGACACTCTTCGCAAACATTAATTTTAAAATAAATTCCCTTTTGATAAATGGATTGAATGATAATGCTACCTATTAGTACTGAGTCTTCAATCATTCAGATTTGAGGTACGGTTTCACAAATATCACAAGTTTCAGGGCACGGTAATATCTACTATAACCGGAATGAAGGAAAAAATATCTATAAAAACGTCGTTTGAACAATAAAAACTATTTATTGTTTACTTATTGTTGTCCGAGGTTTTATTCGCGTTGTTTTGTAATATGGAGTATCTAGCCTATGTCACTCTCATACCTAAAATCACGCAGATGTCTGTCGTTCCATTGCGGTGTGGCAGTGAATTCAACAAATCAATGAACACACTCACGCTTAAGTACGAGTATATTATGATATTATCTATTCAAATCATTTTCTTGTCAAATGCTTTCAAAGTACAAAATATGCGCCCGTTGCTCAGTCAGCGGAGGCAATCACATGCGATCACCAATGTTAAGCAGAGGTCGACGCGGTCAGTCTTTGGATGGGTGACCTAAAAGTGGCATTCCATTTTGTGCGCTTCCGTGAGTCGGATGACACGTTAAATTGTAGGTCCTGGCTGTTTGTCAAGTACGGCAGTCGTTAAGCCATGTCAGAGGCCCTTAGGGCGGCTTGATAAACTCTCGACACCAGAGTTGGCCACTCTCATTCAATAAGAAGAAGAAGAAGAAGAAAGTACATAATAACATACACTTACAACAAGTACATAATAACAGTAACATACTAGAATATATTTTATAATATGTGCTTACCTGTTCCTCAGAAGGTTACGTGTAACTATCACTGTATCAGTTGTAATGTTATGTTTAATAATCCCATCTCAAAAATAGACTATCTGTAACCGGCCCTCCTTGTAGATTAGTAGACTAAATGCAATAGGTATAATAACGGGCCGTCGTTTGTCATGCTAACCGAGGGTTAATCACAAGCCACCTGCCCTCCGATTGGCGTCGCAAACCACTAATTGTTAGCCAATTTAAAGTTAATAGCGGAGTAATACGAGCTCAGCGTTTTCAATCAACTTGCGGTTAAGTTATGGTTGTTTTGTTGGTGATAGCGGCCCTATAAATTTGTTGTGGTTTATGCGAAGAAAAAGTTTATATTTTATTTTTAGTTTCATTGCTGCTTATTTGAACTTTACTTGCTCAACTCTTATAGATTTACAACATTTATTTATTCGTAATTTATTGCTTTCTTCTGTTTATGTGGTAACTTCCAATCTTATTTAATCAACTAACTGAAAGAACCTGGCCATTTTTAAGACTAACAACATAAACTACTTTATACTATGATCACTTACAAAATCTTTTCCAAGTCCGTAGTTAAAATCTCATTTCTCAACCTAGAAAAAACTTTTCAGGCCCACCTTTTTTGAGAGCAACAGGTTTCTATATATCCTTTTTCCGATAAGCCCATAAATATAGTGGTAAATAATCCCAACTAGCTATAGCATTAAAATTGGCCCATTGTAGTCAATCGATCAAGGGCTCGTTTTCCAACAAAAGGGATAACAGACCGGCTGAGGGCCATTTGAGAACCTTAACGAGTCCTATTCAAAACTAACAACAGAGGGGAATCCTGAATCTCAACTTTCGTATTAAATGCGTTTCCAGAAAACAGATCGGGTTGAGTTGAATGATATTTGTGACTGCGGCTTTTGAGTTCGAGTCAATGGGAACAAGGAAATCACACTTCGTTTTACTAAATAAAACGAAGTGTGATTTAGGTAGCATCTATTTTTCATGTTATCAACGCAATATTTAAATAAAAAACAAATGCTATAAAAAACGGATTTCGTATACTAAATGCAAACACAAACTAAACTAGGAAAACTATGGTCCAGTGCAAACCTGTCTTGGTTAAAAAAAGCAAATATTTTTGTATTAACACGTACCTATTTATTTTTGTCGTTTAGCGAGTACTATTAATTCTCACATGGCATGACATCCAAGTCATCCCTTGCAAAGATTCTAATCAACCAAATATCATATTTTTATTTATTTAAAAGGTGACATTTAGATTGATGTTCCTGCAAGAGATATAACGCTAAGATTGAGAACAATAATAATCCCGGAATATTTATTTCTCATTTATTTATTGAGCCAGAAAACATTGGTATGCAATAATATTACCAGTATCATGTTTTTTACGTGGAATAGGTTTGCGTTCGACTACAGCCTGCCTGATGTTAAGCATTGCTGCAGCCTAGGGTGTAACACGCTCACCTAGAAAATACCTATTAACTTTAGATATGAATACCCCTGGATTGTAGTTTGCAGGAAACACAGCATTCGGTAAAGTGTTCCAAAGCTTTGCCGTCCGTACAATAAACGTAGAGGCAAAGCAGCTGTCAACTATAATGAACCTCTCAACAAGAAAAACATAACATTATTAAGCATTGTCAGTAAGAATATTGACGCTCCGCCGTGCAGTCTGGGGCCCGTCTAGACTTGAGGTCCTACACATAATTGAAATGCCTTCCAACAGACATGCGGCAAAGCTTATTGCTTCACACTTTTATAAATAATATTAGTTCAGAAAATATTGGCTGGTAAAGATGGAATATTTTACTTCCGGTATGCTATTTTTATGTGATAGGAAAGACAGTTTTGTGTCTGTATCGTGATAAGATTGTATGTTTGTGAAGTTAACTTCATTATGTTTTTGATGATTTTGTGTTTGTAAAATGTTAAGTTTAAATAAAAAACGTAAGTATGGCTTTTTGTTTGTTTGTTTGTTTGTTAAAATTTTACGACATTACGTTCGGTGACAGTATATAGAAGTAACCTAAAGTAGACCAAAAAAAAGAAAAAGAAAAAAAAAAGCAAAGAGAAAAAAAAGAAAAAAGAAAAAGAGAAAAGGTAAAGTGATTCTAAAAACTACTTAGGCTACTTCTTATCACGGAAAAACGCAAGTTAGAGAAACTATTCAATCAGTAAATCATTTCATATTGACTTACATAATGAATACACAAGTAAGTAATTATAAAAAGGGCTTCTCAACTAAATCAAATATGTGTTAAGGAAAACTTTCAATACGTTGTTTCAGCGCTGTCCTGAATAACTGTAACAGTAAATCTAGAAATTTCAATACATGATCTATTTTACGAACTCGAAATTTGCTCCGTTTCCTACACATCCCACTCCTATATTTCCTGATATACCTATATAAATAAATCCATTTCCACCCGTGAATAACCCCGCAATATTGGACAATAAACTTTTATTCCGCGAAAAGACCTTCTGACCCGGGTCTCATGCATATTTTAGGCAAACCGGTCTAAACCGACCAAATCCGGTTTTCCGTCTTTTTCGTGGCGTTTGAACACGGCATAGTAGGTAGATCAAAAGACTAGCATTGCCAAATCTTATCCTTCATAATATTAATTACAGTATTCTTATATATATTAATTATTTATTTATCTTATTTACACACAAACCTATTTAGGTATATGTGAGTGGCCAGTACAAGCATCGAGAATTTCGACCGACCTACAAATAGTGGTCAAATGGCGTGCCATATCAAGTGTAATCAGGTTACTCTTGGATAGCACTATTAGATACACACATACATACCTTTATATAAATTAGTTTTAAAACGAAAGTACTATGCGCTTACAAAATTGTGTGCTAAGGCCAGCCCATTTCTAATACATGTCGATACATTTGAATCTATTTATATATAGGTAGTCAGTATATGTCGTATGCTTTGACATATGTACGACTGTTAGAAGATTATTTCAAGTTAGGAGAATTATTTTCGTTAAGAGTAAAAACATTTTATCATGTTTATTTAAACATTTATTTTAGAGATATCACATGCTGTGTTCCAATCAAATTAATAGACATTTTTTTTTGTCAAAAAATCTAGTGACATGCTCTTTAGGTATTTAATAAAACTCTAGGCCTCAACTAATTAAACTGACTGTACTTAGAATAAAGCATATCGTTTTCTAGATATTCCTTATTAATGAAGGTTGCGAATCCTTCACAGAATTAATCAATCAATTAATTTATTGTAGAGGACTGAGCTGACTGAGCTAAGTATACATAAAACATTCAATTATGTATTTTAAACTGTAGCATTAACTTATAAGAACCTCAAAAACAAAAGCACTAATACGCAGCCAAGTTCGGTATTTATACAAAGTTGAAAGTGCGTATGTTTACAGCGAGACCGGCAGTATATCGTGGGAAGGTGCTCGTCCTTCTAACTGATGTATGGCAGAGTCGGCTGAATTAGAGGAACGATCTGTACTAAGGTATGGTGAAGTTTTGTGAGAGATCTACATATTGTGTGTATGTATTTTTTTACTTGATGGGGCATACGTGCTACAAAAAAAAATCATCTTGCTGTTAACTAAAAATGTTCATACATCATCAGTATAATGAACAAAATTGATAGTCAAATTTGTTGTCTGAATGGTAGAATCAAATGGTTTACTTATAAAATTTTCTCTTTTAACATCTTGGAATATGCCCACATGTAGTAGTAAGGTGCCTTTTGGATTAGTAAAAACAATAACACGTGATAAAATTGGCATCTAAACAAACATAAATTAATAAAATAAGGTAGTGACCTTTTTATGTTGTAGTTAGAAGTAATATGTTTAGTTTTTCTTCTCTTGTTTTTTATGTTTTATTGTTGTAAATAATGATATACATATATTATATAAATATTTCGAATAAAACACACAAAAATAAGCCAGTATTCTAAATTCATTGTACAAAAGTTTACTTCCGAGTCCACTTTGAGCAACTTAAGTTGCCTGAATTTTAGGTAAAAGACAAAACCAGACTGAGTCGTAAATAATTCACCGAACTAAAGTGTCGTCTGCGCTTCTATCGGTAGGCATAGATCGGCTTTCAGACTAAATAACAACAGATGAGTCAGTTTGGGGGAAAATAATGGTTGGAGTTCTGACTTAAATTTGTTATAAATAAATGAATAATAAATAAAATACATTTATTTCAGGCTTAACCCATAGTTACTAAAACATAAATAAAAAAAAAACTGTAATGAAAACTTAATAAGTATCTCTTTAAAAAAAGGTCACAATTTTAATGTCCTGATTCTTTTTTACATTTAATGTATACCTGTTGTGATTTTTATCGCTATATTTTTGCAGGCCTTATTTGCATTTAGCGTATCTAAATCTATGGAGCATGGCAGCTTAAATAAGTGGCTGAGAGTTCAGTTTGAAAATAACGATAGAGACGTTAGTTTTAATAAAAAAATAGGTATATAATTTGCAACACGCTATTTTTATGTCAAATAAAAACAATATTACTATTTTGGTCTATTACAAAGTCATGACGTGGCCTCTTTCCAACCATTCACACCGTTTCTAATAAATACCTAACTCAAAAACTATAAGAATGAGAAACTTTTCTCATAATAAAAAGTTCGACATCTGACATATTCTACTGCTGCCTGTCGATTGGCAAAATTCACATTCAATTTTAATGCAACAGTGCTTTTGATACGGCGCGAATTGACAACTAGAACAACGTAATATTTGACAATATTGTCGATGGATTCGACCTGTGTTATTTGAATTGGTTACAGCCAAGGATCAAACTGTAAACGTAGATAGAATGTATAAACTTACGGACGAATGTCTTTGGCCAAGCTATTGCGTACCAACAAGCAAACAAACTGTTCTCAAGAGCAAAGCCGTTTTAGTATAAAAACAACAACAGATAACATTAATAAAATAAAGTAGAAGTACCTTAACAGATTCAGTAACAAGAGTTTAAAAAACTGGACTTATGACACTTACATCACAGGTTTTTTATTGAAAATTGGTGAACTGTAAAATAGTAGTCAGCCACACAAAATCACTTTGCTGTTATTTTTTTTTAATTAGGGGCGTGCGATAGGGCACGTTATTTGTTGTTACATACATTTTACTCTTTATCAAATTCTTTGGGTCCAGCTAAAATGTATATCAATCAACTGTACTATAGAGCTAAAATAACTATAAGTTTAATTTTATTTTAATTTAATTTTAATTAGTAATTTTTTTGTCGAGACATGGCTGATGCCAACACTTATTATCATTGTAATAAGTTAGTTGTAATTCTGTATGGCAATAAAATCTATCTATCTATCTATCTGTTTGCAATGCAGTTATAAGTGACTAATGGGTATAAACTGGTGAAATTGAAATGTAAGTTCTGTATTTTCGTTTAACTAAAACTTGTACGCATCATAAAACAAACACAGATAGAATTTATTAATAAATTTTATAACTTTGTAGTACAGTACATAATAGAAAAATATTATTATGCTGTCATGATAATATTGAATTTTCGAATTCATTCATATTTAATCATGGAATTAATAGAGAGAAAGATAAAAAAAAAGATAAAAGATAAAAATATTTATTTCCACTAAAACAGGTTATCATTTTTACATTATATAAAAGTATCTAAATTATTAAAGTTCAAATTCAAATTGGGGAAAAAAAGGCCAAAAAAAGAGAGGGATGAAATGAAAATCCTTATATTTAATACACTTTTTATGTTCCATTTATTTTTTTAAGGTACCAAAGAGTGTCCAATTTTTTTTGGTAATACTAAACTAAAATGTTCCAAATGAATAGTGGTGGTAAAAATTAGATTAAGTTAAATAAAAATATAAAGCAAGTTATTTCTAGGAATCTACGAACCTTTTCAATTTAGTAAAAGCATATATACTGATGGAATTGCATCCAATAACCCTTGAAAGCTCTCCTGAAATATGGCAAAATATATAGATGTATATGTATCTACGTGTTTTAAATCTCTTTTGTACAATAGCTTTTCTATGTGTAGTAGCTTTTAAAAAACACAGACACGTTTTATTTGTATTCTATTTCAGATTAGAAAAAGTCAATTCAGATTAGAATATACTTGTATTTCAAATCTGAAATACAAGTATATTTCTTACTTTTTATACTTTTCTTTATTTGTATATATTTGTTTACACGTTCCCACGGTTTTTCTCACTTTATTTTGGTATAAAAGAAAGTAGTCTCTATCACGCTCACAAACCCCTTTACTTTTTTTAAAATAACAAACAGACCAAATAACAACTTGTGAATCGAGGCGTTTCGAAAAAATAGCAAACGGATCAAATAACACACTTGCGCTTTCATTTTGTAATGGTACATTTTTTTGTTAACCTATACTGTTTCACTCCTGGGCAAAGGTCCCCCAATTCCCTCCATGAGTCCCGGTCGAATGCTTCCTGACGCCAGGCACCAATGGTGTGATTTAAAAGAAAAATAAAATACTTCACTCAAACAGGTACTTCTACGTTGCCCGTGCTCGTTATTTACTCATTAAAACTTCGGATGGAGAACATCCCCAATCGGCTAGAGTAAAGTTGTCAATGACACCAAACTTTACTTGCGATGTATATTCTCAGGATTTATTTTTTATAAAAGTTCAAAAGAGGACGAGTAAGAAAGTAAAAAATTTAATTTTTTTTAGTTAAATTTACGTAAGTTTTAAGTTTTAATTACAGATCCTGAATTTTACAGAAATGTATTTTTTATTCAAGTTACATGATAATATCTAATGAGTTTGGGTCTTCTTCTTATCGAATGAGAGTGGCCAACTCTGGTGTCGAGAGTTTATCAAGCCGCCCTAAGGGACTTTAAGTACAGATTAAAAAAAACTATACTTTACTGTAAAATAAAATAAAGTAAAATAAAGTATGTTACTCGATAATATCGCGTAGCATATTATATAGTATGCTTATACCTAGAAAAATTCCAATTGATTTAACTCTCTCTGTTTTGTGTGTCTATTTTTAGCATTGACAACATAACAATGAAGGTAAAAACCTTCCCTTTGTAACTTTTCAAAGTATCTATGTGTATATGTAAACTAATGCAAGGGTCGGATGATAAGTTAAATTGTTGTTTGTACGGCAGTCGTTAAGCCATGTCTGAGGCCCTTAGGGCGGCTTGATTAACTTTCGACATCAGAGTTGGCCACTCTCATTCGATAAGAAGAAGAAGTCACAAAGCCGATCGTCAAGAGTACCACTTACATATTGCCCCGATGTGTGTAAGTACTACAAAGACAAACAATTTTATCAAACCAACGGAAGCGTCCAGGTATGCTTTTAACAAAACTCTTTTATTTCCATCGACGTCCCGCTTTTTGCGACGATCGCAAACGAAATCCAATAAAACCTCGTTTTGACCACAAAGCAATCCCAACTGACGGATGTCTGTCTTGGAATTTAATATTTTATCGCCCAGAGCAGAGATCAAGCAAAGAATATAGATGTGTATCAACTTGATTTACGATACTTCCAAGCAAGCAAACAGGGCTTGACAGGCTTCCTATAAAAGCTAAGAAGTATGAGAGTGGACATGTCAGGTGTCGCGAGTTTTCAAACCATACTAAAGGTATTTGATGCTTAACAACTGCAGTACTATAACAAATTAGCTGGAACCTACAAATTAACGAGACATCCGACCTAACAAACCGCGCAAATAAAATGTCACTTATTTTTAGTCACCTTAGGTTTTCAATTAAAATTGGGAATGAAACTGGTGGTCAGTTTAACGAATTCTGACAGTTTTCCATCAATTGAAGGTGCACTTCATTTCTATTCCAATCGTCGTGCTTCTTTCACTTCTACTTTTATTTCAAATTCAATGGTTCAGAGAGATTGTGAGACTATTCGGAATTACCGGCGTTGGCCTTTGACCTGATATCACATGCTTCAGACACAAACGGCAGAGGTTCCTATAAGAAATTCTTAGTCTCATTTGTTTGATCTAGATTCTAGGTATTGAAAGATTCTTTATAGGTACCTGTTCTTTATCATTATTCGTAATAGTTTAACTTCTTTGATATTATCAACGTCATAATTAATCAAATTTGTGCAGCAAAAAATAATGAGCATTGTTTGGCGACAGATAAATAAATTGTAATTTAAATAAAAAGTAATTTAAAAAACTGTTTAGTTGAAGTACAGCCAATCAGACATTTTTAAATTTCCATACATAGTACACATCAAAAGTTCTTAAAATAAATCATAACAAAATAGTCTGGACTGAAAGTAGATAAAACCAAATAAAGCTAAACAAAACATTTTCAAAGAAGCCCTTTCAAGTAACTTTTTAAGAAACTATTCGAGTCGATATTGTTTTGACCAAGCTAAGAGAAAACAGTAAGAATGCAATTAAGTCGTTTCTACATTTTTGAGGGTTCTGAAGAAAAATCACAGTCACGGGTAAGTTTCTATTGGAAGAAATTTACGGACCCCTAAACGTAGACAGATTATGAAAGCCCAGATGTTTAGTTTCATTTTATGGCTACAGGTAATTTAATGATCTGTTTAGTTAGCTCTGGCGATCTCTATATACAAATTTTACCTATTATTTTTGAAGTTTGAAGATGGGGGCTTAAAAGGCGCTGCGTGAAATGTCACGGTAAAAGTTTGAAAACGCAATATATAAAGTATTCCGTTTTCTGAAAATTTTAGATCCCGTTGACAGTATTATTGAGCAAAAAGTCATATTTATGCAGCATCATTTAAAGTCTAGTTTTAGTCCAGTATATGCCATACATATTTTTCACAGTGTTTTTTGTATTTAATGACAACAATAGTTATTTTGCTTAATATTATACATTTTTAGGGCGGCTGCAACACGCGCTCACTTATGCATGAAACCACGCAGCGTTCTACCGGCTCTCGCTGCCTACGCCTACGTCACAGCATGACTCGACCGAGTCACATTCATAGTTATTGAAGTAAATGTTTTTCTACCCGCAAATTGTATTTGTTAAAAATGTTTAGCTGTAATCAAAGCAAACATAAAGATTGCATGATTTTAATAGTATATACGTTAAGGAAGCTATGTTATTGTATTGCTATGTATGACCATAGTGTTAAAAACGCAATTTATATTTTGTTGTAACTGTTAGGATTTATGTACACTGACAATGTTACTTAAGTTGAATCTTATAATAATAAAGACATTTTGAAATTGAAATTGAATACATTTTTGGATTAGTTAATACATGAATCTAAGTGTTATTTTGCAGTGTAGTATTTAAGCTACATATATAACGATCTTGCTGTTTATGCATATGTATATAATGTATGATAAGCCGTAGCATTTTGTTAACGCTTTCATGCGATTCTTATTTTATTATTAAAACTTTCATGAGACACGTAGCCGCGGTCTCAGAATGTACATTCTGAAGATGGGTGTGACCACACACCCAAAACGCGTACGTGAGGGAAAACCGTTTTATGTAGTTATATATTACATAGTTTCTGTGGAATCATAATCTGTTCAAGAAACGTAGTAACGTGGGGGCTCCCCAGGGCTCCTTCTTTATTAAAGAAGGGGCCGTAGTTATTAAAAGCGAGAGTGCAACAACTCGACGGGGCACTGTCAAACACCTACGGGGCACTGTCAAACACCTACGGGGCACTTCCTTGATTTCAGTACACTTTATGAGATTTTGTTGTGTTTTTTTCCCATTATTACCTGTCGAATAGTTTAAAAAGACGTATTTTTAAAGAAATAAAGCCTTGATTATAAATAAAATGATATCTAATATCCGAGGACATGTATCTTTTTTGGAAGGATCTGCGCGCTCACCATGATGTATTAACCTTAGAACACCTCTAACGAATAACTTGTACATCTGTGGGGTGTCTGACCCTCATTCATGAGGAAATACGACTCAAAGGGAGTTTATAAGTATATTTCATTTTTATCATTGCATTCGACCGATATAAATTCAATTCAATTCAATATTGAATTAATATAAATTCGATATAACTCTTACTGCGAACTTCAATATGAATATGGCACCCGATGATGATGATGATATAAATCTGATCTTGGAATATATTCCTTGGGCATATTGTAAATAATTTTACATCTATTGAACTATAATCAATGATAAAATACTAGCTGCAACAGTTTTATATTACAATCAATACTCTTATCCATTAGATTTAGTGTAAGCAGAAACTAATATAATTAAAGTACTAAAAGAAAGCTCATAAAACTAATCCTATTACTCTACAGAAGACTCCATTAGACTTCAGCGTTTCAAAGCTAAGATTTTTAAAGGAGAATTCATTAATTTGTTCGCAATTATATTCCGTTTCTGTCCGTAAAATATGATGTAGCAAACTGAAATAACTAGTTAGGAAATATTGTTTATCTACACTAATGTTGTAACATTCTACTTATGTTTCCAATACTTGACTTATAATTACTACTGTTATAGCGCAGACAACAAAACACTCAATTTAAGCAATTTCACATGATGGTATAATATCCACATCGATATCGTAATATCTCATTATAACATCAATAAAACGCGACCTACCTGATTGCAGGGTCAATCAGGTTCGTCGCGTTTTATTGATGCGCGCAGCTGCGCTCTCATTGGTTAGATTTTAATGGCGGCAAAATCACTGTGACAATACACGTACACGTGAATTTAATTTAATAAATTAAAACAAACTATTGTCAGCTTTTACTCTTGTTGTTTGATTAATTGCATTAGTGAAGATAAAGTAGTGTATGCAACTGCATATAACACGGGTATTAAAACACTCCTTACTATTATGAAACTCGCTGCGCTCGTTTCATAAACTCACACTCGTGTTTTAATACCCTTCATTATATGACAGTTGCATAAACTGTGTTGCATAAACTGAATGTGATCACCTCATGTTCGGAACCGGTTTCTCGCTGCTAGCTGCGGACGGCCGACGACGGGCCAACATTTTGTTTATCTACCGCCTTTTGGCATTGATTCTACTGTAAATTAGGTTTATGTTGTGAATAGCAATGTTATACTAAACCTTGCTAAATTAGTATATATTTTATGAATTGTTTTAATGTAGACTAAGCATAATTTTGTACATAGTAAAAGTTATTTATAAAATTGAATATCAAAAGTTTATAAATAAGCCTTAGCTTGTTAAACGAACGAATGTGTTATGATTATGCATTACTAGGATAAAATGTACACTAGTGACTGAATGTAGATATAATAATTATTGAACAAAGATATTTTGAAATTGAAATTGAGTTGCATAAACTACTATTAAATATTTGATTATAAACTTAATGATAGTAGTAAACGGGAGTTTACTTTGAAAAATTGTAACTATTTTAATACTTACATGTTTTTCTCATGATGTCCATTATATTACATTAGTTGAAGCTTGGTTAAAGGATGCTAGTAAAAAAATGGTTTGTTAAATTTGGTTTACTTACATCCTTAAAATTGCTAATTAAAAACTCAATCTTTATTTTTAAAATAAACTTTCACGAGAAACTTTCTAAGCAACGTCGTAAATACATGAAATTAAAAGGCAAAAGCTCTACGACCTTTTATATCACTCGTTACAGTAGGCATTTTAGATAAGCAGATTCTGCCAACATGTCTCACTAGTAGGAAAAAAAATATGACATTATAATGGTAACATTTTGGTTTTTATTTGTAATTTGACTCAATACTTCTAAGCTGTTTCAAGTCATAATTTCAAAACAAGTATTCCAGACAAATTGACATACAAACAATCTAAAAAGGCGGACTTTTTTATCACCTATTTTTTTTATAATAATATTATACATTTATAGACATGATTTGTCCTCAAGCACAGTAACGCTTGTGTTCTTAAATAAATAAAAATAAATATTCCGGGACATTGCACACAGCGCCATCTAGCCCCACACTAAGCAAACGCTTATGTCTTATGTTGCTAACGCGTGTTACTTCAGTCGACAACTCAGTTTTACGAAAAACTAAATAAGCATATGTTGACTCACTGCCACTTTTTATAACTAATCACGTTTTCACTTGACCATAGTTTGCCTGATGGTAAGCAATAACTATGGTCTAAGATTAATCACTCAAATTATATTAACTGATCATATACATTATTAGGTCTGTACACTGCACTGGGTTGAAGATAATGATGATGGTTTAATTAAACTTACAATTCACTGTTTATTTGTCGTGTATTTCCGGTCCAAAAATAGTAATTCGTAATAAAAAATCACAGAGTCTCCATACTGCAGAAGTTTCCAGCAAATTTGTTCACGCACCCTCCAAAATGAATTATTCAGCGCGGTAAAATACAGGGTAAGAAGTTTAAATAGGCTGTTGTCTATCTGCCTGTCAATAATGTATTTTCATTTGGGGACTAATTTACTGTTTCCCGAATGAACAGAAGGACTTGCAGTTACGAAGTAGGGAGGGATCAAACGATTGTGTTTTTGCTTTTGTTTTTTTGTTGGAGGATCAGTATATCTATCTATATTGGAGGATTACTATATCTTAATTACTTTTTTTGTTTAGGCCAAAAATATAGATTATTAAAGTAGCTGTAGCTACATACATTAACTAGTCTACTATACAATATACCTACACAAAATAAAATGTCAACATATCTCTGTTTGGAATAGGTAGTGGCTCTCATGTTTTAAATCTGGTAAACTACTTGTATACAAAAAAAATTAAGTAAGTAACTTGTAAAATTAATAATTAATTCTCTTTATTATTTATTTTTGAAGTCAATAGATTTGCAGTTACAATACTCACTCTTGTTTAAAATCTACTTTGATAATAACACAGTGCCTGCAATATTTAATTTATGCATTATAAACTATAAATAAACGCTATTTATTGTGCAGCTAACAATGCAAAACTGCATTGTGATAAGAAATATCTCAGCATTGTGGGAAAAAAAATCACATTTGACACTGCCACATTTTTATTTTATATCTATTTAATTCTCACTGCGTCTGCATTATCATATGCCATGTTATTTATGGTCCAAGAACGTCAGTAACACACTCCGATATATTTTTGTCGAGTTTTAATAAAATTTAGCCCTCACAGGAAAGGTCCTCCTTTAAGAGTCGCCTGCTCTTTATTGTCCATCCCTTAAGAGCACAGTGTACTCTGAATCAGTGACTAAACTTTCAAATTTAAGGAGCTGAGTGGTTGTACCTGGTGGATAAACATTAATACCGCTTATAGAGTTTATTCTATTGTTAAAATTTCATAAGCAAATTTTAAGAACCTTTTTTGGACATTTGCATTACATAATATATTGTGGGAAAGGTTTACGCTTTATTTTTTAAAGCTTACGAACTTTTACTAGAAACTGGTCAGATTTTTCATAGACTAAAAAAAATAATGTGAATTATAAAGTTCTTACACTGTCATGTACTTACATTTCACCAATAGGGTCTTTACAATTCCTCCCCGTTTTCAGGGAAAAAGTAATCTTCCGGGAGTCAAATTCCGCGGGTAGTATACGACCCCTATTTGCAAATAGTATTGGTATTTCTTCTTATTGTAAGCTTTGATGGAATACGGATTGGAAATAGGAAGTAGTCTTGATACAAATCTGTAATAAGATTGAACGTATTGAGTTGCTTTTGCTTTAAAAGATAAATAAATAAATAATAAAATAAATATTTCAGGACATATCACACAGCGCCATCTAGCCCCATACTAAGCTTACGCTTGTATCATGGGTACTAGATAACGGATATAATACATATATAATATACTTTTCTTTTGTAAATACATACTTATTATACATAGAAACGACCAGACTCAACACAAGTAATTACAAATTTTAATATTCATAAGTACTTGTGTCATGCGGGAATCGAATCCGCACCCCTAGATTAGAAGGCAGAGCCACTACCAACTAAGCTAACGGAGCAGTCAAAAGTCAAGATGTTGAAGGAAGAAATCGGAGGAAAACTCTGTGAAATTATCTATTTCGCAAGAGATTTAAATTTAATGATGGTAAACGATAGAATTGCAGGAGAATTTTTTAAACTGTTTAACTTCTGAATGTTTTTTTAAAGCTGCTAAGAAAAATATAATTGCTCAGTTTTGATATATTTTTTTTAACTGTAATCTCCAATTTCTCCAAAAATATGTGTGTGTGATTTCCATTCTCGATTAATGCTATAACACACTGGCAATCATTATAATATAAGTATAGTGTTGGGATATCTTCTAAAGAACCATTTAAATCGTGTTCTTACTCATCATAACATCGTCATCGTAAAACATTGTTCTCAGAAATTAATAAGAGACTGGGCACCAAGAAAAGTCCTCGTAAAAAGTACATAAAATTCGTACCACCCTATAAAAGCAAACGATATTAATGTACCAAGATATCTTCTCCACTCATGAATTTGAAATTATAAGGAGTATTAAAAAGTATATATATATATATACTTAACTAGCTGTGCCTGCGACTTCGTCCGCGTAGAATAGTTATTTTGGGCATCATATTTATTTTTGCAAACAACCTTTTCAGCTTTATAAATTATAGCTGTTACCCACGACTTGAACCGTTTTCGCAGCGCACGCAACGGAAGCTCTCAAAAATGAATAATTTCCCCCGTTTTTTCCAGATTTTCCATTGTTTCATCGCTCCTATTAGTTGCAACGTGATGTTACATAGCTTAAAGCCTTCCTCAATAAATGGTCTATTTAACACAAAAAGATTGTTTTAATTCGCACCAGTAGTTCCTGAGATTAGCGCGTTCAAACAAACAAACAAACTCTTCAGGTTTATAATATTAGTATAGATAATAGCTAAGAATTGTATTAAAATATAGATTAAAATGTTAACAATCTTGATAATAGACGTATGACTTAAAATAATAAAAAAATGGTTTGCTAAAACTATTTAAAACTAATAAAACAAATGAGTATGTGTTGTGATGGATCAGATATGGCTATAGTATATAATTAGTACTTACTGATCCATATTCGTTTATGCATATATGTAGTTATTATAGCTCCTTCAATATTCCACTTACTTTCCATTAAATGTGTCTTTAGACAGAGTCTGAGTAGGCTGAGTCGAACCCCTTTATAAAACACAATGCATACAGTGCACACGAGCGGTGTCAGACTCGCGATACAGTACATGTGTGGAGCCCTTGCGCCACTACTTTTCCCTCGTCATCCTGATCAAAGGCTCATTCTTAAGGCTTCACTCATTCACCCAACACACGGCTTGGGCAAAAGGACACCTCCCGACTTAGCTAAATTAGACCGTACCTGCAAAGTGTTTGAGATAGCCCCAAAACTTGCCTGATCCTGTGGTCACTACGGCCCCCGGGGTACTTGGAGCCTTAGCTCGATTATTGAATTATAGAATAATTCTGTATGCATACATAATAATAACCGTGTGACAGAGTAGTGCGCTGATAGAGTGGCAGCTCTCAGATAGATTACTTCAAAGTATGGGGCCGACCAGCACTACACTATATGTATGTGTGTATGTATACCTATATGCAGGCTTCAGGACATCATATCGTAATCCTGTACGAGATTACTATATGGGATCTTAATGCCACCTAGCGGGCTAGTGTATTGACTATTAGTGCCTATCTATTCCTGCCTGGACGGATAAACAATGATCTCTAAAATTAAAATATTATAGATGCAGAATAATAGAGCATAAAATTATTGTAATCTAATATGCAAATCATTCCCAACATATTTGAATAGATCCCTGAAGTGATAGCTTAGTTTATAGAGTGCCTGCCTATAAAGGGACATATAGGTACTTGGGGAAGTTATCCAAATAAAAGATTACTTATAATAAGTATATGTATATATTATTTATCTAGTTCGATTAGTACACCCATGGAAGAACTAGCAAGAAACCATGGAGACACTTTCTTATATTTTAGTCTTTTGGATTGTACAATTATGTTGTGGCTTTATACAAGTTTAGTGACTAGATTCAGGACTTTGATATGAGTATGATATTTTACTGATTGAAAATTAGTAATTAAATATATCGTTATCAAATGACGCTTAGATATGACTGAATGAGATAAAATGGATGAGTATCGATATAATAGTTATGTGTATGTTGCACAATAACGGTTGAACGTGAATATCAGTTTAGTAAAATACAATATAAAATGACAACAATAGGTAAACAGTGTACAGTTGTGTGACTACTTAACTTTTTACAAAGTTGCATCTGCCGCCTGTCTCATCTGCCTAGCGCCAATGCGCCATCCTTTGCCTCTTTGATTACACCTCACAATCACATAAGAATTTAATAAACTATTTTACATGTTATCAGTCAAAAATCCCAACATGTGGGTGTTTTATGGAGTTAGGCTCCCAAAATTTAGAAATGTTGATTCTTTGGCCGCGAAAATCAGACTGCTGAGGGTTCTTCGCTATTCTTCCTCGAAGACGTTGGTCCCGCCCTCGAACAAAACAATGGGGGTTGCTGGTCGTTGATTGGTTCGTGCAAAGCTCGAAGGGTTGCGCCCGCGCAGACAGTGAAGTCCGCCCACGTAGAGGGTTGTGATGTGTTGTCTCGAGCATATGGAAAAGATATTAATGTGTGTGTACATAATGGTGCATCGATTAAGTAATCGACCGGACATTGTCCGCATCGTGAGTCGAATCAACTGGGATGTCTTTATATATTATTCTATTGAGATGTATGTTAGATGTATATAATGTGTGACTTTTATGGCTTATTAATGGAATGATTGTGATTATGTTTATTACACAATGATGATAATTATTATGTATGTACATATAGAAAAGCCATAGTCACTTAAAGACATATATAAGACCAGTTGTGACGATGTACTGGGTATTTTAACACACACTTGAATTGTTTATTCATATTTACATATGTGATATACATATAAAGAGTAAAGATGTAACAATAAGTACCTGAAAGAGAACACATATGCAATAATATGTTATACATGTTTGAGCTTAGCATTATATACTAGTGAAGCACTTAAAATTATCAAGCCTTATTTACTAGAACATTCCAAGCCTTTTCCCTTCCCACGGTTTAACATGCTCACATCTGCCGCGCTTAGCAATTTTAAGACACAATAGATATAGAGAAACTAATGCTTCTAAAAAAACTTTTGTTTTGTTGCGTTTTGTTTTTGAATAACCGGCGCAGTCATAAATATAAAACAGGGTTGTTTATGGGACGTTTCTCAAGAAATCACTTTCTTGAAACAGCTCTGATGGTTTGCACATGTTGCAGATAGGGCTTTTGTCCACTTGTAAACTATCGTAATTCTTCGTAAAATTCGAAGAAGGGCAAAACAAAAAAATTGGTACCTACGCTTGGAACCATTACATGCCACCCTCAAATAATACTCAGATACACTTAGTCTGAGTAATTATTTCTATAATTCACGCAAGAAAAATAAAAGTAAACGTCACTAATTTTTTTCTCCAAATACTAATATAGCTGTATAGTACGGGCCTGGTATTACTTTCTTGCTGCTAAATGCATACTCGTAGTATGTTGTGATGCAGAAGTCTGTCAATGCGAATTCATTATCAATGAATACCTACTCTCAATTTGATACAAAAGAAATATGAAAAAAAAAAACATAACTTGCTTTTACATCAGGATACTTATGTGTTCGATAATATCAATCATATTCATATAATATTCTATTATTTATAGAACCAAAAAAAACATAACTTGCTTATACATCAGGGAACTTATGTGTTCACATATGTCAATTATATTCATATAATATTATATTGTTTATACAACCAAAAAAAAAACATAACTTGCTTATACATCAGGGAACTTATGTGTTCGCATATGTCAATTATATTCATATAATATTATACTGTTTATAGAACCACCATATACCAACCAGTTGAATGATGTGCTGTTTCGCTATTCCGTTGACAACTCTTAAACGTTCTCCATCTCGCTAATGCTGGATAAATGCTTGTTCTTATATTTACATGTTCACGTGAGAAAATATCATTAATCTAGACAGGGGTCGAACCTGTCGTTATTGTTTGTTGATCTTCTCGTATGAGAAGTGTTGAAGTCAGCTGCTTTACAATTATGTGACTGCTACATTGTAAATCGCCGTCGGTACTCGAACAAGTCTTTACAACTAATAATTTTATTATTAATTATGGTGGCATAAAGCTTTCTCTTATCATAGACTGGACTTAAAATACTTCTAGGATATAAAAATATAATATGCAAGAAATATTGTTGCTTAACATCTGTCGTCACGAATGCAGAATTAGCCAAGAAAAGTTAAACTTAATGTTTACTGGGATTCGAACCCAATATATTTTATATGACTTAGGTTTGATAGAACAAAATGTCATAAATTACACACGAAATATATTCTTGCTCAGCATCTGTTGTCACGAATACAAAATTGGTCAGAAAAAGTTAAACTTAATATTTACTGGGATTCGAACCCAATATATTTTATATGATTTAGGTTTGATAAAACTAAAAGTCATATATTATGCAGTCTATTCGGCTTACAGTACCATTTACCTGTTTAATTAACGTAGTTTCGTAAAGTTATGCAATTCACCATCATCATCTGCGTCACCAGCATCAAAATGGTTTATCTAGATTGTACAAAAATACTATCTACTAATATTTGATTACTTATAAATTATTTAATTAAAATGTTCTATATCATTATCATCTCATATAGGCACAAGGCCACCCTCTGACCTCTTCTTTCCTTTACCTCTTTTGATCAAACTGATCCGAATTAATTCATCATCATCATCTTAAACAGATATATACATTGCTATTTAAAATTCATACCATTCTGTTGAAATCACCAGCCACCCTCAGACTCTCGACCGTCCGGTTTGGTTCTTTGTTTCCGCTCCGACTCGATACACAGTTAATACACGTGTTGATAAAACTACATACACACTTTATTGGCTAAAATAATTTTATTAATACTTCCCATTTTGTGTCTCCTTGCGGTATCACCATCACTTATGTATTTATCTACCACCCTCAGACTGTTGTCAGTTTTGTTGATCTATTTACATACAAACAAACATATTGACCATGTCAGCCGATAAAACAATGGTACCTGTAACTCGTTAATTCCGCCACACCGACTTCACCGAATGCTGTTAGCTGCAAATCTTACTTGCTATTCGAGGTTCATAAAACCTTAACATCAGGCTATCAATAACATACCGTTTTTCTTAGTTTTATTTAGGTACTGACAGTGCTCAGATAGCATGTCGACATAAACCTTTTATCATATCGTAAGAACAAATACATTACATACGCCTCTCCATACCGTGATTGAAATTATTACCTTTGAGTATTACCACCCTCTGATTCTCAGATAGTTAACACGGATTAACATGAAAATTTGGTTGAAATGGTAGAATGTGTGCTCACACGTCTAAATCAAACTGTAATAATTAACATCATTGTGAACTTTTGTTGTTTAAAAGAGAACAATGCCCATCTGTATTGTATAATATGAAATATTTATATATTTTACTAGTTTTAAAATTTTGAGTATGTATGTTCTAAAATTGCCATTTAAATATATGTATTACATACTTATAATCATTTGAAAAACTTGAGCCGTGCTCTTATGTAATAAATAAACAATGTTTTAGATAAAAATGAAAATAGTGCATATCTGTGTTTAATTAATTTACATAATGATAATTATATAACATTCAAAACTGTGTAATGTATCATCAATTGAGTAGGTGTATTTTTAACATTGGCAGAACTTGTACTAAGTAGTTAGGTATTGTTATACACCAGTTTTTGTCTGCAATCGCATTGCAATATTGATGATTATCCAGCTTTCAAATAATTTAAGAATCATTTGAACAGTTTTGAAATCAATTTCAACGAAATTAAAGAATAAAATATCAAAACAAATTCGAAAAAGCAGTGTGTGTCGTGTTAAACCTTCGATTGCAAAGCATAACCCAACAGCAAAGCAAAGCCTTAAAATTATCAAGCACAAGCACATCCTATCACGGAATTAATCTCTCAAACATTTGGCCAGAATATTATGAGAAATCAATTCCCTACATCTACCTGTATTAAAAAAACATAAAAAAGAGATGTTGCTATTAAAATAATTAAGTCATTTGTATTGTTGAATTTTTATGACTTTGTTTAATTGCGCTTTAATCTTCCTAGTCCTTATGTTTGTCCAGGAGGGTTACTACCCGTGTTAAAATGCTATTTATAGTAGAAGGAAAAAATAAATCATTTATTAAAAATTGTCATGGCTTCAGTTTGTCGTGATGCAATACTATAAAACTAGGTTTATATTTAGGTACTTTCAAATAAGTTATATGTATATTGTATAATTATGTTGTGATTCTTGTAAAAACATAACATTCACACAAAGCTGATATAAAATTTGGTTACAAGTTTTAAAACTTTAAGTTTATCTATGAAAATCAATAAGTCATTTGTTATATCATTTTGTTATGACCTCATTCCATAATAAATGACAGAGAAATATGTACATTCAATATATAAATTTTTATGCAAATTTTTAATTGAATATGAACAAGATATTGCTGTTTAGTTTATTTATAAAATTAAACAAAATTAGTTGTTTATAGATAGTATATGAAAAATGCATCATAATGTTTAATTGAATTTTTGCGATGCGTCCATTAAAACAGTTTCTATGTTGTTTTAATTTTAATAAAGATCGTCCAATCATAAATTGCTAAAAATCAAAATAGGTATCAAGTGATCGTATTTAAAGTTTCTAAGTTGTGTTACTTTATACAATAATGTTCATTATAAGTTGGCAAAAGCATCGGTATTTTGAGTTGTAGTCAATGAGTAACAACATTTTATGTAGTAATTGTGATCGTCTATAAATTTATGTCTACGTTGTGCTTTTTTATTTTTGTGATCGTGTTTGGAATTTCTACGTTGTGTTTAGTTTTTGTAATAATTGTCAGGAAATTTAATTCTAGAGGTAAGGTTTTCTTTATAAGATTATTTATTTATTATTTATATTATTTAGATGATTATTTTATTAGAAAACATTGACGCTTGTAAATCTAGAATTCTGGTCATGCGGCACTACATGTGATGGATCAGATATGGCTATAGTATATAATTAGTACTTACTGATCCATATTCGTTTATGCATATATGTAGTTATTATAGCTCCTTCAATATTCCACTTACTTTCCATTAAATGTGTCTTTAGACAGAGTCTGAGTAGGCTGAGTCGAACCCCTTTATAAAACACAATGCATACAGTGCACACGAGCGGTGTCAGACTCGCGATACAGTACATGTGTGGAGCCCTTGCGCCACTACTTTTCCCTCGTCATCCTGATCAAAGGCTCATTCTTAAGGCTTCACTCATTCACCCAACACACGGCTTGGGCAAAAGGACACCTCCCGACTTAGCTAAATTAGACCGTACCTGCAAAGTGTTTGAGATAGCCCCAAAACTTGCCTGATCCTGTGGTCACTACGGCCCCCGGGGTACTTGGAGCCTTAGCTCGATTATTGAATTATAGAATAATTCTGTATGCATACATAATAATAACCGTGTGACAGAGTAGTGCGCTGATAGAGTGGCAGCTCTCAGATAGATTACTTCAAAGTATGGGGCCGACCAGCACTACACTATATGTATGTGTGTATGTATACCTATATGCAGGCTTCAGGACATCATATCGTAATCCTGTACGAGATTACTATATGGGATCTTAATGCCACCTAGCGGGCTAGTGTATTGACTATTAGTGCCTATCTATTCCTGCCTGGACGGATAAACAATGATCTCTAAAATTAAAATATTATAGATGCAGAATAATAGAGCATAAAATTATTGTAATCTAATATGCAAATCATTCCCAACATATTTGAATAGATCCCTGAAGTGATAGCTTAGTTTATAGAGTGCCTGCCTATAAAGGGACATATAGGTACTTGGGGAAGTTATCCAAATAAAAGATTACTTATAATAAGTATATGTATATATTATTTATCTAGTTCGATTAGTACACCCATGGAAGAACTAGCAAGAAACCATGGAGACACTTTCTTATATTTTAGTCTTTTGGATTGTACAATTATGTTGTGGCTTTATACAAGTTTAGTGACTAGATTCAGGACTTTGATATGAGTATGATATTTTACTGATTGAAAATTAGTAATTAAATATATCGTTATCAAATGACGCTTAGATATGACTGAATGAGATAAAATGGATGAGTATCGATATAATAGTTATGTGTATGTTGCACAATAACGGTTGAACGTGAATATCAGTTTAGTAAAATACAATATAAAATGACAACAATAGGTAAACAGTGTACAGTTGTGTGACTACTTAACTTTTTACAAAGTTGCATCTGCCGCCTGTCTCATCTGCCTAGCGCCAATGCGCCATCCTTTGCCTCTTTGATTACACCTCACAATCACATAAGAATTTAATAAACTATTTTACATGTTATCAGTCAAAAATCCCAACATGTGGGTGTTTTATGGAGTTAGGCTCCCAAAATTTAGAAATGTTGATTCTTTGGCCGCGAAAATCAGACTGCTGAGGGTTCTTCGCTATTCTTCCTCGAAGACGTTGGTCCCGCCCTCGAACAAAACAATGGGGGTTGCTGGTCGTTGATTGGTTCGTGCAAAGCTCGAAGGGTTGCGCCCGCGCAGACAGTGAAGTCCGCCCACGTAGAGGGTTGTGATGTGTTGTCTCGAGCATATGGAAAAGATATTAATGTGTGTGTACATAATGGTGCATCGATTAAGTAATCGACCGGACATTGTCCGCATCGTGAGTCGAATCAACTGGGATGTCTTTATATATTATTCTATTGAGATGTATGTTAGATGTATATAATGTGTGACTTTTATGGCTTATTAATGGAATGATTGTGATTATGTTTATTACACAATGATGATAATTATTATGTATGTACATATAGAAAAGCCATAGTCACTTAAAGACATATATAAGACCAGTTGTGACGATGTACTGGGTATTTTAACACACACTTGAATTGTTTATTCATATTTACATATGTGATATACATATAAAGAGTAAAGATGTAACAATAAGTACCTGAAAGAGAACACATATGCAATAATATGTTATACATGTTTGAGCTTAGCATTATATACTAGTGAAGCACTTAAAATTATCAAGCCTTATTTACTAGAACATTCCAAGCCTTTTCCCTTCCCACGGTTTAACATGCTCACATCTGCCGCGCTTAGCAATTTTAAGACACAATAGATATAGAGAAACTAATGCTTCTAAAAAAACTTTTGTTTTGTTGCGTTTTGTTTTTGAATAACCGGCGCAGTCATAAATATAAAACAGGGTTGTTTATGGGACGTTTCTCAAGAAATCACTTTCTTGAAACAGCTCTGATGGTTTGCACATGTTGCAGATAGGGCTTTTGTCCACTTGTAAACTATCGTAATTCTTCGTAAAATTCGAAGAAGGGCAAAACAAAAAAATTGGTACCTACGCTTGGAACCATTACAGTGTATATCCACATTGCGCGCTCCAAATATCTGATTAACGAAAAAGAGTCAGAGCAAAAAAGGCTTAAATAAAATGGATTTGATGTATTTAGGATTAGGTTTTAAGATTATTGCTTATTCACAACTTCAGACTTTTAAGCCATTCCTAATGTTTGTTTTTTCTCCTTTTTAGTAACAAAAGATGCAGTATGGCTTTGTTCTTAATAAAAACATACGAAGTGAAAAACTTTTTCTATATTTCACAGCAATAAAACTCAAACAAATTATATCTACACTTGTCCACCCATTTGGAAATTAAAACGTTCTCTCGACAATTTATGTACCGTGCCGCGTGATAATAAAACACATTTAGAAATTGGTTCCTAAAATGCTCCCACAAGCCGCAAATGTAAAACAAATCTGGCAACACAGCCGGCTCTTAATGAAACGAAAAAACGGTTTTCAACCGACGGAATTAAGCAAATGGAGCGTTTTATGTCGAAAAAAAAATTATATAAATTTTTAACCCGCCCGCTCCGCGCATCGCCAACGCCAAACCGGAGTGAAACGATTGTTTGATCACCATTAAAAGATTTTGAAACAATTCTGTTTGCGAAAGACTGGAAACGTAAACAGCAATCGAGGATTGTTAAAGCCTCAAGCACTTTGAAATGGTGATGGTATAGCTGAGACTTTTTGCGAAGTATCAGTTTAGTTTTTAATGTTTCTTTATGCTAAGACTACACACAAAAGTAGAAGATTCTCATTCACTCAACGCGTAATGGTGTGTCCAAATCAACATCAAATAATTGAAATATTTTTTGTCTACTTATCTTCAATGTTGACTAGTGTGTCGCAGTCTCGATTGAGTGTTAGTTCCATTACAGTTGACACAAGTACGAGTATACTTAAGATTTCAGCATCGCTTATGCATGTAGGTACAGTTTCTTCATTAGACTTAGTGGCCAACATTCCGTGTCCAGTTTAAAATAAAAAATAAAATATATACCTAGGTACACAACAAAAAATACATTCTTTAACTATCGTCACGACTGGTGGCCTTATCGCTAAGAGCAATTGAATTATATTGTCTCACTCACATCCAATACAAACTAATAAGATGTTATACAAAAAACATACATTGATTATAATTAAACATACAGCCTGAAGTTATTTGCAAGCAAGTTGGTTGGTTTGTGTTTGAATCTCCGTTTAGTTTCGTGGGCGCTTTCGAAAAGTTTGCGTCATCAATTTGTTCAGGAGTATGTATTTTTCATAAGGCGCATGTTACGAGAATAAGCGTTTTGATTAAATACACAAAATGTATTTATATACATTTTGTGTATTTAATCAAAACGCTTTTAACGCAAAACGCGAAATTTTATATATATGATATTAAGAATGTTATTGCTATTACTGGAAGTCGACATTAGTCATAATGTAAATGACAATGTCCACGATCGTGATTTAATTAATTTTAAGATGGACGTTAAAATCACGATCGTGGACATTGTCATTTGCATTATGACTAATGTCGACTTCCAGTAATAGCAATAACATGTAGTCAGTAACTTTTCGAATTTTCGACAATTTGTTTACAATATTTACTTATTTTTAATTCTTGTTTCAGGGTTCTGATGGCAATCATTGCATGTGTAATGTGTAAAATGAACTGAGACTTAAATAAGATACAGAATATAATAGACTGAATATAATCAAATTAAATAATCATATTTTACAAAATTTACAAAAGAATATACAGTTAAATACATATTCAATAATAAACAATATGCTTAAACTAATCAAACCTAGTATGTACATTAATAATGTTACAAATATATTTTTAAGTTAAAACGCTACTTTCCTTGTTTTATCCCTAACCCCAATATGAATTTAGGTGAGCGAGGTAACTGCGAAAAAATACTGGAACGAGTGAATTATTCAACGAATTTGGAAAGTAGAAGCACCCTCTCCTTAAGAGGAATGTCTGTCCGTCTGTCACTTACTATGACATTACAGCTTTCGTAAATTACGGAGATAGATAAGTATGTATATAAGCGAAATGGGAAAAAGTATGTCGCTTAATAATGTTATTACGAGCCTAAATGGCAAACATATCTAAAGGAAACTTTAAATTGACCCAGTGAAAAGTGCCTCTATACATTGTACATAATATATCGATATAGCAGACGCTAACCTTATTATAATATTTTTACACTTTAAATTTCCATATGCTGAGTTGGGGCCGGGTTGTGACATGAAACTTTTCATATATTTTTTTTTTGTATTTATATAATATTTTTGGTTGTTGATTTTTTTTAGGTTTAATGTTACAATAAATGTTTTTTTTTCTTATTTAAATAGTCAAAATTTATTCAAAATCCTACTTTTTGAGATTTAATCTTTCAGTATTATCTATACAGCAAAAAACGAACTTTAACTAATTCAGAGTTCAGACATACACCCTGTACATAAGATTTAGCTAACAGTATTTTTGGTACCGCTATTATTTAATTTGTATTCACTAATAATTGTTTCAGGTTAATACAATTCATGATTGATTGTAATTTGCCCATTTGTTTACCATTTCTCAAGAAACTGAAAACATTTCTTATCAGAACACTACTAAACCAAGTATCCTATAAAATCACAGCAAACTATTATAGATTTGAAACTTGTTTTTATTAGATTTAAATCTACCGATATCGATGCATAGGCCATTTTATTAATTACGATTCGACTTACTACAAACATTTCTTAAACAACTATTCAGAGTACTATAATAAAATCTAGTATCGGAACAAGTCCTCACTATCACTACAAAGTCGTTTCCTACGTCTGCCTGTATGTAATATATTATGTATGTTAAGATCTTTAAAACGGCACATCGGGTTTTGATGTTTTTTTTTAAATAGATAGAGTGACAAGAGGAAGCATATACTAACTCGTGCAAAGCCGCGGGCAAAAGCTAGTTAAATAGTAAATATAAGTCATTTATTTCATGCATATTCTAAAATTATACAAAAACGTGTTTCTTTTCTAAACTATGATTTGTCTTTGTGTTGTAAATATATACATACGTTAGGGTGATACTATATATTAAATAATGTCGAGTATAAAATCTTTGTTCGATGCTTAGCTGTTGCATAACTCTATTGTATAGGAATCATTTGTTGCCTTGCAACTACTTTTTACATTCTCCAAAAACCATTTCTATTAAATCTATCTATTTCTATCGACAGCTAGATTTGAAACTCGCCACTGGCTCGGTATTCCGTCCGGTCGGTTCTCGGACGGATGCCTTCACGCCCCTTCCGTGTCCAGCCCGTAATCTGAAACTTCCAGAACTTTCACAACTATCCGGTGGTTACAGTTGAAGATAGGGAGACTATTCAAATAGTTGAGCCTTTGATAGGTTTGTCATTTTACGTCTAATTGTAGAAGTATAGTTGTCGATGTTAGAATAAGTGTCTATTAAAAAAAACTATTTAAAAAAAAGTTGATTTATTTTGGACTAGCTGTGCGCGCGACTTCGTCCGCGTGGAATAGTTATTTAGGGCATCTTACTTATTTATGCAAACAACCTCTTCAGCTTTATAAATTATAGCCTTTACCCCACTACTTGAACCGTTTTCAACACAAAAAATAATTTTTCAATTCGCACCAGTAGTTCTTGAGATTAGCGCGTTCAAACAAACAAACTCTTCAGTTTTACAATATTAGTATAAGTTTGTTGCTAAAAACAACTTATATATTTACTCGTAAATAAGATTCAATATCTTAAATTCGGGCTACTGATCACCTAGCATCAAAGTAGGATTTCACAAAGACAAGATGTTTAACCATCTCAATGATGTCTGACTATCAAACTAATTTCAAAGCAGTCGAGACCAAAAATAGGGTTAATACATTGAAACTTACGCAGTAAAATGGTCATCTATTATTTATCTATACTAATATTATAAAGCTGAAGAGTTTGTTTGTTTGTATGTTTGTTTGAACGCGCTAATCTCAGAAACTACTGGTGCGAATTGAAAAATTATTTTTGTGTTGTATAGACCATTTATCGAGGAAGGCTTTAGGCTATATAACATCACGCTGCAACTAATAGGAGCGAAGAAATAATGGAAAATGGGGAAAAAACGGGGAAAATTATTCATCTTTGAGGGCTTCCGTTGCGTTCGCTGCGAAAACGGTTCAAAATTCAAATAATTAATGCCAAAAATAACTATTCCACGCGGACGAAGTCGCAGGCACAGCTAGTTTGTAATATATGACTGATCTTTTGTAATAAAGTAAATTATATATCACCAATATAAATAAAATAAAATAAAAATAAATATTCCAGGACATTGCACACAGCGCCATCTAGCCCCACACTAAGCAAACGCTTGTGGGTTGCGGGGTTGCTTTTACGTTAAATAATATAATCACACAAGTTTAATAGTTTTTTTTTAACCCATGCCTATCTCATAAAAGCAATGCATATTAAAACTGCGTGCTAATGCTCAACAAAATCGGTCGACGCGAATTGAAAAATAAAATTGGCACTAGCTCAATTTTCTGCCTCAATAAATGCAGTTTGGCGCACTTGTATACTATGTTACAATAGTGAACAAAACAGCGACTGAATTTTAATTATTAATTTAATGTTAGATGATTATTTTATTTTATTTTATAAAAAAAGTTCCATTGACTCTGTTGTCGAAAGTTCCTGCAACTGTTCAGCAGGCCTAGACAAGTTCCAAACATACCGGAGCTAAGCACTTCCGAACGCGCCGGACGCTCAATCCCCAACTCCATCGCTGGCGCTCCCATCGCTAGCAAACCTCCCATTACGCCTGTGTACGCTACATCTCTTCTACAGGTGCTCACTTGAGAACGAACGATGGAATTTACTTTCATTTCTACATTCAACAGTCAACGTCACTTTTAACTTTGGCATTTCATACGGCAAATGGAAACAATCCTCTTTACTATCATTATCTTTTCACGTCAAATAAAAAAGAAATGTTACCAAATAGTAAATTATAAATACATTTTGTGTAACTTATTCTCACAGATACGAAATTGCTTGAATAGCGTTCGAAAGATTTTAAGTAAAAAGGAAAGAAAATCGTTTATTGTAGCAAATAATAAAAAATAATGCTTTTAACATATAAAACAAAGGCATACCTTGATAAGATAATAAATACCAAAGTCATATTATGTTGGGCAATGAAAAATAATGTACTTCTAAGTATTTATTATTAAGATAAGAATATATTGATGAAACTCTGAAAAAAATATAGTATTTTTGTGTTCCTCTATACACCAGCGCCTCATCTCTACTCCTAACCAAAGTGACCTTCGTGGCTCTTAAGATCTTACCAACACAAATAAGTAAAATAGAAATAGATTTAAAACGGTCTACAAAAAAGTCCGCGATGGTAGTAGGTATATGTTTATCTACTAGGGATAACCCACAATAACCGATTTTTATCCTTTACGTTGTACGAAAAGTGTATATTATTACATATTTAGATCTCGAAAACTACTCAACGGGTTTTGATATGTTTTTTTTACAGATAGTCTTAAGATGACGGTTTTAAGTTTTTCATAAATCGTGCATATGTGACCGGGGCTAGTTTTACCACAGAATAATGGTTTTACACAAACAAGGCGTGCATCACGTGTACGGTTCCTGCCGACGAGTCTCACCTAAACGCAAACAATTTACTCCCATACTTAATAATTTCATATATTAATAAAACAAAACATTTCGCTTCCAATACGGAGCTTAAGTAAGTCATTCGCTTTTAAAATTCTTGTAAGTAGGTATTTTCACTGTGGCTGTAATAATAATAAATAAATATATATAAGATACTTTTATTTAATTGCCTAGCTGTTTAATTTGAATATGTGCCACTGGCAACATAAAAATATAACCAAAAAATCTCGTAAATTTTGTTGTTGTTATTAAAATAAGTAAATCAAAATAAAATTATAGCTTTACTAAAAGTAATTCACATTTGCAAGTAAATCAAAGAGTGATATAACACAGAACCAAACAGTATATTTATCTGACTCTGCTACTATCCCACCGGCCCAAACACTATCTGCGGCAGGGACGACTGCTGCAACACTAGCTGCAGCACCGACTCCAGCTGCAACATCGGCGCCAGCTGCAGCTGTACCGGCACGAGGCCGTAGCCGCAGAAACAGGATGACGCCTTTAGAAAGCACTGCTGCCCGATTTTCTGCTATCGAGGAAAGGCGACTTGACATGGACCGCATACACAACCAGCAGAGGTTAAACCTCGAGGCAGAGATTGCGCCTATAATTTTATAAATAAAACAATGTTTTTACATTCCATGTGATGCTTTTTATTTACAAAAACCTGATTATAAAACCAAATGTTACCTACTGAACTTATATTAATTCTAAACTAGGTAGCACTTTTACGTAGTTTACTTTTATAATCTATTTACAATCTGCTGGAAGCAGTGGCGTGAGCCGACACTCTATCCTCATCATCTACAATTTTGCTGGCAACTTGTGGATGGTAGCGGAGATCAATATTCTGCCCCATATAATCACTATTTAGTGCTTCTACAACTTGACTGATACAGCGGCTAGCAGTTCTCTGAGTTAAATGATGAGTGACACCAGCGATTCTTTGGTATGAACCTGTTGCCAGGAAGCTCAGTGCACAGAGGACCTGCAAAACAACAAATATGATCATCTTTAAATCTAGGTGTAGCCTTATAACTTTACGTAGGTATACAATAATAATAGCTAGGTGTTGAAAGATTCATATTATAGTTACTCACCTTAATTTCCAATGGGATTTCTGCTGTGCCCCGTAGTAAGGTATGGTCATATAAATCTTCACAAAGCTGGTAGAAGGTGTCTTTATTCAGTCTAAATCTCTCAATAAAAAGAATTTCTGGCATTTCACTTAAGTTTCCCAAGGACAGCCTTTCTTTTTTTCTCTGTTGACGCCTCAACCACACTTCTTCAGAATGTGATCGCAAATTTATGCATTAGATCGCAGCAAAAAGAAAAACTTTTTCAAAATATTTCACCAAATGACAACACTACGCCATTTTGAATGGCTTTCTATCCGCTAACGCAAGGCTAACGCCAAGGTTTTGGAGCACGCTCGAAATTGGCGCTCCCCAGGAGAAACGCTTGTCATAATGTGGCATTTGGCTTGCTCTTTTTTATGATTTGTATGGAGAATGACCAACTTGTTCTTTCGATTCCGTTTCTAATCGTTCGGGGATCACTACTTTTGATGACATTTATGAAGTTGTCTAAGAATTTTGATATCTATTCTGCAGGTGATAACAGGGAGCGTCACCCTAGGTGATTTCCATACATTTAATCTTTCTAAGCGTTTGGCGCTACAACAATAAACGGCTCTTGTCTAGGCCTGCAGTTTCTCTGGTTCAGTGTTCATACCTGTATTGAAATCCAATCATATTTACAAGATTTTTCGCAGCAAATATAATTCGTTTTTTTTTTTAGTTTTTGTTACAGTGTTACAAATGATGGCAGGAATAAGTAAGTATTATTAAAGAAGTAACTTGGATCGAAACTGTGAGAGTTTTGTGTATGAATCATATCTCATTAATATGTCAGCAATAAATAATTCAATATGAATATGACGCAAACAATCACCAGAATTCGCAAAATCTACACAACATTTAACTACTAATTCTACAAAATGTAATCCTTCATATGCACCCATATATACATACTAATCTACTGTAACTAAAAATATTAAAACAATTTTAAATATCTCTACAAACAACCTTTGCAACTGACTTTAAAGTATACATTAAAACAGAGGGCACGTCTGTCCAACTTAGCTGGCGGAAGTATGCCAATTGAAAAACCCGCTGTTTTCTTTTCTAAGGACTTGAGTTTAGTTTCGTATTGAAAGAATTTGAGGCAGGCCAGCTTAAGTTTGGATTTCTATTTAATTTGGTTCGCTTTTTTCTGACGATTTGTTGAGTTTTCTAATTGGAGTTAGAAATAGAAATGGTGTTTGGAGAATGAAGAAGGAAGTAGAAGGGCAACAATGATTCTTGTACAAAAGAGTTATGCAACAGCTATGCAGTATATTGTCTAAATAATACAAAAAACTGTTAGCAAGTAAGTAATAGTCAAGTTTGTAATCGATTTATACAATAATTTATTTATTATTTATTTATTGTACAAAGATTTTGATTACTCGACATGTTTTAATAGGTAGTATCACCCTAACGTAAGTATCTTTATCTACACTAATGTTGTAACATTCTACTTATGTTTCCAATACTTGACTTATAATTACTACTGTTATAGCGCAGACAACAAAACACTCAATTTAAGCAATTTCACATGATGGTATAATATCCACATCGATATCGTAATATCTCATTATAACATCAATAAAACGCAACCAACCTGATTGCAGGGCCAATCAGGTTGGTCGCGTTTTATTGATGCGCGCAGCTGCGCTCTCATTGGTTAGATTTTAATGGCGGCAAAATCACTGTGACAATATACTTACGCGTGAATTTAATTTAATAAATTAAAAGTTAATAATGGATAGAGACTATGATATTTGTACGCCTATTAGTGAAGATAAAGTAGTGTATGCGACTGCATATAACACGGGTATTAAAACACTCGTTACTATTATGAAACTCGCTGCGCTCGTTTTATAAACTCACACTCGTGTTTTAATACCCTTCATTATATGACAGTTGCATAAACTACTATTATATAACACAACGACAGATCATAGCTTTAGAAAAGAAACACGTGTTTTTTACAAATCTTAGAATATACCTGAAATAAATGACTTACATTTATTATTTAACTAGCTTATTCCCGCAGTTTTGAATGCGTTATTATGCATACATACAAACCTTCCTCTTGAATCATTATATATCTATTAAATCTAACTGCATAAAAATACCGTTGTGTAGTTCCGTAAACCTTAAATTATTTTATCTATTGTAAAAAACTGCATCAAAACAGTTGTGTAGTTTTAAAGATCTAAGCAAACATACAGACATAGGGTCAGACGCGGGAAGAGACTTTGCTTTATAAGTACTATGTAGCGATATGGTAATATCTACACACAACAAGGGTTTCCGTACACAAGAAGGTTACCATAGCTTCTAAGAACAATTAGCTGTTACCCACTTCCACCATAACTCATTCCTGAACCTCTCAAGGTGCTCGTATCTAGCACCACTTCACACTTCACCCCATCTGTCCGCGATCAAGAATTATAGTCTTTGGAAGATTACTTGAGTCCGTAGCGAAGGCAGCACTTTCGCTTCAATCTTAGTTTTAAGATCATAACTTGGTCAAAATTGGGTTCAGTCAAGAAGAATACCCCAGATAGCAAACACTTACTAACTTAGTCTGGATTTACACAACTCACCAGACTATTTTTAGCTTGGCGTTTGTTTTTGTGTAATATTTATTTTGTAATATTTGGTGGGAAAGATGCTGCTGCAAACACGACGCAAAGACTGCAAAGGCGACTTATTTTCAACCACGTACATTTCGCAAAGAAAAGCCTTGGCTATTAACAATGCTAGGTTTCTTGGCAGTCTACTGTCATCGGAGACGACTTTATTTTATATTTTTATCGTTAGATCTAGGTAGGAGTTGGTAGGTTAGAAAAATCTTTAGTAGCCAGCCTCTCTGGTTATTAAATAGCCTAACTATCAGATTTTTTAGTTCCAATTGCATCCGTCCACAGTATCATAATGCGCGGACTCTAGAGTGTCTTGGAGTCGACAGTAGCGTCATCAATCATAGGAAGAGCGACAGAAGAGCGCCTGTTTTTGCCCCTCTAGCCTGTCCTGAGCAGATGATCTTTGGGCGGTGGTTGGAATGTAAGCTGCTAGCGGAACGAAATTGCATGTTGACAGATATTCGGTTCTAACAAAAATCGTTTGCTTAAAAATTTAATACAACGCATCGAGTTCTAACTCCTACAACTTGTTTTGTTATAATGTGTAAAAAAATCTATAAAGATAAACACTATAGTAAGTGATTGTAATATTTTTAAGCAAATACGGTCTAACTTACTTATTTACCAAAATGTGCATCGGTTATGATGTTATAACCAAGTTAGATCGTTATTTGCTTAAAAAAAGAACAGTAATAATCTAAAAATATAAAAATCAGTTAATGTATCAAACTATTAACTAAGGTACTAAGTTGCCAAATTGACACTAGCTGACTACAACATTTTTATATATCCGCTTTCCGCCATCACTACAGCCTCCATCATCATAAGCAAATAACCAGACAAATGATCAGAGAGACAAATTGCTTCAAGTGCCAAAATGTTGCGGCGTCCCTCATTTATTTTAGACCCTGTTTATTATTAGGGGAGTTAATGATGCATTCTGGTGCTCTCTTTACCATAGTGTTTAATTTTACGCCATGACGTTTTTGACTGATGGGTGTTGAAATTATTAATGGCTTTAAAGTTTTTTTTTTTTTTTTTTATTTCTACATTTATAAGGTGTTTACAGTAAGATAGGTTTAACATGGTATTGTATAAACTAGGGCTTTGTATATTACCTACTGTATACTGATAGGCAAACCCTGGATATCACACTAGGTCTATTCCTGTGTTGTGATATCCAGTTTTTCTTATTTTGGACGCAACATAGCACTTCATTGAGGTATGTAGGTATGGTTATGTATTCTGTGCCGTCACATACGTCACAAATGGCTAGCAAAAACAGTTTGTACACAGAACACAACCATAAGGGTTGAGAAGAACGTGTGAAAGGAGTGAGGATATTTCGTGTCTCTTTCTCTCTCTAGCAAGCTAGCAAGCAAGGAACGCAAAATACTGTATTTAAACTGGTTCTACTATGCCAAAAGTACCTATATATGCAATTGAAACGACTAACTAAGTCAAGTTACTTTCAAAACCATTAATCATAATCTCTCTTGAGTCGTATTCCTCATGACTGAGGGTCGTGACTCCCCCGCAGAATTAATCCGCTAGGGGAGTTTTCTTGGGCAGATACATCGTGGTGGGCGCCCAGGTCCTTCCACGGAAGACACATGTCCTCGGATATTGTGGTCCTCAAACATGTCGGTTTCCTCACGATGTTTTCCTTCACCGCTAAGCGAGTGCAAATCCACACATAACTTGAAAATACAAGTCATTGGTGTAGGGCCGGATTCGAACCCGGGTGCGTCTGAATGAAAAGCACACACTGGAACCGCTACGCCACACTCGCTGATGTGCTGATAATCATAATAACCAAACCTAATTTGTAACTTTGTAACAACTTTAGCGCCTGGTGAAATTTTGTCACTTTTTTACATATTGGAATAATAATTACAAAAACAAACTTGTCTCTATTGAGCATGTTTCTATAATAATAAATAATAAACATTTCTTACAGTCCTACAACAAATGCAATTCATTATCACATAAAGAACATTCTATTAGCATAAACAAAACGATGCAAAATGGAACCATCAGATTTACAGACCCATAACTAATCTTGAACAAGTCATGTCATAAAAATAAATATCTGCATACGCATACACTGCTTCTTGGTTAAATGAATAATGCATGTTGGCTTTACGAAGTATTCAAATGCTATGAAGTTGTTATTTTTCTTTGGAACCATGCCCTGACTGGACGCTACATTTGTTATGAGTTGCGTTATCTATGGACGATGCATATTGCTTACGCATGCATATTTTGAGCAGTTTGTTTTAAATTATGCGGCTGGGTAAAAATGTATACCCTACATGGTCGAGGAACTTTGAACCCATTGTCGCAAAAAGCTCGAGGAGCAAAACAGCTCATAGAGCTTTCTGCTGCAGTTAAGCCTCTTCACTCACGCCAATAGCATTTTGACTAGTCTTATAATGTTATGTTTAATAGAAGTAGGACTCTTGTGCATTATTATAGCTATGAATTATTCTAATATGGACAAAACTGAGCTATCTAAGTAAGTATTTACAAAAGAAAAGTATATAAGTATTATATCCGTTATCTAGTACCCACGACACAAGCGTTTGCTTAGTGTGGGGCTAGATGGCGCTGTGTGGAATGTCCCGGAATATTTATTTATTTCTTTATTTATCTACTTATAAAAGAAGCAGCATTGGACAGAAGAAAATTTTGCCAATTGACCTCCAAATTTCTATATGAAGATGTACATATAACCATCTCATTATATTTTTCATTAAACGCTTCATTTCCAACAGTTAAAATCAGTTTTCATACACATATAAGCATAAATTTTGCATGTGACGTTTTTAATAGACCGATCATAAAATTCATAACGCCTAAGCAAATGTTCAGCCAGAAAATGTCCTTAACTCATGTTGAGGGAAATAATGGTGGAACGACAAAAAAAAATGACACCCGATGATGATGATTATTCTGCTTACATCTCTGTTTTTCAACAAGACAACGTAGACTTCAAATTACCATAAAATAAAGTCTGTAAATAAGCCAAATCCTCTTTTACGTTATACTGCAATATATTTTAGCGAAAGAAAAACAAAGCTGAATAGTGAATTCTGTTGTATCGACATGAGCCTACATACGCGTTGTCCTCTCTCCCTCGTTGTTAAATATTTACGCAATGCTAGCAATTGACGAGGGAAAAACTATTTTACGCTACTCCAAGAGAAAACCTAGTTTATCGATAATAAATAAACATGAAAAAATGTAATAAATGTTGCTGTCACTGTTGATGGGGATCGCTTGGAATCTATCAAGAAAAGGGAGGTAGATAAGAAAAATGCTAACGCTTTTTGGGTTCTGTGCTTATCTCATAATTTTGGTTCCTTATGTATGTTTTCATGATGAATTTTTAACAAATAAACAGAAAAAAATAACGTGTGAGTTAAATATATAACATAACATTATTTTTCTACTTTTATAACAAATCTTTAAAATATCTTAGCTATAAAAAATGAGCGTTTATTGCATTTTTAAAATATTTTTTCACCCACTAGGTATCAACTTGTGTTTAACCAGTAAAATTAATGAATTGATTGATTTGTAATTGCTAAAGTTTTCTTCTACTGCCAATAAAATCCAATGCAATTAAAATACCAAGGTTCCATTTCATTATTTGGACATTGACTCCTAAAATGTGAGGATGAAATACACAGGATATTCCCGGGGACGAGACCAGCTTGAATACCAATAAGTGACGCTCGGGGAGTTATCGGTTTTTTTATATACAAATACAACATTGTATCTAAAAACGTATCGTGCGTAAAAAACGGCCGATATTGATATATTGGCCAAAACAAGTTGTAACGATGAGATTTTATACCTCTTTTGTAAGAATTGTTTACAGCTAATATCATTGACACATTATTACTAGATTTTCTACGTTTTTAACCGACTTCCAAAAAAAGGAGGTTATCAAATCTTCTGAAAGTTATTTTTTTTTCTTTTTTTTGTGGGGATGTTACGCGATTGCTCAGTTGTTTATCAACCGATTTCAAAAATTCTTTTTTTATTTGATGAGGATATTTTCCGAGATGGTCCCATAAATCTTGTTTTTCATTCGGTTCAGTACTATTTGAGAAAAAACCAAATTGATAAGGTTTATGCAAACCAATTTTACCCATATTTCCAAAACTACTAGTCGGATTTTGATACAGTTTTCTGTAATGTGTTGAGATTTAATGGGTGCATCTTTTTAGCTATGTACTACGATGACAACTCACCAGGGGGCGATGCTATATACACTATATCTTCTGAATTATCAGCCCAATTTTGATGCGGTTTTCTCTGATAGGCTAAGATATGTTTAGCAAATGAATTTATGTTGTAGTTTTTTTTGATTGGCTTAAATTTGTTCAGTAACGTGACAGTAGAGTTGATGTCAGTTTTTGCTTTTGTTTAAAATAATTATATTTAATTGATTGGAAAAGATATTACTGCTTACAAAATACACACGCTTCTACTAACTATACTTCTAATAACACACAGATTTTTATATTGTATTTGGAAACACAAAAAATAATCTGCGAATTAAATTTTGTGATAAATTACATCAAACATTTATTTGGCTTCTTTGATTCAATGAAAGCGGATATTAATCAACAAAAATAGAATCCATCAATTTACGACCACAATTTTCCGTTGAACCATATAAATAATTTGTAGTTTCTATGTAAAAATCACCTAATCTACTATATAAATATATCTAATCTACTATTACATAGTACAAGTTTAAGTAGAAGTTACAAGTTGTTATTTTTTTTTCTTCTATTTCGAACCCACACGAATGAAATAGAAACTAGTTTAATCTCCCCAAGATCATTTCAGCTCGCTCCAGTAAACTCAACCTATATTCTGAGCTCCAGAAACTCTTCACAAATACGCAAGATGTTCCGTAAAAAATATTTACAGTTACAAGAAGAAATTCTCCTAATTTACTGAAAACATTCTCGTCGCGAGGGCTTGACGCCTTTTTGCGTTAATACGGGATCGTTACTATAAGGTGAAATAAGGTGTGGTTGTAGTGTAGGAGATTAACAATTTATTTGCTTATTGGTACTAGTGGTAAGCGAGTGTGGCTCAGCGGTTCCAGTGTCTGCTTTTCATCCGGACGCACCATGGTTCGAATTCGGCCCTACACCAATGACTTGTATTTCCAAGTTATGTGTGGAATTGCACTAACTTAACGGTGAAGGAAAACATCGTGAGGAAACCTACATGTTTGAGGACCACAATATCCGAGGACATGTGTCTTCCGTGGAAGGACCTGGGCGCCCACCACGATGTATCTGCCCAAGAAAACTCCCCTAACGAATTAATTCTGCGGGGAGTCACGACCCTCAGTCATGAGTAAATACGACTTAAGAGAGAGAGAATAGTGGTTGTATACATGTCTGCTTTTGATATAAAATACAGGCTATGGTACTAACAGGATTTTACGACGATCTGTTGCTTCGAGGCCGAGTAACTAGACAATCAGTACATACGGCTTATAGAATACGTGTATCCATTATAGTGGTAGACACGGGTATGTCATGGTTTTACAAGAATTTCAAGCTCTACATTCTAAAAATAAGAAAAATATAAATATATCACTTTTATACAAGAAAAGGAGTGGCCATGTCTAGTAATCTTATCAAAAACATAAAACTTGCATGCAACAAATTGTTGTTAGAATAATATCATGTTTAGTTCGAGTTTGATTCTGTCATACAGTGAGTAGTATAGATAAAGTTTCCTAGAAAATATGTGAAAAAATTACAAGTTTTAGCAACAATATCGCTATTGAAACACCTTAGCACCTAGTTTCACAGACCCACAAATCATTAATATATTCTATAATCATTAATTGCAGTAATGATATTGAAAACTATGTACTTATGTACGTATTACAAGCAATACAGCATTCAAGGCTCTCAGTAATGAAGAAAACGAAAGAAGGAGCAAGACTACTACTACAAGAAGAATCAAGCTAGATCTCAGTCCGCTGCATGCTTTCATTGCAACCACACCCTAAGCATAAAGAAAAGTACTCTCCACGCACCTTCATACAAATACTGCGTGCCCTAGTTGTTAGCGCTGCATTCATACAATGGCGATGTAGTTCACTGGTTCAGCGCTAACGATGTCACGCCGAGAGCTTGATTCTGTCACGCAGTGAGTGCTAGAGAGGGGTTAGGTCGGTGAGTGACAACTTGTGGTGAGTTTTTTGCTCTAGATGTTTGTTTGACCCTTTTTTTCGCTTGTAAGGTGCCGGTGAAGGAGCGAAAGATGACGAGTTTCTTTTTTTCTAATTCATCGGTATCCTCACAAAATTACTGAGGGTAATGACTCACCCGAAGAATTTTTTTATTGGTAGAGTCTTCTTGGGCAGATACAACGCGGTATACTCCCAGATAGATCCTCAGATTATCAATATTAAGGTTTTATAGACCAATATTGTTTACAACGAAAGACAAAAATATACAGAACTAGTATTACTACTTATCTTTGCTTTTTTTGTTTTTCTTAATACGAAAGTGAACTTTCGACGCTAGTTCAAACAATACAAAGACAACGAATCCGTTCTTACTTAGTAAGTACGCTCCACCCTAGTCCATAATCTCTTAGTTCTTACTAATCAAGCGAATTATGATCAAAATCAAACCATTCGGTTTCATCATCATCATCATCGACAGCCTGTTATCGCCCACTGCTGAGCATAAGCCTCTCTTCTAGTACGCAACTCCTCCCGGTCCAGTTGCGCCCTGCGGTTTTTCTAATGTCGTGAATCCACCGCATTGGTCGACGACCTCTGTTTCTATGTCCAGTCAAAAAATAAAATATATTATTATTCTTTAAAAAAGGGCGTCGCTTGACCAATGAATGTTCGGCGTTGATTATACATTCATGAACAGCAGTGCAGTATAAATTATCTCCTTTCAATACACTCTATTGTCCGAAACACAATGACACCAATTGTAAATGGATATTAATTATATTTTAGTAAAACGAAATTAAATTTCAATAACAAAGACCGAATGGAAAGTCTGCAATAATTTACATTGTGACTCGAAAACGTGGATTTCACGTCGACTAACTTTATTGGTTCGATATTATTTATTGCTTTCCGATTTTACGTAAATGAAAACGCGAAGCAATTAGGTATTTCTAAATTAACTCGTTTATTACGAATTATTTTAGTATGCTTTTAACTCCTAAATCTTGTTTTGCTTTCTTAGTAAAATACAAATTTAACCTTACAGAGAAGTGAAGAAAACAAAAAAAACTGAGAGATTGATCAACGTATAAAAATTTATAACTATTAAGTACATAAAACACATTCTGTTATTTCTGTTATTTAGCAAAATGAAAAAAGAATTTTATCGAAGTAGGTGTCACGTGTCTACACAATTTTTTTTGTAACATCCATATTTCTGTATGAAAAACTGGTGAATAGAATTTCCCAGCGGCGATGTGCCAATAACAGATAAAAACATGCAATATGGAAAGTTATTTTGCGCTGAGGTTAAAACCAATACAAATATTCGATAGAAGTGACACAAAACCAATTTGTTGTTGAAACCGCCCTCTATATCTATCGCAGTGTCAATTGCACTGGGACAGACAATAGAACAGTGCCCCAGTTATTACATTTGATTGATATGTATTCTTCTATTTCTTGTTTTGACTTTGCAATATTTTGTTACTTAATGGTTAACCAACATTATTATTGATATTAACAAGCGCTATGTTGAGTTTTTGTTGCGTAAGAAGCAACGTAAACAACGCTATAACAAAAATAAGTTACTTTACCTAGCGAATTTAAAATTTATTTATATACCTATCACGCCCAATTTCGCCAATCTATACAAATTCAGGGTTGTCTTTGAGCCAGCGTTCAGCAAACATGCTTAATTTATCACGAGATCTTCTAAAAGGTTTTCTATTTTATGGTTCTACCCCTATATACCATTTCAGGCATAGTGTCAAGTTGTCCATTTATCTGGCAATAGAGCTTAACTGGCCCAGAGCCAAGCATTCAAATTGAAGCGGGAACATGCATTAGATTTTATCATTTGAATTGAGTGTGCAGTCTCTCTTGAAATTCTTGAACTATGGTTGAGTTTTATTGCGTTTACTCTTAATTAAAGCGCGGGGCTGTTCACGGCGAAAATTACATAACTCGATCGAAAATTACATAAATCGATGATATTATTCCCATCTCAAACAGTAAGATAGGCAAGTTTAACAGAATACTAAAGGTAACATAAACTTCAAGTTTCATATCCTGAAATAAGCGATTAATCAAATCAAAAACCAAAGAAAGCATATCGACGCACGAAACTTCACAAATTCAGGATCGACGACAATTCTTTTTCCAAGAAGCTGTCGAATGGATTATCTCTTATCCCTCCTTTTTCCTTCCTGTTGCCAACGACATCTACAAAACCCACATCTAAACAAAATCACGAGATTCTCGGTAATTCCTACACAATATTTCACCGATAAAAAGGCTTTGAAGTGCGAGTATCAAAAGCATATAAATTATACCTCATGAATATGTTCGTATTATCGAAATGCGGGTAGGTACACATTTTTATGCTCTGTGTAGAGACTCCACAAAAATATTAGCGTCGTGGGATAATATTTACTGGAAAAAAAAGTTTACACTAATAATAACAATTTATTTATTTCAGAAAAATATGTATCTCTCAGACGATATTTTAAGCAAAATTATATGTAGTATCAAAATATCTAATACGACAGAGATAAATTTAAACAGGCGTTAATTTTTTTTTAAATAAGTTAAAACACACTTATTTAGTTTATTTGTACTTTTTTGGCAATTACAATCACTGAAAACATATACATAATAAAGTAGTATGTTCATTTTAATAAAGCAACAACTAGGACCACACAATTAACATATACTACGTTTACAAATTGTAAATGAAAAAAAATATTCCAAGCCTAAAAGTAAGTAAGTAGTATGTTAGTAGCGTAATAAATAAGTTCCGAATCTAGACAATTTGATTATTACAAAAGGATTAAATAGATACCTATATAAATACAAAAACCTTTTTCACAGTGCGTAGTTTTTGCACAGTCTAACATGCCAATAAATTAACAATTAAAAAATGTCGTCTCAAAAAGCTCGGGCCCAACTGCAATGGCCATAACAACATTTTAATAAACTCCCGACTTATCTAAAATTTTAAATTCTAAAATTCTATTTGAGAAAACACTTAAAAATTTATTAATACATAAATGTTATTACTCTGTTGACGAATTTATAAAAGATGAAAACTTAAATGACGACTATCTATACAAATACAATATAATAAATAAACAAATAGACCGGCCCGCACCGAACCTAAATACATTGCAAACACCCAATTAGGGTATATTGTGTTTCACTGACTCGATACCTTAGCATAAGATCTGCCCACCATAAATGTATCTTTATGTATAACACAATTATGCAATAAATGCTTTGACTTTGACTTTGAACATTTAACCGAAATTTGTAAATACTTATTTTATTTTTATATGTGAAAATTTTCCAAACTATGGTAACCCTACATCTAGCGCGTTAACGCATGGTTTCGCCTGAAAAGAGGCATCGCTGAAAGAAATACGCACAAAGACGCTCGAATAAACCAGTGACCTGAGTTACGAGGAAGGCAAACACTCACTAGGCCGTGAGACGTGACTTCTAGTGCAGAGCCTCCTCATATTCCGCATTAATGAGGGTCGTGACCAGCTGTAGTTGTGTTTTGGTTAAGATTCAAACAAACACTATGTTGTGAGACTTGACTTCTAGTACCTCTCCTGCTCTTACTCCCAATTAATGAGGGTCGTGACCTGGTCATTGTGTTTTGGAGAATATTCAAGCAAACACTCGTTCTAGAGGAGTACTAAGTCTTATTCCTCATTAATGAAAGTCGTGACCTGCTGTCGTTGTGTTTTGGACAAGATCTGTTGGACTCTTCGATCAATTATACGTAGATGCAAGATTCCGTAGTGACACAACGCAAAAAAGCGGCTTGAGTTTACTATGCCTACAGGTACCTATTGAGATATACATTCATGTCATGCATATTACTTTAGTATCACAAAGCCATTTAAATATTTTAATAATAATAAACCTTATTGCAGTACGCTAAGATTTAGTTTTCAACAATGACCTAACCACCTTATGGCGTTTTCGCTACGGCATTGACGAAACGAACGAACTCTATTATGCGTGCGAAAGAGACAACTGCGAAGCAAATACAATAGGATTTAAATTCTAGAAATACTAATTTGGAGATGATAACTGGACTATTTCGAATATTAATCACTGAAAATACGAAATCCCATGTTGTTTTCTCTTTGTAAGCGTGTTATTTTTGCAACTTTTCACAGCACACTTCGGCATTGTTTCACTTGACGGTCGGCGCGTCACTGACGGCAAAACAGTGCTTAGTGTGGATTTAAGCACTGTTTAGTTTGGTTACTTTTGGCGCGCTTACGCGTGATCTACGTATAATTGATCGAAGGTTGGACTATAATATGTTATGAATGATATATAATTCGGTTACTGAAAATTTTATGTCAATTTTGAATTACGTTAATTGTTAAGTGTGATGAGATTTTGCACTCAAAATAATAAGATATTTTATAAAAGTGATAAAGACGAAGGTGATAGAGACGAGACGAGAAGAGAGAGAAGTTATCTTTGTGTTTGTAAGTTTTTTTAGCTGTTTAGTTTATTCATTCGCTTGTTATTATTTTTTAAGATTGCTTGAATACTAGTCCAGTTGAAGTAGTCAGTATAATGTTTAAATACTTACATGTCGTTACATGTAATATCCCTTAGAAAGTGTACAAAATGTCTACAAAAAAAGAATAACAGTTAATTACAGTTAAGTTATTTGTTGGTACTGTGTGGCCCAACTTTTAGTGCTTAAATAAAAGGTGACTTTGGATTTAATGGACTTGGAATGTCTTACGATATAGTATCAAAAGATTTATCAGGACCTACATTATGGAATAATGTGAAGAGCTCTTAAAAAATAACTTGAAATATTTTCTTTTTATACGTAGCGTACGTTTAACAAGCACAAAATCATGACATATTCTCTACTATAATTATTCTCTACCACTTCTACTATTGAATACCAAACTTGCTTTATCGAATAAAAAAATACATTTTGTAAAAATACCAGCATTTATGTTGGGCAAGATTTTCTTATAATGCCATAGGGCCGTCTGCCGAAAGCCAAAATTATTCAAAGGTCAAATCCTAAGCCTGAATTGGAAACAGTAGAATTCAGTTTATCCCTTGAATAAATCACAAAAATAGCGAGTCTAACTTTGGATTTAGGGCAATCGGACCGATATTTGGCCACACGTGGAATTTATTTAAATGATTACACTAAATTTAATTGTTGTTTGTTCGTAGGTGACTTTATCAACTTAAGTTGACCTACCTATTTTTAACATAATAATTTTCAAATATTTGTATGTGTGAGATTTGGTTCCAATGCAATCTTCTTAAAATAAACATAGATATTGTGTTTAAAAAGACTTAAAACCTGGCTCGTTCAAAAGACTTTCTATAGTGTAGACGAATTTTTTCAAGGGAAAGAGAATGCTTTTCCAATAGCAATAGACGAATATTAATTGTGAAGTTCTTATAATGAGTGCAATTACCTGTTAATTTTGGTATATCATAATTGGATTGTGATTATTTCATAGATATTGTAAGGTTATTTTTAAATGGATCTAGTTTTTCAATACTGTAATTGTTTTTTTTATAAATTATCTGCCATGCTGCGAATGCCAACACCTTTAGTCATCGCTCACAATAATATTAAAGTATGTCATGAACATGGTTGTGTATTTGATTCTCAAAGACTAGCAAAACGGTGAGTGTGGCGATGACATAGAGGTGGGGGTATTTATAGTCGTATAAAGGCAGGAGAGAGACCCGCGACGGGGTTAGTCGGCCGTTGGAGCTCGAAAGAGTGTTTTCAATAGATTGTGAGCTAGGAATTAAAGTCAGATTGACGATTGTGATTTAGAGTAATAAGTAAAGATGAATTATTATATTTGAAGTGAAATAATGAAGCTGGTGTTTAATTTATCCCTGTAAAGTAAGGGTAATCTTACAATATTTAATTGTATATTTTTTCATTGACTATTAATTCTACAAATTAGTTATAAAAAAGATAAAAGCTTAGCTCTATTCACAATTTAAAAAAATAACAGTTTTGAAACCGCTCGGCACAAAATAACTAATATAATATACTAAATTCAGCTCCAACAAGCTTACATTATCGCCTACCCCATTTCCCAAAATAATAGGCGACAAAACAAAATAAATACCACCAACATACAAGCAACAAAAGCATGTAATCGCGTCCTTTGTTTGTGCTAATTCAGTGCCTTCGTTTGCGAGTTGGCAACGCTTGAATCTGGCTGACCATTCAAACTAATGAAGTAGTCTGAGTAAGCGAGAGATTGCGCCTTAGGTTGGAGGTGAAGACAGGCGTAAACGTAAGTGCTTGCTGGTAGATAAACACTACAGTATTTGTACATGAAGTTTCACCTGTGTAGGTAAATAATGCAGTTGAAATTTTACGCATCTAATTATGCTAGAAATTCTGAATGAATGAATGAATGAATGAATGAATGAATGAATGAATGAATGAATGAATGAATGAATGAATGAATGAATGAATGAATGAATGAATGAATGAATGAATGAATGAATGAATGTATTTATTGTCCGAAAACTAGGTATAGTACAGATCTTAAATAATATTTTACATTTAGTACGCTAGTTTTTACCTTGTTAGGTTTACAGACATAAGATATCTAAGTAATTGAATTAAAAGAATCCGTCAATATAACATTTAAAAAAGTAAAAATATTATAACTAATGTCAAAAAACTTTTAACACAGGTATTTCACAAATTATGATATTATAATAAAAATGACAACGATTATATGATGAAATAATTACATTACAAATAAAATGTCATTAGGTACACAATACTTAGACTTAAGACTACTCATACATTTTTGTGTTCATCTTTGAGAAACTCATCAACGGTGTAGTATGCTTTTGAAATCAGAAATTTGTGTAGATCATGTTTAAACTTGTTTATATCATTAGTGAGGCGAATTGACTTAGGTAGTTTATTAAACACAGTAGGTAACATACAAATAATACTATTTCCTAAATAAGCGGTACTACAAGTTGGCGTTTGCAGTTTTCCAGCATGTCTGGAGTTTTCAGGGAACCATCTGAAGAGCTCAGAGTTAGTTTTAGCAAATATTGCTACTTGACTTATGTATAAACAAGGCACAGTTAAGATTTCAAGTTTGACAAAACGCTTTCTACATGAAGTTTTTTTACTAATTCTACAAATTGATCGAATGCAGCGCTTTTGAGCCCTGAGTACTTTCATCCTGTCAGTTGAGTTGCCCCAGTACATAATACCATAACGCAATATAGATGCTACGTGACCGTGATAAGCTGTTAATAAAGTTTTATCATTTGCGACTTTACGTAATTGGTATAGTGCATAAGCGAATTTGTGTACCCGCTTACAGAGGCCATCAATATGCTCCTTCCAATCAAGCTTCTGGTCAATGTTCACTCCTAGAAAACGGGCAACCTTTACTTCTGTTACTTTTTCATTCTCATGGTAAATTTCCAGTTCAGAGTTTTCATTGTGTCTATTTCTGAAGTACATTATGTTCGTCTTATTTATATTAATTTGAAGATTATTATTTAATAGCCAGTTAATAAGTGATGTCAAAGTAAAATTAATATCATATTCTATATTGCTAAGTTTGTCATTTGAAAATAAAATTGTGCAGTCGTCAGCCCATAGTGTTACATGATTTTTGGTAATATTTGGCATGTCATTTATATATATTAAAAACAACAATGGTCCCAATACACTTCCTTGTGGGACGCCATATTTCACTAGCTTTGTTTCAGAAGCATATGTCACCATTGTTGTAGTTTTAGTACACAAGCTATTTAACTGTGTAACTTGAAACCTGTTACTAAGATATGACTTAATCAATGAGTGTGCATTTCCCCTGACCCCGTATTTATATAATTTATCCAAAAGAATATCATGGTGAACGTTATCAAAAGCTTTAGACATATCCATATATAATGCTATAACTTTCTTTTTTTTATCAACATCTGTCAGTACCCTATTTAAAAAGTCAAAGATTGCCATGTTTATAGTTTTATCTCTCCTGAATCCATATTGATGTTTCGTAAAAAGTTTATTATATTCAAAATAATTATATAGTTTGTTGTATATTACTTTCTCAAAAATTTTAGAAAAGACAGGGATTAATGCTACTGGTCGATAGTTACTGACATTAGATCTTTCACCTTTTTTATATAGTGGCTTTACTATTGATATTTTCATCTTATCAGGATACATACCAGATTGCATACACACGTTTATAATATGACTAAGTGCGGGGGCTATATATACGCAAACATTTTTAATTATATCTGTACGAATACCATCATATCCAACACTAGCCGTATTTTTAAGCGCATTAATAATTTTACATATATCCTGAGGTATTGTAGGAGTGAGAAACAATGATTTTGTCAAGTCTATACCATTTAATGTTTCGTGTCTACCTTTAGTTTTATCTATATGACATTGGCCAACACTCAGAAAATAGTTATTAAAATGATTTGCCATGTCATTAGGTTCACTTATTTTTTTACCCTCACTCGTAATAATGCAAGATATTGTCTCATTCGGAAATTGTAATTTTTGATTATTTATAACGTCCCATGTCGCTTTCGATTTATTCGTCGCATTCTGGATGTGGTAGTTATTTTGCGCTTTCTGTGTAAGCTTAATAACTTTTTTGAATCTCTTCGTGTAAGTTTTTAAAGTGTTTTTAGCATCAATTGTCTTTTTCCTTCTATAGTGCCACAGAAGATCAATTTTTCTCCTAGCGCATCTTTTTATGCCTTTTGATACCCAGGGAAGCTTTTTGGAATTTGGGCATTTGACTTTTATTTTAGGAAAACACATGTCATATAAAAGTACAAACATTCTATGAAAGTTATTGAAAGCTATGTTTGGATCATCACTCATGAACACATCCTGAAAGCTAAGACTACTAATGGCCTCTATGAACTTGCTTCTATTTTCGTTACTGTATTCTCTTTTAGTGATGAACCATGACTTTATACGGCAGCTCTTTTTTACGGGGCATTTAAAGTATTGACCCGAGTGGTCTGTGTCGTTGATCACAATATAGTATCAAGAAATTAGATGGCCGAATTATGGTTTTAACACAATTATTCTTTTTTTTGTTCATAAATCATCGCCTTCTATGATACTTTTCGTTATTCCATTCTTGTCATTTTTAAATCATACCTTTATTTGGTGTCTACAGTAGGTAATATGATTTTGTCTAACTTTAGCTTACGTACCTGAAAAATATGCTGAAATTTTCCTGCTAACTTATTTAGCTTCACGCCACAACGCGCCAAATTTCATAATAAACCCGTAATTTTGGTAAACAAACACATAAATCCACCTTCATGAGGTGAGGTCCTCAATTTTCTTTTCGGCAGGAATAGACGAAGGGCTATTCACAATAATATGGTCCCATCCTCTGAAAATCGACATAACGCAGCAACGGATAGGCTCTGATATCTATTTCTTGTTTACCTCTCAAAAATATAAGTAAACACTGTACTAAATATAATATAAATGTAAATATAATAATTTAACTTTGATTGTATAATTTGTATGTGGGCTCTTATTATTTTTAAATAGGTAAAAACATAACAGAGAGCAATATCCAGAAACAATCTTCAATTTAGCCGCATCGAAAAACCAGGAAGGCCCGAGGCAATTAGTTTCGCGTCACTCCGCGTTTTGTGTTTAATTATTGCACACATTTATTAACACATTAGGTTAATGGCAAAAACAAGGGCCATTCGGGATAAATTGTCTGTACTCTAGTGGAAATGGTGACCATGGGATTGTTATTTTGTAGACGAACTGACCTAGATACCTCCATCGTTTTTTTTAATTAAAATATATGCTCTATTTTAAAAGTAAAGTATATAATATGTATTATATCCGTTATCTAGTACCCATGATACAAGCGTAAGCTTAGTATGGGACTAGATGTCACTGTGTGATATGACCTAAATATGTATTTATTTATTTTATTTTATTTATTTTAACTTCTTTATTACGCGGTCAAATATTGTGAAAAAAAAAACATATATTTTTTGTACTTTATTTGATAACTCTACATCAATTGGTAGCTCTGGATTAATATATCTTTATTGATACTTCTGTAATAAACTATATTCATAGCTCTACAAAGATAACTCTACTTTGATAACTTTTCATTGATATCTCTATTCAGATAACTCTATATCATTGATTGCCCTACTCGATATAATCCACATTGATAGTGTTACGTAGATAACTCTACATCTATACTAATATTATAAAGCTGAAGAGTTTGTTTGTTTGTTTGTTTGAACGCGCTAATATCAGGAACTACTGGTCCGACTTGAAAAATTATTTTTGTGTTGAATAGACCATTTTTCGAGGAAGGCTGCAACTAATAGGAGCGAAGAAACAATGGAAAATGTGGAAAAAACGGGGAAAATCATTCATCTTTGAGGGCTTCCGTTGCGTGCGCTGCGAAAACGGTTCAAATCATGGGTAACAGCTATAATTTATAAAGCTTAAGAGGTTGTTTGCAAAAATAAATATGATGCCCAAAATAACTATTCGACGCGGACGAAGTCGCAGGTACAGCTAGTTAATAATAATTCTACACGAACTGCTCTTCATTAATAGATTAAAAATGCAGGCACAACTAATAGAATAGTTCATTTAATATTGTGTTTGATTTTTAACATTTTTTTATAAAAATCCCACGATACGTTTAATCAAATGGTGAACCTACCAAGCGAACCCGGTCATTTATTACTTGTATCGCTCCTTTCGCCCTCATACTGGCAACAAAGAATGCTGCTCTATTGTTCATACTCTTATCTGTAATGTGGAGAAGTCAGTCGATAAGGACTGTGGAAACACATTATTTACGTACTCTCTACTTATACGGTATAGAATGTGGGTTTACCGAAAGAAAAGTTGTAGAATTAATTGTTTTGAGCAAGACTAGGCTTAGATGGGTCAGTAGAGGAACATTATTTCAGGCTAGTATTAGAAGAACTACGTTTATACTTTACCATCCTAAAAAATATTGATACGAAAATTGGCCGTAACAACTTAGACCTCTAATGTTTAGTAGTAAATAAGATCAGAAATTAAAATCAAAACAATAAGTTAAACTAATTTATAGTCATATATATACATGTACAAGGTACATAATATTATAAAAGATATATACTCTATAGATAGTAGTAGGTAATTAATAGCGAGCAAACTTAATTACTAGCAATAAAAATACACTTAGCATAATACGTAGCATTTGATCACGTGACAGAAAATCCTATACATCATTACGTCTACAGCGGGCTCTACGGCGTAGCACTCAATGCTACGATTCGTAGTCGATGCCTCACCATGCAATCTCTAAGATATTCCTGAAGTCGTTTTAATTTAGCCTCTTTTTTACGTGGGATAGGCTTACGTTTGACAACCTGATGTTAAGCATTGCTGCAACCTAGGGTGTAACACGTTTACCTAGAAGATATCTATTCACTCTAGATTTGAAAACCCCTGGATAGTAGATCGCAGGAAACACAGCTTTTGGTAAAGTGTTCCAAAGCTTTTCCGTCCGTATAATAAACGTAGCCTTAAGGTATAATTACTATTTTGAACTTCTTTCCCAGCGCTAGATTAATATAGACCTCTCCCCATCAATGCCTTCGGTGTCAATCTTGAGCTCGGATTTTTTAAGTACCAAGTTCGATCATTAAAAATCTGTCTCCTCAAATTAAAACACAAAGAAAATCATTTCCAGCTGCACATATTTCGTCAGCTAGATTTTTAAGGGCCTGACCAGCGTGTGATAATTAATCGCCCCGCTGTTGCCCTGAGGGACCTCTCGTTTGTTCATTTCGAGACCGGATTTTTGGAGGAAAAATGAAACGACCGTAATGATTTTACAGTCCTCGAATCATTTGGGACCCATAAATGTATGTGGTTTTTATGGAACATCCCAAATATTGTTTGTTGGAATTTATTCATGAGTTTTTTTTACTTTGGTTGGTTTGGATGTTTATTTTCATTTTTATAGGAAGGGTAAACGATTTAATTTTACTGTTGGGAAATTTAACTGTGTTTTGTTTGTTGTCACATTTTAAGTCAAGTAATGTTTGTTGTATTTATTTTTACACAATCATTTGTTACTCTTATTTTTTTAAAGCTTTAGATTCACGACTTTGTTGCAAAGTACAAAAGAACCAACAGCTAGAACTTAAATTTAACGAAATATCCGACCAACACAAGCGCTTCAACGAAATACCGCGCTACAGTCACACTACTAATTATTCTAAACTATTTTAATAAACTCCATCTCCATAACAAGTGATTATCATCGAACTCATAACAGGAGCCATCAACGAATGTCCCGACGTCCCTAAGGGAGGAACTTCAAATGAAATTATAGACTGTAATCGATATAAAGTTTATGACGTTTGAGTAAGGTGGAGAGTGTTTATACGTAACGACTAGAGATTATAATAAACGCCTTATTCATTTATCGATGCAGAAATTTATTTGTGTTTTGAAATACCTGTGTAATCATATTAAACGCAATGTATGCAGTAGTACATTTTAACATCGCAATATTACGGCGATTACAGCAACCAAAATAATTGTCATGTAGAACATTGTGACTGCATCTACTGTAAGATCTTTGAAATGCTGTCACTTCTGTGTGCATCTCTTATCTGTGTGCATTAAATCTTATCTGTGTGCATTAAATAGTTATAAAAGTAATTGATGTATTTAAAAATATTCCCGCTCTCTATACTTAGTAATAGTGGCGCATTTTCTTTGTCCAGTCATATGACGGCGTTGGTTCTCAATCCAGCTAAAATCGTGCAAAAGTTTAATGTTAAATAGATTTTAAGTTACGTAAGTGGTTTGGAAAATCAATGTAGGAAAAATTGGCGACAAGAATGTTAATTACATAATGATAGTACCTATTCAATGATAATAAAAAAAGATGTGTTCTGTAACAATTGTAAGAAACCCAATATTCTATTTTTTATTTTACTACCGTAATAGATCAAATATATTTCCTAGAATATTTTTTCTGGTGATGTTGATGACTTTATTCAGTCTTCAGTTAAGTCACAGCCCGCTGTGCTATTCAAATCCGACCATATTGTAGTCAGTATTACTTGATACTTTTTTGTATGTTCGTCGATCAATCCACCTTCATGTATATATCGGAGATAGTAATATATATTATTATAATGCTTGTCTAGATTGCGTGGGTTTAGAGCTGGGGTTGGTGTACAATAAAACGGGTTCTTTCTTCATCTAATTTTAAGTTTATGTTTATTTTTTATTATTATTACTTACTACTAAGCCGTATTCAAGTCGTATCGTCAACCATAACGAACCTTAACTCGAGAGAATTTAATCAACTCACTAAGATATCGGTCGGGGACACGGAATTAATCACTTCGCTATTCGCTTAACTTTACGTACCTTAACTTTGACAGTTTGCAGCTCACACGTGCTTGATATTGGTACAGTTTACGCTGTTCTAGCACATTATTGTTAACTAGAATGTGCGTTTAGTGCATAATACCTATATATACGCAGTAAGCTCGGTCGCTTTGATAATTTGTGGGGCTAACGTAATTAGATTGAATTATTTATTACATTAAAGTTAGGAATCATATAGGGAATGCTCTTTATAAATAGAAAACAAACATATTTTATGTATCATATTATGTAGTAATAATAATGTGAATATGCCTATTTTAGTTGCTCACCGAAAGGTAAACTCACGGCGAATGCTTCTATATTTTTATGTTAGGTACTACCATCGGTCTGTACCTATGAGCACAATAAATAATTTTGATTTGATTTTAAAATTGTAAAAGCAAAATAATAATAACTGAACGTTTACGCAATGTTCAATTATCATGATTAATTTATTAGTTTTTGGATAAATTACTTATATATTTTTAAGTAATTTGGCTATGAGAAAGACATTATTTTATAGTTGTTGCCTATAATATTACCTACTTCTATCTTAATAATTGTTTAAGCATTCCAAAAATAAGGAACAAAATACATTTGAGTATATGTATACAATTTTCTAATTGAATTTAGACTCGAAATCTAAGTCTGTATCTTAAGTAACAAGCCAAAAGCCACAAAACACATAAAACTAAAGCCAAAGAGCGATGTTCACAATGTATTTAAGTGATCCTTGTCACCGACTCCACCATATATCCAGCTAAGCTTTCCATCCGACCTAATTCACCAGATCACTCCAAACACATAAAAATTATACATCCACTATCCTTAACAGCATCTCTACGCATTCTTCAATGGATTTATAAATATAGGTAGAAAGGAAAACGTAAATTCATTCGAAAGTAGATAAAAAATGGAGATGGTGTTTTGTTGGATCTGCGTTTTGTAAGTGAGTTTGATTATAATGATTTTATAGTAACCGCATATTGTCTCTCATACTTTTTACAAAAAAAATAGTTAATTTTCATTTGATCTATATTTTAAAGCTATAAATACAATCGACAAATCATAACGAGTCTAATAACGGATAAGCTTAATTTCACCTTGCCCTCTCACCTAAACAGAAACACAAAATTGATGACTAACCAATTTGTTGTTCTTTTAATTTGTTTTTTTTTCTATTGATTTGATTTTAAAAGTAAGGGCTATCCGTGGTGGCTAATAATTTCAGCAACCTTAGGTACTCAAACACAATAAGTAAAACCTTACAAAAACCTGGCATAAAATCTGATCGTATAATTTTGGCTGTTCTCGACTAAGCTCATACCTTCGTCCAACGGTTACAGACACGAACAAAATACCAAAAGTAACACCGTCCGAAAGCTAACATAAAAACAAATCATATTGTTTAGGCTACTCTACCACGATTCCATACCCATGGCCAACGGTTCCAGCCACGACCAACCCGAATATATTCCGCTAGATTGAGTTTCGTTGCGTGCGTCCCAAGCCGGAAAAGTTACATTTCCTCACACGTTTAGAAGAACCGCTTTTGGAACATAAAAGAAATAATACTGACCTTTGTTTTTGTGATGATGACAAGCATTTTGATGAGTACCCTCGGGACGGTAAATGGTTGGAAAACAAAAGATTTCGGAACATGAGAAAAGTGGCGTGATGTAAACGTAAAATAACAGTTACGAGGTAGTCTCGTTTTACCTTGATTTTCTTAGAGCAATGTTTTACAGTTATTTTGGGATAAGATAAAATAATGCTGATCTTTGCTTTTGAGACGATGACTACTATGATTCTTATTATATATCGAGGAAGGCTTTAGGCTATATAACATCACGCTGCAACTAATAGGAGCGAAGAAATAATGGAGAATGTGGAAAAATCGGGGAAAAAGCTTTACTTAAAAAGTTTGTGGGCCTGTTTTTCTTTTAAGTTATATAAAAATCGTTCGTAATTCGTACGTTATTGGAAATATAATTTCATAAGCCGTACTTAATCACGTTGCTCGATTCTAGCCAAAAAAGAGAGCAAAACCACTGTGATAACACTACTTAGTATTTAATAAACAATTTAAAACAGTACATCCATCAAACGCCATAAAATATTAATTCATTATCATAAATCAGTAGTGATTTTGCAATATTTCAGCTGAAAAACATCGGGGACGCGGTTCATTTGCTCAACTAATTGCTGTTTCATTCCACCAGGGCTCATTAAAAATTCAAAAACAAATAATAAAATAATAATTATTTGTGTGTTGAAATTAAAATTTCATTTGTTATCCTAATATGTAAATTATTTATATAGATTTAAAATTTGTTTCAAATTTGTTAAAATTTTATGCAATGAAAATAATCAAATTTTATTATTTAAAAATAAACACCTATCATTCTATACATTCTTATTCATAGTTATCAGGCATTTTTTAAATTTAACATAGTAAAATTTGCGCAAAAACTACTATTGTCAAAGGTGGAGCATTCTTAAATTGGAAGAGACCTAATAGTCATCAAACAAACTTGTAAATCTAAAAGTCAATAATTCCGTTCATATACATTACAATTCCAACATTAGCAAACAAATTTCAAAGAAACTCCCAATCACATAAACATTCAAACAAAACTACTAAAGGCGAACCATATTTTAGGTTCTAAGTACTAAATTAGGCCGTAGACAGACCACATGTCGCATACGGGGCTGAGTGCCGTCCGGTCCGGTCCCATACCGGGTACCGGGCGCTAATCACCTGGCCCGGAACAGTCCGGAACACTCCGGAACCCGGAGGTTATAATTCGTTCGCCGGAACACTCAAATACATTACGTGGATGTTACGACATGGCATAGACCCGGGCTAGAGTGCGCAGTGTGTTACAAGCCTTAAAATTTGTTAAGTAGATTTCGTTTACTTTATATTGCAAGAGTTTTAATTCTGAGTTTTTGTTTACATATCATTATTAATATTCTTATTTAACTCTTTAGAAACGACACAAGTGTAGATTGATTAAAATTAAGTAGAACAAATATTTCAAAGAAACACAAGAAAGACTAATAAACGAGAAGTATAAAACAAGTAAGATATATTCAACAGTGATAAGTAGATATATTGCAATAAAAGATACATATTTTAATAAGGAAAAAGTAAATAATATTATAATCTTTTAACCAAAATGCTGGCCTTTTTCTGGCTCAACGTATCAGCATTGCCATCCAGCGTGGTAATGCGGCCAGTATGCTGGGCACGCCTGCCCTCTGGTAGTGGGCTGGAGCACTTAGATTATCTTTAGGCTTTTCTAAAGATTTTCTAAGTGCCCCTTTTTATAGTAGTTAGAAGTAGTATGTTTAGTTTTTCTTCCCTTGTTTTTATATTTTATTATTGTAAATAAAGTTTACCTACCTTTAATAATCTTTACGGTTAGTATTATTCATACGCCGTTCAGTAATTGATTGGTACTTATTAATATGAGTAAGTACATTACCTACAATTGCAGCCAAATCAATTGTCTTATTACGTCTATTGTCTCCGCAATCAAATACAGTGAATTCATATTAAATTTCTCAAATTCCCAGAGCACTATAGTAATTATTCCAACATTGTTAACATGCAAATTTAGTTAAATTTGCCTGGTTACTATAACTGAAAATATCAGAGAGAGAGGCTTAATAAGGCTTTCTGAGAAATTCCAAGGACTTGAGTTTTCAAGCGCAAAATGCTTACAAAATCAACATCAGAATGTTAACGAAGATTATAAGAGCGTATCTTCATTATTGTTAAGTACACGTGCTTATTTGAATTCGGAATTTTATTTGATCTTGTTGAGTATAGGTTTATTTTGTCTAGAATATTCTGGAGAAGGAAACAGTCTCATATATGTATATGTTACGTAAAGATATCTAAGGTTTCGTATATATCGGGCTATTAATAATTATATTTCCCTTACGTAACTAATCTATACTCAATATTATAAAGCTGAAGAGTTTGTTTGTTTGTTTGTTTGAACGCGCTAATCTCAGGAACTACTGGTGCGAATTGAAAAATTCTTTTTGTGTTTAATAGACCATTTATCGAGGAAGGCTTTAGGCTATATAACATCACGCTGCAACTAATAGGAGCGAAGAAATAATGGAAAATGTGGAAAAGTCGGGGAAAATTATTCATCTTTGAAGGCTTCCGTTGCATGCGCTGCGAAAACGGTTCAAGATATCACAAAAATATGTACAAAAGAATTATTTCTCTTAAAATGATCTATCAAAATGTCCACAAGAATATATGTCTATCTTTTCAGGTTAACTCACTAGAACCGTTTTTATCTATACTAATATTATAAAGCTGAAGAGTTTGTTTGTTTGTTTGAACGCGCTAATCTCAGAAACTACTGGTGCGAATTGAAAAAATATTTTTGTGTTTTCTAGAAAAAGAATTATTTCCTTTGAAATAGTCTAACAAAATGTCCTCAACAATATATGTCTATCTTTTAAGGTTAACTCACTAGAACCGTTTTTATGGTAATAACTATTCCACGCGGACGAAGTCGCGGGCACCAGCTAGTCAACAATAAGTGAGCTAAATAAAAAAACAAGTTTCTAGTAAGTACGAGTTATAAGATAAGAACATAAAGAAATACTCGCCAAATCTTACGACCAGTGTGGTCTAACAACAAACTTATAATATGAAAATTAATTCACACCAAAAACCTTTCCTTCTGTCTCGCAGATAACAACTTCCGAGGTTATATTAAATTCCGAAAGAAACTTCGCCAAAGATAAGGGAGGGCATAATTTCATTTACGCCGTTTAAAACTTTAGCTTCTGGCAGTCTGATTAAATTTTTATAACGAAATCGTTAATTTATAGACGTGAAAGTTTTTTTCTTATTATACTTACTTACAGAGGGTTTTTGGGGCTAATTTTTATATTTTTATCGCCTACCAAAGTTTACGAATTAGGGAAACAACGTGAAAGTAGGCTATTCAAATAATAAGTATAAGGTAAGGTTGTTCGTGATTGTATGAGTTATAATAGCAGGGGTTACAATTACAGTGATCGTATAGTTTTATTGGATTTTGGGTATTTTAGTTGGAGTTGATAAAGTTTTTAGGTAAGAAAGTATACTAAACTTGTAAGCCATTAATTTATATTTTTACTTAGAACTTATGTAATTTTTTACGTATAAAAGAACATAACAATTTAGAAACTAAACAAAATACAAAAAAAAATACAAAAATATTAATGACATAATAAAACAGGTAACAATAAATTTCGTTAAACTTCTGGCCTTGTGCTAGTCGTGAGACTGTGTTACAAGGCCAGTGTCTTCTCACAATTGTGAGGCTTATATAATATTACGTCTTGTATAAGGTAGGTACTAAATATTACGATGAGAATGTAAATAATTAAAGGTACGTTACAATAAAGTTACCTTAATTTGCTAACTACCCTAATTTAGGAAAAAAATGTTCACAAACAAGATGTTGCTGACAAAAACACGCACACACGCACGCCCGCACTTGAGTCTCGCAACCAAGGATTTTTTATATCATCCCTCTCTTTCCCTCTGGATTGTTCTCTCTTTTGTTTTGTGAAATAGATTTTATACGAATAGAAACCTTATGTTCTTACATTTAAAGTTTATTTTCTATAAATGGTAAATCGGGGGTGAGATCGGTCAAAAATGTAAGGCATATAGAGCAGGCTGTTGTCTTGCTTCAACAGCTTGCCAGTTTAAAAAATAATGTGTGATAAATGTCACTGTCTAACTTAAGTTTTGAAATATTTAGCAATAAATAATATTATTTAATTTTATTTTTTATAAATTTTACTCGACACAAAAAAAACTGAATTAATTTGTGAAATTAACACAAAATAAAATAAGTATCAAATTAATATAATATTATTTTTCACACAAGCAACATTAAATTATGATGACATTATAATGACAAAAGGTGGCGGGAAAAAAATAATTTCATTTGTTACTAATTTGTAATGTATTTTATTGTAAAAATAACAAAATGGTAAGAACTTGTAGTGTTCCGGGATGCAGAAGTGAATCTTATAGTGGCTGCAATATATCTTTCTACAGGTATGCTAAAGTTTAAGTAAGTTTACATTACTGGGACTAAGGTGACCATATTTTCTCGTGCTTGAAATAATTGTTGCAATATGATGTTTTTTCAGTTTTCCTAAAAATGAATACATCAAAATAAAATGGCAAAAGAACTTAAATATAACACGTTACTCGTTTAGGTTAGTACATGAAACACAAGGAAAAGGATTATATTGGTGTACCTACATAGTTTAAACCATCACTTGTGTCAGTTAGAAAATGAAACACAAGGAAAAGGATTATATTGTTGTACATAGTTTAAGCATTCACTCGTTTCAGTTAGAATATAAAACACAAGGAAAATGATAGTGTAAAAAATATATAGGATATAGGCAACTACCTATATGCAATTCAAATGAGAACTTGTAAATAAATATTGTAATTACTGCAAAATGTTTATGATTTTGATTACATTGCCTCCCAGTCAATTAACCGAATCGATACTATTATAAGTTACAAACTAAAGTGCATTTTAATTTGCAAGTTTGTTGGTGTTTGTTACTTAACGCGTCAATAGAGCTAGGGATCATCATGACTGGCAAGCTGCAGGTAAAATAGGACCCCATAAGAGACTGCTCCAGATTTGGTAAGAAGATGAATTGGTATATCCTAATTATATAATTTATTGTCACCCTAGTTAGAAAAAGACAACTGCCTGTCATACTTCGCCTCGCTCTGCTCATATTGGATCAGCAGTAATATTTCCCTATATATTACTTCCATGCTCGCAACAGACCAATGCGGAGCCGCGAATGGCGCCGAACGCGCCCGACCTCAGCCGAGCGCATCGAGCCGGCTCCGCAATGGCAGATGCGAGCGACACGGCGGAGCTGTCAAAATTGATGTCAACTATGTAGTTAGTATTTAGTTTTTGTTAGCTGTGTGCAATGTCCCGGAATATATATTTTATTTATTTATTTATATCTAGATTTGTATGAGGTTGAAAGAACACAATTTTGAGTATCAACTGTGTAACTTTTATTGTGACTAGACTCTGTAACTATTATTACGTTGCGTATTATCATTATAAGTATTTTTTAATTCATTAGCCTATCCAAAAAATCACACCCACAAGCAAAGTTTTACATACCTACCCAGTACATTTATAAAGCCTGTTAACCTTTCTTGCAACATCAAAATAACCTACGTAAAGCAATCTAAATAGACGGACTATTAAATTAACAGTAAGTCTGTAAAGTCAGTCACCACAAGTCACGTCCACGTTTGGGAGTCCGCTGAAAAGCCGGAAAAGCGCTAATCCATCACAGAGAGTCACGAGATCTCTACAGTTATATATGTTACCTACGAACTCAGTTATCTATACATATAATAATGCTAAAGAGAGTAGAATGTCCGTATAAATGTGTGACAAATAAAATACAATGTGTGTGTAAATGTGTGTATGTGTGTGTGTTTTAATTATAAAAAATGTTTGAGGATACTTAGAATTGATCACAGATCACGTTCCAATAATTTATTGAACTTGTGTCTGTTTATCAGTTTATTAAAACGCGCATCACTCAAAAATGGCTAAACGGATCTTCATGATTTTTGGTAAGAGGGTAGTATGAGATCTTGAAAGTGTTAAAAGCTGTTTTTTATTCCGAAATAATGCAAGCGAAGCCGCAGATGTTCACTAGTATGTTATATATGTTACCTACAAGCTACAAGGTTCTCCCTATGGGACTGCTGTCTTGCTGCTTTCAGTTTAGTGTTTACGTTGTTGTTGACAGTTTTTCTTGGGATGTTGGGAGAAATTAGTCTTTTAGTATTTGTTGAGAGAGTTGAAATTTTAACTAGAAATAATAAATCTTGAACCTTTTTTAATAAGCGTGTTTATTGTGAATAGCAACATTTATTTAACATATCCGGTAATAACGTATTGCAGGTTTTTTAACAATTTAACATACATTTTTTAATATCATAGGGTGACTGACAATGTTTTTTTCTCAAAATCACCCAAAATAAATTAGAAATTAGTTGTACATTCGTATGACATGCATAATTATTCGTAACTTTTAAACGATAATGACAAAAAATCGAATAGCGTATCGGTCTTAACACAGAACCCACAAAGAACTAGATTTCCCAATAAAGTCAGCCTTACTGTAACACATTAAGTCATAACAAATTCATTCACAAACAGAAAATATCCACACAAGTTTGTTTACGCACGGCACTATCCGGAACAGTCCTGTTACGAAGCTTGTTCACGGAAAGCACAGAAAAGAAACAAGTCCCCGATTAGGTGGAGAGAAGTTATATTACTACCCGTTACATGCCACATTATAAAGGAAAAAATCCGACTGACATATGCCAAGAAAATAATATTATTTCAATGTTTTTGATCAATTACAGAACATGCATGCTCTGTAAAATGCTTGATTTGAGGCATATTTCGCGCGGGCGTAAACTGCCATCTCACGTCACAGGGTCCTCGATTCCTAGTGTGAGATGGCAGAGGATCTCAATGCACCAATATAACAGGTATGTCATGATTGTATATATAAATTAGTTTATAAGGGTGTAAGTTAAGTTTTTGAAAATAAAGTAATTTTGTATTTTTGTATTTTTTGTATTTGTAAAATGCTTGATTGTCTAGTAAAATGCCAATAAAAAATCACACACAATTCTAATCATTTGCGTAATCATTTATCTTGCTATTACTTTAAAACGTGATTAAATTAGTAAAACGATATACAGTTATGTAAAAAGTTGTGATGATTAATCCATCGCTATGACCCGTAATATTTGTCTGTATTTTGATTATCTGGCTTATCAAATGACTAGCTGTGCATGCGACGTCGTCCGCGTGGAATAGTTATTTTGGGCATCATATTTATTTTTGCGGAAGGCCTCAAAGATAAATAATTTTCCCCGTTTTTTCCACATTTTCCATTGTTTCTTCGCTCCTATTAGTTGCAGCGTGATGTTATATAGCTTAAAGCCTTCATCGATAAATGGTCTATTCAACACAAAAATAATTTTTCAATTTGCACCAGTAGTTCCTGAGATTAGCACGTTCAAACAAACAAACAAACTCTTCGGCTTTATAATATTAGTATAGATTTATAGGATAAGGGATGTAATTAATGTGTCAGACACAAAAACTCCTTGATTGGTGACCCCATCTCGGTATATTTTAAGACAGTAAAAGTAAAAAGTAAAAAAGCCTTTATTCAATAACACATTTGATATTATATAAACTTGCACACATTAATTTCACCACTTTAACATAATTACATAATTAGTGGTTTTAGGTTGTTTTTGTCTACGGTAAAGGGGACTGGACAAGTTTCCCAGTTTCACCCTGTGGTAAACAATCCGACAATACAATTAGGATAACTTGTGTCGACGGATTTCTGCTCTCTTTTGTAGTAGGAGTTTTTATGCTTCGATCTTTAGATTAAATATTACAGAGAGATGGATTAGTAGCGCTTTTCAATCAATCTATCAATTCTTAACATACCTATAATAATCATATATTAAATCTTATACGAAACAAGATATTTTGAAGTCTTTGGCTTCCGAGCTGGTTCCTATTAAATAATATTTTTGATTCAGAAACCTTTATTATTTTTTGGTTCTATTTGATTTGTTTTACTGTCTATCATATTTTAGGAGTAAAAAAACGACTATTTCTATTTAGATGTCACACACTGTTAGTTTATCGTGTGACGTGAATAGGTAGGTACTAATCACAACTTAAAGAATTATATGAAAGCAGGATAAAAATAAACGGTCACTTGTGATAAGTGTCACATATTATCTTAGCGAAATACCGGTTTCTTCTAGGCAAGCGCGCTAGATCGTAGATTATAACGTTGCTTGACATCAGGCAAGTTGTAGTCAAGCGTGAGCCTATTTCATGAAAAAAAAATACATATTACTTCTCGCAATGTTTTATATCGTTTATCAAACTTTCTAGAAAAACATCCTGTCACTGGCAATGAAAAAAGTAAACTATCAGAAACAGAGGATAAACTTCGAGATGTGGGTAAACTACTGAGAAATCTAATTAGCAACTAATGGCAAAACACACAATAGACGCCTCGACGTGGCGTAAAAATTACACGTATGGTACATAAATGAATATTATTATTATTATTTTTAGTTAAAAAATCAATACTTATGGTCTTATTTTCTACTTCCTCTATGCGATGTCTTGGTCAATTTTTTAACATGTAAGTAAGTAAGCTTTTCCCGTTTTTGTTTTTGTTCCGTAAATATACGGTCCAGGTTCTGTGGATAGTCCTAGAACCAAATAAATTCATCAAATTTATGGATAAGTACATTAACGTTAAGTACAAAGCATCTCACTAATTACTATTTTTTTTGTTTAAATTTGGCATAGAATAGGCCAACATTATCTATAAAAGTGTCGAAACAGGTGTGTCTTGGTTGTATTATCTATGAACAAACAAAACTTACTCATACAATTTAAGGAAAAGGGAAGTACGTTAACGTTACAAAACATATCACTATTTTCAATTTCTTTTTGTTTAAATTTGGCGTATAATGGGCCAACATTATCTATAAAAGTGTCGATAAAGGTGTGTCTTGGTTGTATTGTCTATGAACAAACAAAACTTAAGAGTTCTTTGTTTTGCTTCTGAGCTGATTACGTGATTAATTTGTTTAGTATCTTTCTTTGCTAATTACTTTTGTAATTGTGATCGATACTTCATGAATGTTTTGTTTCAGAAATAGTTTCTAATTCTAGAACAATAAAAAATACATATTACTATTGACATTTTATTTATAAAAATAAATTACTATGTGCTTAAGATAGGTAATTTTAAATGTATATGTAAGCTACAAGTATTAAAATTTGGGTTGAAAATGTTATTTTTTTATTGTGAAAATTAAAACACAAAAATACTGTATTAATTATTAGATTAACAGTTAGTTTTAGCCATTTAGAACTAAATTATTTAATAAGTACTGTTAATATTGTAACATTTAAGAAAAGTGTGGTGCTAAAATAAATAAAATTGCAAAAGATAACCTTATTCTTATTCCTCTTGTGTCTGCTTTGGAGTTTTTATTTAAAAATATTTTTTCATTCGTTGTGAGGATAAAAAATTTTTTTACGTTTTTTTTTAAAATGGCTCAAGTGGGTGATAATTTTAAATCCTCTCGTCTAGAACTAAGTGTAAGAAAAAAATTCTAAAGCTTACGTCCCTAAGCTCTTGTATTATGTAAGAAGTACCTATTTTAAGACCTATTGCCAGCAATATAAAATATTTGACGTTTTTATTTTCATTTCACACAGACATGAAGTTATATTTTTCTTTTTATCATACTCAGTAAAAATGTCATTATGAAAGACCAATAAAATAGTTTATAGTTTTGAAATTTAACTTTCATTACACTACACTTTTTATTAATGTAATTTAATGCCTTTGATCTTTTTGAAATTATGTAACTCTTAAAATTATTTTACTTGGGCTAGTCATTGTATGGTAGTGCTTTTTCTTAATGTTGTGTAATGTCTGAGCAACGCGGATTAAACTATCTGAATTCAAGGTTTACTTTAATAAATTGGGTAAAGTTAAAAAAGGTAAAAGGTATTATTTGTATTGTAAGGTACATATCTACATCAATTTGATCTTCGTAGAGGTAGCACGTTTTATGCAGTAAATTGCTCAGGCAACACTCAAATTCAAATTAAATTTTTTTATTGACAAAAAATACTTAGTCTAACACGTACTGGGTCTACACGTATTGGGAACACAGTTTGCTAGGTGCAGTCAAGTATCAGGTACGTGAGGTAACCCCGAAAACTTGCACTAGGTACCGAAAAGGTCCTGTGAAGCAAGATATCGGGAAAAACCACCACAGCACAATATACAAATTTCACTACTTGCACATCACTCGTCTCAAAACATAACTAAATTTGACTAATGAGATTGTCACAATTCAACAGCTACTCAAATATCTATTACTTCTTATGGTATTCTAAAAATTTTACCTATTGTTAAGTAGAAAACATAAATAACTGTGTACAAAAAAAGTTCCAGAACAATAAAGCCAAAGTAAAAGATATGTAATGAATTGTAAACAAAGTATTATTTTTGGTAGCTGTTAGAATGTTACCATCTTATAAATTAAATTACGTACTTAAGTATACAGTTTTTTTTTTAATACTTAATTCATGATTATATATTTTTATGGCTGTGTTAATTAGAATTTAGAGATTGTGTGTTTAGAGGTTGTTGTATGTTACAATGTGTAATTATTGTAATTGTGCGTGATTGTATGTAGTGGGTGAGTGTGTGTATGTATGTTTCAGTATTCATTGCGTAGTACAATATCAACACTAAACTAAGTATGAAAGTGTCAAACTAATATGTAGGAAATTGTTTCTATGTTTTGTTCCGTCGTCGTGGACGGTTCATAACGGCCCATAACTTGAACGTCAAGTTAACTCGAAGTTTAGTGATAAGATATAGCGAGTAGCAAAGAAAACTTAGTATTTTTCATAAATAATACTTTTAAACTGCATTAAAAATAATGTTTTAAATCAGTTATTTTTTTCAGAACCTTTTTGGAGGACATTGGAAAAATATAAGACCTATTTCAAGTGGTCCAAAGCTTCTTTTAGAAACTTAGTTTGTCTACTAATTTAATTGATAGTTATGAATTAAAGTTAACTTAAATTATTTTGTTGTATACTTATTGGACACCCACTGTTTTCCTAAACGTTGTGTTTAGGATAAAAAGTAGGATTTAACACGTGAAAGAAGAACAAAAAATCACCAAACACACATTAGTATCATTGTGGAAAGAAAAGTATTCTAACTTTCTCACATCATCGTTATACGTGCTCTCCTTATGCCGCTATATATGGGCTGTATATTTGACAATTTTGTCATAAGAATTAACATTTTCAAGTCATTGTACGTACTCACGTTAAGCCACTAGACTAGTTCGTTATCAACCGCGCTCTAATGTCACGCAGTATAACGAGGGTACATTGAATATAGGTACTTTATGCCACTAAATTTATTGATTGTTACTTTGCTATAAAGCAGTAACACTTTTAAAATCATTGTACGTAATCACGTTACGCCCCAAGACTAATTCGTTATCAACCGCGCTCTAATGTCACGGAGTATAACGCCTCAATGTACATTGAATATAGGTAATGTATGCCACTCAATTGAATAATTGTTTATTTGCTATAAAGTAGTAACACTTTTAAAGTCATTGTACGTAATCGCGTTACGCCACTAGACTAACTCTTTATCAATCGTGCTTTATTCAACGCCCAATATATACATTTATTGTATGTTGGTATTGTATTCCACTAAACTGAACATTTGCTAATTTCCAATGAAGCAGTACACTTTTAAAGTCATTGTACATAATCACGTAATGCCACTAGACTAGTTTGTTATCAACCGTGCTCAAAGAAATATGAATCACAAACAAAATAACCGTTATAGATTAGAAAATCTAGTTCTTTTTACATTGAATAAGCTGTAGAACAATGTATGTAAGAAAATGGTAATAAATAAATTCATATTTTTCCAGTTCTTTTTACAGTGAATAAGCTGTAGAACAATGTATGTAAGAAAATGGTAATAAATAAATGCATATTTTGTTGTATTATATTTGTAACAAAAACAACAAACATGTCGGTACATCGAAAAAAGTTCGTTACAGAAACATTGCTAGAAAAGTCATGTTTCCGATCTACATGACAAAAATGTGAGTATTTCAAAAAAAGATCGTTATATCATTTGTTGAAAAAAAAATCTATATTTACGATCTATTCGGTATAGTTTTATAAAATATATATAAGATTATACCAAGAAAATTAAAATCGATGATGAATAAATGCAGTTAGATTGCTTTGATAAGTTAGTAGTTGCACTAACCTTTATCCTTTGAGGTGATTGATGAATTGCTTAGTTTTTGTACCAACGTCGAGTTTTCGACGTTATTTTAAAGTTCCGATGCTCCTTTTCCTAATTTACCACTTGAACACTTGAAATAAACACTTTTTTCCACGAAAAATTCAAATAGTAAAATTCAACGAAATTTATGATGTTGCGACGCCCGCACACAAGAAATGAATGAGGTTTGGCAGGAGGACGGCGCTACAGGCGCGACATTGACAGTGACATTTGTTCAAAAGTTTTTTTTTTGTTTTTTTATTTTCACAGCTATAAAAAGTGTGACGCCTAGTACATACAGAAGTGAGACTACATAGTTAATAAAGAAATCTCGAGCATGTAACGTCGTCGTAGTATAATGTGATTTGTTAATCTGTGTGCGACACAACATTATTTATATACTTTTTGCCATGCAATATTTTTTTTTTAAATTTCCACAGAACATGATTGACCACGATTCTATTCCAAAAATAAAAATACCTTTATCGATGTTCGCATATTTCTAAAAACAATTTGTCCTAAACCCGCTCCTCTCATCCACCATAACACAGATGTCGCGTCACGTAAAGTGTCGCGAGCAGAGCATGCAATTAGTACACGTTTTGTGAAAATAATTATAGCCTCGGTATTCGGGTCTCAAGAGTGCCAACCTGAGCACTTCTGATTCGCGAATACTTGGAGTAAGAGGGAAATTAGTAGATTTGAGATTGATTTGGTGATACGTGTGGGTTGATTTGGGTAATTGTTTGATACGATATAATATTATTTGTCGCATTTATTTTTATTCTGACAAAGTAGCGGTGCTTATCGGCAAGGTTAATTATATTGGAATATTTGTATCCATAAAACATAATTACTTAACACAATAATTGTTGTAATTCATACGAGTATTGTACATTTTTCCAACATTATTGATTGTCAAATTTAAAATAATAATCAGCTTACAGTGAAATTAGAAATTCATTCGTGTTTGATGACACCGAGCACCAATGCATTTCTAATTATAATTACCTTCTTTATTTGTGAGAGATTTAAACTAACCTGAAAGCTTTTTTTAACAACTACATTGCACATTGCAGAAGTAGGTATACAATGCAAGCCTAACAAAATAAACTTTCAATTTCTTCCGCGCAGGCAGCCAGCTTGCAGCTGAAAGATAAGCGTGATGCATTAACGGACTTCTGTGGGCTTACCATGGCTATATCGTGGTCTTACTACATTCTTATAAAGTTAAAAATTGGTCAGTGAATAAATTTGTATATTTGTCAGGGTCTCAAATAGACATACTTTTTTTTATTGTAAATTGACGTGGCAATGGTTTTATCAAACTTAAACAAAAAAAATCTCTAAAATTTAAATAACGCGTTCACTGTATTCGCATAAATGGGCCATTAGCATGTGATGAGTGGATTCACCAGCAACTGGGTTAGGTGCACCTTTTAGAATTGAGTAAGTAAGTTTACTAGATTGTAAGAGATTCCAAGTTAAATGTTTTATGCGTTAATTTAAACATAATTGTTGATAGGCTGATTTGTAATAAATTACAAAAAGAATGCTAAAATCTACATGAAACACATAGCTAGAAAATATAAAACATGTACAACAATGACTAGTAATTAATTACAAAAAAGTAAATTGCCTGAATCCCTCCTTGCTAAGCCCGCAGTACAAAACAAACCGACCTCTATCTGTGGGCACGCCCCGGTTGCTAGATACCAGTAGTCGGAGAAACGGGCCGCTAGCATGTGATGAGCAGAGCTACCAGCCACTGGGTTAGCTGCACTTTTTGGAATTGAGTTGGTGAGTTTACCATTTTGTAAGGGATTCCTAATCAGATGTTTTATGTTCTGTGTTATTTTTTATGTAAATATTTGCAACCTGACAAATGCAGGTAGGTAGTAGTTAGTTGTCGTGAAGAGCCCTTGGATTGCAGCATTCGTTTGTAATAACCAATGTAAAGCAACGACAATCAAATGATCACCCATTCAAGGACCGACGCGTCGGTAAACAATAACACAATAGGTAACACATTTAAAACAATATTCCATATACCTATATCGCATCGTTATAAAGTTTGTACGAGCTCTTCGTCAGGTGCAACAGCCATAAATCAAAATCAAAGGTGCTGGAACTTATTTAAACCTGTCGACACGACAGTTAACCAATATGACACAAACATATTTATTTTTTATATAGTAGTGTCATATCTGCTCTTTTTCGAATAGATACTGCAATATCTATGTAATGAATTTGTAACAAAGAATCAACCAGCGCAGAGACAAAACAATTGCTCAACGGACACCATTCACCAACATCCAAAAACGTACCCATCCCACATCACTACTTTTCATACCCACACGTTCCTATACTTTCAGCTTCCCACTATACTGGTATTAAAGGGTCCGCCCGCTTTGTGAATGATCGATGTCCAAGATAACTTTGTGCGGGTAATAGGGCCCTCTCTCAGTTAAACGGGTTAGCCTGAGGCGAAAGTGTCACCTCATACTCTCGTGTCTACGCAATGGGCCGAGGAACGCTGAAGGATCATTATTTCTGGGCCAAAGTGATGTTATCTGTTCTAGGAAGGATACGCTGACGTTGTCGGTTGGAATGGCGAGAATAAAGCTTTAGATTATTATGTCATTGGATTGGATTGCTGGCCGTGTGGAGTTGATTGGGATGAAAGTGATTCTTTTCATTTAACTTTATGTACGGTGTAAAACTAAAGTTTTTTTTCACAAAAAAAATACTTTGTTACCATAATGTACTAAATTTACTTAAATATACAGGACAAATATATATCAACTTACGAAACACGGATACACTTTTTTATTACGTGGAATAGGTTTGCGTTTGACTACACAACAACAAACAACCTGCCTGCCTGATGTTAACCAATGCTGCAGCCTAGGGTGAACAACCTAGTCTAGGTGAGAATTTTACAACAAAACATAGCACACCATGTTTTAATATTTTATCAAATCCACAGTTTAAATTACCACACGTAACACGGTTTGTCTTCTTTATCAATGTACAAAAATATAAATTGTAAAACAAAACTATGGTTTCATACCTATTTATATAGATTCTCACATATTTTACTTTGTAACCAACATGATACAAAATTTAATTGTATACGTTCATAAAAGTGACACTTATATGTCTTATTACTTATCTTTTACTTTTTGTTAATTTTTATGTTCTAGGTACATGTGATCTTTTTTAAGTAAAATAAATTACAATTCGCATATACATATGATGTACATACGTTGTTCGTTTATAATATTTTTATCTAAAATATCCAAAAACAACTTCTACAGAAAATATCAACGAGTCTTCGATCAAATTAAGAAAAAGCTTCTAAAAATACCTACTCGTCGAAATCGCAATAAGGCGTCTTTGGTCGCCAGAAGCGTCTAGACATACCTTTTGTATTCCCAAAAGATGTTCCAGAGACTTCTATTGGAATCTAATGAAAAGAACAGGCCCAAAAAGGTCTCTTGTGTGCCTCCCAATAGTACGGATGGCTTTATCCGATGAAAATGTTGGTACTCGATCAAATGCTTTAGGTTTGCAGTTTTACAATATAAATAAACATAATAAATAAATAAAATAAATAAATAAAATATTCCAGGACATTGCACACAGCGCCATCTAGCCCTACACTAAGCTAACGCTTGTGTCGTGGGTAACTAGATAACGGATATAATACTTATATAGTTTTCTTTTGTAAATACATACTTATTATACATACAAACGACCATACTCAACACAAGTAATTATAATTTTTTAAAGTACATAAATACTTGTGTCATGCGGGAATCGAACCCAATAATGAGTTTTAAATATTCATATCTTATAACTTTTATTTCCTTAAAGGTATTTCGTTACCTAACATTGTTTTATTTACATGTTGAAACCCGAAAGTCATCACACGCTTTTGTTCATTCATGACCAGAATGGTTAATACCAAAGACCAATATTATTCAAAAAAGCAAAACAATGTGTAACCTAACAAAAACTACAAGAAAAAACACAATATAATTATTTCGATAAAACAATACTGGCAGTAGTGTTGCCTTCTTGCATGAGTATTTCAAATTATAACCATTTTATTTTCAAAGAACATGACAATATTACTTAACGTAACTAATAGTCATTATTACTTTCTTTTTTATAAATTACAATACATTTATTACATATATATTATCTTTTGGCAAGGCGTATAATATTTGAACTAGAAGCATAATGAAAAAATAATCTATTATAGCAAACGTGAGCGGCATATGTTGTAGTCATCTTGAGCAAAGAATTAATTTATGTGAAAGCATTAATATCGTCTTAATCAAGTACTGAATTGGATCTCATATCGCAGATCAAATCTGAGTAATAATGCTCTATTTCTTATAATAATCTTGATATGTATATACATATAAGATATTATAAGGGATTGTGATTTGTATGTATGTAAGTTGGACATAAACTATCGTTTTTTTTAACTATAGGTAGAGGTTGAACTAAATCTTTTATTGGACGTAAACTTTGTGCTTATCCACATAAAAAAAAAAATTAGAAGTCTACACTTTTCTATATTTTAACTATTTAAAAGGTATAATGCAATATTTCCGCTATAATATCAGCGAAAACTCTTTACCTTTCAACCGACTTTAAAAAATGGTGGAGGTTCTCAATTCAACTTAACAATTTTATACGTGTAAGGTATTACTCGCATGTTACAGACATCATTATCATATACCTGTAACATTTATTTCTCGAAAAAACTCACTTGTTAACAAACAAGCAAATCCAGAGACAAGAGCTAGTCATCAAGTCACAAGTGATTGAAGCCATAAGCCCTCTTACATCAATATCAGTATAACGAGTACCAATATAATATTGGGGTAATATAATGGAAAATCAGAATAATCGCAGATTATTGATATTGAATGTCTTTGTTGTAATATTGGTTATTATAATAAGAATATTTATTTGATAGAGAAATGTGTATGTGTAAGCTTCGTGATTTCTCTGATAACCTTGTTACTTTAGAATGTATGATTGCATTAAAATGTTAAATAGGGCAAAATGTGGTTTTATGTTTTAAATATTGAGCATGAGAGAGACTTTAAGCTGCAGAAAACTAAAAACTACAAATAATTAGCGTTAATACACATAATTTTATTTAAATCAAGATATTTAACAGAAAACAAATAACCTTATTTGGTGATATATTTATATTTATTCATATTAAATTAAGTACCTTAAATAAGTATATTTAATCAATCAGTTAAGACGATTCCACTTACAGAATTGAAAAAAAATGACAAGCTATGCTTGCTTTACTAACTCTGTGGTTCTAAGCAAAACAACTTTCATTTCCTCCACTAATCTAGGCACTAAATCATTCAGTCTACTTTCAAGCGAGTGTCGGGAAGTGTCAGAAAATGTACAGACACTATAATCGCGGCTCTCGACACCGCCGCGACACGAGACACTTGATACGGCAGCCATCTTGTGTGATTTCGTTCTGGTTCCTATCCATGTCAATTCACTTGTCGGGCACGGTGTTTGTTGGTCAGTGGGTACATATGGGTAAGTAATATAGTAAACAAAGTTAATTATTTTTCTTATCGAATGAGAGCGGCCAACACTGTTGTCGAAAGTTTATCAAGCCGCCCTAAAGGCCTCTGATATGGCTAATACAACAAAGTAGTAGTACATAGGTAGGCAATTTAGGTACATACGAGTAGTTAAAATATTTGTATATTAACATGAAACTAAACTAAAAAAGCCAATATGTTACTTTAATGAGAACGAATATGAACGAATATTATCTGTTTACGGCTCTTTTGATGAGTTGCGTTACTTTTCATCTCTAATTTACATGGTTAAACTATAAGGCGCCTCTTACACTCGCTAACTCATTCCACTTACTTTGAAATATTTTTTTAATTAGCAAAGTCTATTAAAATAAAAGTACTTGTAATTTCCTAAAATGATTCTGTGATTTCACTTTTGAAACCTTAGTAATACTATAACTATATTAACTTTCAGCAAAGATTATTACCATGCATGCTTGGTTTATTTTGAATGATTCTCGGTGTGACGATTTTTTTCTATTATACATATACCCAATCAAGGTAACAAGAGTAGACCGATTTAAAAAAACTCTCCATCTTGCTTATTTCCTGAATCGAACTCTGATCGGTTGATCATTATTTGTAACTATAATATAACTATTCCTATCTTTACTTTGAAAACATCACCTAACCGTTGGAGCTGTGAGTGTTAGGTTTCGTTTAATTACGAGTCCACTCGGCCGCCGCTGATAAACGACTCTCGAGCTCGTGACACGTTTTAACCGATGCGATAACAGCGCTTAACATCATTATTGGTACATAATATGTACACAGGGCTAAGTTTAAACTGATGACTAGTATAGAATAATGAAGTATGCATAGCTAAATGGAAAAGCTAAAAATAAACATAGGCAAGGTTACATGAGATTTTTTATCTGTTGTATGTGTTGTAAATATGCATTAAAGTTTCAAAATCTGTTGCATAATTTAATAGATTATACGAAAAGGCTATTTTTAAAACTATATATACAGCTTTATCAAAGCCTTATTAAGATGTTTAACTAAATAATAGTACCCATGGTACCACCGTTTGCTTAGTATTAGGCTGGATGGCGCTGTGTGAAATGTTCTGTACATCATTATTTTTTTTACATACAAATAGAATTTTTCAAAATTAGACCACGTAACCCTGTATAAATAATGTACTCGTACATCATTATTGGTTCAGCCAGCGCGTCGAATCTAATTACTGGCTAATTGAATGACCCGCTCCCATGATCCGCTTATACGGTCGCCATTACTGGAAAATATGCTCCGGGCTGGCATGTGTATGTTTAAAGTAGGGATAAAAATATCACACGCACTAATTGTTTAGCGGATATATATGTTATTATAAATATATAATATGTACATACATGATCATTTACTAAACATGCAATGAATTATTTCGATGCATCTCCGTTTTTATTATCATATTATTTTGGAAAACGTTATACCTTTTCATACGCCGTGTACTCGTATGTCCTTGATATTGGCGATTAGTACTAACTGATAAATCGTATGAGAGGACCCTGGATTAGTTGTTCTCATACAAAATTACTTTATTTAATAACAACGAATTATCTTATACTCTGTTTTATTTTGATACACTATTACACAATAAAGAGCTTTAAATCCAATCAGTTATTTCAGTTTCGTTACAAGGTTAAATTATTTATTTTACAATTTTATAACACACATACAACATGAGGCAACTAAAGGTATCAACTTTATACTTATAATATATATGTACCTACTATAGTATCGATCTACAAACAAAAATACTCACATGTACTCACGAAACCAGTTTCCGTTGATCCCTGCTTAATCACCTATCTCCGCTTTTCAAATCCGGTTTTTGATGAAGTGGGAGGAGAGGGGAGGGTCAGAAAAGGGTGGTTGCAGTCATAACATCCGATGCCATTAGAGGGCGCAGCTAGCGGAACAATTTAATTGATTTATTTATCCCTATACCCAATTAAAATGGCCGTCAAAATATCGATTGATTTCATATGTGTGATATAATATATTTATTGGTGACGATCTGGATGGTGACCTTTTATTAGCATACAAAATACTATGACATTTTTAAACCTGAAAAAAAAACGTTATACTTGATGAATAAACCAAAAAGAAAGAGAATCAAACGTAAAAATTGAAAAAAAAATAGTTGAAAGCCCTTCCTAAAAATAATTATAACTATGACTTGTTGTTGGGCAAAACCATATAAAGAATGGTACATTTTTAGAAACTATGTCAATTAACGTAGGCTAACATATCTGTTAATAAGTTCCCAATGAATTAGTTTGCCCTAGTTAAATAACTAGAATCAAAGGGTACATCATTGTATTGTATATGAGACCTTGCGGTTTCCTATGTAACACTTCATTGGGTTTCTACCGCAGAATATAGAATACTAAATATCTCTTATTGGACTTATTTTTGTAGCAAATAGAATGAAGAAAGGTACTCGTTTGCAGTTAAAGCCGTGATACCTGATAGATAGCCAAATAGCAGTCGTCAGGTACTCGGGTGCAGCTAGGTAGTGATACCTGATAGATAGCCAGATAGCAGTCGTCAGGTACTCGCTTGGTATAGGAGCGCGAACACTAACGGGTACGAGACCCGAGTTTATGTATTCGGTCGAGTATGATAACCGTGATATATGTAAACAATGTTATTATAATCCATGTCTACAATAAATAAGAAGCCTGAAGCATTGTTTTTTATTCAGCCACCCTACAACGATAAAAACATGTGGAGTATCATTTATTCATTATTATCAATTCATTAAAAAAAATTGGACTTTGATAAATACATTAATTATAAATAATTTATTTCAAACCTGGTCCGAAAACAAATGAAAATAACGAAAATTAATAATTTTATAATTTATCTCTTTGAGTCATATTTCCTCATGACTGAGGGTCTTGGCTCGCCCGCAGAATTAATTCGTTAGGCGAGTTCTCTTCGGCAGATACATCGTGGTGGGCGCCCAGGTCCTTCCACGGAAAACACATGTCCTCGGATATCGTGGCCCTCAAACAATACTTAAATAAAAATACTAAAGCCAGGAGTAACATTTCCAGAATAATTTAGTAGTATTTCTCTCTTTTATTCCTATTTCCATATATTTAACTTCTACATCTACGATTATTGTATAGAGTTTGCAAGAAGTTAGGGACGGGAACCAGTCTTCATTTCAAGTTTACTCATTGGGTGAGTAATAAAACCTTTCTGGGGTTTGGTGTTAGGTAATATGTGCGTAGATTGTGATAGGATTGCCATAAGGATAAGGGAAAATCAAATCAAAGGTGTGATGGTGTCTTATGTTTTCGGAGGTACGGGGTTATGATCAAAGATTGTCGTGTTTAGAGTTTTAATCTTGTACAAATAAATAAATAAAATAAATAAATATTCCGGGACATTCCACCCGTTTTGATAAAGAAAACTATGGTTACTAGTACTTTGTCTAAAAAGCAATTTTTAATTTGTGATGTGAGAGTGACAAATTAAGTAATATTTTTGTTGAGTTCGACCAATAAAGTAAAGTTTTTCTACAAGACATACAATGTTTATGTTACCTTTTGATTGTGGTAAATTATTTTCTTTATAATTTAAATAACAAACAACAATTACAGACTTACCCTCATGCACTAAAATTAAAATGTCCGTTGCAGTTAAAAATTAACCCTTTGTAAAGAAGTACAACAAAAATAACGCTTATATAATTATACATATATATGTACATACCTACCTACATGAATAATGAAATAGTATGATGTAGAGATGGGCATTTTTTTCTTCATTTGTAATAAAAATCTTATAAATAGGTAAAACATGACTTTTGTAGGTTAGTATTAGTTTATTCAGCAAAATATTAACTAGTTTTGTTTTACTTATAATTCTCTCTACTAAGAAATAACATTCTCTCAAAGAAAAAAAAACAATTTTGAAGAAAACTCAATTATAAAGCTACGCTGGACAAACAATTTCATTAACAAAACTCTGTTTTGACTTGTTTAAGTGCACAAAGACGGCGAAAGTATATAATTTGAGCGTTCCTCTTGAATAACTAAGGAGTTGAGTCCATTTGAAGTGGAGGGCGAAATGTCACGTAGCTCATTAAGGGTTAAACGTTTACAGATGATGACAAAATTTAAGGCACATGGTAGGTATGCACAATAAAATGTATATTTATATAGTATATATTTCTAGGCAACAGGGAGTAGGTTGCCAAAAGTCAATGAATGAATGAATGATTGAATGAATGATGATAATTTCAAGAGGCGCATAAGATGTTTTGTATTATACTCAACATATTTCATTGTATTGAGTTTTTTAACGTTTCAAAATGTAATAAACATGCCTTCTAATATAAATAGAAAGAAAGAAAGAAAAGAAAGGAAATGATTTATTGTAGTAAATAATAAACAAACGAGTACAAACAAGAAATACATATATATATATATATATAACTTCTTAAATAAGATACATATTTGCCACAATACAACCCCAATTCAGCATAATGCTGGCTGCATAGCACTCAGCGGTGGTCTTCTGTTGGGGTTGGTGATGACGTCACTCACGTGTATATGGAATTAAAGTGCAACAGAAACAACAAAGACATACCTAGACAACATAACAAATATCAAAGACAAATGATGGGCGATAGAAAAAAAAAACTATTTTTAACAAAAACGAGTATCAACTATAATCTATATTACGTATACAGTTCAATTTAAATAGTCATCGAAGGATTGTGCCTATAAATCATTGTGTCCAAAAACTGTAACTGAGCAGCCTTAACAAATCACTAAAATTATCTTTTTTGTGACACAAGTATTTTTATTTATTATTTTTGGATTGTAATTTTTTTGCAAGCAACTGTACGTTATGTTTGTAGGGACAGAAACATCAGTCACATTTCCTTTTGTTTTTTGTTAGTCCAGTAATAGAAGTTTACAATGTTTGTTTCCTGAAAAAAATACTTTTGTTTTTTCTTTTCAGAATTTAGGTAAACGTACCAAATCAAAATGTAAATTTAAAAAAAGTAAAGGAAGCACCATAGTACTATGTACTTTTTGTTTAATTGACGCTGCTTTATTTATGTTTTTAATCAGGGATAATTTAATTAATCTTTTGAGAACCTTGTCAATTATTAACAGCTTTTTTGTGTCAGTTTTGCTACGAAAAAAAATCATGTTGTAAATAAAGACTGCTATTTACTAAATCTACATAACAATATCTGGTATCATAACCATTTTTTTATGAATTAAAAATAATTTTGTTGTTTTTCCCTCAATTAAATAAACAGCATTAAACCTAATCAAATGTAATAATAACAATCATAATTAACAAGATTCCATCTCTCCTAAACATGCTACGCTTCTAGTAGGCACCTCGTAGCAAGCGTAGCTATCTCGTAGACATCCGTAGCAAGCTTGTAGCCTGAGGCGATTAAAAAAACTACTCGCTACGTGTGTACAGGTCGTTTAATACGTACACGGGCAATTCCAGCAGTAAATAATAGGGCGCGCCACGATCGCTCGGCGGGGCATCCTGACACAGTGACTATAGAATACAGAAGGCTAAGTTAGAACTTTACGTAATTAGATGTCTCAGTACTTGATATAACTCATATGTGGTATGTGAGGTTGAGACTATGAATTATGATTGACTTTGAATTCTTTTTTGCTTACTTTTCCCAATTAAGTTTGTAAATCTTGATTCATGATATTACTACGTCATCTATGTCACCTATATATGTACATAAGAATTTTGTTTAATGTTTTACTGTTTGTCGTTTCTTGGTCGTGAAGGTGATATGAGTCAATAAATGTATTTTTTAATTATTACTTCTAAAAAATGAGCAGCTTTCTCAAAAATTTACAACCCGAGTAACACTGATGTACTTGTTATATTATTATATCAAATTTGATTGCATATCAAAAACAAAAACTTTAAAATTCAAAATTTCAAACCAATCCCTGCTTGCTCTACGTCCCAACTATTACTCGGCTTACGTCGGAAAATTGAAAAGTTAACGAGCCTATTTCAGCATGCTCGCGTTCCACCCGACCACCTTTTGTTTCTGCCGGAACCTGCCTTATTAGAGGAAATTGCTTGGAGAAACATGAAAGGTTCCCAGAACTGTCGATCTGATAAGACCGTAATTAGTTTATCTGGGATTTGGGTTTCGTGGGAGTTGATTAATTTTCGCAAATATGGAAGTATTCTATTTGGTTATGTAAATGACATTTAATTTCAACTACTTTATGTAGTTCAGAAGCAATAGTAAAACGTGGAGTCAAAATAAACTCATTTCCTGCAAACATAAGAGTTGAACTTTAAAAATTGTTATTTAAAATCGCCAGCACAACAAGATCAGCATACATAAAAGTAACAGGATGTGTCTTATATTCAGTGTGTAATTGAAGATTGTATTCTATTTGCAAAACCAAAAGTATTGAACCAGCTTTGAACGGCCTCAAATTGGTAAATAACTTCCGTAAATACTTTTACAGCGCATTTTTATTAATACTATTTAAACAAACGCATTCAAACTATAATACAACTTTGCAAAACCAAGTACCCAAACCATATTACACGTATCATAAATGGAATAGCACCGGAACCACTACAAGCTATGAAAACACACGTCGGCCTCATTTCACGGTTTATTTCATAAAGCGAAAATACATAAACGATATAAATGTTTTTGTCCGTATGAGGATTGTTTTGTTCGAATAAAAGGTTTCGATGGTAGGTTTGTGGAATGATTTTCTGTTGATGTTGTGTTTCTATACCATTGCTCTGTTTACCTCACCAACGTACCTTTGTAAGTTACTAGTTCTACATCATGTTTTAGTTATTTTAGTGGTACGTATACACTCTGTAGTACATAAATAAAGGATTTTATTATTATATTATTATTTATTGTCTACGATATACACATACAAAATGTCATATAATTTTGCAAATTTTTTAATGAAAGATAAATGAAGTCTATACGACTTAAAAATTATTCTTTAGTTTGATGTTATTATTGATAAATTAAGACCAAATAACTAAAGTAACAACAACTAGAGTTAACTAATTACTTCTGATAACTGAACTTGCCTAATAGAGATTATAAATAAACAAATAACAGAATTAAAAAATAAATTAACTAAAACCATTAATCACATACAACTTGTAAAACGTTCTACCCTCATGATAGATTAGTACATAAAAATAGAGTTCAGTAGAAAAGTACGCCAGAAACAATTTCTAAAACATTCCTTCTCACACAAAACCAACACAAATGCGGTGCCTGAAAAACCATGAGCTTCCATTTATCCAACATTTCAGGTAGAAAGGAGAGTAATGCATAACCGCAGCACTAAATCATCCTTGCGGCGTAGATCTAAATAGCTTACTTAATTTAAATTTTATAATAATCTCTGCTTTGAAATGGACTTCTGTATGGCTCGGTGGTGTAGTACGGTTTAGTTTTGTATGTTTAAAATTGCACATACATTTTTCTATTTTTGTTTTAAGTGTCATTACTAATCTGATTGATCAGTGATATAGGTTTTGTCACTGTGTAAAACATAAAAGTGAATTACATATCGAAAAGTGCGTCAGTATTCGACGTTTTAACAAATTAATGGAATCAGGATTGCTTTAAAGTACACATAGAAATGATTTGCAATAATATTCAAAGTGTACGATCGCAAATAGCTTACCATCAGGCTAATGTATTGTTTTACGTCATGTACATTGACGATACTCGGTGTTACTTACCTATATAAGGGTATGATTGATATAATTAATATTTAATTAATAAAATATTTTGTATATAATAACTTACAACCTCGTATTTTACAATGGAGTATATTGTTTAAAATATTAAATAACTAACTAATATTTATATTATGTAGGTGTATAAAAATATACAATAAAATATATATTCAATAGTAAACAAATAAACAATATACATACACTAAACTAAAAAAAGAGTATGTACTTTTAACCTAAATTTAAAACATCCAACATTTATGTTTAAATGAATATAAGTTGAATTAAATATTTGCATATGAATTTTTAAAAATGTACGTATTACAGTCATACCCTAAACCCCCATGGTTTTGGGTGACTACAACGTAAGCTTCAAGTGTGCGCATTCAAATTTAAAATTTAAATTGTTTGGTTCAGCTCGTGGTCAATTATTACTTTAAGTCAGTGATGCTTTGGAAAATACTTTATTGTAAATAAATATAATTTGATGCAACTGCTTCAGATTTTTTTTTAATAAAACTACATATTTAAGGAATTGCGTGTTGTACTTGTGTGTTACTATTTGAATTTTTTCCTTTGTTCATTGAAGTGTTTTTCGTATTTTCCTGACAAACTTATAGTAATTAGCAAAATAAAGTACGTAGACATAAAATGTAAGGCTTCTTCTTCTTATCAAATGAGAGTGGCCAACTCTGGTCGTCGAGAGTTTTCAAACCGCTCTAAGGGCCTCTGACATGGCTTAACCACTGCCGTACTAGACAAACAACCGGGACCTACAATTTAACGTGTCATCCAACCCAATAATGTAAGGCTAAGAATAAATCAATATCAAAGAAATTAAAATTAATTTAATGAGAATTCTCGCCAATAATTCTTAAGCCATAATAAATCATTATAATCATTAAATTCAATTTCCAACATCCGCCATTCTATCAGAAGTACTCGGCATAACTTTCACTAAGTGGCAAAATTTAAAATTCCGAGCCGGTAAATATTAAATCTCCTGCCCAATAAATCACAGAGGTATCTTAAAAATGAGAATGAATTAATTCGTATGCAATTTGTTCACAAGAACCATTTTTGGTCAGCAGAAATATTAAAAGATCTGCAACTTACGGAAAGCTAAATTAGTCTGGTGTAAATCTAAGTTCTACAAGGCCATTTTTTACTTAGGAAATTAAAGTCAGTTTTGACTGACTTAAATTGTCACCTTAGTAATTAAATGCAGCAATTAAACTGATACATTTTAAATATCTAGTACCAATTTTTCACCACTCTAGTACCACTTTATTTAACTAGTAGGCATATTTAATAATAACAACAAGTAAACCTTCTTTGGTTCTTTTCTTTGGTTTGATTCTACCTTCATAGTAAGGACAGCGAGACTATGGAACTCTCTACCTGGAGCCCTGTTCCCAGAAAATTATAACCCAGGGGTCTACAAATCTACAGTAAATAGGTTTCTTCTAGGCAAGCGTGCTACATCTTAGACTATAGTGGAGCTTAACATCAGGCAGGCTATAGTCAAACGTAAGCCTATTTAATGTAAATAAAAAAAAAAAGTAAATCTAGAATACAGTGCTTATAATGTTCATATTTTAATAGTATCCAAACACAAGAACGTAAAGTTAAATTGAATAAATAGTTGAATTTTTTTTTTATTTATTTTAACTTAGTAGATACCAATGCTTCCACACAAAAAAAAACTGTATAACTCAATATTTACTGACTGATTATTATTTTACTTCCTTTTGACAACTTTTAAATTATATATATATTAATTATTATATGACATTGTTAAGTGATTGTAAATATCGTGATTGTAAGGTATTTGAGTATGAAATAATTAATGTAATTGGTTTTGACCGTTTTAATTATTATTAAAAAAATAAATATTGAAAAATCGTTAAAAACATTAAAGATAAGATAAAGATAAAGAATCTTTATTGATACTATAAAGTTGTAACATACATAGGTATAGTTATAAGTAACTAGTATCATAGAATATGCCACACAAATTACAATATCTCGTCAAATTGAATTTATAACATTTAGTTTCAATAAAATTTTTGAAGTTACAATCTGTATTGTTAATAAAATAATGAAAATGTTTGTTCTTAAAATCATGTCAAACATAATAGGTATGTAATCATACAATGTGTCAACTTAAATAAATCTACGGTCATTTTAGCTGTAAAGGTTAAATAAATAGCTTACCAAAGAAATATTTGCGTATAAAAATGAGCGGTTCTGTTATTAATACAACCCTCTGTAGATTAACGCTCTCCCTTTTCGGAAAGCATATTTTACGCGTATTCAGATGGAATGTTTGTAAATAGGTACCAATTTTTATTTTTTTACATTAAATAGGCTTACATTTGACTATAGCCTGGCTGATGTTAAGCACAACTATAGTCTAAGATGTAGCACGCTTGCCTAGAAGAAACCTATTTACTCTAGATTTGAAGACCCCTGGGTTATAATTAACTTGCACACTTTTTTGAAATTGATATTTTAACGATTTTTTTTTTAAATTATTATTTGTGAATTTGCTTAGCAATAGAAGCGTTCTCAAGTTATGACACGATATCACATTTAGATAAGGAAAGGTGCAAATGAAATCATAATATATTTATCTATTAATCTAAATATATAAAACTGACTGACTGACATGGATGGATCGGGCTGAAATTTGGGATTCAGGTAGATATGACGTTAGCATCCTTTAAGAAAAGATTTTTGGAAATGACACTTTTAAAGGGGTGAAATAGCACACAAGTTTTACTTCTTAACGCCAGCGAAGCCGCGATTACCCAAAAGTTTATCATAGAGATTAGAATTTTACTGCTATAATGACTAAACGTACCTCGAGTCAATATGCAAGTGCGCCTTAGTCATGAATTCATCCATTATTCGTTATTTAATTAATAATTTAAGTTAATTACCTTACTCAAATTGAATTCCAAAAACTGTCTTTCATCCATTGGTGTTACCAGACCCTAAAAAAGATTTCCTTTTATTTTCCGACCGTTTTTGTCTACCATCATCCCTATAACCATAAACGCGAAGCCAATGACTTCTCAGATCACAAGGAAAACGGGAGGGTTCCCAAATTAATGAAGTTGTTCATTAAGCTTAAGTAGGATCGTCGTGATGTCCAAACCAAGTAAAAAATTATGGCACAGACGGACTGGGGTCCGTCAGTGGCATAAATGATTATTTTAAAAAAACCGACTACAATGCTATGTTGCAACATTGTTTAACACCAGGTGAGTAGTTTTAACTTGCATAATTTCACAAGTGAAGCTTTGAACAGAAATAAAACATTTATTATTATATACAGGGTTACTGGTAACTAACGCATAACCTTTTAAGGGTGGCTTTAGTACATCTACCAACCAATCTACCAACAACTTTTGTTCTAAGACTTTTAGAAATTCGCGAAAAAAAAATCAGCTGTTCCATACATTTTGTCGAAAATCTTCCATACTTTTGTATGGAACAGCTGAGTTTTTTCAAATATACAACCTGTAAAAAAGGTGAACACTCAAGTAATATAAACTCAAGTACGAACTTAAGACATACAAAAAAAAATACTTTGCAATATTAAGACAAAAATCTAACCAATGGCCTCCGCCACGTGGAAAGAACTAGACTTCAGTATAAAAAAAAAACTTGCGTAATATAAAAATAAGTAAAAAGGTATATTCTATTCTACCAACACTGAATGTAAGATCTAGTTTAATTATTTGCTTGAGCTATCTTCCATGTAAGTACATATATTCTACTGTGAGAAAAAAAAAGGACTTAATTGACCAAATAATTGTTTACGTGTATTTATTAAGTGTTATCTCAGAAACTGTGGAATTGATTTAAGCACAATTTGTAAAAATATACTCACGTTGAATAACAAATGATATATTTATAAAATTAAGGACGTTTTGAGGTAATTGTGGACAGACACTGGTTACATTTAGTAGAAATGTCCATCATACTGTACATATCCCAAAAAATGTAACTCGCACAATATAAGCATACGGGTGAAAATGATAACTTCTCAATTTTCACAGTCAGTAAAAAAATATGCTACAGACGGACTCCCCAAAAATGAACCGAATTAATTGACAAAATTAACGCATGAAAGAGCTCTCCCTTCGAGGCGAAATAATCCGGTGACAATGGCAATACTTTGAAATTGGTGTAATTCCGAATTTAATTTTGCATTTTCAGTTTTTATTGTGAGAGGGAGAAAAAATACAATAGTAGGTAGAGCTTTTTGTGTTTTGAGCCTTTAATTGTTGTTATAGTATGTTTTAGTAACTCACTAATAGTTTATATTTACAAGTCTTAAACATAATATTAAAATATACAATATACCTGAATCTCTTTCTTAATTCTTTCTTTCTTTATTCTGAATTTTCCAACCTTCTTTACTCTCAATCCTTTACCATCCAAGCCATCCTCTTGTGGAACACGTTGCCCCTGCCCATCAGGCAGGCCAAGTCGCTGAGTATATTCCAAAAGTTAGTGTATCACCATTATCTGTCATTGTTATAGCATTAATTTATGTAGGTTACTTATATAAAAACAGTAGCTTATTTCCTAAATGTTTTGTGTAATATGTATGAAATATGTATGTATTGTATTTATTTATGTATATTTTGATTATGTATTGGTCTTTTAACTAATGTATGTATCTAATTATATTTTTTAGTACACCGCCTGTTTATAATTCTTAGTAATGTCCATCCAAAAGGTTGCCTGGAAGAAATCGCCTAAGGCGATAAGGCCGCCCAATGTGCATCACTTTAATATATTTAAGCTTATTTCCTGTTTTGTTATTTCTATGTTTTATGGTGTACATTAAAGATATATTCTATTCTATTCTATTCTATACCTAAAATAAAATATGAAGCAAAATAAAACAAACGAAAATTAATCAAAGAGCCCACATGATGATTAATGTTTTAGTTACATGTAAAAAATTGAATAAAATAATATTTCAATTTCAAACTTGTTTTTTTTAAACATATATCGAATAATCCTGGCCTCTCTACAACTACTTTTTTTTTTGTATGTTCGTCGATCAATCCACCAACATATAGAAGTCGGAGATGTTGTCCAACAAACAGTGATCACATCAAAAAAATTTGAAGCGAAGTTTAGTCCTCTACAACTACTGCATTGATTATATTTTATTATATATATTGGATGGATGCTCTTAGTACTTGTGCCAGCACTTTGTTGTTTAACTGATGTAAAATTTAGTATAGGAATAGATTAAACCCCAGTTTAACAAAGACTAGGAAACCGGACTAACACGTGTAACACTAACATAGACTAAAATAACTGGAAAAAGACGTTTAACACCACGGAATGTTCCTGGTCTATCCATAGAAACAAGAAATGAACAAATAAAACGAAGACACTGAAATGTATATCTCTCATTAGTAATCCGCTATAGCAGTCATTAACGTAGCCACCGGGGCGTGGATCAAAGTACGGTATAATTAAATCAACTATTGTTTATACAGAGACGAAACTAGCTGATTGGCTCCTAAACAATATTGATGGCGGAATCGAATTGCTAACGACTTTACTATAATTGGTATCGGATTTTGTTTCTTAAAATAAAGCCCTAATTTTTCAATACTTTGTTTTTTAGGCCTACAAATTGAAATGTATATTTTGAGACGAAAACCGTTCCAACCTAAGTTTCTAACGACTTGAAACATGTTAAAAGAAAAGTATATAAGTAATATATCCGTTATCTAGTACCCACGACACAAGCGTTTACTTAGTATGGGGTTAAATGGCGCTGTGTGCAATGTCCCGGAATATTTATCTATTTTATTTATTTATTTATTTATTTACAATAGTTTGTTTTCTTTTTTATAAAGCCTACAATTGAAATATACTTATATTTTGAAACTAAAACCATTCCAATCTAACGTTTTTAACGAACTTAATAAACATATTGTTCCCAAAATATCTTACAACAAATTTCCTACACAAAGGAATACAAATCACATATAAAATCCGATATTTGGGCGAACACAAATGATATTAGCATGTAACATGAACACGCGACTAGCATTATAATTAGCGTCCCAAATACACGTTATGCCATCGTTATGTTATATTCCTTTAAGGCTTCATTCCAGTAAGTTAATAATAACATTGCTAAGTTTTTTTATTTATTTTCTTGAAAATACTTAGGTACATAAATTTGTTTGTAATATAAAGTTTTATAATAGAGAAATGAACATGCACTACAAATAATAACTACATATTAACTCCGTGTAATTCAATCTTGATGATTGAACATGATCAAGGAGTTGATCATGATTTGAGTGAGAGAAATAAATGTTCAATTTAATTTATTTTGTAGCTTAGATACCTAAATAAAAAAACAAATGGTTATTGTTAAATTAAGATCTTAAATTAGTAAGGTTTTCTGCAGATGTTTTAAATAAATACTTTGCAATAGTTAATACAAGCGTAAAATCAGAGCACCTTAAGCCGCTACATCTCAATAAAGTAAGTGGTAAGTTACCTTTAAGCTTAGGTTCACGTTTATACACCCAGTTTGTGCCCAAACAACGATGCTTAAGTTTCCAACTTAATGACTTGGCGTGCTCCCTTGTTGGGTAAACACTTTGTTTGAAAGATCTAGAATAAACGCCTCAGCAGTTCACGTCTTTATTAAGTTATCAAGCAGAGTGAAGTAGGTCAAGCGAAAGAAAACAAACAAAACGATGATGAAGAACTGCAATGAATAAGAAAATATTTATAATTTATTAAACAGCAGCGGTTTTACCCGCGTTAGTCCGGAATGAAAATTAACCTTTGTGGTCTAAGCTTAAAATTTGATATAGAGGTAGATTAATCCCTGTAATCTATCTCTATATCAAATTTTAAGCTAATCAATCCTGTCGTTTGAGCGTAAAAACGCACAAACTTCTGCCTTTATTAAGCGGTGGCCTTTATAAGTGTGATAGGATAGTTTATATAGAATTGAGCGGATTGTTTGCAAAAAATTACAAGATTTCTTTACTTGAATAAAAAATGCATAATATAGATAAATCGAACTAGATTACATAAATTCCTACTATAGTCCCGTTTTTGTTAAAAGCCATGTTCGTACACAAACGATAACTTTCACGAAACTATACCCTCATGGCCTCTCCAAAGAGCATCGAAAAATATAGAAGGGTCTCTCCAAACTGCTCACATTTCACTTCCATAATACCTAAACATCACCTCTATCACCATAGGCGTGCAATCTCAGCAAATATCGGAGCCCTTGTCAATAAAAAAGGTCCTAACGGCTAAGGTTCCTATATTAATAGTAATAACTTATCACAATCGACCTACCACTGTAGCCAGCCCTAATGAAAATCCGTAGATTTTTTGGTGCTCACAACGTACATCTACGGTTTATAAAATTGCATTGTTAAATATTTTTGACTAAAAATGTGAACAATCTCTATTGAGTGGGCAAAGATAATACGTATCACATAATTAACAACAAGAGTAAGCAACTTATTGTACGCAAAATAGGCTCACGAACGACTGTAGCGGTCCCAGCGTTAAACACTAATTCGAGCCACTAACATAATGTAGCACATTTGTGTAAAAAATATTAACTGACAGAAACACACACACAGAAATGGTCACAGAAATTACAAATGTATGAAAACAGTGTTGCAGGTTTATAAAACTACAGATTTTTTCAACAAAACACTGGCAACACCACTTTGCCTATTTGGAAGGCGATTCCCTATTAAAGGTCATCCAATATGTTCAGGGGATAATAGGGACTGACGTAAATGGGACTTAGTGACCTTTCGTGCTATCGGACTTAGGGACCAATACTGCTGGATGCAGTGACTTGTTTCCGACAAATACATTTGAATCAGTGCAAATGCTGGCAGGCTATATATAATTTATTTTAAAAGCCCTTGTATGTTGAAGTTTCGTGATATATAAAGTAACTTACTTAAGTTCTTACTGGGTAAGCACGTTCCATCCTAGACCGTAATGATTGCTTACCATCAGGCGAATTGCGGTCAAGTGCAAATCCATTTATTGTAAAAAAAAAAAAAAAAAAAAAAAAGTAACAGAAACAATTTCTAGTTAGAAGTTATTTTTTTGTGAACAATATAATAAATAACCTATTGAATTAATTACAATAACTAACTACAATTTATCGATTTTTTAATAATTTTACGGTAATGGTGTAATTATTTGCCGAAGTCAAATGTATCATCACAACTACAGAATAATTATGTTTCTTAACACTAGATTTCTGATGACACTTCTAACTCAATCAAAACACCATAATAATACCTAGATATTTTTTTTAATTTGAATTCAATTTTACTTTATTGTACTTATTCCAAATATATATATAATATAAAAAAGATACATAACAAAAAGGCTAAGTAAGTGGGTGGCCTTATCACCCCTACAGTGATCTCTTCCAGTCAAATATCACTGAAGAACACCGTTTTCAAGTTTAAATTCAAAAGAGCAATCGAAGATTAACTAAACAGTATAATCTTCTCAACTGTAACCTCTACCGCCTAAACCCCTCGCTATAACCATAATAAGGATTTGGCTTTGGATACGCAATTAAGGGGCGAAACTTTTAATAACCACGAATTTTATACGTTCAGAGATAAAGGAATTGACGCGGGATGATGCAGATCTGTTTTATTACCGCTTTGATGTTGAGATGGCAAATATTTTCAGTGGTAGGGGAGAGTTATAAGTGGTGATAGGTTCGAAATTACATTAACGGTTGATTACTGATATATTTTTAAGATTATGAATGCGATTTTGTAAAGTTACCATTAGTACATGCTGACGTCAGCCAAATGAGCAATTTATATCTATAAACACACACGATTTTTGCATTATGCATATTACATGATTGGTAAAATAAAGGGATAAGCAAACAAAATAATTTGTATTTTCATAGAAATGACAACATTTTTTCATGATGCACTTTTTGCATTTGAAATTATTTTGATTTTTACAATAAAAAATCTATTATACTAATACATTAGAAGTCAACTGGTTTTAGGAGCCACGCCTCACCACACCTCACCATACCACAGGAGAGATTCACAGATGATATGGAGGAGGATACCACAGAGAGATTCACAGATGATAACATCTATTTTTTACGTCAAAGGCTTACATTTTTTTATACATTTTTAAACTAAAACGGGTTTCCAATTTAGATTTTGTTTGTTTCATTTATTATTAAGGACCCAATTTGATACCCAAGCAGGGTTCAAAAGCGAACTCAGTGCATCAGTATAGCTTAGTATTGAAGTGTCCATAAAGTTTGTTGTCTCGAAGCATATTGAATTAATACAAAGTGTTGAACTAATACCCTGGAGCAATGGAAAGTCACGCCGAGCTTGCCGACGTTGCAAGAGAACTTTGTATCTATTTAGCTGTTTCGCGTAAATCTTTGCTTGGAAATTATAAACAGTCACTGTCATGGGGTCTACTAAGTCTGCGAGTGATTTCAAACCAAACCCGGAACGTTTCGAGGCATTTATTCAAACTAAACTTAAAAATGTTACATATATACTTAAAATTCTACTTTGCGTGATTTAAACGAACAAGTGGCGCCATCTAGTTTTGATGGGCCGAACTAATCTTACTTACAATTTAAACAGTCACTGTAGCAGTATATATGATACTTGTACCTAAAGAACAGTTTTATAACCGTCGTTTGATATATTAGAGCAGATTTATTAATACTTTATCATCATACTATTCTTACCAATATAATTGGACGCTACATAAATTTTATATTAAATATCACCGCTCGTGGATGGACTTTGATCTGGGTTGATTATGATAATAAAATGAGGTGTTTTTTAGTAGATTTTCTTCTTCACGCTATAACGGCGTAACGGATCAAAGTAGGATCCTGAAAATGACGTAGACTACATTCTATCTCCAAACAATACCTACAAAATTACGAACATGCCCTAGAAATTATTGTAATGATGGTTTACTTAAATTTGTATCATATTTTAAATCCAAAACATACAATTATAGGTTTCCCATACTTAAAAGGTATCTAATATTATTGGTATTGGCGCTAATCTAAAAAAAAAACAAAATTGACTAGCACTCCTTTTTACAACATTATATTGACTAACATATATTACTATATATAGTTAGTTTACTAGTAGAGGTGTAAGAAGGTACCTACCTTCTTACACCTCTACCCTACTTCAGAACAAAGTAAAACCTGCACCATCCAACTACCCGGCACAAAGTTTCCGCAGATCTATAAACTAGTGGAAGTGGCTCCAGTTCCCGATGAGATCGCTAATTGGGTCACATCACATCGGATCGCATCGCCTAGATTGAAATCAAACAGACCCTGAAATGGATTGCAACCTGATTTCTGTCTACTCTACTTTTATGTCTGTGGAATAGTTTAATTGCGTGTTTGTGATTTGTGAGTTCCTATGTGAAATATATAGTATTTTTTTTTTGTATACAATAATATTTTTATATTCGGAATATAAGTCTTATAGAAGGTTGAAGAAAACTAATTAAAACGCCTTGAGGGTCTCTAACGTGACTAAACTAGTAAAATAAATAACTCAACTTCTAATAGGTACTACTAAGTCACTGAAATTTTAATTTTCTTCATCACCCAACCTAAGAAAATGCATTTCAGTTTATTACACAGTTAAGCTGATGCTTTTTTTGAGTAAAAAATTGGCCAAGTTTGCTATGTAGGAAAAGATGGTGGGTAGGACTTCTAGATCATTAATGTGAACCTTAAACATTAAATACCATTAAAAACCGCTACAATTTAATACAAACTTGATAAACAATGCATTATCACACTAGTCCGTAGTTCGCAAAAATAAAGTAATTCGAAACTAAAGTTAGCGCAAACAAAGTCCAAACTGTCCTTTTTCACGTGAACGTGTGACGTCGGTAATTAGGGGTCCACAGCGCTGACAATTAAATTAAGCTTGGATTACACGCCCCTGTTCGAAAAAAAATGTTTTTAGTTCTACTAAAATAATAATTTTAAATTCAGGACATCATCACACAGCGCCACCTAGCCCTATACTAAGCTTACGCTTGTATCATGGGTACTAGATAATCGATATAATATTACTTATTTTTTTTTATTATGAACTTCTCTCTCTCTCTCTCTCTCTCTTGAGTCGTATTCCTCATGACTGAGGGTCGTGACTCCTCCGCAAATTTAATTCGTTACGGGAGTTTTTTCGAGCAGATACAAATGTCCTTGGATACAATGTCATTTTCCTCACGATGTTTTCCTTCACCGTTAAGCGAGTGCAAATCCACACATAACATGAAAAAACAAGTCATTGGTATAGGGTCGGATTCGAACCAGGGTGCGTCGGGATGAAAAACAGACACTGGAACCGCTGAGCCACACTCGCTTTCATATTTGTGAACTTAATGTAACATTAAACTTACATATCGTATAGGTATCTTATCTAAGTATCTACTTATAAAATATTATGTTAGGTATTCAAGTAGATCTAAAAGTGCTGAAAAGTGAATATGTTTTCCCACAGGGTTGTGTGATTCCACCTTTAGCCGTATTTCGGAACACAAAGCGGTAGCGACGCCAAGTTTACACATCACCGCCTACTCTCGCGTAATGATTTTGTCGCCTTTATAGTAAAGCAATTAAAATAGATTTACCGACTGTTTATCGCAAAGTTGACGCTTTGTGAGAATGTCTTTTGTGAATGAAAATAGATTTCGCTTTAAAGGTACTTTCTAAAGTAAGAAGTTTTAATTGAAAGCGCAAAGTTCTCTCTGGTTGTTATTTGGGATCCTAACCAAATTAAATAATTAATTCTTGTTTTGAGGTTAATGGGAAATTAATAACTAAGGTGAGTTTTATCGAAAGTCATTATTATTACTTGATTATTTTTATCTCTTTACCAAATATGTTTAGAACTTAACCTTTGTCATGCGTTTACTGGTACTTGCATTGACCTATAGTAAAAAGTAGACTGTAATTGTTTTAATTCAAGCCCTAATTGTAATGAATTTGGTTCAGTTATTTGCGAAGGATTAAACATGCAAAATACTCATAAATTTACTAATAAGGCCATATCAAAAGTTAAATACACATATCATCTACAGAGTCACAAATAAAATAAGAAATTGCGGAACAACAACATCACAAATCACTCCGGACCTGAACTCGAAACTCTCCGATAGAAAACATTTTGTCACCCGAAGGGAGATATCGGCTTATCGTCAACGAACTGCTGCGAAACTGCACTCCGAGCTATTTGTCAAACTCTCACCAACTACGAAAACATAAGCCTTCAACGACCACCGTAAACTGACCCACACGAAACTACCCTACAACCCTTATCATCAAATTTCGTTAGCACACAACCGTAGCAGCAGCTCAATTTACACTGGCCGTTATACGCGACAGATTGGGAGTATCATCTCATGTATAATTCACAAAAGACAAGTTTGGATCTAGATCGTACCAAGTTGGACAATAATGCATTTTAGTGTTGTCCCATATGAGAGATTGCAGCGCATAAATGAATATTGTACGGAACTCTGGCGTTATTTGCGTAAGCGTTTTAGTTTTATGACTCACAGTTTGTTACACGCCTTGGCAGGAATTGGCGATATGTAAATTTTGGGAAAATATGTGCTTGGAACATTTATTCATGCATTCGGGTATATGTATTATTGGCTGATGTTGTAACAGATATAATAAAATAAAATAAAAACCTTATAATTTAATTTAACTTTTCAAGCAAAAATGTGCCTAATGGCTTGAATTTTGCATATGTTACGGTGCAACACAGCTACAGATTATTATGATTTTAAGTAAGCCGATAGCACAGGAACTTGCATGTGATGAGCAATTTTTATACAGAATAATATTGGTCCTGTAGCACATGCTAGTATTCATTTTTTTTTATATCTCACATCATATGATTCTACTGGATAACCTTAAAAAAATAAACAAAGATTGACATAAAACTAAATTTCTTGCAACGGTCTCTGCGACCACACTGAATTTAGCCATATATAAAGGTACTTTAGGACTTCGTCCGCGTGGAATAGTTATTACTATAAAAACGGTTCTAGTGAGTTAACCTTAAAAGATAGACATATATTGTTGAAGACATTTTGTTAGATTATTTTAAGAGAAATAATTTTTTCATACATATTTTTGTGATATCTTGAACCGTTTTCGCAGCCATGCAACGGAAGCCCTCAAAGATGAATAATTTTCCCTGTTTTTTTCCACATTTTCCATTATTTCTTCGCTCCTATTAGTTGTAGCGTGATGCTTTATAGCTTTAAGCCTTTTTCAATAAATGGTCTATTAAACACAAAAATAATTTTTCAATTCGCACCAGTAGTTCCTGAGATTAGCGCGTTCAAACAAACAAACAAACTCTTCAGCTTTATAATATTAAGTATATAGATTAGTAGGTATAGATTTTCAACATATTTCTGTACATGTATGGTTCCGGCGTACTTTCAGTTTCCTAATTATGTTGTGGTCCACTCTCGTGAAATGAAGAGGACAGTCTCTTCATCGCTTTGAGTGAGGTTCGTACACAGATTATAATAAAAACAGAAGGATAACTTGGTTGATAAATCATCACTCATATGCACCTGCATAAAATATCTTTTAAGTTTGTTTACACCTTTCTTTATATTTATTAATTTAATGATTGCATTATTTTTAAATGTCATTAAACCATGCTCTTCGCAAGCAGACACAAATCTATTTTATGATTACTCAAATTAATTGTTTTTTTTTATTCATTAGTACTTAACCATAAATCGATTTGTGGTTTTCTTGAGCTATTTTTTATGTTCATTTTCCATCTACTCTGATATAAATAAGTAAATCCACACAAATCTAAACGTACAATGATCCAAGTCATAGACAAGTCACTCAACCAAACTTCCATAACTTTCAAACATTTTTTGCCTATTTAACCATCTGTCTGTTGCAAAAGTTATCCTCTGGCCCCAGTCCAAAACTCACTAATGGAATTTTGTTCTGACCGACCACTTCACAGCCCGCCTGAAGAGGGCTTCGATGGAAAAATTATGCATCGTTTCACAGAAATATCCATTTAATAAGAAGCTGCTTGAAAATCGAATGTGTAGGCAAAGTTTTGGCGGCTTGGAACTTCTGTACGGAGTAGGAGGAAGGTAATTAGTCTTCTGTTATAATTTCTTTTATATACTTATATTTAAGGGAGCACATGGATTCAATCAGGACCGGGACGAGTGGCGTATTAGAATAGACCTATGCTCAGCAGTGGGCGTTAGTAAGAAGATGATGATGATGATATTTATATTATACTTTACTCGTATAATGTCTCAGTTTTTTTAAAGTATGTGAGCGTGTAGAGCCTTGGCTGCAGCAATAATTTACACTAGGTAGGCTGTTTGTATATCGAATATTCTCGACTTTTTAAATAATAATATGTACATAATTTGGCAATTCAATAGAAGATACTATTTTCTAAAAAGCTATTTACATGCGAGAAGCTCATTAGCTAACCCATGCATATACTTCATAAAATATTATGTTTATGCGGAATATGTTGAGAATATTTTTATTTTATCACGTTAGAAACTTCAGCTAATTAAAATCTCATCTTATGTTATAAATGAAAAATATTGTGAAACTCGCCAATTATCATTAGCTAAGATAGCTATAGGTGATAATACTACATTGCATATTATATTTAAGGTCCACCGCTACAGGGAATTATACACACAAACTGTTTAGGTATATAAAAAGCTAAAGGCCATCAAAAACGAAAAAAACTAAAATGAAGCTAAGTGCTATTATATAAAAAAGCTACTATTATATGTATATTACTATATTATATTACTCTCTCACTAAAAATAATATCATTAAAAGATGAAGTTTTGTAGTTTCGACAATTTTTTTTTTTAATCTATATAGTATCATTTTTCATGCATTTAAGTATTAGTTGTTTTTGTCATAACCCACACCCCTCCTGCCCACTATCACTAGGTCTTACCTAACAGTTTGTATAAAAAATATTTTATGCACTGCACCTTAAATACTGAGACCAAAAAATCATCAAAATGAACCTTATCCCTGCGTGATAAAAGTGAAAATATCTACATGTTGTATTATTGTATAATGAGTCGTGCTATCATTAGCGTGCTTCTCGGTCGAGATTGAAAATTTAACGAGAGCCATTTTCCTGATACAGAGCGTGTCTTGCTTTGCTGATGGAAAACGTGTATTTGTTTTTGAAATTATTTGTTGGATGCTTTGGTATTAATGGATAGGTGGGTGAAATTCTTCCGTGGGTCGGATGACACGTTAAATTGTAGGTCCCGGCTGTTAGTCTAGTACGGCAGTCGTTAAGCCATGTCAGAGGCCCTTAGGGCAGTTTGAAAACTCTCGACACCAGAGTTATCCACTCTCATTCGATAAGAAGAAGGAAAGGTTTATGGGAGAAATTTGATATGTTGAAAATATTTCAATCTATTAGTGAAATGTTAAAAATAAAGTATATTTATTTACAGAAACTTAAAAGAATATAGATAGAAGGAAAAACGAAATAGAATGCAAATAACGGTAGTAGAATTGAAAGAACTTTCTTTCGTCCGACATAATTTTACACGATTATCTAAATATGTAGATATGAAAGTTTTATAAACTTAACATTCATTTTATAATCACAATATCATAAAATATTCTTCTAAACAAAATGTACCAATTTTATTGTGCAACACCTTACCTTATTAAACAAAGTGCAGTGAGCTATGTAAACATCTCTTTTTCGGTCAAAGCGAAAGATTTTATTACATTTCATTCCAAAATAAACTAGAGGGTAGTTCAAAGGATCTGTAAAAGCGCAAACAAGAGTATGAAACCAAATAGATACTAGCGAAAAGGGATGTTTGAGACACAAATATAACGAGAAGATATGTTTCCTACTTAAATTCCTGTATTAAATTTACTTAATTAAAGTTTAACAATGTATATATTAAAAAAATATCCCTTCGATCAAAGATATGATTTAATTGTGCTTTGATCTAATCTTAGAAAACATGGCGTTAAGTCATTCAAACATCTTAATAGTTTACTGTTTGACTATCAGAGACACACAATCGCGACAGTTAAGAGTGTTACGTCTTTAGAAGAGAAGGTTATAAACACTGGCCATTTAAAAAACCGGCCTGAAGGGACGCCCGCACAAGCAAAGTTTGAAATAGTTTATTTCAACTTTCTAGCCCTGTATCTACATATATATCTATCTATACTCAATTCAAAAGAGCCCCGCTCTTACAAACCACCTTAACTAGAGTTCAGCGGCTGTAAAGGCCAGTTCCGGATTAATGTTCTGGTTGTGATCTCTAAAGGCTAAATTGAATGTTACTAACTGCCCTCAGGGGTACGATATAATTGTTTCAAGACAGGTCGGACTTAGTTACTCGTCAGAAAGGGCCGATAATCATTTCATATTCCGACTTCAAAAAAGTAGGCTAAAATTGTTTTTTAAGTTTTTATTTGTGGATCTATTAAATCCGCTATTTCGCCGCAGGGGATGGATCAATTTGGTTCTTTGTTAAAATATAGTTTGGTCTTGAGAAACCTAAATTACTAAACACATAGTATGCAGCTTCGCATGTGTATATATCTACAAGAATACCTATAGTAAATATAAGCCAGATTAACACTGAACTGATCGTCAGAATCAATCGTTTCAATTCGTGTACTGAATATTAGCTTCAGAAAAAACGATAGGGTTATTTAGCTAGAGCTGAATCTGTTCATAATTTACGCATTACGTACCTTATGTTTTAATCACTTTGGTCGTTTAAAAATCCTGTACTAAACATACCTACTTAAGTAGAAATATACCAGATACTTTACCATTTTCCAGTTTTGCCTAAATCCGCGCCTGTCTAAGAAAAATGGTTGCAGAAAACATACATTTCTACATGTCTGTATTATAGGCTGCGGCCGCGTCAGGTAAATTGGTTTTTAGACCATTTTATTTAAACCGCAGCTACTCACGATTTACGCGGTTCCTCTTCTACTGAGTCATATTCCTCATCACTAAGGGGCGTGACTCCCTTGCCGAATTAATAGTATGGGTATAGTCCAGTCAATTTAAACATTCGAAGTTCCCATCAAGCTGAAAATCAGAAAGATTGTTAAAAATAAGATTTACTAGCTGTGCCAGCGACTTCGTCCGCGTGGAATAGTTATTATCATAATTAACGGTTCTAGTGAGTTAATCTTAAAAGATATACATATACTGTCGCGGACATTTTGTTAGATCATTTCAAGAGAAATATTTTTTTCGTACATTTTTTTTATATCTTGAACCGTTTTCGCAGCGCACACAACGGAAGCCCTCAAAGATGAATAATTTTCCACGTTTTTTCATATTTTCCATTGTCTCTTCACTCCTAATAGTTGCAGCGTAATGTTATATAGCCTAAAGCCTTCCTCAATAAACGGTCTATTCAAAACAAAAATAATTTTTGAATTCGCACCAGTAGTTGCTGAGATGAGCACGTTCAAACAAACAAACAAACAAACTCAGCTCAGCTTTATAATATTAGTATAGATTTAGCCTGCAGCAATCTCACGGTTTACGCGGTTCCTCTTCCACTGCGTCATATTCCTCACGTTAAGTGACTATAGGAAACTATCTACTCTTAGGCATAATGTCATCATGGTTGCCGACCAAATCCTTCCACGGTAGGCACACTACCACAGACTTTGTGGTCCTCGCACGTGCCGGTTTCCTCATAACAAATAATAAAAATAACAAAAAATTCAAAATATATCACACCGCGCCATCCAGCCAGTAATCTATAATGTTTTCCTTCATGAAATTTCACATAACTTAAAAACTAGTCATTGGTTTAGGACTAGATCAAACTGGGGTGCAACAATCAAACACATATTTGCCACTGAGCCACCCTCGCTTATTTCATGAGGTTAGGTAATGGATCAGTACTAGTTGGTAATTATTTTATTAGACTAGGCTTAACTGTTTCTAAATACTTACATACAATTAAACAATATTCAATTTTGATCCTTAAATACATCTCTGTTTGAAGATAACATTCGTACGATAGACCTTAAGACGGTCTGTTGTTCTATCAAATAGATTTGTAGGTTCTACACCGGTGATAGCTGCCCAACCTTGAATGACCTATGACAATATTGTGCTTGGAAATTGAACAGTAGTTACGTGGCTTGCTCAAACATCTGGAGGCACGGCCTATCAAGATGAGGAATAGAAGTAGTTTTACATAATTTTGCGTCCACCTTTTTATGTTGTAATGAAAAACCTATCATCATCATCATATCAGCCTATGTCCACCCTCTACGTTAAGACCACTCTAGCGGACTATATAATTTCTAGATATATTTACGCGCCCACGCGCGCAGTCCCAGAACGTATGTGCCTACGTTCTAAAGATGGGTGTCATACCCGAAACGCGTAAACAACATACGCAAAATTACACGTGAGTAAAAACCGTTAGTGACATAAGGATAGGAATGTCTCACGATATTTTTAATAATAAAATAGGCATAGATAGTGTAAAAAGATACATCAACAGCCAGACAACACCGATTTCGACTAAAGGGTGAATAAGGCCACACAAAGTCAAAATAAATTATGTTTTGTTTGACCATAACCGTACAAGATAACGGCGCAACAAAGATACCAGGAAAGCAACAAGACAAAGATACTCACATTCCAAACTGCATTTGACCGTGCATGCAATATCTCTGATATTATCAAGCTACGGTCCTCAACCTTCAGTCCTGCTCTCACTGTCTCGGTATTCACATAATTCGTCCGCCCAATATTAGAGAGGGTACGTGGTTCCTTGTGAACTAGTTAGGTGGCTGATATAGCAAGACAAACGAGATAGAGATTGAGTATCTTTGAGTAAAGAAAACGGGACTTATTAGCACAATTGGTTATTTATATGTGTAGGTACTTAATAATTTTTTATTGTAAAAAAAACAGCTGTATATACATGGTTAAGTATAATCGTCCTCCAATGATCTTCTATATAAACTACCTCATTGATGTCCTCACGATAATTTGCTTTATATTTGTTAACTATGGTTTGTAAAAAGACAACAAGTACGTTACGCTTCTCCAATACGTATTTTGTATTCGATTCAAAAAAAATTAAGTAATTTTTGTGCTTAGTATCACACAAACTTAATAAGACAATGAGGCACCAATTTTCAGGGCACTGCCTTCGGGTGAATGACCTTGAAATGACCCAACATTCACTCGGTTTTGTCTCTACCGTCTTCGCTGTATTTATCTGATGGCGTCCAAGTAAATTTACAAAATTGCATAGATAACATAACTAAGTACTTATATTTTGTACTTTACAAGCAAAGCTTTCATTTTAATTCAATACAGATGTCATAATATATGATACAAATTTTAATCTACTAAAAATACTTTTTCAAATACTTTTTTTTTTGGTTGTTGGTCGGTTTGTTCTGCTTTCAATTCATAACAAAGCGAAGGATTATCGTGATTATTGGAACGGTGATACTCGTATTATAGGGTCCTGAATATCCTACGTCCATAGTTGTATTTCATTTTAGCATGGATAAAAGTACTTCACTTTTCAATAAATTATTTTTTAAATATACGAAGCCTAAGCAAAGACAAACAACTACTCCAATTAAAAATAAAACAAATATTCCGGGACATTGCACACAGCGCCATCTAGCCCCACACTAAGCAAACGCTTGTGTCGTGGGTACGAGATAACGGATATGATACTTATATACTTTTTTTTTAAATACATACTTATCGTAACTTAAACGACCAGACTCAACACAAGTAATTTAAACAAATTTAGTATGCATAAATACCTGTGTCTTGCGGGAATCGAACCCGCAACCCCTAGATTAGAAGGCAGAGCCACTACCAACTAAGCTAACAGGGCAGTTAGTTGATGACACTATCATTATCTTTTAACTCAAAAAGTAAACAACACAAGTGTTTCCTTCGCTGTGAACATGGACAAATGTATGTAACAATCGTACAAAACCAAGAACATAAACTGCGCTTTCTTTTTATTTACACGTTGAAATATGTTACTGTTTTTCCAACAGTTTAAAAGTCGAGAAGAAAGGAAAAACATCGTCGCTTCGCAGCACCGATTACACTTCTCAGAGAGCATAAGTAGCTACTTATAGTAGGGTACGTATACAATTATATCACAATACGCAATAAAATAAATATAAGAATCCATAATATATCTGAAGGTATGTAACGGTGCACGTAAGCTAACGAATTTAATTTTTAATTAAATAAATCCATGGTTTCCCTAGAGTTTTTAAGTTGAATTGACATAATCTTTTAAATTAAATCAAGTATAATATCTTCCAAGTTAAGCATGTGTGCAAGTTTAAATCAAATCACGAAGTTTTAAATTAGTACCTTTGTATTTAGAAGGGATATTTTTGTGTCTGGAATATGTCTGTCTAATTTTTTAATTGTCTCGTTTACTAACTAGACTTATATTTTACATGGTAAGTATCTAGAGAATGATATCCGTGGTCCGTATTCAGAAAAGGAGCAGTTACGCCAAGCAAATGGGGCGGCTTTACAGCAAGTCTGAGGAAAACAGTGAAAAAACTAGCCAAGTTAAGAGTTAATTTACTTTGTCGAAAGCCACGGGGTGTGAAATGAACTTAATTTATAATAGGAACCGTCTACATGAGTATGAGATAGAAGTTTTAAGTGTAGTAGGATTTTAGCTTACTTAAATTTTTATCCAACGTTGATATTGTTGTAAATTATGTTTTTTTGAAAGGAATTGTGAATATAACAGGATTTTTTTTGTTTAAAAAGGGTGTATGTCAATTGTTTTCATAATTTATGTATTGCTATTAATACAAACTAGAATAAAGTTGTTGCATTATACATGCCACATATTTGGTTAGGTTTATTATTGTCTCATCTTATGAGAGTGGCCAACTCTGGTGCCTAGTTCTGATAGCAATAAATATTAGATAATGTTCGGTGGCTATAATAGTATATTACTATATTGTCTCACCAGCACAGACTCTGGCCTCTTAACACAGCCTAACGGCTACCACGAGGTCAGAGGATTCGAAACATTATGTGACAAAGTTTTTTTTACAAATTAATATTTTTGTTTTTGTTCTAGTACAGTTGTAATTGCAGTGGTGAATAAAAAATCTTCAAAGGGTCGAGTTTTCCAGTCTTCCAATAATCGTATTTGTAAATTAGCCTATTATAGGTACTATAATGTTACAGTAACCTGCCTTACTTTTCTTCAAAAAATTTCGACTATTTATTCCAGAAAAATTCTACTCATAAAAACCGACGAAACCACTCGATTAAAACGAGTAGGTATGCTCATCTTTAAAGGATAGGTCAGCATTTTAAAACTCACAAAAAGATACGATCGTTCAACCATTCTCGAATACGACTTGAAAATTCTGAAGGATAAAAATCAAATAAAGTTAGTGGCCAATAAAAGATACCTTTTCGAATTCAGCAATAATTTTCGGACACGAAACGCTAGTTATCATTTCCAGTAGCCAATGAAAAAGTTTTAATGTCCGAAATATGATATAGCTCTAGCGATTCCGATATCTTGAGAGTCGTAAAGTTTGAAAGTCGGTAGATAGAATTATGACCGGCGTCTACAATCTTCCCAAATTTAGTATCGAGCTTAAATTTATTGTTGTTTCTATTTGTCTGGCTCATCAGTTTTCCACTGCGTACTTCCTTAATTCTTATATTTTTATATTTCTTAGGTAGGTACTTACAGTTCACTGGTTCTGTATTTCAGGATGTTACAGTTATCGGCAACGTCAGTTTTTGTTTAAATGAGTATCTAAATATATAAAACTCAAAGGTGACTGACTGACTGACTGATATAGTGATCTATCAACGAACAGCCCAAACCACTGGACGGATTGAGCTGAAATTTGGAATGAAAGTAGATGTTATGACGTAGGCATCCGCTAAGAAAGGATTTTTGGAAATGCCACTTTAAAGGGGTGAAATAGGGGATGCAAGTTTTACTTCTTAATGCGAACGAAGCCGCGAGCACCTACTAGTAGGTATATATAACGCATAGCACATTTTCTCTTGTGGTAAACAAATGGTGAAAAACGAAATCTTACGAGTGTTGATTTTAATAAGTATTTAGTTATTGCCGTCTCTACAAAATTATTCGTCGATGTCGTCTCTACCAAATTATAATAATCGTCGATCTTGATCCGTACAGCCACTAGTAAACATATAAATATAAATAAAAGAATAATCACACCATTACAACTTAATGCAGCTAATCAAGCCCATCGATTCGGCAAACCCTCGAAATTAGGTAGTTTACCTTTCCCGCCTAATCGAGCATATTAACTACGAAGATTGGTCCCTAGACACGTTTTCATTAGGCGAGGCAGCGTTATGGCCGTTCAGAGCTTTATTAGTCGTGTTGTAACTACAAACATTTGAGAATATAGGTGTAATCTACAACCTAATGAATACCTAAGTAGGTACTTCTTCTTCTTATCGAATGAGAGTGGCCAACTCTGGTGTCGAGAGTTCATCAAGCCGCCCTAAGGGGCTTTGACATGGCTGGCATAACGACTGCCGTACTAGACAAACAGCCGGGACCTACAATTTAAACTATGTAAGTACATACTAATTGTTTTTGGTATTAAAATGGACTCAGCTGCTGCTAGCCCATGTGAGAGACAAAAACAAAAGAGACCAGCGACAAATAGTAATATATTTAAATTTCGCCTTAAACATTGGCTTATCGAGCAGACTTTCTATAGTTACGAAGATTTTCTAAAAGTCAATGGCAGCATTAGAATTAAATAATAATAAATACTTAATTGTAATAATAATATTGATTAAATTAATGTATACATTACATTAAGCAATAATTACATGAATAACTATGTACGTATGTATATGGATTGTTGTAACTAATTTTATAAGATTTAATCAATGACATGTAAGAATTTACTTACCAATAAATAACTTTGACTTTGACTTTGACCAAATAATAAAAACCTATATAATTTTATAAAAGCTTAGGTCGCTAACTATGACGTCATAGTGGATAATCATTTTAGAGATTTTATACTGAGAAACGGAGAATATTTGCATCGGTGTTCAAATAAGATACATGATTGATAAAAAGATACAATAAATAAATAAAAGTAAAGATTATGAATAAATAAATAGATAAATAAAGACAAAGTAAGGACATAGATCAAGGTAAATTACACCCTAGTGTGGAGTGTACGGAACAAAGTTGTATAGGTACCTAAATTTTTGCTAAATAAAGTTATCTTTATCTTTAGATCGTAAAGACCTGTGCGTTATTAAATTGCAGGCCGTATCGCTTAGCCTACAAAAATGGCAAAAATCTTATTAATAAAACTTCCCAAATATTATCCCTCCTATCATAATACTCGTAGTTTTATCTCAATGGGATCGAGAGGATATCTACACAGGGTAACTGCGATTACAGAAATTGAGCATCAGTAAATATAGTTTACTTTCTTAAGAGAGTGACGATATTAATTTGTTGTAGGTTTTATAACTTCGTCAGGGTAGGTACTTTGACTTCGCTTCGCTATGACTATGCTTGAAAAACAATTTAATGAATTTAAAAAATAAAACACAGTTTTTATTATAGGTACTAAATATAAACCTACCTACGTACTAAAACCTACTTACGTATACAAATCTCAAATAGCCAAAATTTGTAAATAGAATATCACGTGTGTTTTACTGATGCTTTTCTTTATTATTATTTTCTTGTCTATTTTTGAACTAAAACCGATAATGGTTCATTACGATTTAAGATGAAGCGTACATAATATTCTTATTGAATTCATCACAAACTTTTTAGATATACCCCTGTATAGATAAGAGGTCTATTGTGCGCTGCACAATGATAGTGGCCCATCTCATCTCGTGATGGGGATTACTTACCATCGGTCAGATATATTGCTCGGTATTACTTCGATATGTTAGCAGATTTCGCAAACATTTCTTTTATGTTTACATAAGTACAAAGTATTTCTAGGCAAGTTTGCTTACATTTGAAAGATTAAGAAATGTCTTACTTTAGCCTACTAAATTTAAGCACCACAACGTTTAAGTACCTAGGTACGTTGAAGAAATCTATTCCCGTACCTAGTATGAATTTTATAAAAGGCCCTCTATTGTTTACGAAATAGTTGATACTTAATATATTTTTTATCAAAAACATGCATGATAAGTAAGGTAGCCTATTAAGTGATGTAGGTATCTAGTAATTATGATTTATAAAGTAGTGCATACAGTTACATAAGATACTCAGAATAGAACCAATATTACCTATGTATGTGCTAGGTACAAAAAAGAAGCAAAAAGCAGAAATATACTGCCTTGGAAACGCTTCATCATTTTGTTCCGGTTGCCGTAGAGACCATGGGCAGTTAGAGTGGTGACGCCAAAGATTTCGTCAGGGAGTTAGGCCGAAGAATTAGGCGAGCGTAATGGGAACCTTTGCACCGGGAGCGATCCGGGGTGGGCTCTTTGATTAATTTTTGTTTGTTTAATTTTGCTTCATATTTTATTTTAGGTAGGTATATTGTAAATTTTAATATTATGTTTAAGACTTGTTAATATATTATACTATTAGTTAGTTACTTTATGTTTTAGTAATTAGGTACATTACATGCATAGGTACTTACTTCATATATTATAGAACGTCCAAAAACTTCCCTCCGCTCGGTGAATCAGAATTGCAACCACCATAACTTCATGAATGGAATTACTGTAGACTTACCCTAAAACAACAGCCCAGGGGCTTATTAATCCTAACTATAATGCTAACAGCATGGTAATACTGGGTTACAAGAAAAGGTATTAGCTCTCAAAACGGGGCGAAAATTTCACCTAGTTTATTAAACGTGGCATGTGTAAATGGTGGCGAAAATCATTCCATCCTTTTTGCCGGCATACATGCAAAACCACTCCTGTATTAGTGCGAAATTAAATAACTATTGCTGTATATACCTATGTACCTACAACATTTATTTATTTGGCGTAATCTTAATAATCACAGAATCGTATGATTCCTCTGACGTCGTTATAGTTGTTAGACTGCATTATGAGGTTGAGGGCCAGAGCCCTATAAATTCCTTGGTAAGTACTTAGGTAGAACAAAAAATTACATATATTACGCGATTACGGTACATAAAGCAAAAATAGTTTTGGTAAGTAGGTATATTAGCTACTTTGTTTAAGGTGACATTAGAAGATATTAAAACATTTAGAGAAAGTTTACTGACTAAGTCGATTTTCTAAAAGATGTTTGTTAGTTACACATCCATTTTTACGACACAAGCGTTTGCTTAGTGTGGGGCTAGATGGCGCTGTGTGCAATGTCCCGGAATATTTATTTATTTATTTTAAGTAACCCAGAACAAAGCACCAGTACCTACGCACCATAACGTAAAACATACTTGGTAAATATTTGTGTTTCATTTTGTAAGCTAACGATGTTTTTAAGCCCCAAGGGGGGGTCGTTAGCTCAGCTATAGTTTTATGTTAAAGTGCTAATGAATGCGTATATCATAGGTAATTATTATAAAGTACCTAATGAAGGTTATTACCTATCTGAATAATATTCTGTTGTTTTCATCATCAATTTCACACCACCATTATACTATATAATATTTATTTATTTGATTAATGGGCGAGCAGCAAATTGCTGATGTGCCCATATCACACTGTGTCAATAATTATTTTATACTAGCTGTCCCGGCAGACTTCGTACTGCCTCAATCGATAAATAAAAGACCTAAACTTATGTATACCTACCTACTTAAATTAATTTCATTTTTTTTCCCTTTTAAACCTTCCTTAGACCTCCACGAACATTTCAAGACTAAGATAAGATAAATCCGTTCAGCCGTTCTCGAGTTTTAGTGAGACTAACGAACAACAATTCATTTTTATATAGATAGATAGTCCACACAAAGTTCAAATTTATACAGTCCACTGGTGCAATGATCACAAGTTAACAAGAGATTTTTTGGTTTTCTGTAACCAGTCATCAAGCCGGTTAGTTGTTTACCTACAGATGTTGCACTGACCACCTCTTTTGGCAACCTGTTCCAGTTATGAACCACTCTGTTGCTGAGTATGTGGTGACCAATGTTAATTTTGGCAGAGCATCGCTTGATTGTCTGGTTGTGTCCCTTGCTATGATCACTACTATTAAACAGTAGGTATACACAAATTTGATGTATCCGGGAGGTTGTATAATCCGTTCAAAATTTTAAAAGTCTCTATAAGGTCTCCACGTAGTCGCCTTGCTTCAAGACTGGTAAGCCGCAAGATTTGCAGCCTTTGCTCGTAGGTTTTGCGGCGTAAGGCTAACGGCATCCTGGTCGCTCTACTTTGGACACTTTCAAGGAGATTAATGTCCTTCTGGAAATATGGGCTCCAGACTTGGAACCCATATTCTAATAGTGGCCTGATGTAGTTCTTGTATATATTTATGAATAGGTCAATAGTCATAGTAGGGAATGATTTACGGATTACATATACATATAAAAGAGTTAGCCTTCTTAACAATTATATTGATGTGTTCTGCCCATTTAAGATCTTCTGAGATGGTAACCCCCAAGTCTATCTGTTCTTTGACTACAGCTATGGCATTCCCATCTAGGCTGTAACCCACGCAGGGATTATTCCGTCCCAAATGAAGCACACTACACTTGGCAGCATTCAGGTATAAATAAGTTTGTAAAAAGTTTTTAGACCAAATAGCCAAACGAAACTATAACATAGACTCATCCTGCCTTCTTTGCCAAACAATATCACAAGAAAATACGAGGGCGGGTCAATAAGTCCGTGACTTTTTGAATTTCTGACCTCTTTACTGAAAAAGCAATACTACTCCTGTCAACAGGCATCTGTCAGTTGACTCCTGTCAAAATTTGAACTTGCTGCGTCAGTTAGTTTGTGTTAATCAGCTATCTTTATCAGACTACCCAGTAATTTGAGGAAAAAATGGAAAAAAGTGAATTTCGTGTGCTTATTAAGCATTATTTTTTGCGAAAAAAAACCATTACCGAGACCAAGGCTAAGCTTGATAAATACTATGGGGACTCTGCACCATCGATTTCAATGGTAAAAAAGTGGTTTACTGAATTTCGTTGTGGCCGTACAAGCACTGAAGATGCCGAACGTCCTGGACGCCCAGTTGAGGTCTCTTCACCCGAAACAATCGAAAAAATTCACGATATGGTGTTGGCCGACCGAAGATTGAAAGTGCAAGAGATTGTGGAAGCCGTAGGGATCTCGCATGGCTCAGTGGTTTCAATTTTGAATGATCACTTGGGCATGAGAAAGCTTTCCGCAAGATGGGTGCCGCGTTTTCTCACAGTCGACCACAAACGCAATCGTGTAACAACTTCACAGGAAGGTTTGGCGTTGTTTAATCGCAATATGGAGGAGTTTTTGCGCCGTTTTGTAACCGTGGACGAAACATGGATCCATCACAACACACCAGAGACCAAACAACAGTCAAAACAGTGGGTTTCTAAGGGTGAATCGGCGCTAAAGAAGGCCAAGGTGGGTTTGTCAGCCAATAAAGTTATGGCGACTGTTTTTTGGGATGCACGCGGGATAATCCACATTGACTACCTTCAAAAGGGAAGAACAATCAATGGGGAATATTATGCCGACTTATTGGACCGATTCAATGACGATTTGAAAAAAAACCGACCTCATTTGGCCAAGAAAACAGTTCTTTTCCACCAAGACAATGCAAGGGTGCACACATGTGCAGTTGCCATGGCAAAAATCCTTGAATTGGGCTATGAATTGCTCCCTCATCCGCCCTATTCTCCAGATTTGGCTCCGAGTGACTACTTCTTGTTTCCAAACCTGAAGAAATGGCTTGGTGGAAAAAGATTTGACTCCAATGATGAAGTCATCTCGCAAACAAAGGCCTATTTTGAGGACCTCGACAAATCATATTTTTTGGAAGGGATAAAAAAATTGGAGAAGCGTTGGACAAAGTGTATAGAGCTCAAGGGAGACTACGTTGAAAAATAAAATGATTTATTTATCAAAAAATCTGTGTTTTATTCCAAAAGTCACGGACTTATTGACCCGCCCTCGTATACTAACCTAAGCATACAGGTGCTCTTGGTATAATAGGTTACCTAGAAAAGCTCCCTATTCGTTTTGTGAAACTACAGGACAGGCTTTCACGGGCAAAGAAACACGGGAATATTTTGTTATTGGAAATGCATTTTATATTGTCTTCATAGGGGATTTCCTGGAACCAATTATAGAGTTTAGTGAGCATAAACTGTTTCGTATAATTCTTCTTGTTTCGAAAATGTTTCTAACGTTTCAGCAGTTTAAGGATTGTAGATGTGCTTACTTATATTTTGAGTGCTGTTGAAATATCGTCATTATTTTTGAGAATAAACTTAAATGTTCCTTTGTGATTCCATTTATTCGGCTTTTTAGACGTATCATAGAAGTTTAGAAGCTCTACTCGTTTGTAAATCGCGGCGGGCGAGGGCGACATAACATGTGCAGGTCAGTAAATAATTATTTATTTATCAAACCACGCTTAAGGTGCACACTAGGTAAAATTAGCAAAGAGTAGCATAGGAATCAGAAAGTTAAAATAGGAGTCATAATATATCCATTACCGTATACCGTTTTGAGATGAAATGTGTTTGTATGTAAATGTTTATAATACAAATAACACAAAACACTAATTCACAAAAATTATACTATTTATTGTCCTTATCCTAATAATTGTAGTTTGGTTCAGGCGGGTGGTGCGGCTGGAAGGAGGGGTGGCCGAACGGCGGCGGGCCCCTTGGGGGGAACTGCGGCCGGAACTGAGGCGGCGGCGGCCTCCAGGGGGGCGGGGGCCGCGAGCCGGGGGGCGGCGGGGGGCCGAAGGAAGGGGGCCCGAATGGCGGTGGCGGGAAGTGGTGGAACGGCGGCGGCGGCGGTGGTGGACCTGTGAAAAAAAAATTAGATATGACGTTAACGCATGCTAAGGGCAATAGGATGGATTGAAAACAGTCTACACTAGTTGTGTCACTCTCATACAAACTTATTACTATTAGCTGACAAATGTTTCCAATCATAACATCTTAGAGCATGATATTTTATTAAGCTCCCAACTTCCAACACAAATTATCATTAAAGTATGAATTTACAAGTGTTAATTTAAAGCCATGATTTCATAAAAGTGAGTTAGTTCAGAGTGAATTGGCTCATACCGGGTAGGCATTCTACATTGTAAAACGACAATGACCACATTGCTAGGTAGACATTGAAGTCCTCATAACTATAATGGTCTAGTTTTGTACACAGACCTATTTTGTATTCTAAAACTGTAATACACCTATGCATTAAATACTAGAAAGTAATAAAAATAATACTCTTCAAAGCGAGAGTGAATCGGTTCTTACTGGGTAAGCACGTTCCATCCTAGACCGTAATGATTGCTTACCATCAGGCAAATTACGGTCAAATGCAAAACCCATTCATTGTAAAAAAAAAAAGGACATTTTACCTGGTGGCGGCGGCGGCCCAGGCGGTGGCATGGCCGACGGTGGTGGCGGCGGCGCAGTCATCGGCAGCGGCGGCGGAGGCCTCACTCCGAGAGGAGAGGGAGGCATTGGTGTGGGAGTGGGAGGCGGCGGCGGCATCAACACCGGCCCCAGTAGAGTGGGAGGCGCGTCCGCGAACAGCTGGTGCGGCCGGTCCGCGTGCGACAGCGGGTTCTGGGCTGCTAATAACCTGAGTAAAAGTTGGTTGGTTAATTTGGGTCTCGAAAGTATACATTTATTTTGAAAGAAAGCATTTATTTTAACACACAGAACACAATAATATAAAAAACTTAAGAGTTGAGAAACAGGTAGAATACAAAGGTGATGTAAATTCTTGTTGTTTTTCTTTCACACTATCAAATACCTTGTATGGTTTCGTGGATGAGAGTTCACATCATATTTAATATAGACAAGACCAAGTATCATACTTTATCAGCTTTATCTTTTACATAGGATTTCATTCTATTTCATGAGAAAGCTCATTTTGCTAAGCAGTGTCGTTAGTCATTGTGGTTTATTTGTTAAAAAGCCACAGAACAAGTAAATATTCAAATAAATAATAATATTAGTAATATTCATCAACTAGAGTTAACATTACATCTTTTCTTGGTAAGAAAGCATATTACATTGCATTCTGCTGTAATGTTTAACAATATTTAAAAGACTGTAACCTAGCAAAGACTTAAAAGAAATAAGTTAAAGAAAGAGAGAGGATATAATTTACCTTTCCGCAGCAGATCCATGTCTCTCTCCCTTCACATCCTTCTTGAAAGCATATGATACAGATATAGGCCTATTGCATAGGTACTGATTATTCATAGCCTCTATCGCTGCATCAGACGCCTCGAAGGAAGCAAAATTGATGAATGCAAATGCTTTGGAATTGCCAGTCTCTGGGTCTCTCATAACCTGTAAATGATAAATGAGTGCTTTAGTAAATTTAAATGAAAATAGTTACCTGGAAATGTGTGGAAGACCCCAGGCATTCGTAACAATATCTCTTAAGAGCCCAAGAGAAACTCCTCGAATAATGAATTAATTCTGTGGGGGAGTCACAACCCACAGTCATGAGAAAATATGAACCAAAGAGAGGGAGAGATAAATTTAAGATTAAATTTTATTGTAAGAGTATGAATGCTCACTGCCAAGGTACAACTAAGAAAGAAAGTCACTAAGAAATAACATAAAACTAAGAAAGAAAGTCACTAAGAAAGAACATAATCGTTGTTATTTGTTGGAGAGTCTAGGAAGACATTTTAATCCAAAGATCTTGATTCAGTGATTTTGATTAGACCTAAAAATATATAATAATAAAAATCTATATATTGTAAAGTTGGTAATGGGGCTGTTTAATAGCCAACTTTTTAAATTCACAATACAACCTGTACCAGTGTAAGTAGTTTACTAGAACAGAATTGGATAAAATTTGAGAATCATGATCTATTCGGGTTTTCATACATGTTTATATTTAAGAATTCTTACCTTAGGAGTTTGTAATATAACACCAAATGCAGAGAATGTGTCATACAACAGTTTCTCATCTACTTCCGGATCTAAGTTTCCAATGAAGATATTGGCACCGACATCCAAGTTCTTCTGATGGGCTGAAGCTTTATTGACTCTCACAGGTTTCCCGTAGAGCTTTATCATGTTCATCACCTGGAATTTGAGAACATTTCCGTTTAACTTTTTTATGTCTTTATATTGTTAGTATATGCCAATTAAGTTGGCTTATTTACAATAGATATACCCATCAAATCAATTTTATTTATGTGGGGAATTTTTTAGAAACATTTGTATTGTTTGATCCAAGTGTCTGAAATTATAGATTAAGTATATTAATTGTGACAGATTATACACTGAATTAACAGTAATTTTATATACTTCCTGGATTCATATGAGTAGGTAGAGTAATAGCACATAAAAAAAGTTTACGGCCAGTAAATTACCAGGAAGAAATAGTTTAATTGCGTCTGAGTATGACAGACATAACACACACCATGTTTATAAAAAAAGCTTCTTATTTAACCACACAACTAGACTTGTGTGAGATATAATATAGTGTGACAGAAAATAAATTAATATTAAATGTTTTTTTTTCTGCTAAGTTCTCACTTAATAGTTGATAAGTACCATTGATAAGTTAAAAGATATGTAGGTTATTTGTTGAACAAACATTCTTACCTTGATAGCATAGTCTGCATCTTCTTCACCCATGAACTCAACAAATCCATAGCCTTGATGTGTCTGAGTGACGCGGTCCTTTGGCATGTGAACATTCACTGTAATCAAACAAATTGTATTGTAGGTGGGTAAGTACCTACTTACATTACATTTTCTTATATATTTAATACTACCTACTTATGTATTTCTTTAAAATCAAGTTCATTAGACAACAAATAAATATAATTTAACGGTAAAGCTGCAGAGAGTTACATAGATCAGTTATTGGGTCAGGGTAACCCTATAACTATACCTAGGGAACTTACCGACGGGTCCAGCTTGCACAAATAGCTCCCATAGTAAACTTTCGGATACACGATCGTCGAGACCACCAACGTAAATTGTCGCATCTGAAAATGTAAACAGTTATAAAGAAAAAGCAAAATTAATAATAGTGATAATGGGAGACAGGGTAGCGTCCCTAACCTCAAATTTTGTATATCAACAAAGTTATTAATTTTCGGCCATCCAATCTCAATAGCGGTAACTAATCCAATGCTGGCTTATTACCGGAGCATTTACAATCGAATTTACAAGCAAATAACACAAAAAATTAATGATAATACCTTGATTTCTTTCGGCTATCGGTCCCGCTGCCATTTTGGCATTTATTTAATTATAACAGACAGTGACGTTGAGTTGAAATTAGGTACATGACAGTGACAGCTAAATTAGTGGAATGGCATTTTTTTTAAATATTTTATTTACTTTTACTGTCATCTGTCATGTTATACATGCTATCACTGTCAAATCATGAAGAAGCCAGACAAAACGAATTCAAAATAAAAATATTTTTATTTTTGCATTTAGGTAGTGATTGTGTTTTGATCGTTCATGTTCGATATCATCGCGCGTTTCTATCCATCGTCCCGAAAGATTCAAAGCTGAAAATGCAAAGTGCGTCGGATGTTATATCTTCCTTATTCTGGTTCAAAGACGATGGCGATGTTGAGGAAGATAAAGAAGATCAGATAATCGAGCAGTTCGTGCAGAAAGTTGAGGATTTCAGTTCGCAGTACGGTAGTGAAATCAGTGTTTCTTATACTGCTTTCAATCTTCGAGGACCACCGTCAAATTTCCCTGACTATGGAGACTATCCACAAGCATTTGTAATGGTAAATAAATACCTACCTACATTATTTTTCAACTTCTTCTACTGTGTCTACTTTTGACGTGAACCTCTTTGTTTACTCATCTGCGCATTGCATCTGATTAGTTACCTAAAAAATTAAACTCTGACTCATTTTATGGGTAGTGATTTTATAATAAGTAGGGAAGTAAGTAGGTACCTACTTAAATTTTGTCAATTTGATTCAGAGAACTTATGGGAGATGGTGGGATGATGCTCCTTCAGCCCAAGAAGACTACATGCCTCAGAATAGCAGTGACATTACTAGCCAGGATTTTGTAGGTATGCTCATTTTGTTTATTCTATAATACTTACTCAAATTTCTTATACATACATATCCCACCATTAACTTTTGTAAGTAGATACCTAAGTGGTGAGTAAGGTATCTTGCAATTATGTACTTAACAGTGTTACCTCGTTATGAATTGTCTCAGTAAAAAAAGCAAAGTATTCTAACCTTAGAACCTAAGTTTTTGCTCAATAAAGTTATCTTACCTTCGCAATGTTGTTTTATCTATCAATTATTCCAGATTAACTTTTATTCTCAGAAATATATATTGATGCCCATGCAAAATACTCTTGGTCTACAAATGTGTTTATTGACTGTTAAAAGGTCAAAGTCACCTTTATTTTACCAAACTTTTTATATTACTTACATATTTATCAAAAATATTGTAAAAAGTATCAAAAATTTTACTTACTTAAATGTAAAACCCATTAAGTAATGCCAACATAAATAATAATAATATAGGTGTATCTCATTAATTTTCTGATAGCCCCTTTTATTTTTAACTTCATATCTTACCTGGTTGTTTAACATAAAATATTAGTTACCTATGCAAAAACTTCATTTATTACAATCAGATTAATACCTAATATACCTATTCAATTGTATTGTTAATGTTTTTAAGTAAGTTAATATGATATTTTGAATTCTGGTTTGTATTTCTTTATGCAATCTGTAAGTGTGAAAGTATCTCACAAACTTTCCATATTACTGTCTCTTAGACTTGTTATGTCTTCATTCACACACTAAACAGTAAGGCATTTGATTGCCGAGTACCTTGGAACAACATCCACACAAGTCATTATGTATTGAGATAAAACTGTCTTTTGAATAAGTTGGCCTAAACACTCCATTAAGTAGATGCTTGGTGATAATTTTTTATTTCTAAGTGTCGTGTGTGTCGCAAGTTTTTTATTATAATTATTTAGGTTTAAAATTTATAATAACATCAATCTGGTAATAGTGGCATATTATTGTTATTCATAACCCATATTAGTGTAAATTAATACTATGCATGCTTCTCAATTTCAAACCACAATGATCGCATACAATCTCCCCTTTGACAGAAGTGTCGTTTGAGAAAGCAGTATACCCACTAGTGGTGTCTGTATTTGAGACATACAACCCCGGAGCCCTAGTGAGGATCTGGGCTAAGGGACCGACATCTTGGACGCTGTTGTGGGAAGGAGAGCCGGAGTATGTGGGTGATACTCCGAGGATCTTCAGTCCACCTATTCGTGAACTTAATATACCTACCAGGTGAGTTCCCAACCTTTCAAGCTATTATATTGAGGTGAAAATATGTTTTGTTGTTAGATTGATTTTTGGTGTGGAGGTTGTATGTGTAGTAATAAGTAGAACCTGAGTGATATACCTAGGCTGCTTTTATCCAGAGTGAAGTGAAGTGAAGCTGCAGGCATTTTCTAATAAAATACATGTTTGTGTATTATTGATATAATTGTGGCAGAATACACTAAGTAATATTTAAAGCGGAAATTTGTGTGTATGATTGTACCTTTGTCATGCTTATAAAGGTATAATATGATATCTTCTCAACCATTATTACCTAAATATTTTGTAAGAAAAGACAATAAAATTATGACAAGAACTCATAGTGTTGCATAATGCATAAATTTATTTTTTATATTGTAATGTTTATGATTTTAATAAATATTTCTTTCTTTCGTGTCTTTCTTATACAGCTTGACCAATTTACATGAAATTTTGTATATGAATACTGCTTTTTATCTTGGGTTATTAATGTTGGTTTTTTATACATTCTCCTCCACAAATATTAATCCCCCTTAATTCCTTTTTATGTTTCTTTCGGCACCTAATAATTCAATGGGTTTACTGCTCAAAACAACAAAGGTTACTGCTAGTTGACTGTAATTTTGTATTAATTTTCAGGGTCTTACGATTGGAATTCAACCACAAACTTCTACCATATTATACTGAACTCGATGCTGTCTTACTAAAAGGCAAACAACCATCTAACATGGGAAAAATGAAGAATAACTTTGCATACTCATCTCTTTTCTACAGGACAACTCAACCTGTGGTTGAAAAAGGTAAGCCTTATCCAAATATAACGATATAAAAATATTTTGAATAAGAATAATAATAAGAATAAAATCAATTTATTGGGACACGAAACAACAAGAAATACACAACACAATAAAATATAAAAATATATACAGGTACACGTTTCGTGCCACAATCCGGCCCCAACTCAGCATGTGCTGGATGCAAGCATCCAGCGCTGGTCTTCCGTTGGGACCGGCAGGTGACATCACGCACGTTAATAAAAATATAATACGCATAACAACACCAAACATTATAAATAATAACATACACAAAAAACAGCAATACACAATATAACTAATACTTGAAAACATACAAAAAAACTAATAATAAAAATAATTTTAATTTTAACAATCTGACATTTTGAGTATGCAAGTGGTTTTGGTACCATTATTTTGTTTATATGATGTGTTTTTATTTGCTTTGAATACAAAGCTATGATTTTGTGTTATTAATTTACCTACCGAGCTTAAAGTAATTTAGCAGTAGAACATTTTTTATTGACATCATATTGTTATATCTTATCTTAAGTATACCTTCTATACAGTGATATAATTAATCAATTCAAACCATATATAAACTTCTCCATTTTTATGTCCAAATAATAAAAAAAAAATTAATAATCATTTTTATAATGATGAAATACCTAAAGTACTTACCTAATACATTTTTTACTCTCATAGAAAAAAGAAAATATTTTATATCAAACAGTTTTGAATTGTGTTGCGTAAAAGATTCGTATTAGAGTTGTATTAAATGAATTGTGAATTGCGAAAACTGCGAACTATTGTTGACGTAATTTTACGTAAGCTAGCAGAGTTACTTTTATAAAACAAACTTAAAGTTACATATGTATATAATAGGGTCTACGAGGCTTGTCAATTAAAATCTTGTATAGAGGCTTTGTTTGAGAGAAAAGTCACTGTATCGGTCGTTTAGAAGCCGAATTTAATAATGGTTTCTCATTGTTTCCTATACGGACAGTACATATGTACAGTATATGTGCCAGATAACAAGATATCGCCTTATGCTCCTGGCACAGTATATATTATCTGTACCTTATTATTATAATTAATTATAAACTTATGAACGACGAATATAATGAAGGCTAAACGCTCCTTTGCCAAACCAAATAGATATAAAAAATAAATAATTATTTCGGGACACTGCACACGGCGCCCTCTAGCAAGGTAAACGCTTATATTAGGTCCTTACGTATGAAATTGGCGTTTTTCATACTGGCCACATTAATCGCGAATTTCTCCTCTTTGGTAAGGAATTCCAAATTCAAATTTGTACAGCTATTTACTCATGCATTTGTGCTTCGTTGAACGTCATTCATTTATTTTTTTCATCTGTTTTTCTGTTTGCGTCACTCTTTTTACAAAATGGAAAACTTAAAATATCGTATTATTTACGAGTACGAGTTCCGCCGTGGCACTAGTGCTGCGGAAACGACTCGAAGGGTGAATGATGTGTATGGCGGTCGTGTTGCAAAAGAAAACACAGTTCGTTTTTGGTTCTAACGTTTTCGTTCTGGAAATTTCGAACAAGCCCCGTGGACGGCCTGAGACCAAAGTTGATAATGAAGAATTGAAGGCTATTGTGGAAGCGGATTCATCGCAAACCACGTCCAAGTTAGCTGCAGGCTGCGATGTTAGTAATAAAACTGTTTTAAATCACTTGAAGCAAATTGGGAAGATTAAAAAGCTTGAAAGGTGGTTACCTCACGAATTGACTGAAGCAAACCGGCAAACGCGCGTCGACTGCTACGTTACATTACTGAACCGGCACAATAATGAAGGTATTTCAAACCGAATCATTACCTGTGATGAAAAATGGATTCTTTACGATAATCGGAAGCGATCAGCCCAATGGTTGGATCCTGGCCAGCCAGCCAAATCCTGCCCAAAGCGAAAAATAACCCAAAAAAGTTACTTGTAAGCGTTTGGTGGACTAGTGCCGGTTTTGTTCATTACAGTTTTTTCAAATCTGGCCAGACTATTACGGCTGATGTGTATTGTCAGCAATTGCAAACCATGATGGCAAAGCTAGCGGCTAAACAACCTAGGCTGGTCAATCGCTCCGCGCCACTGCTGCTTCACGACAACGTTAGACCACACACTGCACAACAGACGGCTACCAAACTAGAAGAGCTTCAATTGGAATGTCTAAGACATCCTCCGTACTCCCGGACCTTGCTCCAATAGATTACCATTTTTTTTCGAAATTTGGATAACTTCTTGCGAGGGAAAAAATTCAACTCGGATGGGGCAGGCCAAATCACCTTCAAAGATTTTATTGATTCCCGTCCGACTGGTTTTTTTGTAAAGGGATCAATGAACTACCTATGAGATGGCAAAAGTGCATAGAAAACAATGGTTCATACTTTGATTAATTAAATATATTATATTAAAAAATATTCGACATTTTGTTGCTCCCAAACAAAACGCCAATTTCATATGTATAAGGACCTTATTATGGATACTAGATAACAAATATACTTAGTTTTCTTTTCTAAATAAAATAAATACTTACTAACAATACAGAGAAAAGAACACACTCAACACATATGATTGTATAAAATATTGTAATCCGCACAATGTAAATTAGGAATTGAAAGATGACAATTACTTATTTACGTTGTGCGGGAATCTGCTGCGGCCCGTGACCCCTGACACTGAAGACATTCTACCGACTGAGCTATATTTTTTGTCTCAAAATGTAACCAATTTGTGATAATGAAGATTGCGTTGGTTAGAAGTAATCATTTCTCTTTTAATATCCATCACCCCATCATTTTACACGAATAAATAGAAAAAAGATAAACCTTGACCTTGTACCCATAACTTATCATAGTTACAATGTTGCAGACTAATGTAAGAATGCTCTTTATTTCAGGTCAGCTTCTAAATCGAGTGATAGCATCGAATCTTCACGAGTCGATAGCGCCTCAGATCAATGTGGCTATAAAACAAATTGACACCGGACCCCCGCTTGGAGACTTTAAAAATTTGCCGGTATGTATTAGGTATTTGTGTGTACTGTCAACTCAGACAAAAATTGCTCGGTCAGTTTGGTTGAGTTGACAAAATCGTATCTTAGTTTATGAATTAGCTTCACGATTTTTTGCATGGAGATAGGCCACGACACGACTAACCATACTGCCTTTTTGCATGGAGATAGGCCACGACACGACTAACCATACTGCCTTTTTGCATGGAGATAGGCCCCAAAAGTTACATTTACTTAAGACGCAATTAAAGCAAACGAAACTAAAACTTATCTCTAAAAAGGATTTGCCGTTCAAGCAAACTCAAAGTAAATATTGTAACTCAATTATATGTCATAATCGAATAATGCAGTAATGGTGTAGTCACATAGAATTTTCCATATTTATCAGAAGTCGGTCGAAAATACTGTTTTAATAATACTTTTACCATTTCTTTATAGTTTTATTCGACATTCACCTTCCAAATTTCTAAACGTGCACTACTCAACTTTTCGATCAGTGATTGAAATTACCAACGAATTGTGGATTAGAATTGTGCACAAAGAACCAAACGATCCTTTAAAAGAAAATCTTTGTCATGATTATATAAATTCACTAGCTGGTGCGCGCGTCTTCGTCTGCGTGGAATAGTTATTACCATAATAACGGTTTAGTGAGTAAAGGTGTCTGCCCACTATCCCGTAGCATACCATGACCGTACTAGGACCGTTTCGGATAAAAAACTATTCTTTGTATTGAGAAGTAACAAAGAATGAGACTATGCCCACTAGACCGTTCCGTCACCGGCCGACACCGTAGCGTACCATGCACGGGCCGTCAACTATTTGTCGGAGGGAATATTTTGCCGGTGCGGATACGCTACGTGCATGGCATGCGACGTTGCCAGAACGCTGCGCGCAGGCGGCTAAACGGTGACTGAGCGGGGAGTATGACCGTTACAAACCCGTTTGAAATGCGTTGTAGCACTTGTAGCAGCGTTGCTCCGTTGCCAGTCCGTACATTAGTTCAACAAGAGGCGTTAATGCGTATAGATGTGTAATAATGGAGGACGAAACACTAATAGAATGTGTACGTAAATATGAGTTTATATATAATTTAACAACATCCGAAGTATATGGATAGTGTAAAAAAAGAAATGGCTTGGAAGTATATTTCGGAACAACTAAAACAACCAGCAAATCGTTAAATTGGAATGTACTCATTCGGAAGTACTGAAAAAACTTTTCTTCGTCATCAACTAAGTGCCCGAATAGTGTCCAATATTCTCTTTCCGTTTTGCGTCTTTTTATAGAATTGTGAATCCAGTAGCGTCGAGTGTTTTTTGGGCATTCCTCTTCCTCTTCATCCAAAATGATAGCAATCATTGCTAGTTGTTTAATCGTTAGTTTCCTTATAGCCATAACTATTTCAATATTTCACCACACGCGTCTACGCAACACTGATATTTGTACGAGAATGAACCGATGCTTTACGAGTGTATTGAAAGGATTCCTGCCGTGTTACATACGGGCATCATACAGATTACATACGGGTTGTAAACGGGTTCAGAACGCTGTCGGTCCGCGTCAGTGGGCAAAATAGAGAGTATAGGACTGTTTTCCGTGCCGGAAACGTTCCTAGTACGCTCATGGTATGCTACGAGATAGTGGGCAGACACCTTTAACCTTAAAAGATAGACATGTACTGTTTGGGACATTTTGTTAGATCATTTCAAGAAGAATAATTCTTTCATACACATTTTTTTGATATCTTGAACCGTTTTCGCAGCGCACGCAACGGAAGCCTTCAAAGATGAATAATTTTCCCCGTTATTTCCACATTTTCTATTGTTTCTTCGCTCCTATTAGTTGAAGCGTGATGTTATATAGCCTAAAAAGCCTTCTTCGATAAATGGTCTATCCAACACAAAAATAATTTTTCAATTCGGACCAGTAGTTCCTGAGATTAGCGCGTTCAAACAAACAAACAAACAAACTCTTCAGCTTTATAATATTAGTATAGATTGCCTCATACATAATTAGGTACTATGACAATACAATACTGTATATATATAATTGTATGCAAATAGCAGTAGGTACTTGCACAATCACAATATTGACGAGCGTTTTACCTTGCGGCTGTCCAAGTTCGAGGTTAAGAAGCCGGTATCGAAGTGCCGGTATCTGACTTTCAATTAACATAGATCTGGTATTCTCTTGTAGTTTCCTCGAATTGTGGCGATATCTCCGTACCTAACCAGTTGATTAGGTAAATTATAAAGCATTTTTTTTGCTTTGATCAATTAGGCATTTTACCTTCAAGTTGCTTAAGCTAAGTGAATCTGTGGAAGAAGGCTGAGCATGCGTTTAGTAGAATATAATTGACTCTCAAAGTAGGGTTCAAAATTTGCCGTTACTTCCTTAAGGCCACGAAATTTTACCCGAAAACGCTTTGAGCTTGAAAAAATGCCTACAGTTGCTTTTTCGCATGCCATTCCACGCCGTATTAACATGAAAGCAAGGGCGAGCATCGCGCGCATAGCTCTGGCCGACGAGTCTTGTCCACACGCAAACAGTTTTGCTCAATTTATGCAGTTTTGCAGACGTTTATAACGAAATAAATTCATATAAAATCAGCAATTCAGAATATTCTCATTATGGTTCTATACTCCTCTAAATAATAGCATTACCTTTTGGATATAATAAAATTGGTTTAAATTTCTGTACTACTTTTGGAAAAATTGGTGAAAAATATTTCAAAACAACTATTTTTCAAAAAATAAAACTATCGAGCAAAATAAACGTAATCGTGTTTTGGCGTCTTTTATTGTCTTAACACTGAATTAAAATTATATAAACTGAAAAAAAATTTGCTCTATCGTATATACTTTTATTTTATTTGATTTTTATAAAATGTCGATTTCACATATCACCCCGTCTTAACGACGAATTAAAAAAAATATGCTAAAACTTCCATGATCAATCAAGTCGAGATAATACAATAAAATATGACACTTACTGACTAATAATCATCGGACAAAATATTTATACAGTACATAGTCGCATACTTGAATGAGATTATCTTCTCACCTATACTGTGATTAATCCTAAGATCAGAACTTCCTGATGTTAAGCATTATTATACTGCATCCTAGAGTGTAACACGCTTACCTAGAAGATACCTTTTAACTCTAGATTTGAAGATCCCTGGATTGTAGTTCGCAGGAAAATAAAGGAAAAAAAAGAAGTTGCAATACACTGCAATCTATAAAATTCCTTACAAGTCCTGCAAGTACCTACATACATATGTTCAACATTATGTACCTATAGGTAGTTGGTTCTTATCGCCTGACTCATTGTTTGGTCTAGGTCAGGTTCTGTAGCGCCTATCGCCGTGCAGCCGACATAATATATTGCAATATCTTCCGTAAAGCGCTAAGAATAGATTTACATACATACATACTAGGTATACTTACTCACATACATACATACTTACTTTTATATACATACATACTTTAGACATTAGGTTTATTTTAGACAAGAGTGCTAGATCATAGATTGCAAGGCAAGTTGAGTCAAATGTGAGTCGATGTAATATAAAAAAAAAAAACAAATAGTTATTTAAGGCCCGAAAAGCGTTTTGAAATAGATAAGTACCATTATCATAGTTTTAAAATTTTAGGCCTAGAAAGCATTTTATTTAAATCCATAAAATTATAAAACAGTACTAGACATAAAATTACTCGTATGTTTATAAAATATATTGTCTCGGAATGTATAATGTATCTATCAAGTTTTTTGTTTTCATAATAGGTTTGTTTTGTGTATAGGTTTTTCTACGTCCAACGTATGCGGTAGTTTTCCTACGATGCAACTGGAAAACTACGTTGAAATCACATGAAGTCATTAGTTAAGCCATTTGGGTCTTGTTACAAAACATGGTTTAACTAATAGTCCAGAACTTTGACAATATGCAGTCCGTTCTTGTTGTTCAAAATTTGTTTTTTTTTCTGTCATGTTAATTAAATTGTCAAAATGTTACCAATGGTAAATCAACGTTGTAATTTGAAGTTGACATTTTGATTGTCTGTATGTGATGTTTGAACAACAAGAACCGAGTTTTTATTTTCAAAGTCCTGGACTAATATTGAAACCACATTTTGTAATAAGACGGTCTATGTTTAAACCAAGGTTGATTAGATGTCGATATTTTTCATAAAATATTGTATAGTTAGCTTTTTCAGTATCAATACTAAATACTAGCAAAACAATGTTTGTATAGCTTTGCTGTAGTTTCATAAAGTCGATACGATTCAAAATAATAAAAACCAAGAAACACTGTTTTACTGTTTTTCTTATGACACGCACAGAGAGCGGAAAGTAAATAGCTTCCGTAAACATTGTTGTATACAAGCAGCTGTAATATCTAAACTAGACCTAGCTATGCAATCGCAGTTTCTAAAATCAATGCGATCGCTGTTCCCCACGCACTATTATGCAGCGATCTTCAAAGCGAGAGTGAATCGGTTCTTATCGAGTAAGCACGCTCCATCTTATGCTTACCATCAGGCAAACTATAGCCAAGTGCAAACCCGTATTAGTTAAAAAAAAATAATAAAAATAATGTTGTACGATTTTTTACCTAATTATAATTTACTAGTGGGTGCTCGCGCCTTCGCTCGCATTAAGATGTAAAACTTGCATCCCCTATTTCAACCCTTTATAAGTGGCATTTCCAAAAATCCTTTCTTAGCTGATGCCCACGTCATAACATCTAACTTCATTCCAAATTTCAGCCCAATCCGTCCAGTGGTTTGGGCTGTGCGTTGATAGATCACTATATCAGTCAGTCAGTCAGTCAGTCAGTCAGTCAGTCAGTCAGTCAGTCAGTCAGTCAGTCATACATACACCAGTACCCGTACTATTAAAAAACTCAAAAATCAAACGACACAACGGCCAGTATATTTAATTGTCACCTTTGAGTTTTATATATTTAGATTTATTTATTGTTTTCTTTTTATGTCAGAGTATCATCACGGTATAATATATATCTACGTAATTCTTTATGTTCCTCGAATTGACTGTTGATATGTATACTATTTACGTACAGTTTATACAAATTACGAAGGTGACCGCACGAACAATTTGATGACACTTTTAGGCGACATACCTTTGAACTGTCCTTACGGGTCAATGCTAAAAGTCAATACCATTAAAACTATACCGGTCTATCTAACAGCGAGAATGTTTTGAATAAAAGTAAGTAATTACATAATATAATTATTTATATAATGTATTTTTATCTATTTTAGATTATATTTTCAAGTCATATTTTAAGTATTATATATTTATATGTCAAATAAAACTAAATGTCAAATAAACTAAATAATCCGCCCTTAATCGTTCCCGGTGCAAATGTGCCCATCAAGCTTGCTGCGTTTCCGCACTGGATGGCAATAGCTAGCCGTTGCACCAGAAACGATCCAGAGCGGGAGTCACCGGTCGTAACTCTAAGTTTCTGCCCAATATATAATATTGTATTTAGGTAACCCTTTACAACATTTTTCTCATCACCGTTGTTTTGTTTCAGGACGAAACCATCCTATGTGTAATGCGATACTTGGACATCCAATCTCTGTGCCGTTGCGCGCAAGTAAACCGCCACTTCAACCGGCTTGCCTCTGATGCCATATTGTACCGGAGCATCGATCTGCGGCCTTACTGGCATTGCGTGCAGTCACAGGCAAGTTATTTTTTTTCCTTATACAGAATGGGTTTACGCTTGACCATAATTCGTCCCGATGGGTAAGCTAGCACTCTCCAACACAGTGAGATTCGATTCATTCCCGGTTTAAATATAATCCACGGGGAGCCGGAAGAAAAAACAAGTGATTTAAGCAGCATTTTCTAATAACTTAGCTTCTCGAATATGTAAATAGTTACTCATTCTATTACAGTCACAGAGTATTTTAATTTCTTTACAAGGGCTGTACTTTATCTCGTTAATTGGTTTTAGTTTATTACTAGCTGTGCCCGCGATTTCGTCCGCATGGAAAAGTTATAACCATATAAACGGTTATAGTGAGTTAATCTTAAAATATAGATATATCTATATTTGTTGCAGACATTTTGCTAGATCATTTCAAGAGAAATAATTCTTTCATATATATTTTTTGATATCTTGAACCGTTTTTGCAGCGCACGCATCAGAAGCCCTCAAAGATGAATAATTTTCTCTTTTTTTACACATTTTCCATTGTTTCTTCGCTCTTATTAGTTGCAGCGTGATGTTATATAGCCTAAAGCCTTCCTCGATAAATGGTCTATTCAACACAAAAAGATTTTTTCAATTCGCACCAGTAGTTCCTGAGATTAGCGCGTTCAAACAAACAAACTCTTCAGCTTTATAATATTAGTATACATTAATCACGATTAGTTTTACTAACCATAATTACCTGCCATCCACACTCGCGTAGATAATAGACAATAGTAGATTAAACTAAAACAACAATACTGCAAATGTTGTGATTACCCGAATCTAATTACGTATGTAGGTACCTGCGAATAGAAATTCGTGAGTATATTGTTTATACTGTACGTCTTGTCCTTGCCTTACCATGCATAGTATAACGGAGTGTAAAGTTAGCCAAATTTTAGTGCTAGTTCCATTCTCTCTGAGTCATATTTCCTCATGACAGAGGGTCGTGACGCCCCCGCAGAATTAATTCGTTAGGGGAATTCTCTTGGGCAGATACATCGTGGTGGGCGCCCAGGCCCTTCCACGGAAGACACCATGTCCTCGGATATAGTGGTCCTCAGACATGGCGGTTTCCTCACGATGTTTTCCTTCACCGTTAAGCGAGTGCCAATCCACACATAACTTGAAAAACATGTCATTTGTGTAGGGCCGGATTCGAACCAGGGTGCGTCAGGATGAAAAGCAGACGCTTATACCACTAAGCCACACTCGCTTAGTTCCATTCTATAACTGCAATACTGGCATGTTTAACATACGACACTATACTAAATAAAGATTTATTCGTTTGAAGGAAAATAATACATACATTTACTAAGTCCCACGCTAAATATCGCCATTATCAAGTTCATTGACTCACATCAGAGTGCATAGCAAGACAAAATTAGATCGTAAACAAGATAAAATAAAGCTAAATGCGTATCTTGTGTTGAAACGTGTTGAGGGTTCTGACTCTTTTTACTACCGAATCTACCGCAATCGAGAAGCATTGTAAGATACACACCTAAAGTATTTGTGTCTGTTTATCTGTTTTATCGTAGCTCCTTTACATTAGCCCATTATCTCTCTCTTGAGTCGTATTTCCTCATGACTGAGGGTCGTGACTCCCCCGCAGAATTAATTCGTTAAGGAAGTTCTAACCGATTATAATAAGTAAGTAATATCAAATTGTTGTGAATTGTGTTGAGTTGATTTACTAGCATACTTAAATCTAATGAAAATTCTATGAACAAAACGGCCTCAGTCAATTGATGGACTTATGTAAGCTGTTTTGTTCAGTGTTCAGTATAGTTTAGTTTTCATGAAATAGTACGTAGTTCTCAGCTGATTGTCATAGTTGATAAATGTCATGGGCCCTTCGGGTGGTTGAAAAACTCTAGCTATTAGAATTAGCCATTCTCCTGTACCTATACATTCAGATAAGGATTGCCAATGGCTATAAAAACTGTATGTTTTTTTTTGTAATTAAAAAAAATAGTATGTATCTCACAAAAACACGGAATTCTAATAAATAATGTAAGAGAACGTAAAAACTCGCACGTATTTGAAAGTAACGCAAGGCCATCCGGTAGCTTTTGATAGGACAGTCCATAAACAACAATTAACACATAAAACAAGCCTCTTTTTGTAGTTTTCCTCAATTTAAAATCTAGATTAAATTACAACGGTATCTCACCACATAGATGTTACCTTAAAAATATCACGAAATTCCGATACACATATGCCAAATACCCAACGACGTCGTACCGAAATCGCATGTTATTGTAGTATGGAATCTACTGGATAGAAAATAAAATCGGGGCTCCGTTTCATCTCAATTAGAATCGGTTTTTTTTTCAGAAACGTGTGCTACATCTTAGACTACAATAAATGATTACCTAAAATCAATGGGGCTGTATTTTACACGTTAGCTTATCCTAACGTGTTAAAATCACGCGTTAAAAATATGAGAACCATGAGATATACGCGTAATAAACTTGACTGCTGATTGGTTCACAACTGATCAGCTGTCGGATCGGGCGGTGTATAAAATAAGTAGATTTCTAATTAGGAGTCTTGGAGATGTATTGTTGGTGTAGAGTCGGGATTATTTTTATATAAGTACGTGTTTATTTATATGCGGAGATTTCAAAGAGCTGTCATGTTAAATTGAATTGTAGGAGACATGTGGTCAGGTTTTTTCGTAATATAACTTAATTTTTGTTTTATTTGGAATAAAAACTTTAAGGGCTGTTAAATTTATAGATGCTGTTTCGTTTTATCTGAAACATTTAACTTGCTTTCTTACACGGTTTGTTGACTTTAAATGATAATTTCAAATTACATATATCTTGGAAACTATTACAACTAATGAAATCCTAGTCTTTGCAATAATGATACGAATCTTTAAGGAAATAGAATCTTACTTAAGGAAATAGTTTTATAAAAGTCTTGTAATTTAATTGCTTATTATTTTTCTATTCTTACAGGTTCTGGTCACGTTGTCGATGCGCTGCAAGTTCCTTCAAAAATTGGATCTCTCGTGGTGCGGCAGCCATCGGATGATACAGCCTTGTTATGTAGTCAAGTAAGTACAATTATTTTATTAAATCAACGGGGACAGAGACTGGGGACAACGGGTACTGTTTTACATATTTTAATTGACTTCCCGTTGTCCCCGGTCATCGGTGATGGAGACCGGGGACAACGGACACTATTTTTAATATTTTTATTGACTTCCCGTTGTCCCCGGTGACCGGGGACACGGCCACCGGGGACAACGGGAAGGAACGCATAATATACCTACCTGTGTATAAGATGTTGGCGTTACTTTGCGGAAATCCATTGCAGATAAATCTCTAAATATGGAGTGTTGTGTTCAAGTTTGTTGTTTGAAGACAGTGGGAAGCAGTCGCAGCGGAACGTCACTACATATTTCTACAGAGTTTCATACGTATGTATGTATGTATGTTTTTTACTGTCGGGATTGCTGCAGGTTTTGTCTATCTAGAAAGTTTCATAAATTCAGAAAGTTTTTGTAGAACCCCTTAAAACATCTATGATAACAGTTAAAAAATATTCAATTGAAATTTGTCATGAAAATAAACATAGACTGTTTACATGACAACTCAAGTTTTTGAATCGGTTTTCCTTTTAGAATGTCATATTATATAGCGTCCTTGTATAAATATTAACTAGTTTTAGTTCTAAGAATGGCCGATAGATGGCGCTAGTGGTAGAAATAGATCGCAGTTTTGTAACAGTGATTCATATTAGCGAGTAAATTTTGAATTAGTTTCTTTGTCTTCTGATCCAGCAGATTGTCGTTTTATTTACATCAAAACTTGCAGAGTGATCCAGTAGGCAGTACGGGAGATGTTATTTAAGACAGTGATACTGTTGTTGCCTCGGGTAGTAGTCCAGTCCATATTTTTAGTCCTATTATGTATTTATATTTACATATAGATATAGCAAATAAAATGTATGAAATTAAGGTTAAAGTATGGGCAGAGAATGCAGATACTATAAATGTTTGTAATGTATAGTATTTGACTGAAACTCCATAGTTTTTCCTGTTCTCATGATTGATTGTTACAATAGGTAGCAATTTTATTTTATGACGCCACTAGGTATATTTCCCTATTGCGGTGATTGCGTGTACTATAATACCTACTTCCTAGATTACAAAACAATACCTACGATCGTAGTATTGTAGGTTTTTAATGTGAATTGTACTAAGCTGTTGTTACAACATTTTGTATGAGACATTCGAACAACGTTCAGTCATCCAACCAAAATGGAAATCTGTTTCGGTTTCTTAGTGTTGAAATAATGAAATAAATAGAGAAACTGGTTGTCAGGAGCCAATATCTTTGTTCGGGTCTATAAGTAGTACTCTACTAAGAAATAGGTATTGAATACTCAATTTTTCCTAGTTTTTGAAAACTACCTAAACCTACAACAGGTTTTATGAAAATACTACCGGTATACTTTATGTGAACGCGAAAGTTTCAAAAAAGATTAATTGAATTAAAATATTTCAAAAGACTTTTCGTAGACACTTTACTACTTTCTGTATTTTTTTTTTGTTTCATTTCTATATCGAATATATGTTTAAATTTCAGTTTCCTGAAAGACAGCGGCGCTGAATTAACACACTTGCGGTTAAATTGCTGCAAATTCGTTGACAACTCCGTGCTAAGAGCCATTGTGGAGAGCTGCACTTATTTACAAGGTTAGTGCTTCTATTACAGCATTCCCTATACAGCTAAAGTGACAGTACCAAGATTTATTTAAGTTGACATATTGTATGATTACATACCTATTATTACCTATGTTTGACATGTTTTTAAGAACAAAAAGTTTCATTGTTATTAATAAAACTTGACATTGTAACTTCTAAAATTTTATTAAAACTAAATGTTATAAATTCAATTTGACGAGATATTGTAATTTGTATAACATATTCTATGATATTAGTACATATACCTATGTTACAACTTTACATTATCAATAAAGATTCTTTATCTTTATCTTTTATCTTTATTCTGTTATGTGATAAATACATTATTTTAAAAATGTTAGCGTGCAAGTTAAAAAAATGGAATAGTAAAAACCTTTAAAAGTTTAAATCTGCCAACTTTTTTATTTTTTTAAGTGTATTTGAACTTGGCTACTATTTTTTTTTTTTGAATTGTCTAGAACCTGATGTTAAGTAATTGTATTTTTCTTTCGAAAACCATGGTATACATAGTCAAACAGAATAAACTCGGTGTCTCTACAGTTCAAATGAAAGTGTGTGTTTTTCCATAACAGCTAAAAATCTTCAGTCTTATCAATATGATGTATGGATCAAGGCCGATTTCATCGCGCAGATGAGACAACCTTGTCTGTATAACCTTAATTTATTGCTCCTAATATAACCAGTTTTCATACAAATGTAACTCTTATGTAATTATTGGTAAGATATATTTTTAAAACTCTAGTTTTAATAGTTTTAATATTACAAAGCTAATTATGGGCGCACCAAAATAAATACAAGATAAGATAATATATAAGAGCCATATTTTTAAGAGCCAGGAGTTTAATGTAGTGATAATAATGGTTCTGATGAATAAACAGCTCTTTTCATCCTCAATCTTCGTATTTTTTTTATTTTTTTTTAAATACTAAACTTTTAATTTGCTCCGAGAAATAAGAAAGTAATCTATACATATAATAAAGCTGACACCGGTCGATGTCTGTACATTGAAGATAATTGAAAAAAAAAGTGGGGTCTTCATTGATGGAATGGAACACAAAAATCATGTTTCAATTTTATTTTATTTTTACATGGAATTGGTTTGCACTTGACCGTAATTCGCCTGATGGTAAGCAATCATTACGGTCTAGGATGGAACGTGCTTACCCAGTAAGAACCGATTCACTCTCGCTTTGAAGATCGCAAGGTTAAATCTAATAATTTCCCACCTTACAGAACTCTGCCTCCGCTCCGTAGTAGGCTGCACTGACTGGTGGCGCCTCGCCTCCTTGCGGCGGCTGCGGAGACTAGACCTGTACAGGACTGACATCATGACTCTGGCGGCCGTGTCTATAGTACGCTCCAATCCACTGCTGGAACATCTCAATGTTGGTACGCATTACTTTTGCATGGTTTTTATTATCTATCTATACATATAATAAAGCTGATGAGGATCCATAGTCTGAACAAAGAAGATAATTGAAAAAATAATTGTTTGGAGATACTTCGAATTGGCAGCAGAACTCATTCCAACAATTTGTAGAAATGTTGTCTGTTTATCTGTTTGTCTCTTTACTTAAACGCTCATCACGCAAAGACGGCTGAACGGATCATCATGATTTTTGGTATGTAGGTAGTATGAGGTATTAGGAGTGTCATAGGCTTTTTTTATCCTGAAATAATGCAAGCGAAGCCGCGGGCGTCCACTAGTTCATAATAAGGGTTTGCACTGAATTTGAATCTGTCTTGTTTTTTGAAGAATGCTAATATTTTCTACTTATATAAAGTGTAATATGCTAAGACGACTGAGAACTGACTGGTATATAGTTATATATAGAATGACATTATGACTAGCAGCCGTGTCTATTGTACGGTCTAATCCACTGCTCGAATATATCAATGCTGGTACGCATTACTTCTGCATGGTTGTTGATTAATATTTTAATATAATATTATACTTATCTTTATCCCCGGTTTCTAGAAAGACGGATTTAAATCTCCCTTAGGATTTAAGTCATAGGCTTAAAATTTTAAATCCACCAATCACAGTGCGAAGAAATTGATTTGTTTACAGATTTATACTGATCGTTGTTCTAGGAACCCTTGCATGTCTTTTATAGTATTCAACGCTATTATATCCATAATTTTATTATATATATATATAGTACATTGTACGTACAGTACCGTAGCCTTTACAATTCGCAAATATTTATTATTATTATTATTATTTAATTATTTACCGATCAGATGAATAAACAAAACAAACTGCGTAAGCAATATGTTTAGTCTAACAATGTCTCTGACATTCATTGTCGGAGGAAGTATAGACGGAACAACAAAAAAAAAAAAAAAAAATTCGCAAATAAATAACTATGATTATGACTACCTGTCTATCTATTACATTATCTTGATACCTATTCTTTAGGCTTGCGTTAGGGTCGTGTCGATTCGTCATGCAGTGACAAATCATACTGGAGGCATCATTTAAATTCTTATAATAATAACACGTATCAATAATGTAATTTAGAATAGGGCATTTTAGAAAACAAAAGATATGTCGAGCAGCTGCTACGCTGAGAGAAAGTGGTCTCTCGTGTTGTAGCTGCCGATTCCTTCAGGGAAAATTTTTTTCAATATTTTAATATTAAAACTTTCGTGAGACATTTTATCAATATATTAACTAAACGGTTTTCACTCACACAGTCTGCGTGCTGCCGCGGTCCCAGAACATACGTTCTGAAGATGGATGTCATAACATCCGAAACGCGTAAACAACTTACGCGATTTACACGTGAGTGAAAACCGTTTAGTTAATATATTGTTTTTTTCAATAGGTTGGAAAACTCATCTTACAGAAACATTTTATGATGTACTACAAATAAGTTTAATTGATGAATATGGCCACTATTTCCCAGGGTCGTGCAAGATGATATCCTCAATGGACGAGATAGCGCTGGCTCTCGGAGCTAACTGCCCCAACCTCATCTCCGTGGACTTCTGGAAGTCTTACTCGCTCACACCCAACGGTATACGGGCGCTGGGGAACTGCATGAACTTGCAGGAACTTGATGTTGGCTGGTGGTGAGTCGCAAATTAATTATCACTTAGGTTCTGGTCAAGGATTTGAAAGATTTGTCAAGCATATAAACATTAATTAGCAATGTGCTATAATTTATCGGTCTTCAAGTCGAGAGTGAATCGGTTTCTTCTAGGCAAGCCTGCTCGATCGTAGATCATAACGTTGCTTAACATCAGGCGAGTTGTAGTCAAGCGTGAGCCTAACTAGTTTAAAAAAATGTAAGTACATAAGAACAGAATAGTGTATAATTTTCGTTGTTAATTTTTCGTGTTATTTGATGAGACCATATCTTTTATAGTGTGTAATGGTTGATTGATGGTTGAGAATAGGAGTCGTTCCTTTGCCAAAAGCCACGAAAGATCAACACCATTACATGTTTTTCATTAGCTGGCGATTTAGTTGTAGCGCAAAACACTGACGATCGCATGAAATTGAAAATTGACATTCCATTGGACCCTGTAGCTATAAGCAGATTAGTCTAGACCTACTTAACAGAGCAGCTACTTCATCTGCTTATCGAATGAGAGTGGCCAACTCTGATGTCGAGAGTTTATCAAGCCGCCCTAAGGGCCTCGGCTTAACGACTGCCGTACTAGACAAACAGCCAGGACCTATAATAACTAGAGCAGATACTAAAAATCTGATATTTGATTCCAGCTTACAAGCGGGTGGTTCCGGCGAGTGGCTAGCCTGGCTGTCAGGCTCCGAGCTCCGCAAGCTGTTCCTGGGAGCCCTGAGAGGAGTGTGCGACCGCGACCTGCGCGCGCTCCTTCCGCGCGCACCCAAACTGGCACAACTAGACCTGCTGGGCGTGAGGGCGGTCACACCCGACATATGTGACGCGTGAGTCTAGTGTTTATCTAATCTCTCTCTCATGTAAGGTATAAGTATAGGTATGATGTATATCAACAAAATTAAACAGACTATAAAGAAGATATGTACCTACATTTTGGCGCACCCGTGCAATACAGAACGTATCGCCGAGTTGCGTGTATGGATCAAGCTAAGTAAATGTAAAAACACCATGTTGGATTCTGTCCAAGACACCGGAAATACTATAAAAAAAAGTAAATATATATGTAGTATCTTAGAAGTAAGTAAGTTGTTCCTGGGAGCCCTGCGCGGTTATTTATTTGATACTGTCCGGAGTAATTTGTTTAACAAATTCGCCAATCAGAGATGCTACAAAGAATAGGATTGATTAAATGACAACGTTTAAGGTTGACACCTTAATTATTGTTTGTTTGCGGTTTCAGGATTTTGGCTGAATGCAGGGAACTCAAACTTTTGGATGTCAGCTTCTGCGATCAGATACAAGAGTCACAAGTATGTTAGTTTCTATACGTAATTTTTTATGCCATAAAAACAATACTTGTCAAAAAAACAAGTTTGATCCCACCCAAACTCAAACACCGTTAAAAGTTAAAAGTTGTGCGATCCATTTATTGGGTCACATAATTTTTTTTGTAGATCCCGGTTGTTTGTCTTAGTAAACTCAGAAACCTTTTTTTTAAATAATTTGATGTTTATACCTCAAATTGTCCAAACAAAGATCTCGCCTCTAGACAACCAACTATGTACATCTCCAAGTTCTTTTTTTTTTCTAAAAATATGTTTTCATCGTTAATATAATTTATTTCACGACGTCTGTTTGACAAGCGTTTGTAAGGGGGCATTAAATCAGCCGAAATATTTAACCATTCAAATTCAAATTATTTTTTATTGTGCCAAAATGAACACAGTACTTAGATTAGGTAATGAACAGGAGTTTAAATCTTACATGTAGCAGTACAAGTTGGTATTCCATTGTCCCGCGCTAAGTCCCATAGATGGGCTTGTGTTGAGGGACAATTGAGCAATACGTTTTCGTTTATATTATAATGTCCTCGTTTTCAGGTATTGGAGTGGCGTGAACAGTACCCACACGTCAGTATAAAGCGTTCCTTCCAGGCAGCTAATCTCACTTCACCAAACGCACTATTCTTAGCTCCGAGCTTAGAATAATGGGGATTTGACAGCTTTTGTAGCTTTTAAGGACGGCTTTAGTATGTATCTCCCTCTCTCTCTCTCCTTGAGTTGTATTACCTCATGACTGAGGGTCGTGACTCCCCCGCAGAATCAAGAATGAAAAACCTGGTTTATTAAACGTGACTTTTATAAAGGGTGGCGAAAATAATGCCATCATTTTACCACTAATGAAGGAGCTATATTGTGCAAAAAGGATGCACTGATTATTACCGCTCTTTATGTAAGTCACTTTTGATGAAGCTTATTACATTACTTACTCCGCTGGTGCAGCGACCCAAAGTGAGTCACTGGTCCCGGTCTTGAGCCGCTTCCCGCCAGTCAGCTACTTGAAGCACGCGTAGATCTGACTCCACAACGGCCTTCCAGCGGCACCTCGGCCGACCAACGGGACGACGGCCACTCGGGACATCGAGATAGGCTCTCTTGACACTACGATCGTCTCCCATTCTCACCAAGTGACCCAGCCAGCGAAGTCTATAGGCTTTTGTCTCACCCTTTATATTTGGTTCCCCAACCAGCTCTTCAATTTCGAGGTTCTTCTTTATTCTCCAACTTCCATCCTGCCTCTGGGTTGGACCCAAAATCTTGCGCATGATCTTCCTTTCAGCTACTAGCAATTTCTCTTCCTCTATAAGGGTTAACGTCCATGCCTCGCACCCATACATCAAAATCGGTCTAGTTACAGTTTTGTAGATCCTAATTTTTGTCTTCCGGCTTAAAAGCTTGGCTTATAACATTACATTCATTAAATCACGTTTAATGAATAGACTGTTCTACTTATGTTATTTCGTAACACCAATACTATTTTGCTATTGATATTTTGATGTCATTGATGATAATTACAACAAGATCGCTTTTATACTCAGTTTACCTGAGGTAAGGTATTAGTGTCTTCTTATCGAATGAGAGGTAAGGTACTTGTGTAAACTTAGATATTGCCTTCCTAAAAAAAAACTAATCCACTCCGGATATGACTGTTATGGTTTAGTGACTTTTTTTTTGTCATATATTAAAATGTTTAGTGTAAAAATGTGTCAATTTTCTCAAAAAGTCACTAACAAATTGATCTTAAAATTGGCTTTAAATAATATAAGTGAAAGTATGTTTCGGAACAAAAAGACTGAATACATTTAACAATGACGAGCATTTATATGAATGCGTAAACTGGCGATATTTTCCATTGTAATATAAAATACAATGCGAGATTTTCTTGTCCTAAATTTTGATAGTTCTTGGTTTTCTTTATGAGACTTTGGTTCCATTACTACACTTTTTGGTACAGGTATATAAAGAAATATTATTATTTGTACATATTACATGAAATTGGCGACACATATAGATTTGATGTAAATAAATTGTATGCAGCTTAGTTATCTAGTAATCTGACAAATGTTGTGGACTATGTCCAACCTGTATGAGGTCTGCACGAGATCGACGCAGATGGCACATACAAAGGGGGGCCTATACCCAGCAGTGGGATCCCAAGGGCTGTAGATGATGATGATGACAATCTAAATTTAGGACAAGAAGTCTTGACGAATCATTGTATTGAAACTTTGATATTTTTGTGTAATGATATTGACAGTCAAAAATATACTTTTTGGCCAATATGGTAACGTAACCTTTATATAAATGTATTTTTAAGTGCTGTATGTATTTTTATTAAAATAAAATGCTTTTTCCAAGACAGTCCAAGGGTATAAAGTAGATATAGATCTTTAGCATTATAAAAAAATGTTACTATGCTGCTAAACTCCGGGGCTGAGCAGAAATAATTTAGAGCGAGTTGGCTTTATATGTATACTAGCACAAAAGTAACGGAAACAGATATAATACCAAATTCTACATGCTTTGTGACTGGACTATAAAATCGGTCTATTTTGCAGATTGAATGTGTAGCTATACTTAAATATGGCTTGTATATGTTTATTTAGAAGGTATATGCCATTAAAATATTGTATAGTCAATTATAATATAAATACATAAACGCATAATACATAGTTACTATATTTTATACAATTTCATAAGAAGCATAATGGTTTATTTTATTCGCTGTTTTTAGAATATTTAGTTTATTTTTGTTTTCTAATAAAATGTATAATATTCTATACAACTGAGCTGATTTTATTTGTAAGCAACAATGAACTTCTTAAAATGTATATGGAAATGTCTACACTCACATAATATATATTTATGTGTAAAATATTTTATATAATATCTCGTATATTATAGTTTCTTCAGTCATAGATATTAAGTTTTCAATGATAATAATAATTTGTAATAGTGATATCTTAATAAATTTAAAATTTAACAGTCGTTTTCACATTACCCCAATATTTGTTAAGATAAAAATATATAAAGATAAACCTATAGGATTTAGGAATATAAGATGGAAATTACACTATAAGCTATAAGCAAGGTTTCACACATTGTATAGCAAATAGGAAGTCTACATTGTCGAAATTATTATAAATTTCAGTCCTTATTTCCACCACTGATCTTAAATATCTTCTTCCTTTTTTTGTTTGCCTTAACGTGTGCTGAATGACGTGTGTCAAATATGACATTATTGTGTGGTGTTTGTTTCGTCAGTTATTTGTTTTCAACATAGCAATGTGAAGTAGGGAGAAGTGAAATCTGTTAAAATGTAATTTGAACATTAATTTGTTGCCGTGATTATATCCTAAAATGATTTTAGACTATATACCTTATTTACTATTATAAAAAGATTTTTTTTCTTTCTAAACCAGCCCACTTGCCATTTATACTCTAGTTATAGCTGTTTCTTATTTCCATAGTTTTTAAACTTAAGAATTTTTAATCCGAATAAATCCATTAATAACCGCCAAGGTGTTTTCTCACTAGGCCAAGTTTTTTTCCGCATCTGTTCAAATTGACATAGTTCTAGATTGAGTTTATTTTTTTGAGAGATTAACTCCAAGGTCAAGTAATTTTCATTATCGGACGTAGTTATTGTAACTATGTATTCTGCGATAACCTTACTGTTGTTTTGATATAGTTCAATCGATGTACAATCCAGTGAGTAATACGTGTATGTATGAAGAAACAAGAATTTAAAACTAGAGTTATTAGTATTTGGTGACAAGCGGAAAGTCAATAGTTTGTTTTTGATTAGCTGGTAAGTAAATTTGAACTAGGTACCTACGTTTTTTTTAATATTTTCACACTTTGATAATTCAATCTTACTTGCGAAACTAAATTAACGAGTGATTCGTTGGTTGCCTATTGGTTACTTTGGAAACATTTCTAGTACTTACTATGATTGGATGTTTGTTATTTTCTCGCATTGATATTTTGAATAAGAGTGAAAAAGACAATAATCTGATGGATATCGATTGACGGTTAATTTGAAGTGGATTATTTTAAAAAATTGAATCATGTCATTAAATATAAATAGAATTGTTCTTATTTTACGCAACAAAGGAATGACTAACTATATATGCATAGGGTTCTGAGAATGTCATAGGCTACTTTTTTCCAATACACCGCGGGCAAAACTGCGGACATCAACTTTTTTTTTTTTTATTTTATTTTATAACTTGTTTATAGTAATGTAAGTTCAAATCACACTAGGTATAGAATCCAACTATTATTTACTCATTGAAATCACTTGCAATCGTGCAAAAGTGGGTCGTTTGTGTATGAATATACATTATACAGTAATATGGGTAGGTAGGTATATTATTCTATTCTTATCCCTTCAATGCATTATACAGTTATGCACACAAGTTATAATTAATATTTTTTTAATTCTACAAATAATTAATTAAAATAGTACAGTCGCTCTTGTAACACTGATTTATTCTGCCAAATGGTTGATCAGGAACCGACCCTATAAATTAGGAACGTAGGTGTACTTTGAAACTGAGGTGTGCGAAAGATAGAAGCTGTTGTCACATGCAAATAGTTTTTTTTTTTTACCTTCATAATATTTTTCTTAACATTTTAAAAATAATAATTAATATTTCAGGACATATCACACAGCGCCATCTAGCCCCATACTAAGCTTACGCTTGTACCATGGGTACTAGATAACGGATATAATACATATATACTTTTCTTTTGTAAATACATACTTATTATACATAGAAACGACCAGACTCAACACAAGTAATTACAAATTTTAATATTCATAATTACTTGTGTTATGCGGGAATCGAACCCGCACCCCGAGATTAGAAGGCAGAGCCACTACCAACTAAGCTAACGGAGCAATATTTTGTAAAACTAGTTTTTAAAGTGCTATTTAAATTATTGTTTTCTATACGCGTCTGTACTTATTGATGTTTATGTGGGGAACTTTGTTCATATTATATTCTCATAAATGTATTGTGCTTGTAGATATAAATACATCAACAGAATATTATTGTGCTTTAACACATAGTTTGCTGCCATCTTTGCAAGGTTCGTAAATTGTATTCTCTTTGACGGACGCATAATTAAATTATTTTTAAATTACGTTGATATTGATACTAATTGGTTTTATGTATGTAGCTTCATACCTTTAAAATAAATTGACGTTTCAATTATATTTACTTATCACCCTCAAGTCCGCTTAAACTAAAAGAATTCAAGATATGACCGCTACTCAAAATTTCACGCAAAATTTTTCTGATATTTGACTTTCAAAATAGACCGTAATGATTGCTTACCATCAGGCGAATTACGGTCAAGTGCAAACCCATTTCTAGTAAAAAAAAAAAAATAAAGCCAAAGTACATAAACTCATGCACGAGGTGAAAGTTGAAACATACTTAAAATTAGACAAACTTTATCCATTACACTAATATTAATGTGTTTTAACCGTTTTCAAAAGAGAAGGATTTTCTCAAATTGACTCAACTCAATATTTTCAGACAATGTACCTAAAACTTCTTCTGCTATGTTGCTTCGGTTCTGCTTATGCCGATATAAGTAGAACTAACATGGTGCCAGGACGGTCGACCATAGTCCACCTGTTTGAATGGAAGTGGAGTGATGTCGCCGATGAATGCGAGAGATTCTTAGCGCCACGTGGATTTGGTGGGGTTCAGGTGAGTTGCGTTTGGATTAGTCAGAGGCGAATCGATTTTGGCGTAATTGACACATCGAAATCCAAGTGGCTTGTTGGCTTATATCATTATACCTACTACGAAATTCCGTACATTCCTCAATCCAAAAATATTACTGAAAATGAAACTTAAGGTCCGTCAGTTTCATCCTGATAAGAATTTAGTTCCCCATTAATTAAATATCTGAAAATCTGCAATAAAAATAACACCTGGATTATAAACCTGTACCGAGATTGATAAGTTAATTAGAAGTCTGTCTTTTTCTTCGAAAATCTACAGTGATTGGTCTAAGCTGATGGCGTTACCCAAAAAGATTCAGATTTGAATTTAAAAGTATGATGGTGTTGTAAAATAACTTCGGTCGTTAATTAAGAATTTACTGTAATGAAAGAACTAGATTATAGATTACAGCTATATTACTTGTTTTGATAAATACAAAACTTTTTTCATTTTAAGGTGTCTCCAGCATCAGAGAACTTGGTTATCCACCTGGATGACGGCACCAGACCCTGGTATGAAAGATACCAGGTCATGTCATACATACTAACCACCAGGTCTGGAAATGAAGAAGAGTTCCTGAATATGACTCGGAGGTGTAATAACGTTGGTGTGAGGTAAGCTTTAAGAAATTTTAATTTTCGGTTTCTGGTTCCTTCTTCATGTGACACTTTTTTGGAATACTACACTCTTAATATCTAGGCAACTGTTTGCTTAGATTTTGATAAGTAAACCTACTCCAAAATATCACATTTTTTTCATGTTCATCACAAATGCCTGGACAAAATATATTCAATACTGCCTACAATACATTCCTTAAGGTCCATATATCCCTACTGTTAATATGTTTAGAAGAAATTTAATAACACTATTTAAACAAGCCATTAGCCGATGGAATAATACTGAGCAAATATATAATTTTTCAAGGCGTTTCATGTACATAAGTACTAATATGAAAATAATCTTTCCAGGATCTACGTAGACGTAGTGTTCAACCATATGACAGGAAACAACAAGGAGAATATTGGCACAGCAGGCAGTACTGCTGATTTCAGTAACAACCAATACCCGGCAGTTCCATATGGACCTAATGATTTTCATGCAGCTTGCAGTATTGATAGCTATGATAATGTTGAACAGGTCTGTACTACAGGTGCCTACTTTTTCTTTTCGCTTGACAATCTGGCATTTGAATACTAGGTTGCCAAAAGAAGTGGTCGAAGGTTAAACATTCCTGTGCTGAAATGGTTAATATTTGTGGATTTTTGTTAGCTAGGCGGCAACCAAAAAAGTTTGAGTAAACTTACTGAAACTATATATTGTTACTAGTGGGTGTTCGCGGCTTCGCTCGCATTAAGAAGTAAAACTTGCTTTTCCTATTTCACCCCTTTAACAGTACCATTTCCAAAAATCCTTTCTTAACGGATGCATACGTCTTAACCCCTACCTGCATGCCAAATTTCAGCCCGATCCGTCCAGTGGTTTGGGCTGTGCGTTGATAGATCACTATGTCAGTCAGTCAGTCCTTTGAGTTCAACCTTTAAGTTTTATATATTTAGATAATTACCTACATAACAATTACTTGGCGAGACAAGTGTTTGGCTTACATATATTATTTCTGATATTATAAGAAATGTGTGCTTATAAAGTTTTTATTTACCTAGTATCTGCAAATATGCTTGCGCAAGGAGTGTAACAAACATGTTTAAAAGACAGCCAATTTTGTAAAACGTACCTCGATTTATCGATAATATATTAAATCAATTCTCAAGGTACGTAATTGCCAACTGGTGGGTCTGAAAGACTTGAACCAATCCTCGGATTACGTTCGGGAACAAATCGAGCATTACTTGAACAAATTGATACATCTCGGAGTAGCGGGATTCAGGTATTAATTTATACAGAATTGGGTAATTTTGTGCTAATATATTTTTGAATTTTTGTTCATGTGATTTGTGACTAATTTTGTTAATATTTTAGGTAGGTACACATCTAAGTATTTTCTTATAATTTATTAGCATTTTTTACTTGGTAGGTAATACATCATTTGCTTAGCTGGTCAGCTTTTACGAAGGCAGCATTATGCAGAGTTGAGTGTGAATTGTAATATTTTTTCCTTCTTTATATGTATGAATGCAATTAATGACCATAGGCGACGACGGCGACTATTTTCAATCAGGCGTCCCGCTTAAATATAATGGTAAATAATCACGATTCACAAATTTTTACTTCAATCATATATGGACATGAGAACTTGTTTGGATAAAGATAGTAAGTAATCCGTGATTAGATTAAAATATTTATCTATTAATTACATAAAACGTCATTGGTTTCTGCTCTAAAACGTCTAACATTGAGAAGTCGTATAAGGAGGTAAGGATACTAGCTAAATAGGAACTAGGTAGATCGTTGTTTACACCGTTGCTTATCATCAGTTATGGTCAGGGAGCCGTTCTAGTAAAAAAAAAAACACAACTGGCTCTGTATAATCATATTGTACAGCATTACATACAATATTGATGTGTATTACTCGTGATAAATGAACCGGAACACAGTTCGTGTCGTGTCTAATTTGTATTGTACATATGTACTAGTATGTACGTACATAAGTATGTTGAATCATGTCGGGACGCTACATTAATGTTTGTCTTATATGTTAATTATTATATGTTTACTTGCTAACGTGTGTATTATTCGAGAGATTGAATGTGATAAATTGACAATACATTATTTTAATGATAGTCGCCTTATTAACAATCGGATAATAAAGTCATCCTTACGAGTAAAAACATCAAATATCATTTCCTTGCTACAACTGTTCAACGAATTGAAGAATATTTGATATATTACTATTTTGCCACGTGGTAGGATTTCTTACTATAGCCCACTTGCACTACAACACTTAAACACATTTAGAAATATTTTTACTAGTAGTAATTTTACTAAATAAATTTAAAAATAGATTTGTCAGTGGGCCCAAGTCTCGTAGATTTTATAGTCTGGAATACAAAATAAATATCGATATTTTTAAGCAAATTAATATGTGTGTGACTAACATTTCTTTTTCCAATTCAATGTTTTAAATAGCTATTGTAACTAATACATACATGTGGCTAACATTTCAGGTGAGGGGTTGTGGTTTAGTAGCATTGAAAGATTTAAATCATAGCGTACCGTATGTACGTAGAAAAATCGTGGAATATTTGAACCATCTTATTTCGTTGGGAGTAGCGGGTTTCAGGTAAATTGCTCTTTGTATACATAAGTATGTAGGTAGGTAATGAAACTCTGGAGAAATATATAGTGTATTTCCGCTGCGACTGCTCCTTAACCGACTTCAAACAACAAACTTGGTGGTTTTTAGGTGTGTTCCTCCATATACCACCGCCACACCTCTCCGCCTAACCAAAGTAGCCTCCGTGGCTCTTAAGATCTTACCAACACCGCACCTTGTGTCTTCAAGTTTTGTAATTCTCCTTCGGCAAGATATTCTCGTCGACACGTGTTTCGCCTCTCCACGAGGCATCCTCAGGACGTGTTGACTCCTCGAAAGTCGGTCCGGCAGTCGTTCGGAAATCTTGTTTATTGTGGAGTAACTAACTTATTATACGTGTTTCAGAGTGGACGCAGCAAAACACATTTGGCCCTCGGATCTTAAAGCCATATACGAAGCTGTTAATAATCTGAACACTGATTTCGGCTTCAAACCTAACTCTAGGCCTTACGTTTATCAAGAAGTGTCTCAAAATGACGCGGAACCTATCAAACATTCGGAGTACACTCCGCTTGGAGATGTTACAGAGTTTAAGGTATGATTTCCTTTTTTTATTTAAATAATTATAGTAACTTACGCTATCTGCTTTCATAATCATCAGATTATTAAGACCCACTACAGAGTATAAGCCTCCTCCATCTTACGCCAACACAATCTCACGATGTTTTTGCCCAGGTGTTTTCTTCAAACTTTCTTTCTTTTTTCAAACGTTATCTGCTGTTTTCGATAAATTTAATTTGTAAAATAAAACAAAATAAAAGTGCCTTCAAGCGCCTAGAATTTGTGAAATATCTTGCTAATGTTGAAGTGACCTAATTTCTTCATACGACTTCTAGTTTAGTTATTATTGTTATCGTGTCACTTTACTGCTGTTTTCAACGAACTTTCTTCTCTAACATTAGATTATGAAACCAAGACAGGAGTAAAACGGAAGGTATTAATGTGTTTGCATCCGAGTGGAATATCTTTATGACACGCTTCAGCTTTTGTTTGAATGATCCAACAAATGACCTGTAAGACGTTTGAAAACCGTTAGGTGGAGTGTGAGTAAATCTACGAAATTGTCTATATTATACGTATTTCTATATTATTACACACGTGGCTGTATTGTTAGTCGATTCTTATGCTCGACGCCATGTTTAGACTTTTGATTAAATTGTTTTGTCGAATTGTACACATATTTTAATCGTACGTACGCATTTATTATCTTAATTTTTGTTTATTAGATATACAGCACACATACACACACACACACTGCTACAGATTATATGATTACATATTTTATTTTGCCGATATCTAAGGACTGCGACAAGTCTCAAAGACTTTTCATTGACCATTCAAGAGGTTTTTCGTGCCACCATTTACATTTATATTGCCTTCTTACTTTACTTATTAATAGCCTATGTATAACTTAACAATGATTACAAAGCAAAACTTACAATGAAACGATTGTTTTACGGTATTTCACTTCTTCAAAACTTATCTATTTTGTTTTATGAATTTATGAACCGAAATTATCCAGTCATGGTCCCTAAAAAGTTTTAATAATTAGTGAACTGTGAACATAACTTTCAAGACGCTTGTAAAATATTAACAATAGTCTTTTAAACAAACCCCGAATACAGTTTCGGGCCTCCTTTGGACATTCACAGTAATATTATGAATGTGAAAATTTGCCAATGTTTGTTTCTTCTTTACGCCTAAGTAAGTGAGATTTGGACGAAATAAAATGATGCAGAGATAAATTTAGACCCTTGATTTATGTAAAGGCCACTGTTATCCAGAATTAAAGCGGATTAATTTAATAATGTAAAGCAAACCAACCTTTATTAATTCCTTTACACGCAACGCCGCGACGGATCACCATGATTTTTAGTATTTTTAATAAAGGGTCCTAAGTCGGACGTAGGCTAGTTTTACTTCGAAGTAAAAAGCTATTATATAAAACAAGCGAAATCGCGAACGTTCACTAGTAGACAATAAAACGAACCATCTTAATAGGTCTGAAATTGCTGGAAGTGAGCCGTAAGCCCGCGAAGATCCTTTGAATGAGTCTGCAAGTCTGTTTTACGAATCACGGAGAAATTAATTTGCGTGTATAAAGTTGGAGAGGCAGTAGCTGAGAAACACCCGAAGCTGGAGTGTTCTTAATCCATATTAAAGTACGGTCGATGTAGTCAGGTTTGAATCTAAGATGGGTGACCGTAGGTATATATGTTTTAAGTTATCGACACTTTTGAAGTTTTCACTAGTAAGTCTTTAAACTGTAGGCTCGGATTGACTAATTTGGTTATTTTTTGGTATCTAGCTATTTTTTTAGGATAAAGAGGCTTTCAAGACATAATTTGAAAACATAAACAATCAAAAATTTTGTTGAGACTGCGAATTGACCATTTACTTCGTACATCTTTCAAAGTTAAAAAATCTTTGAAAGATACCTAAATCAATCAATAATTCTTTATTGTATACCAATAACAAAAGAACACAAGCATAAATAAATTTAGATCATAGTATTGGGACAGAGGGCGGCCTTATCACTTGGAGTGATCTCTTCCAGGCAACCTAGTTTGTAAGATGTACGAAATAAATGCAAAGCATTTAATAAGATTATAGCGGGCACTATAATCACTTCTTTTTGTGCACAAAACAAAACAATTACACAACACTAAGTCACTCAGTAATTGAAGCTAAGGTTTTATACAGTTGTAGGTAGCAATTAGGTTATTGCTAGAATTTTTAATTATTCTTCTAGAATCCGAACCTCCTATTTTAATAGAACTAAAACATAAGCAACCTCATTGAAATCTAAACTATTTTGATAGAATTATCCAAGTAGAACCTCACCTCATCACTGGTTTCCACAAACCACGTGACAAGGCACTGTTGGCTGCAAAGCTCTTTGTGAACGACATCATTATGTTTCTTCACGAAGCAAAAAGGGGTTTAATTTAATCGAAATCTTCACTTTAGGCTCACATGAATCTGTCCAGTCACGAACATTGCTTACACAAACTTGTGCCGGAAATTATGTGGGAAGTTCTTTGATGTAAATTATTTACGCGTAGGCGGGTTAATTTTGAAGTTTATAATGTCTTGGTTACGTAATTGATTAAGATTTGCAGTTATGAGTTTTTTAGATGTCTATGAAGTCTAGTAAATACAAGACAGTCTTAAATGTGAATAACATTATTAATTAAATTCATATGCCATGTCCCAGCTAAGATGACGTCGACCTTTGACAAACAAATCTTCACTCACTTACTAACCTAGCAGTTAAATTTTCGCATATATCATAATTATAATTAATTAAAAAGGAAAATATGTTGATTGGTATTTATTTCGCTTTCATGCCGCAACAGAGGCGACAGATCATCTTGATTTTTGGTTTGGGGATAGTTTAGTATTAGGCCTTGAAAGTGCCACAGGCTTCTTTTTGTTTCAATACAACGCGAGCTATTCCGTGAATATTCGATAGTAATATAATAATATATCTTTTATCCAATTTTTTTTTTCATTTTAAAACAACTTTACTAAAATAAGACGTTCTCAATTCAACTTAACTTTTTTTTCAATCATTACAGGTCGGTACAGAGCTAAAGGCGGTATTCCGTGGTCAAAACGCTCTGAAATGGCTGATCAACTGGGGCGAACCATGGAACCTCTCTCCGAGCGATCGCGTACTTGTCTTCATTGACAACCACGATACGCAGCGATATGAGAATGTGCTTACTTATAAGGAATCTAGGGCTTATAAGGTAAGAAATTCTTATCTTACTATAAGAAAATGATAAAATTACGCCTTGAAATGGATGATCAACAGGGGCGAATCCTGGAACCTCTCTCTCAGTGTTTTCATTAAACATTTATCTTGATAAAAGTAGCATACAATATTGAGATACCGAGATCTACATTGCTAAAGTGTTGACGAAAAACATTTAATGACAGTTCAGCTAAAAGTAACTCAAAATGTTGGTTAAAATACGTCTTGATAATTGCTGACTCAATAAGAAAGAATACAGTATTTTTTTGGCTTTTTTGATAAGAATCTCGTTGTAATAATTAAGACTGGTGGTGAACAATTCTTAGTGTAAATTCGGACTATAAATATAAAGAAAATGAAATAATTAATTTTCAGGCAGCGGTAGCATTTATGCTAGCACACCCGTACGGCTCCCCTCGAGTTATGAGCAGCTACTTCTTCAACAACGTCCAGCAAGGACCTCCAGCGGACGGCAATGGAAATATAATATCTCCGAGTATCAACCCGGTATTTTTTTTATTATTAATGTGCTAATTAGAAGCTCAGAAGAAGCGAATGTGGATTAGCGGTTCCAGGCGGCTTTTCATTCAGACGCACCCTGGTTCAAATCCGGCCTTACACCAATGACTTGTGTTTTCAAGTTATGTGTGGATTTGCACTCGCTTAGCGGTGAAGGAAAACATCGTGAGGAAACCGACATGTTTGAGGACCACAATATCCGAGGACATGTGTCTTCCGTGGAAGGACTTGGGCGGGCCACGATGTATCTGCCCAAGTAAAGTCTCCCCTAACGGATTAATTCTGCGGGGGAGTCACGACCCTCAGTCATGAGGAATACGACTCAAGAGAGAGAGAGAGAGAAGCTCAATCGAAATTGGATTTTGATAAAAAAAAAATCTATATCACTCCTTTCCAACTTCCAACCGCCCCCACCCCACCTTAAAATCGTGTAAGTTACTACAAATTTTATTCAGGAACAGTCCTGCATAAAACCTATATAAGCATTTACTCGGCTTTGTTTCAAGAATAGTCAATAGAAAACCCTCTTAAGGTCGAATAAGGATTGGTAGTACCCTTAAAGGGTCTCAAAGTGAATATTAAGTGATTACTGTCCGTAACTGACCGTAACCCCTTCGGATCGAACTGTGAAATGACCATCTTGGGAATTCGTGGGGTTTCGAATCTCGATAGATAGTGGAGTGTATATCTTGCTTGATATAGTTACAATTTTTATTTGTTGTTCTAAAAGTGATATGCATATATACTTAGCTTAAGTTAGATATTTTACAAAATGGTTCTATAAGATTGTATGACGGCCATGTATTTACTGGTTTGTATTGTTGTTTATTTGGTTTTATGCTTACGTTCTCATAACTTGTAATTATGATAGTTTCTTGTGCGCTGATCACGTGAATATATACACAAAATACAGTCACAAACCAACAACTAAGGCAATCGAGCAATAATATAGACACGATCATCACGGATCAATAAAAAAAAATTAGTGGTAATCAAGCATTGACTTTGTATTAGACAGCCAGCGTTATTAAGTAAAATACAGTCACGGAACACGTAGAAATTGGTACAATGCGCTTTATTTATTTATAATGGTACACAAAACAGAATGTGTTCCCAAATAAGCTAAGTATACATTCAAAACTGGTTTTGATCCAGAACAAATTCCTAAGATAAGTGTACACAGCTTGAACAACATAAATGCGATTCATAATTTCAAAAACCTGAGCTAGACAGAGAATTACAGTACTTAGCTTTTCTGTGTATATCTATTGCTGTCACTTTCGCTAGGTGCGAGTGTTCATTCTTTTTATATATTGACCGAACTTTAGATTATTTTAATATACTTATTAGATTATATTTACAGTTATGGATGTTTTTTTTTTTTATATTTGCAGGATGATACCTGTGGCAACGGATGGGTGTGCGAGCATCGTTGGCGACAGATATACCAAATGGTTGCATTTCGGAACGCGGCACGAAACACCACGGTACAAAACTGGTGGGATAATGGACATAATCAGATTGCATTCAGTCGAGGGAAAAACGCCTTTATTGTGTTCAACTTAGAAGGGTCGGATTTGAATCAAACTTTGCAGGTGAGATTAATTATTTTTTCATTTAAGTTGTTGTAAACTATATTGCTTACTAGATATAGTTTGCAACTTTATAAAAATAATAAAATTGGAATGAATAATAATAATTGATTTAATATTTTTTTTGTGTTATGGTTTTTGCGAAATGCGCTGTGTGTGATTATGACGTTGCTACTGTTCTGTTAATGTTTTATTTTTGTTTTATAAATACAAATGTACTATATGGAATTCCATTTTTTGTTTTAACTTTATACTTAGGAAAATAATATAACTCGATGCTTCGAGTATGTACATTAACACGTACTCATAAAAATAAATTAATCAATATAATACTTATCACGGTTTATAGCATCTATTTCAATGATACAAAGTAACCAACGTCGTCAAGTAAACAAATAAAGCATTTAAACTAATAAAAACACAATTCAAATAAGTACCAATCTACCGCTCACCACCACTTCTTTAAACGATAATAAAACTTCAAATAAAAGATTTAATGGTGCCATTTGAGGGTTTAATGATTTCTTTTACTACCCGTCTAGTCTTATTCAACTAGCGAAACTTAGCATTTTCAGTTCTGATAAAAGTCGTGAATGTGTTGCCAGAACCTGTCTAAAGAAATATCAGACAATTGAAAGTAAAGGCTGGTATACAGAGAAATCAAAATAAATTGCTTCAATAAAAACCACTTTTCTTTTCAAGAAAATATTGCATAAGACCCTTTTATAATGGTTCTGGAACCGCTAGGCTACAAGGCAGTTATTCATGTAAAATGAACACCCATATCTATTATGATATTTTTTGCACATGGTGGTTCTCAACTTGCTTTAGTTCCACTTTGAAATCTGTTTTAAGACATTTTAACTGCCTTTGTTCGTTGTCTCAACCGTTGACTTTTTGAAACTAGTCTTCGAAATAGACTAGACCAACCTTTATAAAGATAAAGATAAAGAATCTTTATTGATAATGTAAAGTTGTAACATACATAGGTATAGGTATAAGTACTAATATCACAGAATATGCTACACAAATTACAATATCTCGTCAAATTGAATTTATGACATTTAGTTTTTATAAAATTTTAGAAGTTACAATGTTTAGTTTTATTAATAAAATAATGAAAATTTTTGTTATTAAAATCATGTCAAACATAATAATAGGTATGTAATCATACGAGTACAATATGTCAACTTAAATAAATCTTGGTACTGTCATATATGTCACTATATAAACTTACCCATCAAATTCCTAGTCAAAACGTCGTCTTGTACCTTCCAAAGCGGGCATCGTCTCGGCTTAAACAATAGCTGAATCCCGTGATTGATGCTCTAAAAGCTTAGGTTAACAAGTCCGTTGAACTATGAAAGATATTTTGATAAAGTCTCAAATCAGAGATGAAAGGAATGAGCGATTATGGTAAAATTATTCCGCCGAGATTCCTTTGAGGATGTTTTCAATAAGTTTATCTTTCTTTTTAGTAAAAATTTCTTTAGATACAGATGTATTTTTAGATCTGTTTTAAATCTGTGTATCATAATGACGACTTTACATAGTTACAATAAGTTTTTAATATTAAAACTTTCGTGAGACATTTTATCAATATATTAACTAAACGGTTTTCACTCACATGTAAATCGTGTAAGTTGTTTACGCGTTTCGGATGTTATGACATCCATCTTCAGAACGTATAACAAATTAGTATGAGACAATAAGTTACGTACAATAAGTTAGTATGAGAGTCAACTTTAGTGCCAAAAGTTTTTAACCGGTTTAGAATCGTTAGAACCCCAGCCATCAGCTTTATTTCAAAAACTGCTAGTTTTTGTATTAATTATAATACCAATATATTAACTAAACGGTTTTCACTCACGTGTAAATCGCGTAAGTTGTTTACGCGTTTCGGCCGGGAGTAGTAACATCGCCTCGCCTCCACCCCCACCTCCCCAGGCCCCCGCGCCCGTGTCCCGGCGGGCCGCTCGCGCGGCGGCGCGCAGTCTGCGTGCTGCCGCGGTCCCAGAACATACGTTCTGAAGATGGATGTCATAACATCCGAAACGCGTAAACAACTTACGCGATTTACACGTGAGTGGAAACCGTTTAGTTAATATATTGTTAAAATGTCTCACGAAAGTCTTAATATTAAAATTATAATACCTTTTTGTCCCAGACTGGCCTTCCCAAAGGAGAGTACTGTGACGTCATAACCGGTGAAAAGGCACAGAATGGCTGCACCGGACGTAAAGTAACTGTCGATAATGATGGCAAAGCTAATATTCATTTACCAGGAAACGTGGAGGACTTACATTTAGCGATACATGTTGGTCCGAAGGTAAGAACGATTTCTATATATCACTTTTACTAAGTATTTGAATTTCGCAGTATATTTTGTCATTTGGCTGAATTATTAGATACAAATACAATATATTATTTCCGTTACATTAAATTAATTTGAGTATAACTAAGGAATTTCTAGTATATTTTGTTTCGGCGAATAGTATTTTTTGCTATGTTCATTAATTTGAGTAACATGGTTGTATTGAAACAAGTTTTAACACGAAATAGGCTTACGTTGGATTGCAGCCCGCCTGATGTTAAACCTCCGCTGTATTCTAAAATGCACGCTTGCCTTAAATAAACCTATTTACTCTGGATTTCAAGATCCCTGAATTGTAACTTTCAGGCTTTTCACTGTATTATAGTTCCCGTAAGGCATGATTTAATTTAGTTGTAATAACCGGCTAGCACTTACGTCAAAAATTACGTCGAAAAATTAGCTCGACAAGTTTCGGAAATCTGAGGTTTCCATCATCAGGTGGACGAGTCAGCACGCGCGTCCCGGTTGGCCGCCTCGTCCAACCGGGTCGTCGTCGTTTCAGGCTTTTGTTAGTATAAGTGAAGTAAAACATATTAAAATTGTATTTTTTCTTTTCAGTCAAACCTTGGAACACATCAAGAATCTGAATTTATAAGAGGCAGTGTAGAGTGATTTCAAAAAATCTTACTATTGGAAATATGATTACAATATATGTCTTTTCGTGCTTTCTTTTTATTTTATTTTTGTCTAAGATTTGATTGATGGTTTGATGCCCATTGGTTTTGTATAGCACGCACACAAAAATACTTAACGATTAATACAACCACGCATAACATCACCGCATACAAGTATATATTATATTATGTTCTTTATGTTTTGTTTTGTAAGTGAAATTAAAAATTGTGATGCTGTGGTTATTTCTGAAACCTCGCTTTACAGGACCATTTCGGTACCTAGTGCAAGTTTTCAGGGTTTCCTCGCGTACCAGATTATTCACTGCACCTGTAAACTGTACCTAAAGAATGTACGTATTAAGTCGTTTGTAAATAAATAAACAATTTGATTGAAACAATTTGATTGATTTGATAGAAGTCCTATGTCACGATGTAGTTCTGCTGCTAGCAGTGATTGGATTTATAACATATTGACAAACCGGCTTGGTGTTCAATCCAGTAATGAACATTTTGATATTTTATTTTAATGGTCATTTAATATTTTTTTTATTTGCGAACCTAAGTTTACCTATTGGCGTACTTTATGTAAGGTTTTTGGGTAAAACTTAATATTTTGAAAAAATAAATTGTACCCATATTACAAGCGGATGAAAGACGTCCGATTTTATATCGGAACCGCATGTGAACGTTCAACTCTACTAACTCGCGAGTACTCGAGAAATTTCACACACTAAATCAAAATTCACACCTGACAATATTTAGAGTATAACAGACTTCATAAAATGCAGGGCCTATACAAGACATAGCAATTCCGATCAAATCACAGAAACAAATCAAAAGCAAACAAGGAAACATTTCTTTGAAGCCATCAACAAAGGAAACACTGTAAACACAACATCAAAATTATTTCATACTAGTGGACGCCCGCGGCTTCGCTCGCATTATTTGGTAATGAAAATAGCCTATAACACTTCCAGAACGTCATACTACCTACATACCAAAATCATGATGATCCGTTCAGCCATACTTGCGTGATGTGCGTTTAAATAAACAGATAAAAATCTAAAAACTACTTAAACGTGTTCTGTTATCGATTTAATGTATGTACCGAAATATATTTCTTACCAAAATATACCTATCCTTTTTCGAATATATTCATTGGACAGATTTTTGACCCTCTTTAGCTTTATTATATGTATAGAAAATAGACTAAAATATAGATACATAGGTAATCAAGGGTTTTGGGGAATTTCAGTTTAAGTTCATTAAAATCTTGTTATTTTGTTCAAAGCGGTATTTGAAAATTGCGTTCAATTTCGAAGCAATTACTTTTTTGTAGAATATTGCCGAATTGCATGTTAGGTTTCTTGGTAATCATGATAAATGTGTTTTTACTAAATAATTATAGATAGTTACAAATACACAGGTATTCAATGAAAGATAAACAAATTTTATGTTGTTGTTATGTACTAATTCTTTATCTATATGTTACTACGGCTAATACCCGAAGTGCGGCTACACCTAGTTTTAGCGGGTTAGAACTAGGTGTAGCCACTTAGTCTTGGTTAAACCTAGTACGAGCCGATTGTTTTCGGGTAAAACTAGGTCTCAAGTCCTGTTGTAGTGCAAGTGTTGGACTCGAAGTCACTTGTCTGTGACAGAAGGTAGATTAGGTTCGTTAGGTTGCTTTCTACCACGCACATGCGACGACGAGCGAAGCGAGGAGGAGCCAACTTCTTTCAAAACATGTCTCGATTCGGGGTTTAACCAAGACTAAGTGGCTACACTTAGTTCTAACCGGCTAAAACTAGGTGTAGCCGCACTTCGGGTATTAGCCGTAACATATACCTACATACCTACCTACAATAAAGCTGAAGAGGGTCGAAAGTATGAACTTTGAAGATATTTAAAAAAAAAGGTTTGGCGATACTCGAATTGAAAGAAAGAAGACATTCCAACAATTTCTAGATTTTTTTCTGTTTATTTGTGACTGTTTGTCCTGTTTGTCTGTTTATTTAAACGGTCATCACACAAAAACGGCTGATCGGATCTTATGATTTTTGGTATGTAGACAAAATATGAGGTCTTAGGAGTGTCATAGGCTACTTTTTATCCTGAAATAATGCGAGCGAAGCCACGGCTGATGATTTATGTAATATTTTTAGGTGTTTTTAATCTGAATATGATATAAATGTTAGCATAAAAAGCTTTATATATAAATAAAAACTATTTATGAATAAGTACCTACCTATGCAAAAGTTACAAAAAATATCTAGCCAAGTTTTAACTCATCAAATGGATAACTTATTTCTATGAGAAAAAGACACAAAAAATTGTCTTATTTCATAGGAAACCACTATGTTTTATTGTTTATTTTATAGAAGACATTGGTACAACAATGGAACGTACTAGCACTTTTTTCAATTGTACTATCTTTGTTTTTGAACTATTATCTAGGATTATAAAAATTATGCAGATAAATAAAGATATTGAATCTGTTTATCTGAGAGTATAAAAACACAAATCACGGCAGGAGGCAACAGTAATCAGTTTAATTGTGTTTTTATAATAAGTGGTCGGTGGTAGAATTATATAAGGTATGTGGGATTATATGTATCTATTTTTAATTGTTTTTACAGGTACCTACATACAAAATTATCTCTGAAATTGGATCCCAAATTCAAGGGAAATTTTCATGGTTGAGGTTAAGGTACATACATTGAATGAGCACGAGATTTCTTCATTTCCGTTATCAAATTATTATATCAGATAACTTTTGAGTCAATCCAAATTATAATATACATACATAGATATCTATCTATAGGCGTATTCTGTAAATATTTTATAAATGTAAAATTTCATGCATCTTTGGGAGTGTGCAAAGACCACAAAACCGCACAAAACTAGAACAAAAGAAGGTACCAACATAAATCCATATTACGTTAGCAAAATAAACCTGCTTATACACACAGTTCCATGTTAGTCAACTTAAGCCAGAGCCTATTTTTTAAATCTTTGCAAATTTACTTTCTGAAATGTAAATTATTATTTTTTGTTCATACTATTATCAAATAATCCGCACCGAAACACACTACAACGGACAGTTTGATTAGTGAGAGCTCCTACGATACAGGTCTCGAACCTAGTGTAGGGCTCGCGTAATCACTTAGGAACCTTTCACTCACTGCAGTTAATAGTCATTTGTTTTGATTTTAATTCAATTTTAATAGAATTAAGGTTATATTTGTAAAATGGAAATAAATAAATTTTGTTTTTTATGTTTTTGTGTTATATGCAGTCATTGCAGGATAAACCAAAGATCGCCAGTCAAGCCGGTTCTACCGCTTCCTAGGCTACAAATCTATTCACGAATGAATATATCCATACGTGATACCGTATAATTGTGACGGGCGTGCCAGTTAGTAGTGGCTCTGCCTTCTAATCAAGGATTTCGGGTTCGGTTCCCGCATGACACTAATTTGCTTTAAATAAGAAATTAAGAATTTAAAAAGTCTATAATTACTTGTGTTGAGTCTGAATAATAAATATGTATTCAGAAAATAAAAGTGTATAAGTATTATATCCGTTATCTAGTACCCACGACACAAGCGTTTGCTTAGTGTAGGGCTAGATGGCGCTGTGTGTAATGTCCCGGGTATTTTTAATGAATGTGTATTCTAGGATGTTTCGGTCCATCCTAATCCTGTTGGCCGTGGCTGGGGCAGCGCTCGCCTACAAGAACCCCTACTATGCCTCTGGAAGGTCAACCATGGTGCACCTGTTTGAGTGGAAGTGGGATGATATCGCTGCTGAATGCGAGAGGTTCTTGGGACCTAGAGGATTTGGTGGTATTCAGGTATGATTGCATTTGGTTTTTACTGGTTTTGGTTGTATTTTTTCTAGTTTTGGAGGGCACTTAGATCAAGAATTAATTTTAAAGGTCATTTCAATTTAATACACAATGCCAATGCATTTGTAAAAATCTCAGCAAATGTCTTTGCCATATCAAAGAGAGTATAACTTACAGTATGATTATGCTGTGATTACTTAATGAAAAGTATTTATTTTAGTCTACATTTAGATCTGTGTCTTTGTTTGGCGTTGTGTCCCTTGGTTTTTTACAATAGTTGAATTAAACAAATCAATTTAGGATATCATGCAGAATAGACATGCTCACTAAATCGTCGTGATTTTTAGTAATTTAGTCTTTTAGCCAATGCCGACAACGTACTTTCTAGCCAGTAATTTTCATTTCGAGCTATATTTCAAGTTAAAAATTACCGAGGTTGGAAAAATTCAGGCGAAACTACATTACTTATTAAAACATACTCAGAAAGTCAATTCAGAATAAACAACTTGATAGTTTCCAGAATGGAAGTGATTTAATTCTTCGTTTTCTGACGTGTTTGGTAATTTTTATCGGCGAAGTAATTATCGACGAGTAAGTAACAATAAAAAGCGGCACAAAAAAGTAGGTACCTACTGAAAAGCATTTTATATTTTTTTGCAAATTAAGAGGTTTCAAAGCGCCGTCCTATGAAATTGCTTAATCTTTGCGCGAAATTCACACATCACAGCTAAATAAATAGGTACACAATTCACAAAGATCCACCACACCCCTCTGGTGACCAAATGGTGAAGTTGGTAACATGTGTTCTGATTGGTTGATACGGTATCCTGGGCTCTGACTGGACGAGACTCGCGAGCAGTTAACAACGCATATCTCATTGTTTATGCTGGGCATCGTCACATGCCTAATAATGACAGATTAATATTGATGACTAATCATATGATTTTGGAAATTGTCAATAACTTAAAATTAAATAAACCCTGTCTTCCCAGATCTCCCCTCCCAACGAGAACCTGGCAATCTGGTCCATGAACCGTCCCTGGTGGGAGCGCTACCAGCCCATCTCGTACCGCCTCGTCACTCGCTCCGGGAACGAGCAGCAGTTCTCTGATATGGTCAGGAGATGCAACAATGCTGGTGTTAGGTAAAATTACTGTTTTTCTGGGGATGTTTTTAGTCCTATCTAGTCATTTTCCTCCTTGCTGAGGGTTGGGACTCGTCTACAGAATCATTAGGTAAGCTCTCTTGGGTAGGTGCATGGTTTGAGCGACCAGATCTTTTTTATTTCTCACTGATGTCTTCAAATTTTGGGGTTCTCGAAACAACGATTTGATGTAGTCCTTCCTAAAGGAAACTAAGACATCTGGTCCAAGAACTGTAGCAAGTCGGTTGGCAAGTCTACCGTTTTAACGAGTACAAATCCATACATACACATTAAACATTCACAACAGAAAAACCACATCTGTACAGAACTAAGCAATTTGGTCCAATAGCCTCTCCTGATGCCAATGATACTTTATAACACCTATTTAACTAACTCCTACATATTCTCCAGGATCTACGTAGACGCCATCATCAACCACATGACTGGCACTTGGAACGAGAACACCGGCACCGGAGGCAGTACGGCTGACTTCGGCAACTGGCACTACCCGTCCGTACCTTACGGCAGAAACGACTTCAACTGGCCGCAGTGTGTCATCTCTGGAAACGATTATGGCTGCTGTCCTGATAGAGTAAGTTTCTTATTATTAAAAGGTTGGTAATTTGGTGTCTAGACTATTACGTTTATTAGATATCAAGGGAACGGACTGAATCAAGTGTTTTTTTTAGTCCAGTATCAGTATCGACATTTTGTATTGGAGCTGGAAATCCGAGTGAAGAATAAAGTTCTGTTGCCCAATTTGATATTTCCTCGACTAATTATCTACCTATAATTTTACAGGATCTAAATGCACATTTATTATCGGAACCAGCTGAATACTGTGATCTTATTTAAATATCATGTATTTTAGGCTAAATTTTAAATAAAAAAATTGTTCCACAGGTCCGCAACTGCGAGCTTTCTGGCCTCAAAGATTTGAACCAAGGCTCCGAATACGTCCGCCAACAGATCGTCGGTTACATGAACCACCTCATCGATCTTGGTGTTGCTGGATTCAGGTAAAATTACTGGCTGGTAATTATTATTATATTTTTCTCTCTTTTATATGTTAAATGTTTGACAAAGTGTTTGTGGTCTTTATCATCTAAATTCTGTTGTACCTAGTATGAAAATATGAAATTTCAACACGACATCTCGCCTTTATGCACTGCACTTGCTGTAAAAAAAGTGTTGTTGTTCTTGTTGTTCTTTCAAAGTATAATTGGATACATTTGAGTGAACGACTTCCCGCGTGGTTAAGTGCCTTGTACTTCTCAACTGTTTTGTATTTCGGCTAAACATACTCATTTTCTTGTACAGAATCGACGCCGCCAAGCACATGTGGCCCGGAGACCTCAGTGTCATCTACGGCCGTCTCCGCGACCTCAACACCAACCACGGCTTCCCATCCGGCGCTCGCCCTTACATCTACCAGGAGGTCATTGACCTGGGCGGTGAAGCCATCTCACGTGATGAGTACACGTCCTTAGCTGCTGTCACTGAGTTCAAATTTGGACTGGAATTGAGTAGGGCTTTCCAGGTACGATGTTTTTTTTTTTACTTTGGGGCCAATTCAACACTAGAGGGAACGATGTCTATTACTATGCTATTACTAATCACTTGTAATTTTTTAAACATGGAAAAACGAAATAACTAGCCCTTTTTCATAGCTCTTAAATTCTTGTACTGTTGAATAACAATAGTAACAATAACTGGATGAAGATAAAAAGTAGTCTAAGTATATCCCTTTTGGGAATACTAATTCCATGCCAAAATAATAACAACTCCGTAATGTGTAGGAAATTCATCAAACATTCACAATCCAACACTCTTACGACATTACATAAATTACAGGGTGGCAACCAACTAAGATGGCTTGTCAACTGGGGTCCCGCATGGACCCTCCTTTCTTCCGGAGACGCTCTGACCTTCATTGACAACCACGACAACCAAAGAGGTCACGGAGCAGGCGGCAACATCCTCACGTACAAGAACTCCAGACCTTATAAGGGTGCTATTGCCTTCATGTTGGCACACCCGTACGGAGAACCACAATTGATGAGCAGCTTCGACTTCCAGAACACTGAAGCCGGGCCGCCAATGGATAGCAGTGGCAATATTATTTCTCCTTCTATCAACTCGGTAAGTTTATTTCTAAAGTGTTATATATTTCTTCCTTACCTATAAAACACTGGTCTAGTCTAGACCGTGCATAAGATATTTTAGACGTTGGTGGAATATTAAAAAAAAGGTATTTTTTTTTATTTATTATCGAGACTTTTTTTTTCTTAATCGCTAAGCTTGTGCAAATCCGCATTACCTGATAATACGAAGTGAGTTTGTCGCATAATCTGTTGTATTATCTTGGTTTCTTTGGCAATCTCTTAAAATTCACTAAACGATAATACTTATATATTTGTATACGTTTATATAATTTCTAGAACAAAATGTATTGCTCGGGTGATATGATTGTGTATTAATCTAATTTTAATCCTCAATTTGATTGATAAGGAAACATTCCTGATTTGGCCACTTTTTAAGCTGATAATTTTCGGTTACTTGGTTGTCTAGCTACCGGTGGTTGTTAAGGATTATTGTGTATCTTTAATGATATAACTTGCGATAGAAGTCGTTTTTCTTCTGGTTATATCAGCAATTATGATATTAACGTAATAAGATTACCTATCGGTTAATTCGGTCGCTGGGATCATTTTCTTTATTTACTTAACCGCTAAAGTATAAATATTGTCGATTTCTACGGTACGGTGTCTACAATATCAACCCAGAATAAATCAATAAATACTTATTAGAAGTTAGTGGACATTGATAATTCTAAACCATCTTTTTATGCTAGTTGGTTAAAATATTTTTTACACAAGACAGTCAGGTAATTGACCTCCAATTCACCCGTCCAAATACAAGTCATTGGTGTAGGGCCGGATTCGAACCAGGTTGCGTCCGGTTGAAAAGCAGACACTGTAACCGCTGCGCCACGCTCGCAAGAACATATCAAAACAACTAAACCAAAAAAACTAAAGAAAACTAAAGAAAATCAATTTCTAGGACAACACCTGCGGTAACGGCTGGATTTGCGAGCACCGTTGGCGCCAGATCTTCCAAATGGTGCAGTTCCGTAACGTAGCTCTGGGAACTGGATTGAACGACTGGTGGGACAATGGAAGCAACCAGATCGCATTCTGCAGAGGAGGCCAGGCCTTCATTGCTTTTAACAACGATATGTGGGACCTGAACCAGACTCTCCAGGTAAATTTTACCACTTAACAATTAACTCAGTATTTATTCATTTAGTGTAACATTGAAATCCTTTATGTTTCAAAGTCTTATTTTTAAGATGAAAGCTGAGGAATATGGCTAGCAATCACTGTTAAATGATATATGATCTCATTGGAGCCAAATGTATGTAATAAGCCACACATTAGGACTAAAATGTTTGGTGTGAAATTCCTAATAGGTATTCTTATCCAAAGTTCGTTGCAAAAGTAACTGCTGTGCTAAATCGTTATTGCCTCTCATTAACAACGATTTGAATTTGCCTTTTTTAACTAAAACAGGTTTGCACTTGATCACAGTTTGCCAAGATGGTAAGCATGAGCTATGGTCTAAGATGGATCGTGCTTACCCCATAAGAACCGGTTCACTCTCGCTTTAAAGATCGCATTCTAACAGTATTGTTTTGCATAAAGTCATATGTTATTCGAATAAATATTCCGTTTTTCAGACCTGCCTCCCAGCCGGAACCTACTGCGACATTATTTCCGGAGCCAAGAGCGGTAATAGTTGCACTGGCAAGTCTGTGACTGTTGGCAACGACGGTCGCGCCAACATCTACCTTGGAGCCAACGAGTATGACATGGTCCTTGCTATTCACAGAGGGGATGATGTAAGTACTAACGTATATAGGAATAAAGTCCTTATTGTTAAGGTATTAAGAGTGGTAACATCTACACTGTCAAGTCTGTGACTGTTGGCAACGACGGTCGCGCCAACATCTACCTTGGAGCCAACGAGTATGAAATGGTCCTTGTTATCCACAGAGGGGATGATGTAAGTACCAACTTATATTAAACCACTTGTCAGAGAAAATAGTCCTTATTGTAAAGGGAATAAGAGTGGTAACAGCTGCACTGCCAAGTCTGTGACAGCAAGGACGGTCGCGCTAATATCTACCTTGGGGCCAACAAGTATAAGTATGGTGTTGGTCATCGCTATCCACAGAGGTGGTGATGTAAGTACCAACTTATTTTATCTCACTTGTCTGAGAAAAACAGTCCTAATTGTAAGGGTATAGTCAATTTTTTTTTTTTTTTACGATGACGAGATTTGAAATGATGATTTTAAATGACGAGACCGTGGAGCACGTATTACTACACTGCGAAGCAACAAAAGAGGAAAGAAAGAAGCTAAGACAGGCTCAAACAGAAACAGACACACACACTTGACGGTGCAAGCAGTTCCACTTCTTATACCACAACTCCTGCTGAGACGGGAGTAGGAGTGGAACTAGTATGCCAGCAACCCAAGGCTGTGCTCCGATATTTCAAGGAGCTTGGCTGGCTGGGTTAGGCAGAAATGGGGGAAATGCACAAAACGCCCCAAACGGGATGTCCGTGCAGGACTCATCGCCCCCACCTTAGAATTAAAATTAGAATTAGAAGGGTTTAGTGGAAACAGTGGCATTGGTAAGTACAACTTCACCTTAAGCCACTGCGAATAGCACGCATCTATTAGATTACCTTTTTGAAGTTTTAATGCAGTCCTATCTATTATGGCATTATATTTGAAGTAATCTATCAGTTCTCAGTAAAATTGATCAGCTAAGAAATGATTTTACCTTTGGAATATAACGCAAATATTAAAAAAGCGAAGAGGTAAAAATTCAACCATCCGAACCAAATTTAATGGTATTAAAATAACGCTTATCATCAGGCAAGATACAGAAAAGCGTGAGTCTCATGTAAAAAAAATATATCATTACTATTATATACTGGCTTATAGCGAATGATAGATTTAAACAGAACAATTTAAAACGACTTTTATTATGTAAATTTAACCCCCGATATAAACGTTTTATATAAGGATCTAACAACTCCCTAAGGTAGGGTCTCATTTTCCCTAACAAAGCTTTTTTGTTCAGAAAATGTCAAACCTAATTATTTTTTTCTTTTCTTTTCAGTCGAGGCTGTAAGCAGTGGACAGCTTCAGTATAATCACACACAAAGAGATAAAGACTTATTTGTATATTTACTTTTAGTAAAGCGTAAGTTTTTAATGCAATTTAAATATAATATTTTACTAATTCGAGCCGTTTTGTTTGCTTTCACATTTTTGACTTATGATACAAAATTTTAGTTTAGCTAGCAAAAGTATTTCTATTTTTTCTAATGTCTGAAAATTATAGGATTAAAATGATAACATTCAAAGTATGAATGTTATAATATTTTTTAATCGTTTAATTTGTCTGTGTCTTATGAATTGGATTTATTGATTCAAATCAAATATGTGTTTTATTCGTAGCAATACCTTAGGTACTAATATGTTAGAATATCATTTCCAATACCACATTAGTAGTTTATGCAACTGTCATATAATGAAGAGTTTATGAAACGAGCGCAGCGAGTTTCATAATAGTAACGAGTGTTTTAATACCCGTGTTATATGCAGTTGCATACACTACTTTATCTTCACTAATGCAATTAATCAAACAACAAGAGTAAAAGCTGACAATAGCTTATCGTACGTGAATTGTCACAGTGATTTTGCCGCCATTAAAATCTAACCAATGAGAGCGCAGCTGCGCGCATCAATAAAACGCGACCAACCTGATTGGCCCTGCAATCAGGTTGGTCGCGTTTTATTGATGTTATAATGAGATATTACGATATCGATGTGGATATTATACCATCATGTGAAATTGCTTAAATTGAGTGTTTTGTTGTCTGCGCTATAACAGTAGTAATTATAAGTCAAGTATTGGAAACATAAGTAGAATGTTACAACATTAGTGTAGATCAAATAATTGAAAACATTTTCGAAACAAATTACACCACCAAACAAAGTTCCGTAATAAAATAACACTACATTTATTCTAGCACAGTTGAATACATTTTTAATTTCAATTTTATATGCTCATGTATTTTGGCAGACCATTCAAAACACTTCGTAATTCAAAGCAAAATATGCCTTATTTTGTGTGTTTACAGTTTAAAATAGCTGAGCATGTTTGTCCATAAATCAATCAGGAGTCAATCACTCTTCCTCAAAAGCTGCATTAGCTATAAACATGTTACCGTACAAGTGATCAATCGGGTATTATTGCAAACACACTGACAGCTCAGTTGCAATACCTACCTGTTACCGCTTGACCAATGGTGAGTAGATGTAATGCAGAGTAACGTCTACAGAGAAATATTGAATGAAGTTTGAAGAAACAGATTATATTATACTGAGTATTTTTTCTCATTGGAATTTCTGGCACCTAGACCAACAAGTAGCCTGAATAAACCGCATAAACGACACTGAAAACTAATATAATTATTTATTATTATTATTTTTATTTATTTTTGTCATATCACACAACGCCATCTAGCCCCACACTAAGCTTACGCTTGTATCATGGGTACTAGATAACGTATATAATACATATATAATTTTATTTTGTAAATACATACCTACTTATTATACATAGAAACGACCAGACTCAACACAAGTAATTATAATTTTTTTAAGGTTCATAAATACTTGTGTCATGTGGGAATCGAACCCGCACCCCTAGATTAGAAGGCAGTGCCACTACCAACTAAGCTAACAGAGCAGTCAAAAAAATTGATTAGGTATTACTCGCATTACAATCTAGAAAGTATTTCTATTCATCCAAATTAAATAAATAAAATAATAATAAATATTCCGGGACATTGCACACAGCGCCATCTAGCACCACACTAAGCAAACGTTTGAAATAGATCGACCGTTTGAGTGTAATGAAGAAGAACATACATACGCACAGACAAGCACACACTTTTGCCTTAAAAAAATTGTTGGGATTATAAAAACGATAGCGAGTTTTTTGGTTTATTGGTCTATTGGTTTGGTTTATTGGTTGGTGGTGTATGTGTCTTCGTCTTGGATTTATGTGTGCGGGAGACAACACCCTACTCTAGTTACATAAAAAGTAATTACTCTGTGCTTTTTCTGCTCCGCAAAGCTCCCGTCTTCCTATATGGTACGTAAATATCCTGAGCTAAATATACTCCCGAATGAATCGGTTCAAATGACGCAGTTCCAATGATGTCGGTTGAATGATGGAATATTATTTATGTTCTGTAAATGTAATTCAAAATCGGCGTTAACAGTTTATGATAAGTTAGTTTAATTTATTAATGTCAAATATCGGAGCTCGTTTCCTTTGAGAGAAATGTTCAACAATTTACTAGTTGCTGAAAGAAAATTAACTCACGTCATGATTTGTTGTTTGTGAAGGAAACACGGAAGTGAAAATGAAATTTCTGTCGTGTTAACGGTTACTAATGCAAAGGGGTAGAAAATGAAGGAATTTGCCACTTAGTAGGATGTTAATTTTTAACCGACTTCGAAAAAATGAGGTTATCAAGTCATCGGAAAGTTTTTTTTTCTTTTCTTTATTGTTAGACTGGTTCCTAAAAAGAAGATTTGCGTAGTACGGTTTCTGATCGGTTTACAAGTTTTAAAGGCAAGATATCATTATATTATGTTAGATGTAAAGGAAAACATTTTTAAAGCCCTTATGTACCTAAATAAGGTATATACACAATTTCCTTCTAGGATGCTTCATTGCGTAAGTAACGTTGCTTACCATGAGGCGAGTTGTAGTCAACCGTGGCTCATAACAAATGTGAAAAAAAAAGTAAGTATCTGCTGCATACTTAATTTTATATGCTTAACAGTGTATCTGTAGGTTTATTGATTGACTAGCTGTGCTCGCGACTTCGTCCGCGTGGAATAGTTATATTGGGCATCATATTTATTTTTGCAAACAACCTCTTCAGCTTTATAAATTATAGCTGTTACCCACGACTTGAACCGTTTTCGCAGCGTACGCAACGGAAGCCCTCAAACATGAATAATTTTCCCCGTTTTTTCCACATTTTCCATTGTTTCTTCGCTCCTATTAGTTGCAGCGTAATGTTATATAGCCGAAAGCCTTCCTCGATAAATGATCTATTCAACACAAAAAGAATTTTTCAATTCGGACGAGTAGTTCTTGAGATTAGCGCGTTCAAACAAACAAAGAAACAAACAAACTCTTCAGCTTTATAATATTAGTATAGATTTGTTTTGTTTTTCATAAGTTATATTGGTCCAACAGATTATTATTTTTAGTACGGTTGTAGTCCCTGAAGAAAAACGTATTATAAGCCTTTTTTTCTTGAAACAAAACATGCAACGGCATATATATTCCCTTGTTCTTCATAACTCACAAAAAAAAAAACAACATATTAGTACAATCAGACCATCACAAATAGATAACCCCCACTTTTCAACAGTCCTTGACCCGGTCGAGTCCCGTAACTTTTCTGAGAAGGACTAATTACATGTATTGATCGAAACATGTAAGTACATGAATGTTGGTTGAAAGCGTTCGACAACTGGCAGAGAGTATGGAATAGGACTGCGTACAGAAAAGACAAATAAACTTTAGGTACATAACAAGCTTGTATTCACTTATGGCATAGATTAAGCACTTTGCTTTAGGGGTTTCGTAGTTAAGAATGCTCTAAAAAATCAAAATATTGCTAACGTTTTTCTATATCAAAGTTAACTGATCACTTGGTTAGTACGAATACTTTTCAATAACGTAATCTCTAAAGTTAGGTATGTTTCTAATTTTGCTCCAAAAGTAAACTAGGCAGGTAAAAATAAATAAATAAAATAAATATTTCATGACATATCACACAGCGCCATCTAGCCTCATACTAAGCTTACGCTTGTATCATGGGTACTAGATAACGGAAATAATACATATATACTTTTCTTTTGTAAATACATACTTATTATACATAGAAACGACCAGACTCAACACAAATAATTACAAATTTAAATATTCATAATTACTTGTGGTATGCGGGAATCGAACCCGCACCCCTGGATTAGAAGGCAGAGCCACTACCAACTAAGCTAACAGAGCAGTCAAAATGTGCTCTTACTCTGATTGTCCGACTGAATTTAAGTTTTTAAAACTCACGCTTAGTTCCCGAAGGCTTATTAATATCAGCAACTATTTAAGGTGTTACTATTTAATAGCTATCATAATATGTAAATGAAAGCAAAAATATCTTACTCCGTTTTCCCAGTACAGTGCTTAAAATTGATAGGTAGGTATTTAAGCATGGAATTGATGCCCCCATGTAGTTCGACGAGTGAATGTCAAACTTCAGTTCCTATGTGGGTTGCATGTAATCAGAAGTTTTTAATAGGTCCTCGATAATGCGATCAGACGACTTGTTTTTATGTTAGGCTAGTGAATGCATGTGGCTTTGTTCGCATTGTGTTGAGTTAAAATAGACTATGCTTCCCACAGAATTCTATACTACTCGTACTATTACTTGAAAAATACGATATTGTGGCTTCACTCCGTTGCAGTAAGAAAGACGAATAAACAGACAAATATGTAAATACTTTTTGATATACCTAAAAGTGTGATGAGATGAACACTTCTGTCTGGTTTTTGATTGATAGATATTCATCCAACTTTGAAAATATGATTACCTACTTTTACTAACTCGACGTCAGCGTCAGATAGTTTTAAGTTACTGGTAGGCGAGAAGTAGAAGGAAACTGGACCTGTTGGTAATCTCTTTTAACAGTGTACAAAACTTGCTTAATCATGGAGAAGTTAGTTCCTAGCCGAGATAATAAAAAGAACATTAATAAGGTAAATCATCTAAAATGATGATGTTCAATTCAACGTTGTGTGTAATAGTTTTCGCTTATTCGAGGTTTATGGTGATCATAGTTATTTTCAATACTAAAGGTCATTTGCACAACGAACCTGAAACACATTTACAATGATACTGACGAATATCCCCTTTACGTGGAAGTATTAAATATCTGGAAGGGTTTCGTACTAAGAATAAAGTCTGTTTTACCAAGAAAATACGAAAATAGGAACAATAAGTTAGTAATTGAAAACGAAAACATGTCATTTAATTGAGCAAGTGTTCTAAAAATCATTCGAAAACACAGTTCCGAATTGAATGTTTGTATAGGTAAGTAAAAAGATTAAAAAAATAACTATGATTGTTTTAGCTACTCCTTTTACGATCTCACTATTTAAAAATTTAAAATAAAGTGTATGAAAAGTAGGTAAGCAAAATTGGAAGCATCATTATTTATAAATCACACTCGCAGATACGAACCACGATCCTGGTTGGATCCCAGACCAATGACTTGTTTTCAAGCGGTTTATGGAATAACAACGAAGAAGAAGAACGATGAAGGAAAACGTCGTGAGAAAACTGGCACCGCTAAGCGCTCACTATGATGTATCTGATTAGGAGAACTCCCGTAACAAATTAATTACGGCGGGGCTAACGACCCTCAGTAAAGTGACTAACAAAGAGGAGGAGGACATATTTTGCTACAAATCTCTATAGCAAAAACTTTCTAGTTTTTTTTATAACCTATACTGTCCCAGTTCTGGGCAAAGGTCTTTAATAGTTAAGTAATTTAATCTTTCTTTAGTCTTTCTTCTCACTTTCTAATAAAATAGCTTTTAATAATATCCATCCGTGCACTCTAAATGGAAATATGACGACAGAAAGGGACGAGATTCAATTATCAACATCTCCCTTCATCTACGAACGTCTGAATAAAGGTATGGCGGTGAAACAAAATTACATTTATGTACCTATTTTATACGACACCATATAAGAATCTTTCAAGTAACTTGTTCAGAAATTATAAAATTGATTAAACACTCATTCAATTTGATTAACCACGGGCCATCTTTGACCATAATGTAAATGTATAGTTAAAGGTTTAATAAATAATTTTGATGAAAGAAAAGGATTAAGTAACAATCATTCTTACTCTTCCACCAGCACAACGCATAACAGATAGTGCTTATGGTAAAAATATTTTAGTAAGACTACGTAAGGTGTGATATTTCACAAAAAACTTCCGACTTCTATTCTGCCGTCGTAACAAAAAAGGGCATATCTTACATTATGTAAATTTTAAGAAAATCGGGTTTAAATATTTCAATTTCAAATGTCAATAATTACGCAACTAAATAGATATTTCGAAAATGTTTAAATGAAAATTATAGGAGTTTAACCATTACTAATAGATTATAAATACAATATTATGTATTTCATATGTATATAATATATAACTGAAAAAAATATTTTCAACGTAGCATAAAAAATCAAGAATATTATGTAATATTATGCTTAAAAGGCACAAATAACCAAATATGACCTTTTAATGTGATAATATGCGAAAAAAAAGTTGAGCATTACATTGAAAAGGCATATTTATTCAATTGTGCCTATGCTTTGTACTAAAGTTGTCAGTATTAATGCACATTTAGTAAAAAAACGGTTATTAGGACACAAATTTTTATTATAAAATGTTATCAGAAAAATTCTAAAACTAAATATTTATGTTATTTAACAAGATATTTAAAGGAACTGTCATTCATATCAATTAACTTAGTTTAATTTGTACTTATGTTTTCAGTATCTTAAAATCACAGTATTTATTCAAAAAATCACAATAACTTTTACTAAAATCACACAATTTCAATACCTACTTAAATCATACCTGTTTTTATTAATATCACAAATTCAAAATCAATCAAGAAACAACAATAAACTTAAGGCACTATATATTCTAATTATATATGAGACAGTTTTAGACCGTACGTAATTACGACCTTCCTTAGCATCATTTTCTCTGTTTTTTGGTCTTTCTGGTTTTTTTTGAGCTGTGTTACACAAAAAGAAATATTTTTGTTCCATCCAAGACATTTTCCAAAAATTACGATTTACTGTTTTGCGATACTCCTCTGAAAAGCGCGTCGAACATTTTTTTTACAGACATTTTCATGGCATCCAGGTTTAACAAAATATTTATTAAATATTTTTTCCTCTCTCTTTTGTCGCTTTCGATCTTTGAGACTAATGTTATATGTTTGTCGCTTTCTTATGTTTCCTTTCTTTGTCAATTGAACGTGGTTTGTTTCTTCATCTGAATGTTCCGGTGATTCTAAAATGATTTTTCCTAGAACTCGCTGTGAACATGGTATATAGTCAGATTCGGAATCAGTATCATCACTGTCCATTTTTTCATGTGTTTTTGGTATTTCATAATTTTTGTCTAATACTGAATCATCAGAATCAAAATCAGACCAAATATCCTGTGAGCACGATAGTGGCAGTGAGTTTTGAATCCCACTTGATGACGGTGCGGGTGTCCATTCGTCAACTGCATTATTACCAATAATTCCTAAAGCACTCACTAATTTTGGGGCTCGTGACTCCTTATTGCTGAAAAAAAACAATACTCTCAATTTGATTAATTGGCGAGGAATTTCGAGAACGCACTGAATACAAACTTCATCAAATAGGTATAAATACCCCAATCAAAAAGTGTCACAGACTAGGTAGAGAACGCTACGCAAAGTGCAGAAAATATGGCGGCGCTACATGAGTATACTTGTTTAGTTTATTTGTCCTTTTCCAGATGATTAATAAGTAAAAAGTAATCTATAATAAAGTGAAGAATAACAGTACATTTTGACATCATACATAATTTTTTTTTTGTGTAGAAAAATTATTATGAAATGAGTGCCATTTCTAGACATTTTGGTATCACTGTATTTTTAGCTAAATAAAACACTTAGAAAAAAAAATATCCGCAAATACACTACTTAACACTTGAATCAAAATTCAAACTATTACTTAATAACGCGCAAATAATCTATAAAGTAGGAATGCACAGCATCGCAACGTCACAACGCGCGTCGTACAACAACTTTGTTATTGTGTGACGTGCGGGCGTTTACCGATTCGATGCCATACATACTCGTACCTAGCCTAGATCATTCGTGCATTACAATTATGAATTAAGCACTGTTAAAAACAAACTAAAATAAACTTACCCGGAGCGGCGCGCTGACAAGCGTGGTCTCGCCGTGATATGTCAGGCAGGCACAACTGGCGCAGTTTCCTACGTATCTCGTCCCCCGCACTTCACCGCCACTCAAACATGTTTAGTTGGAAAGGCATAACAGCCGATGTGACTTTCTTAAAATAAACTATTAAGTTGTAGTTTAGATAGTAAAGGCATAACTGGCAGATGTGCTTTTTCTTTATAAATAAATGCTATGGTAAATTTTAAAACACGACACGTTTGTCACAGTTAAGCCTTAACAATTTTAATGCAAGATAATTGTGCCTTTTCAATTAGTCAGTTTAAAAATATTTTAGTAAAATAAAAGTACCAACTACAAATTTGTGACCTTTTTACGTGTCCTACGTCAGATATGCTCTTTTTACAAACTACAAACCAAAAAAATATTCAGTTGTGCCCTTTGAGCTTAACGTTATTTCGTGAATCTTGTTCTTAAAATTTTACAAAAAATTTAGCAGATAAGCCTTTTTTTCCTGATTCCAAATATGTATGTAACTCAATTTTGGAAAAAATGTTAGTTGTGCCCTTCTTTCTTACGACGGCAGTATTGTTTCAAGCGATTTTCAGGACAGAAATACTAATATCCGCGCAGCCAACAGCAAACCCGATGCTTTCTTTCTTTAGCTCGTCAGTTGTGGCTCGGTCGTGCTCGTGGCCAGACGTATACGCGCGCTCCCTATTTTCCCGACGTAAATTTTTAATAGCCCTTCGAAAACTGAAGGTGGAACCTCAAATTAATTTCGAGAACCGATCGAATAGTTTTTAAACTCCATGTTTAGTGTTCCAGTGAAGTGAAATGTCGATACGTGTGTTCAATGTATAGGTTTCGTTAGATTGACAACTGGGGCGTAAGGTTCGTCGGTAAAGTGCGAATAACTTAGTTTTTTGAAGTGTACACGAGTGGGTATATTCGAGCAAGCGTCCTGAGATTTCTGTTTTGGACTGGTAAGATCTTTGATTTTTTTATCTAGTCATAGTTTTAAGGTATTATACGAACCATTTCTCATTGGTTTTTGACATCTTTTGGAGACGACATCGTTTTATTCCTTAGAATATGACGTAGTCTTTCATTAATTTCTTCATCATGTAAAATATGTTTAATGTTTATTGTTCATTACGAATGCGTAATGGCCATGAGTTTTCAAGATACCCTGAGGGAAAATTTAATTGCTTCTTTTGAGCAACAAAAAGGTACTTGCGAAGAAAAGAGGGTAGATAGAAAAAACTCATCATCTCCAAATGTTGATTAGTGTATTTGTTTTGGTGTTCTAATATGTGTATTTATATGTTTATGTACCGTATTTACGCTTCATTTATTTTATTTATTTACTTCATACAAATTGAAGTAAGACAGTCAAGCACAGACAACAGATAATAAAATTCAAGTCAGGTTGGTACAGAATTGTTAAAAAAAACATGTTTTTTATCGTACATTCTTTCTACAATTAACTAAATATATTATAAAGTTTCATAAAACCTTCACAAAATAATCAAAATGTATAAATATAGATAAATCATATCAAAAACTCGAGAATACAAATTTTATTATTCATCGTCGTCATTCCATCACATTAATTCCAATAGATTCATATGGAAATTGAAATCATATCGCTTTGAGCCCCGAAGGGTAATTTCGGTACAAATTGTCATTTATCCAGCAATTAGCTGGAATTGCGATCCGTAATATATCGTAATCGATGTTTCCACTTTATTGAGGTGGACCGATCCACAATGTATAAGGAATTAGCATAATTTGAGTGTATCAAGCTTGAATCGTCCTATTTGCGATTTAATGTTAGAACCGATATAGCACGGTTAAGTGAGGCGACCGTCTTATAAAATTTATTACTTATTTACTGGCTGATGTGAAACAGTCACGATTTTCTCATATACAAATCCGCTATTCTGTTCGTATATTCTAAGTCTGTCTGTAATAAAGTTACTTTAGTGGAGTTTTATATCAATTTCGATAGTATTTAAATTAAGTCTAAGTTTAGTTAAAAAGGTCCAAGATTTTTCAAGAACCTCTTGGCTTTTCTCAACTGTAGTTAACAATTTATAAAATACATTCATAAAAACACATACATTGCCTTACACAAGTGGAAGGAGAACGTTGAATTTAATACTAACACCATGAAACTTCTACTCAATTACCAGTATTATGTAAGTCCATTCAAATACCATTGCTTTGTAAGCCAGAGTGATTTCGAACGAGCTACGCAACAAGCGGAACAATGTTTCTGAAATATACAACATTTCTGAAACAGTGTTTGTAAATAGGTGTTTGGTTAGATCATTTTCGAACAGCGGTTACGTTCAAAGTGGAATTGAAATCGCTAAGTAGGTATTGAGGTAGCCAATTTTAGAGATTGGCGTAATTCATTTGGTATTTCTTGATCAGTCGATCCCTACTAATCTTTATATGTGGTATAGGCTCACGCTTGGCCACAACTCATCTGATGCTAAGCATTTTAGCAAATGGCGATCTGGTGTGCTTGCCTAGAAGAAGTCTTTGATTTGAAATTTAGATTTTACTGTAACTGTAGTATTTATCTGGTAGAGGTGAAAATTATTAAAAAAAATATCGTATGCCTATATATTAAAAAACAGAGGTCGCTCACCAATGCGGTGGGTTGACGATATTAGAATAACCACAGGGAGCACCTGGATTTAATCTGCGCAGGACCGGGTCGATTGGCGAACTAGCAGAGAGGCCTATGCTCAGCAGTGGGCGATAACAGACTGATGATGGTTATGCCTATATGAATAAAATACCGACGTCATTTTCATTTACCTACTTTTTATAGCTGACTTATGTAATCTTTGTTGTAGATTTGTACATAAACAAAATATTATTATTCATACAACCCACATATATATAGATATGTATAGTTAGATAGTAAAATATTAATTACAAACATCAATATGACAGAAAACTGTCCGGAAATAAATGTTTACTTAACATTTGTAAACATTTATTGAGGAAATAAATCTTTGTCACTAATCTGACAGACCTGTTTCCGGAATAAATCTATCCATGATATGTATTTTTGTAGTTTATTCCCATAAAATATTAAATACAAATTAAACGTATAAAAAATTGTACAGAATCAATTCTACAAGCTGTAACAAATGAATTTTCCAGTTTCTGTTTTCAATTAACCACGGTTTATTGTGCCTATTGTGTTTTGTCTTGGAAAGAATATTAAAATGACCTCAAACAAATGAAGATGATTACAAATACTTTTTGAAACCGAGCATCTAAGTACTTTCTATTTTTAACCGACATGCATGTATGTAAAATATTTGTATAATTTTAAAATAGTTCGTTACTTTAATTTCTTGATAATCATAAATAAAGAATACCAGCATACCATGATATTTATAAATAAGGAACCCTTAAATCTAAAACCAAAACTAATACATGAACAGTTTCCGACGTTATAACAACGTTATACCAATTAACTCAGCTGTCCAGAACACGAGCGATGTATAACAAAATAGATTGTATAATTCAGAGACACCTAAAGATGGAACCTAAATATGTATCAGCCACGAATTTAATATGCAACGAATAAATACTATTGTTATTTTGGCCTACCCGAAAGTTACATTTTATTGAATAAAATTTTAATAATCGTAAAATAAAAACTTATTTATGTGAGTGGTGAAACAAATTGCTGCCACAAGATACCAAAAAGCTATGCATTAGCAGCCAGTAGGTAATCCTTTAATAATTTAATGAATTAAATTATTTATTTTGCGGAAACTATATTATGCCAGTAGGTTTAAAAACATAAATAATTTTGTTATTTTATTTTACAAAGGAGCTGTCAGTTGTAAGTTTTACAAAATCTTCGCTAGGTATCCAAGGATCCTTGTTGTTTTATTATTTCAAATCAAACTAGATATCTAACTATTTAAACATAACCTACCAAGTCTACTTTTTGATAAGCGACTGGTAAACCACGTATAAAAATAGTAAGCGAGTCCGTAATTTGTAAGATCATTATAGACAATTCTTTTACAGTACATAGCTTTACAGAGCACAACTTATTCAAACTTACTATTTGCGTATGTGTAATGAATTTTCTTTTAATGAGTAGTATATAGAGTACGATGTCTTGGTATATACTGCAAGTATGTAATAGCCTTATTTAACGTTATAATAACAATGTCAGGTTCAAAGGTCTTGTATTTTGTTTTAACTAGAAAATGGTTTGCACTTGACCGTAATTCGCCTGATGGTAAGCAATCATTACCGTCTAGGATATATCAAATGTAAACAGTCTTTCACAATTAGATATACCTTTTCCATATTCCATACTACCTATATATTTTGGAAGATTTTGGATTTTTTTCGGGCTTTTGGAAGATGTTAATTAAGGCATATATATATCCACTAATTTTTTCAAATAATTATAGTTTTATGTTATTTTTCTAACTGAATAAAAGATCTCTCGTATTTATTATAAAAAAAGGTATAGATTAAAAATAGTCCTGTATTTAATTCAGATACTCAGCTTCAATAGACGCATAGCTTACATAGCGCGGATACCTGACAGCCCGCAGGAATGTCTGACTCTTATAGTAGATAAACACGATTAGTTTTATAATACACGGGGTCAGTTACTCAACGAACTAGTTTCAATTTACGCTGATCGGTTAGGTGTGTCTCGACTAGGCCTCTTGAAGTAATTTAAAATAAACTTTTTTAAAACTCAGCAGTAAAGTTTGCCGTTTTAGCCATAGGATAAACAGACTTTTCATAAGATTAATGTCACCTTGGCAACAATATCTAACAAACTGTGAAGAGCTCTCGTTTATCCAAGCATTTTATACGCAAACTTGACTCGCATATGTTGAGAAGGTTATGAACCGTCATTTTACAGAGATTATCTTATAACGATATGGCATTTTTAATAGAATTTTGAGTAAAAAAACAAGAAATATCAAACAAAGAATTAGTAATCATACGTTTACATATCACATAATCTCAAAATACTGAATTATGCGTTACTGTGTGGGAATTCAATGCAAATGAGAACTTTGAAAATAGTTCTTGTCTATTTTCGCTACGATTTCGGTTGGCTGACTTCAAGCAATAAATAATAAACTTAGTTCCTCTAAAAAACTAGTATGTTTTTTGTAGCATTTTAGCTTTTTTAATGATTTAATTAATTACTTCATCACATCAACTTTCAGTTAAAATTAGATTGAGGAGTAAGAAACGTAATATTATATATAAAGTATTATTTGTATTGCATGAGCAACACAGAACAAAATGTTTGCACAATTTTCTGGCATTTTCACTGATTTCAATCAAAATTGAATTCTAAATCTCGTTTTACAAGCCCTCTTAATTCAAATTAGTTCCTTTAATGTAGAATCTATAAAGGATATAATCAAAACCATCGAGACAGTTTTGAAACGACACTTCGCTTCGAGTAGCTTTGATCGCGTGCGATCATTCCGCCTTACAACGCTGCCGTGAACTTTGACTTGAAGTGATTTGAGCTTTTAGTGAGCTTTACCAAAATATCACTGTATCGATAAAATGTTGCTTAATTTTCTTTTCCTTTAAGTCCTACGAGTAAATCCTTTTCAATAAAACGTAAGTCGTCGAGTGATAAAAAATATATCAGTGTATTTTATCTTCTCACTTTATCACGTATGTAATGCTCTTCAATTGAAAGTACTCAATGAACAATTTATTTTAATCAAGCATGACAAACACCAGAGAAACTAAACGAAAAATTAATAATTATGGGCGCTAGGTCCCAATAGTTTGTTACAGTAGATATACTAATCAAGTTATCTATGTTGAGTAACCCTTAGGGAAATTTATCCAAGCAAGACTTGAATTCGGCAATATCCAACATTAAGTTATAAATAAATAAATATTTCAGAACATCACACAGCGCCATCTAGCCCCATACTAAGCTAACGCTTGCATTGTTGTACTAGATAACGGATAATATAATATACACTTTCCTTTTGAAATTTATACTTATTATACATAGACACAAGCGTTTGCTTAGTGTGGGGCTAGATGGCGATGTGTGCAATGTCCCGGAATATTTATTTATTTATTTATAGAAACGACCAGATCTAATACAAGTATTTATAATTACTAATTATACCATTCATCATACTTAAACAACAAAAGCAATTTTCAAGTGTAAAGGACTAGATATTAATTAACAATATGTCTAAATACTGCTAGCATTCTAAGATGGATGCTCCGTTAGATCTCATTATTCGATCACGCAATATCTTACAAGACCTGGCGTTTGTAATAATAGTAGAGGAACCCTCTCAGACATTGTCTGTGAATATTTAATGCAAGACTGTTAAGGTAAAATAGGTATATTAACATACAAACTGGTAAATTAAGATCAAAAATAATTATTATGTGAAGCACAAAACGATGTGTTTATGTGCAAAGTTTTAATATGCCTTGTTTGAGGTATTTAAAAACTGACGAGTTGAAAACCAAACATGGGATTTATAGTTACTGTGACAAACATATTTTATTGTTAAAACAGGAATCACTACATTGAGTTGTTTAGTATAATAGTTCTTCAGTGTATATTATGTTTAAATACAAGTACCATCTTTTTTACTCCTACTACTTATATAAACTTAACAATTATTTTTTATGAAATATAATATAATTTAATACGACTGAAGACTAACCTATGTTTTAAAATTTAGAGAATATTAAAATAGCTTAGCCGATAAAAGATTTAAAAACTATAAAATAATGTCATATTTAATCGCACTCTTTCTTTTGCCAGGTAGGTAATTATGACCGTTATAAAAAAGGTAACTAAGACCGTTCTTACTTAAAAGTACCGTCAAAACATTGTTTAATATATACAAGTAGACATATACATAATATTTTATAACATAAAACTCCTGCAAAGCTCTTAATTAACATTTGAAGCCGTGGGCAAGCATCTTCCAAGCGCTCGAGTAAAATCGCCGACGCGTCTACTTGAACTCAACTTGAATGTTTACACCTTGTTACAGCGTAATAAAGTTCTCACATCGACTTTAGACGTAGACTTTATAACACAGGAAGACCTAATTTTACTAATGATATCTATTATTTTTCAGTCATCTTAATAATATTTTTAAAAAGAACTATGCATATGCATAGTTCTTTTTCATAGAATAGAGAAGTAAACTGGCATCTGTCAAAATTTGTATTGCGACAGTATTTGTCACCGAAAGTCAGTCATATCGACTTTAGACGTAGACTTTATAACACAGGAAGACCTAATTTTACTAATGATATCTATTATTTTTCAGTCATCTTAATACTATTTTTAAAAAGAACTATGCATATGCATAGTTCTTTTTCATAGAATAGAGAAGTAAACTGGCATCTGTCAAAATTTGTATTGCGACAGTATTTGTCACCGAAAGTCAGTCACGTCCACTGCCATTTCCTGTCTAATATAATGTAGCTCTCTTTTTCCCTGTTTTTTTTGTAGTGATGCATTAGAATACCAGATCTTCTGAAGCTACATCCGAACAAGCAACAGTATAACTCAATTTGGATAGTATTGGTGGCATTTTTGTTTGTCTGTGTGTTCCTTTTACACACTGCAACTTGGTTATGGATCATGATTTTAGTTAGACAATGTATGCTGGATCTTGAAAGTGATAATATGTGTCAGTAGGCTACTTCTATAGGTATTATTGTCATTTTAGCCCCTATACAACTAAAGTGACAGTACCAAGATTTATTTATGTTGACATATTGTATGATTATATACCTACCTATTATTATGTTTGACATGATTTTAATAACAAAACTTTTCATTATTTTATTAATAAAACTAGACATATGTAACTTCTAAAATTTTATAAAAACTAAATGTTATAAATTCAATTTGACGAGATATTGTAATTTGTGTAGCATATTCTGTGATATTAGTACTTATACCTATGTTACAACTTTACATTATCAATAAAGATTCTTTATCTTTATCTTATTAGCATTGTTTTTTTTTTCATATTTTTTGCTCTGATTCGTCGCAACGATTTATCGCATGCCATTTATTTGGCATGTGTGATATGTGTATTTCAAATATTGTACGTCACACAGAGTTGTCTTTTAGGTGTGCTGCCATCGACTCTTGACGTACGTTCAACTCATAAAATCAGACCTTCCCTCGCGGTATACTGTGAACTAAAATAGACCTTATCTTAAGCATTTATGGTTTAAATTAGTTTACTAATTAAGTATCTAATACAGAAACTCTGGTTGAAGAGGATTACAAGACACCTATGTTGAGTTGGAACGATCTTTACGAACTAATGAAGAGTTTTAGACTTTGAATAGAGAGTTTGAAGGCATGTTCCATTCATTACCCACATTGTGTAGGTTATATTGATTTTTATACCAGCCTGCAGAGTAAAGTAATAGGTTACTTGTTGTCTACTTTTTAGCATATAAAACTGGACAAACAAAGTGTCATGAGTTGTTATCCGTTATTTATATAAGTATTATATCCGTTATTTATCACCCACGATACAAGCGTTTGCTTAGTGTGGGCCTAGATGGCGCTTTGTGCAATGTCCCGGAATATTTATTTTATTTTTGTTTAATACTGTATTTATTATTTACCCGTAGGACCTTAAATATGGCTTTTAGAATGTATATATTTTTATTTTGTTTGAGTTGAGCTAAATTAAATCAACTATTTCAACGTCTTATTTTAACAATATATGAATTTACTTTTAAAAAATCGGTTCATAAATAACGGAGTAATCGCGTAACATATCTACAAAAAATAATAACTTTCAGAAGACTTGATAACCTCCTTTTTTTGGAAGTCGGTTAAAAAATGAAGTGTAATGAACTTTTATAACTTTCGTGAGCATTTCAATTTGAACTATCTAGATGTAAATACAATATTAACCTTACACGTAACCGCAATTTTATACACGAAACAATAAACGAATTAACAGTAATTACTTCCGCAAAACGAGTACTTCACGTTTGTAGTTTTAATCCGTTAATGAATTGCTAATAGTTATAAAAACATAGATACGTCACTATTATATAATTACTCTCTCTTTGTGTCGTATTTCCTCGTGACTGAGGGTCGTGACTTCCCCGCAGTATTAATTCGTTAGGGCAAATACAGTCATATCACTCGCTATTTTATTATTTTTGAAACTAAAAATATGTTTCATATGTTATTTTATTGTAACAGGATAAATAGCGTTTTAAGTTTTGATCGGCGATGAAATATTTTCCACTAAAAAACTTTAACTTCGACAAGTAAAACTAATAATAAATAAAAAATAAATATTCCGGGACATTGCACACAGCGCCATCTAGCCCCACACTAAGCAAACGCTTGTGTCGTGGGTACTAGGTACTACTACTACTTACTATACAACTATGTATCATCAATTGTTTATGCCACCAATTTTTGACGACTTATTTATATAAATATAAATTATAAACATAAAATGGTATAGAATTATTTCTGAGATCCATTACTTGCACTGCACTGCACTGCACTGTAAAGAACTTACTAACAAGTAAGATATAATCAATCGAAATATTAGTATAAAACTTGGCCATTTTTATTGTGTTTACGCATCTTCTTCTTTTATTTATCAAAGTGTTAACTAAATTGGCAGCATTTTTCCGTAGTTAAGCTCGGGGCAATCTATTAGGGGCCAATTACACGAAAAACGTGAATTACGTACACGCATGGGGCAGTCATTGGTAATCTAAACCAGAGACACCTATATTTTATTCCTCTATCTCTCTCTTTCTCTCTCTCTATCTCTTTGTGGGATTGTTAGCCGTCAAAATATATATCACATTTTTAGATATTAGAAATGGAACCAATTAATCATCTCTCAAGATCGCCACACTATACACGGTTTTCTGTTACGCGCACCCATTGCTTCCAAGCCAGTGCTGATCTTTCGACTTTGACTCTTGGAACCAATTGCTCTGTTTATTGAAATTCTTCTATAAATAAAGCCAGAACATTATCATTTCAGTTTTTTATTTGAGTTTTTTTCTGTTTGTACCTCTGTAGTATCGTATAGTATGTGTATTATTTTTTTATTACGTGGGATAGGTTTACGTTTGACTACTGCCTGCACGATATTTAGCATTGCTGCAGCCTAGGGTGTAACACGCTTACCCAGAAGATACCTATTAACTCTAGATTCGAAGACCCCTGGATTGTAGTTAGCAGAAAAGCTTTGCCGGAACTACTTATCAGGTTAGTTTTTTGACATATATGTGACCGTTTGCATAAATATAATGACGTGTCTATTGTGTGTAAAGTGTTTGGGCAGGGTAAATGGTCCTGAAATATTTTCGGCAAGGGCTTGTAAATTCTTAAACAAGAACCGTACATCAAAATGATTGGTGGCGTGTGGTTAAAATTTGAGAAGTTTTCTTAGTCTTTCCGCAATTTGTAGTTTATTGTTATGTAGTCAAATGTGTACATATACATAGGTAGTTAATGATGGACCAACCACTTGTAGTTTCACTGACATTATAAAAAAGATTCCAGGAAAAAGTGTACCTATTCCTTCGCCCTTTTACTACTATTTTAACCTGTGACACTCCTAAGACCTCACCTCATACTTCCTACATACCAAAAATCACGATGAACCGTTCAGCCGTTTTTGCATGTGCTTTTAAAGAAACAGACAAAGATAAAGAACGACACAGAAAAACAGTCAAAAACTGCTGATACGTGTTCTGTTATAAATTTAAGGTATAGCCAAACATTTTTTTTTCTAATTTCTTTGTTCAGCTTAATTATATGTATAGATAGACGGTACTAACTTAAATGTGTTATATACATAACTTTGTTTTAGTTACTACGCCCATATTAATATCGCACTTACAAGAAGTTCGAGCTTACAAGTTCTAGACTCGCAGACTTCATTATAATATTATGCTTCAGGTAATATATACATACGTACTTATACGTATTACTATGTAAATACATATAGTTTTTTTTTTATTGAATGTGAAAGACGAAGTCCAGTATAAGGGATTTTTAATTTACCCTAAGTTTCCCTAATATGGCTTAGCGATTATAAAACTATACAAACTGTCAGGCTCTTAAATTAACGTTTATTAACTTTGTCATAATAGCACTAATCATGAGCGAAAATGGATTGCCATTTAAGGTCACCCATCCAAGAGCTGGTCCGCATCAAAAGTTGGTTAACATTGATGTCTAGCAATTGACATTAAAGTGCAAGTCTAAATAAATACTTACAAGTATGATGTAGGAAAAAATTTCATACTATCCAAACTTGCAAGTATGTAAGTGTTATAAACTCCAAAAGATGCAGTTGATATTTTTATGTTTATGATAGTGAGATATTTATCTCACATATGGCTTTTAAAATATGCTCACAAAATGTGTCATGAAAATGCAGTATTTTGTTACAATGTTTCTGAATCCATGTTTTATTTTACAAAATAAATTGGACACTCGTTCTTTTAGTATTAAAATTATACAACTCACAGTTTAACGATTATGCAACTTAAGTGTCACATATTATGAATCATCATCATTATGAAACCCACTGCAGGGCATAAACCTCCTCCCTCTTAAACCAAATATGATACATAAATTCATATAGGCGACACAGAATACACAAATAAGTAAACTAACAACTGCATTACTATCAACCAAAAATAAATCAGGTGATCTCATAAACATCGAACAGAATACAAGAAGTAGGAATAAAATACCTTTGAGAATCACTACTCCAATTCGTAACACAAAAGTATTCAAACTCAAACTTGTCACCTTAAAAAAGCCGTATATTAAACGAAAACGTAATAACTCCTAAATTAGGAGCTAAACGATCAACCTAGAATTCACAATACCTTCTTAATACCTACCTGTTTACTGTCTACCTACTTTCTAAATTACGTCGGTGATATCCATGCGTATAATTCGCAGTTTTTTAAGAACAGTACCGTATTCAAAGAATTTATGGGGGCTAAAATAGACCTAAACTGTAGTACTGGTTTAACTTTTTTATTATATTGTTAAGTAAATAATTTTGAGGGTTCCGATTTATCATTTTTCATATTATTTGTAAGAATAATAAAACATTTTCAAATAAGATGCTACTGCAGCTTTTTTAGTCATGCCATATTAATTAAAATTATATTCAAGTAAGATGAAGCATTACATATACCTAGAGGCAAATCCAAGCAAGACGACCACTATGTATCTGCCCAACAGAACTCTAACGAATTACTTCTGCGGGGGAGCCACGACCCTCAGTCATGAGAAAACACGAGTCAAAGAGAAAGAGAGAGAGTGGCAAATATTTAAAAAATCAATCGAATTAATCTTAATATTTTTTCAAGTCAAGCCAGTTCTTAAAGTCCGACCCTGCGTGGGCAGGAATCTTGATGAGGTCGAAACCTCTTGACCCAAATCTCCCGTCTTCTTCATGTCTACATTATAGCCTGGGAAGTGGTGTACTTATAATATTCTGATGTTAGCTGAATTTCACGGTCTAGTAAATGAAACAAAGTGTGAAAACGTTAGCGTCAAAAGTTCTTACTAATTTTAGTATCAATCGTTCTTATCCTTTAAAGGTAAATGTTATTTAATTACTATAATGTAAAAGTAATTTTTTATTGCATAACATAAACAATGAACATTATTTTACATATACATATAACAAATGCTCTGCCTTCTGCTATAGTTAAATAAACGTGTTGCAGAAAGCAGTGCCTCCCAGTAGAAGATACAAAAACTATAGTTTCATATGTTACCACATAATAGGTATATAAACATATTTCAAACAAAGTGATTGTGATTATTCGTTTCAGTATTTTTATCGTAGAATATAAGCTTTCGCGAGACAGCAAAAATTTAATTTAAATGAACTTTACATATGTCGTTCGTTATTTTAAAATAACTGTAAAATTCGTTCTGTATACTTTGCTACTGTTTCAAATGTACACAAATTGTACATAACATATTGTTGTTCTCATTTTCTTTCATATTCAATTCTTGCGTGTTGCCAAAACAGATAAAAGTAACGTTTATAAAATGTTGACCGTCTCCAGAGCCCTGTAACGATACCCACGTGTGGCATTACCATATCCAGCTGTCTATAAAGATGGTCAGACAGTGAAACGGTTGTGTCAAAGAGTATATTATGTTATATTATTATCGTTTTACTTAGAGCAAAGAGTAAGATGCAAAAGACATGTTTTGTATCGATTTTATTTCGATAGAGCTTTTAGTAGACTTTTAAGTAGATTTATAAATCATATCATCCATAAACAAAAGTAACCAGTGGTAAGTAAGTTTTACGAACTGTTTCGAAAAATATATTTTTAAATGCTTTTTGTTGTTGTCAATTAAATTCTGTCTACACCATAAGAGAGGGATGAAATAAAAAATCCTTGGTCTACACATTATATTCTATTTAGGCTGTCATTGACAGTTTTGTCTTCGAGAGTTCGTTACAATTTAAGACGTATGAGAACATAATCTCTACTAACGTAGTCCTAACTTATAATTCTATTCTAGTAGTTTCTTAAGTTTCTTTAAGTCTTTGTCCACCCATGTTCATCTGATCCAGTCGCTTTTTATCTGGGAAACTATCCTTACGATCGCTCTGGGAGTTGAGGGATAACTTCGTGTATAAGTTATTCTGAGAAATATAACCGGATTGCTAAGAAAAATATACCAGTTTTCCGATGGCTATTGATATTGTCGTGGAAGGGAGGGTTACAATCGGTTTTATCACATACATAATATGTAAACATATTATGTCATTTTCAAATATGTTTACAACAATTTAGTAGATAAGATTACTTTTTCCCATTTATTAAAAAAAATGTTGATTTACCCCTTGTGTTTATTTTTTATTATCTTTCTTTTTTTCTGTTGTTACGATGTATATGAAAATGTACTTCTTCAAAAAGACACAGTAGTTTAATATAATGTGATTACCGTAGAAAGTTGTGTTAAAAATTCTCATATGAACATTTTAAATCACATTCTTATACTCTTTTTAAAAAAAAAATACGTTCTCTTCAATATTAAATGATTACAATTGAAATAAAATGTATGCTTATATAAATATTTTATAAAAGAAATATGTTGTAGTATATATTGTAAAAAATTGAATTTTCCCATGAGAAATGGTACTTTTAAATAAATTATAGAATAAAACTAAAATTCTCCTAAAAGATAATCTTCAGCTAATTTCTGTCAGCTATGTCCTAAAGTATTTTACTATATAAACAACATACATGTTTTACTCAAAAAATTACGCCACTAGTGGGTTAATGAACAGCGAATTTAAATTCATTATTTAATAAATATTTTCAACAACTCGTTAACTCATATACCTTATTATAAAATCAGCTTAGTAGGTTTAGTAAGTCTAGTCAAGTCACGTGACCTTGAATTAGTACCTAAACTAGACCAGTAATAAGTGACATGCCAAGGTTACGACCATTTTAGTAAATTAATATTTTTATTAGCGCTCGCCTGTGGTAATCTAAGAAAGAAGTGGTCTAGATAGAGTTTAATGTATCGCCATCAGACAAATATCAGAAAAACGAAAGTTTGTGAATGTATTTTTGTATCATACGTCTTTGTTTTTTAATTTATCATGCTCATACGGCTGGACCGATTTGCATGATGTTTGGTGCGGAAATAGTAATTTATATCTCCACAGTCTAAAGTAGATAAGTGACACAAGCCATAACAGATTAGTTTAGAGGGTTTTCAGACGGTCTGAAAAAAGCCCTCGTTCCCTTATCATAGCAAAAGTAGCTATAAAATAAAACTAGACGTATCCTATCTGAGAACTTGAGAATGCCTGTACGTTTGTAAAACCGCTATAGTGGAAGGTTTATCACACATTTCATGACTTTCATTCCTTATCTTCGCTTCCTAGTCTCAGCCCTCGGGATTTACCGTACATTATCTTGCCGTCATTCTGCGGGTGCTATCCTACACCATGTTTTATTTATTTTTATTTCTTTCGTAGTAGGGTTCTCACCCTTTTTGTGGCAACATTTGTTTTGTTTAGACATAGCTTTAGTACTTGTAGTACCTCGTGTACACTGTGTGAGCGATTCATTACTCTGCGTTATGTTTTCATTAAATGTTCATAATATGGCACTAAAATATCAATTAACAGGAATAAAGAAATAATATAATTTTCCCAATTTTTTTTAAGTTAAAACCTTTTAAAATTGTGTGTAAAATTTACTTAAGTCAAGAATAAACGATAGGAACAAGACATGATTTAAGATTGGTGAAGAAAATTATTGTATTTTTATTCTTACTAGTACTTCGTTGTCACAATGTCAACATGATTTATACACCACACATATTTGAATGTCATTCAATACGGCTAAAATGAATACAATTTTTCTTTAGTTTTTTCTGGCAGATTTCTAATCTTGCCAATTTTTGTGACTCATTAATTCGTAGCTATGTTTAGAATGCTGAAAATGCTGCGTATTTTTGTCACTATGTGATAGAGGACGGTTATATTGCTGTAGTGTCAGTGAGCTATTTTGATATACCTACACAATTTTATATAAAACATTTTTAACTTTCGTAAAATTTAAAAGAGAAGGTTAGAAATTCTTACATGTATCTTTTTACTTGTAGGTTGGTTGTTTAGAACTTTGATAATAAGTATCTAGAATGATTGATAGTTACCAGATTGATGGGTTTATTAAAACCACTTAGTTTCTGCAAACACTTAATCATATCTAGACAGTAATTTTATTACTAACTAGTGAGTGCTCGCGGCTTCGCTCGCATTAAGAAGTAAAACTTGCATCTTCTATTTCACCCCTTTAAAAGTGGCATTTCCAAAAATCCTTTCTTAGCGGATAGCTACGTCATAACATCTACCTTCATTCCAAATTTCAGCCCAATCCGTCCAGGGATTTGGGCTGTGCGTTGATAGATCACTATATCAATCAGTCAGTCAGTCACCTTTGAGTTTTATATATTTAGATATCAAAAAAATTACTGTGAATTATTCAAAGAAGTCATTATAAAATTCAACATTATTAAAATGCCAAACTGTTTTACACTTATTTCAATTTACTCCTATCCCAATTCTCTTGACAAATGTTGCAATTTATAAAAACAAATTTTGAGTTTCCATTTATCCTTTTACTCAAAAGGTCTGTTTTGTAAAATTTTGATACCCCACGGAGCGGTGACAAAGGCCCATATGCGGGCCTTTAAATTTGCTTTTTGTTTTAATTTCATTGTGTTTTTAATCGTTGCATTTGTTTAAAATATTCTGTCATAATATTATTGTATTCAGCAATTTTATGACAATATTTAATCTACATTAATTACTACATAACTATGTAACTAACTACATTAAATACTAAGTCATTTTACTTTATTTAAAGTCTCCCATTTTATTTTTAAGACACAATTTAACTTTGGTTTGCTCAAATGTATACCTTATTTTTTTTATCAAGTTTGTGTTGGCAAATCTTCTTGTGTGGAATGTGAGGAGGCTTTTTTTCATGTGTCTTAAAATCAAAACATTTCGTGTAACGTCACGTTATGTTAGGAAACATTTCAAAATTGATGTTTATATCGCAAAAGGGGTCCTTTGTTTTTAGTTTAAAAAGTAATTAATGAACTCAGCAGTCTTAAGTTCAGGCAAAATAATAAATAATAAATAAATAAATAAATATTTCATGACATATCACACAGCGCCATCTAGCCTCATACTAAGCTTACGCTTGTATCATGGGTCACTAGCCCGTGGGGCGCCCCGCGTTCACAAAAAATATGTTGCCGAAATGTCCGCCCTCTTTGTAAACAATCAAACTTGTAGGTGTCATCATAGAAAATACTAATTTAAAGCTATGTTTTACAGGTAACGATATATAATTAGTACACCATTGTGTTGCTTATGAAATTTCTGAATTCTTGCAAATGCCAAAATAATGAGATATACTCACATTTAGATTTTATGATGATTGTAAATTGCGGTTATGATTTCTTCACTACTCTGAACTCTACTTCACTACTCACTTTTCGACATCATATTTTGTTAACAATTACACATCCAGTTACAAAACACACTATAATCACTCACAATATATCCAGACATTCATATCATAAACTTTTTCACACTCAAAATGCAATATTTACATTAAAAATCATATAAAAACAAAATGATGACGCAATAATCCACCCGCCATATTTGCCGTTTGCGCGGATCCAACTTTGGCATTTTTTACTTTTTTATTCATTTTTTCGTTCCAACTTGCGCAAAAAGTTATTCGAATCAAGCAGAGTTTGATGTGCTTGATGGAATAAATACGTCAGTCACAAGTTTGAAGGAAAAGAAACGTAACAAAATGTCGGCGAATCAGAGCACTACGCAAGCGCACATCCTTATATGCCCGGAGCGCGTCCGGCAAAATTTGTTTCTGCACATAAGGGTGTGCTCTGGGCGCTCGAGAGGCTAGATAACGGATATAATACATATATACTTTTCTTTTGTAAATACATACCTACTTATTATACATAGAAACGACCAGACTCAACACAAATAATTACAAATTTAAACATTCATAATTACTTGTGTTTGTTTTTAATGTTTGAACATTTCATCACTTAGCTCGGAAACACGTTATCTTATCGATTAAACATAGGTATAGTACGAAGATAGGTATCCATATCTACTTTCTCATGTCCCTGATCCAATCAACTACCTACATACTAAATGTTGTCAGCGCTACTATACGTTACGCTACAAGTCAATCAATCGTTTACGGATAAAAATTGTAATTAAAACTATGTTTAATGCTTCTGTCTTTTTATCCTGACGCACCCTGGTTCGAATCCGGCCCTACACCAATTACTGGTTTTTCAAATTATGTGTGGATTTGCACTCGCTTAGCAAAGAAAACTTTTGATTTACTTGAAAATCGATATATTATAATTTATTATTGCTCGAAAGGGGAATCGAGATTCCGCAAGAAAATCCACAGTTAGGCAGTGGTTTAATACCGGACTAAGGAATAGAGCTAATAGATGGACCGTGGATACAAAAAAGTCATGATTTAGATTGATGTAAAATATTATCTTAATTGCAACTAGCAACACACATCCTTATAAACAAACATAGAAACTTCACTATATAGCTATACCTACATCTACTGCCACAATGTTCGGTCTACTTTAGTTGACCCTCATAAACATCTACTTCGATTATCAATTGCTTTTAGCAATAAGGCCGCCACTTGTGGCACTAGAGTAGTTTATGTAAATAATTGTTATTAATTTTGTTTTATATGTGTGTGACAATAAAGAATTATCTCTCTGTCTATCTATCAATCCTTTACACGTTATTTAAAAGAAACGAGTCTATACCTAAAACGCGATTCTCAAAACAGTTTTCTCAATTAAGGCGCCATTACCTCGTTATAATAACATCTTACCTGTAATAGTGTTAGTTTCAAACTCTTCCGTGGGACGTATTTCGTGAAACGGTCTCTAGTCTATAGAGAATCAACAGTCGGTAGGTATTGGCGGCCGATCAATAGTAATCAGCTAAAGTCACCATGGCGTAGGTACTGTAGTATTAAAGACATTTTAATCGATAGACGAGTCATGAAGATAGAAACAGGTAACAAAATAATATTGACTAAGGGTTTGTTTTACTACTGGTGTTTGCTGTGATAGCTGTCTTAGCCAAGCGTTTCGCTTTGAATTTCATCGTGCGAACAGCCAAACTGGGGAATTCCTTGCCCGAATTTCTATTTCCCTTGAACTATAAATTTGTCTGGTTTGGTCTTCAAGTCGAGGGTAACCCGGTTTCTTCTAGGCAAGCGCGCTAGATCGTAGATTATAACGTTGCTTAACATCAGGTAAGTTGTAGTCAAGCGTGAACTTATCTCATGTAAACAAAAAAAAAAGTTTAAAGATCTAACAAATGGTTATTCCATCACATTATTAATACACATAATGCAACATAATCTGAAACATTGTGATCAGTTTTTGTTCTCAATAATAAGGTAAATGTCTACATGTATGGACATCAAAACTAGCTTACTAATTGAAGTAATCTACTTATTTTGAAAAGCTTTCTAATGTCACCTTTGCATTATATAGGGATTTAATGGATATTGTTATGAAGGGATATCGTGGATATAACATAACAATTAAGTATTTACATATTTTTGCACACACTTGACTATAACTCGCCAAATGCTTGATTATTTTATGAAAAAAATGGACAACAAATTAGAAGTCTCTTGGTTTAAAAGTCTTTTCCCAGTACTGACCTCAGTGGTGACGAAACTATAAAGTAAACTGACCGACGTAACCCGGCTAGCACCAACATACTAGAATTTGTTAGTTTGTAGAACGAGGTGAAAAAAAAAGCAAGGGTGGCTCAACAGATCCAGGGTCTGATTTTCATCCAGATGCACCCTGGTTCGAATCCAGACCTACACCAATGTCTTGTATTTTCAAGTTATGAGTGGATTTGCACTCGCTTAGCGGTGAAGGAAAACATCGTGAGGAAACCGACATGTTTGAGGACCACTATATCCGAGGACATGTGTGTTCCGTGGAATGACCTGGGCGCCCACCACGTCGTATCTGCCTAAGAGAACTCCCCTAACGATTTTAATTCTGCGGGGGAGTCACGACCCTCAGTTATGAGGAAATACGACTCAAGAGAGAGAGAGAACAGACTAACATAAGATTTTTTCACCAACCCAATATGTGAAAAAAAAAATACAATAATAAACTTAACGTAAGATTTTAAGGTAAACTGCTAGACTTCTATTGATTTTCTATGAAATTAGATAATTAAATTTCGTCTATTTGAACGTTTTCACAGCTGATTATCGAGTTTATTTGAGAACATCCAATTACTGTAAATAAAATGTTCGCAATAAACGCTTAAAAATAACAAGCAGTTAATTCGTTACGTTTTCCATACGATTTACTGAGAATTCATCGAAGAACGTTAATCTTTTTAAATTGACCGTATAATAAAATTAATGAGGACGTGATTTTCTTTTGTTAAAGCACCTTTTTATACGATTTATTTCTACGTGAGTGATAAAAGAAATCTGATGGATTTAACGAGATTTAGGGTGCTTTTCCACCAAAGATGTGCTATGCAGCTATGCTGCGAGGATGTGATAGCTAAGGTGTGAAACTATGTGACCGTTTCCACTGATACTAAGCTATGTAGCGGTGCGAGTAAGATGTGCTATGAAGATGCGCCGCCGCAAAGTAGCTGCGTGGGGAAGAGGCGCAGCTCGAGCTATGCGATGTATCGATAGTAGGGAAGCGGCGAGGGCGGCGCGGTGAGGGGAGAGGCGCTCACGCGTCCCGCACACATCCATAGCACGCATCCATAGCACACATCCATAGCACGCATCCATAGCACACATCCATAGCACGCATCCTTCCATATAAAAACCATATCTTAGTTGAATCCGTTTCCACCAGTGCTAAGCTATGTGTACCAATGAATATGATTGGTGGATACCAAACGCATCCACAGCAACGTAGCATAGCACATCTCTGGTGAAAAAGCAACCTTAAGGTATGAAAATATATTGTTTGATTTGTACCGATTACTTAAAAGCCTAAAGCTTTTTCTGTTAAATAAGATGAATATGAATTAAAATTTTACATGTTATGGCGTGATTAGTTTGAAGTTTGGATATTGGCAATAAAAATAATTGTCTTTCCGATGATTAGTGTACGAAGTTAAACTTATTTGCTTTTTTGTCAGTAAAAACAAATGACTTGTAAAACAAATGATTTATGACAAACTAATAACAAAACAAACAGCTTTCGACATGAAAATATTTTAAAGCCATAATTTTCTCTACTACCTTATTCAATATCTAATCAAAGCTAAACGGGTTAAGGCAAAATGAAGATATTAACCAATAGGTACAGCCTTATTGGAGGAAAATCTCAAGTTTATTTTCTCCTAAATGTGAAATTCAATAGTCTGGGTTTCAATAAGGCCTTGATTGCGTCTACAAATGTACCTTCAGCCAGGTGGCAACAGCTGTTACGAGTCATAGTAATTTGCCTTATTTAAGTAGATATAAGTTAATTTTGGAACTTTAATATTAAGTAGGCACATAGGTATAAGTACCGTATATTTTTTTCAAGTATTATCTTTATGATTTTTAGTTGTGTTTCTCAATGAAGCTTTTTTATTTTTGTTGATAAATTTTTTATGTAACATATTTTTTACATGTACCTAATATTAATTTTTTTGTTTGGTTAGTATTTTGCAACAGATTAGTAAATATAATACACAATACACAACTTGCTTAGAATATACTTTCATCTCGTAAAACAACAGCTTAAGCTAATTTATTTATTTACTTTTCTAAGCTTTAATTTTTCATTATTTTCAGTCGTCTTTTCAATGAACCTTCTTGTTTTGTTTCGTTGTTTTTTTTTATTTCATGAACAATCAATAATGAAATTTACAAAATATAATACACAATACAAATCTTGCATATGATAATCTCATAAAACAACAGCTACAAAAAATTAATCTATTAAAAAGTTCTCTCTATTTTCATAGCCTTACATTCAAAATCCTTCAGCAATCAAAACCTGAAATTAGCTGAAACATTGCTCAGTCGAGTGGAACTCGTGAAGGTATCAGCCTGAAATAACAGGATTAATAAACGGTAATGTTGGCAGCAATGGAACGAGGCTCATTTTGGTTCTAGTTAGGGATTTATTGGATGCCATTTATGGTATAGAAATTGTAGAACGTCATGACATTATAAAATTTGACGTATGAAAATTATTACTATCAAATGCGAAAGTGTGTCTGTTGGTTTGTTTTCTCTTTTTTTTCGCCACAAGGCTGCGACGGATCATCCCATACTATACATAGTTATGATATATCGAATATATATATCGAAACTATATATAGTTTTGATATTCACATAGGGTTTTTATCTCAAAACAACGCTAAAGAAGCACGGACCTCTGCAACATTTCAACTAGATGCAAAGATATCGTTACCTAGGTTTTACCTAATAAATATAAATATTTTCTATACTATGTATATGTAACTATTCCGTTATCGAAAAAGTTTAATTTTTACTCGTTAATACATTACAAGTACTTCTTATTGTAGCCAGTTACCAAAAGTATAATAACAAGCTACAATTGAAATAAAAAAACGCTCAAAAAATCTGTCTTTAGCAATATTATACTCTTATTGAGTCTTCGTAAACCCGAACCCTGGTTAGGACGCTCATTTTGGGAAAATGGTGAAATGAAGCTGAATTCACTCCGGAATTATGTTATTGAGTATAACATGGGTACTCGACTGAAAGCTTTCATAACGCTGTTTAGTGTGATTTATAAAATGAGTTCATATTTCTATATTTTCACTAGTGTCTGCCCGCGGCTTCCATTGGGATGTTTCGTGACGAAAAGTTGCCTTTGGAATTGTCAGTACCCTTTATTAATACCATATATAATTGCATTAAAATGTTGCTTCGTTGAGGCCAGGAAGAGGAACAAACCAACAAACACACTACTGTTTTTGTGAATTATATATTATGATGATTTTGTTACTCATATATTCCACGTGGCTGTTTAGACTTGTTTCCGATCGATTAAACAGTGATTATTTCATTTAATTACTGTATTATAATTGAAAACAGGTTTAGCTTAACAGTTCACGTGTTTTATATGATATGCATCTGCAAATTGCTATTTAAATAAGAATTAAATCATATTTGCTTTATTTGAAATTATAAACTCACTATTACAATTTTGATTTCATTTGACTAATAAAACATGAAAAAACAACACAATTGCTAATACGTATCATTAATAAAACATTATTTTGTTTGCTATTAAAACAAAAAAGTCTTTATAAACTCAATTTTACTCATTTTATTAACTCACGCACACAAATAAAAACTTCAGTACATTAGCAATGTTAATCTCTGGATAAAGATAGGGGTACTGAATTGTAATTATAAACAACCTTCAGGATGGTTCGATATAGGTTTAGGACATCGACCCAGAGCTTTAATATACGAGTATGTTGAGTTTTAAAGCTTTTTTTAGGCTATATAACATCACGCTTCAACTAATAGGAGCGAAGAAACAATAGAAAATGTGGAAAAAACGGGGAAAATTATTCATCTTTGAAGGCTTCCGTTGCGTACGCTGCGAAAACGGTTCAAGATATCAAAAAAATGTGTACGAAAGAATTATTCCTCTTGGAAAGATCTAACAAAATGTCCCAAACAGTACATGTCTATCTTTTAAGATTAACTCACTAAATTATTATTTTATTATTATTAATTATTTATTGTAATTACCATTCCAAGCGGACGAAGTCGCGCGCACCAACTAGTGTATGTAATAAATTACTAACACCAAGTCTTTGCCAGTATCCTACTTCCAAGCATTAGACTAATAAAAAGTAATATATAAACTATCATAGTTAAAGTATTGAATCTTATTAACCCGCTAGAGATGCGGTGCGGCCAGCGTGGCCCAATTACTGACGATATCGGTTTGCCAATCTGTTTGTTTGCTGTTTGCCAATTTCATCAGTCAGGCTGCGGTTTTGTAACTCTGATGCACTATTGTGTCTATTTTTGGCGTTAAAAGAAATTTACTTGTAACTATTCGGGTAGGTATCTAAAAGTGATTGGATGGAATAATATATTTGCACATATACACAAAAACTATCGCGTATTGGTTGTTTTACTATGACAAACAAGCGAGACTTACAAATAAGAATATTTTCCGACACATGGAAAAAAGCGTTATTTAACGGCGTAACGTTTTAGAAAAAAAACTTTCAGAACTATAGGCACTTTCCAAGAAAACTCCATTAACGAATAAATATTTCAGAACGTCACAATCCTTAGTACATAGAAAATATGGTTCAAGACGGTTGAAAATCCAATATTATGTTTATGTTATTATGTTTAGGGCATAGCCATTGCTTAACATCACGCAAACTATGGTCAAGTGCAAACCCCGTTATAGTAAAAATAAAACCAAATGAACTTGCCTTAGTCTGTGTCGTTTTTAGTCTATGTAGAACACGGATGCAAGGTGAAACTGCGCAGATGTTACCAATTTGGGACGAAATTCAGAAATACACTTGCATTTAGATTTTGCACTTCCCCGTCGTCCGGTGACTTAGTGTACTGAATTCCTAGGTCTTGCAGGTAAACCTAATACAGTTTGCAGGTATGACTGATGCAAAAGCTATGTGACTTTCTCTCTTACATTTAAATTTATGTTTTTTAATCAATCAATAAAGATTGCTATACGTATTGAATTTATTTTAAGAACTTGTTAACGAACAAAATTTCTAGAAATAGTTGGAACGTATTCTGCTATCAATTTAAAGTATCTCCAAAAACTTTTTTTGTAAGTATCTTTAATATTCAGACTTTCCATCCTCTTCACCTCCATTATAAGTATAGATCAGAATATGATAGATAAAAAAATAAAATAGAATTGAAAAATTCTTTTTGTGTTGAATAGACCATTTATTGAGGAAGGCTATATAACATCACGCTGCAACTAATAGGAGCGAAGAAACAATGGAAAATGTGAAAAAAACGGTGAAAATTATCCATATTTGAGGGCTTCCGTTGCGTGCGCTGAGAAAACGGTTAAGTCGTGGATAACAGCTATAATTTATAAAGCTGAAGAGTTTGTTTGCAAAAATAAATATGATGCTCAAAATAACTATTCCACGCGGACGAAGTCGTTGGCACAGCTAGTCTAGAATAAATTAAGATGTCGTAGTCTATTTATTACCTAGTCTTTCTTTAAAAAAAATCTAACTTCGTCATCTAATCAAATCATAACATCGTTAACTAATTTAACAATTTTACAGCAAAGGAAAAAATATACACACATACTTACAAAATTTAATAACAACTTCTCATTTGCCTAATATAATGTTATGTGATTTGAGCTAAAACTATTGATTTTGTTTCGCCTCTTATTGGAGCGATAATTTTAGTTTGTAAGATTTTTACTAGATGGCGCTGTACGTCGTTGAATCGCACAAAGACCCCAGCGTCATTTCAAATGTACGGTTTTAGTTACTACTTATAAACGAGCTCTTCAACACAACACAGCCTTTTCCTCAGGTGGATTGCCTCCACTCAGGGAGCTATCTAACCCTCAACCCCAGTTATTACCTGAAGGTTAGATTGGCTCCCCGCCGCTCGTACACCTCTCTCTTATGGTTCTTCATGGCTTTATTTTATATTCATTAGTTAGAACACTAAGTAATTCAAAACGAAAAATACCGTACTGTAATTATTTACTTCTATGTAATAACAGGTCGTGTTTCATTTACATGTCCATTTTAGTTAGCCTTCATTACAGAGCTTTTTAAAAGTATCACGTTATTTTGTGATTCGTGGAATATTATTGAAAGCTGCAAAAATATAGGCGGATTAAATCTGCAGATGCATTTTTCGGAATATTTTGTTTGAATAAAATACACATATTTTGTTTTTCAAGAGGTAAATTTCCAATTCAATTTTATTTCTTAAATAAAACTATTATCATATTAGGTATACTTGCTACATAGTTAAAAAGAAATCGAGTATTTTCATAGATACCATTATACGAGTATATTATAATGTTGTTTGCTCCACATTCAAGCCGTAAAGGAGCGTATAGGGTCCTGATAGTGACTAGAACTACTTTTTTTACCCCGAAACAATACAAAGGAAGCCATGGGCGAAGGCAACATAATAATTTTGTTTTCTCTAAAGATATTTTCTTTGAAACTTATTTATTTTCTACTAAAATAAAACCATTTTCCATCTCCACATTCTGAAAATACCCGCATCCAATTCTGTCCCGAACATTAAACTGAATGTGTCTCTATTCTGGCCACATCTCTTTGATGGCGGGTTTCAATTAGTTCAAGGCTGTCACTCATAACTGACCAAGCTATTTGTAACTGTTTCTGTATTATAGCAGTAGTATTTGTTGCAGGTGTACTGTATGTATGTAAATGTGATAATGGTCTTACTCAGAACTATATTGACACTTTACACCTCACCGTGTACCTCACCGGGGCGTCACCGGTTTATGGTGGAAGTTCCAAAGACTCGCACGAAGCGCATTGATTCTACCTTCATAGTAAGGACAGCGAGACTATGGAACTCTCTACCTGGAGCCCTGTTCCCAGAAAATTATAACCCAGGGGTCTTCAAATCTAGAGTAAATAGGTTTCTTCTAGGCAAGCGTGCTACATCTTAGACTATAGTGGTGCTTAACATCAGGCAGGCTATAGTCAAACGTAAGCCTATTAAATGTAAAAAATAAAACACCTTTGGCTCGTCGCAGAAAAAACAATGAATAAACATTGTGTTTGAGTATATTGTGAGGCTGTAGAAATGTAACTTTTACATATCTATATTTATTTACACTAACCTACTATCTTTGGCACAGGAAACACAAAATATAAATGTTAATATGTACATTTATAATTTGTGTTACGAATGAAACTACCTATACATGCAACATTATTAAAATCCATTTTATAATGTTTATATGGATATATATATGTTATATATAATATATAACAATTGTACGTTACAACTGAAAAAAATATTTTCACTGCCGAAACTATCACTAATTTCCTAAAACTATCATTTTAGGTCTCGCATTCAATATTGAGTTTGGCTCAGTAACGAAGAAAACTAATTATTAACTATGAGAACTTCATTTCCGTTCAAGTATTACTTACTGTTTGAGTTCGAAGTCAAGCTAAATTTTCTAGAGTCTTGTATTTGGTTACCAAATTGACAGATCATATAAAATACAAAATTAAGTTATTTGCCAGAAATCTTAGATTACAGAATTTTTCGAATCGCCTGACCTCGTGTAGCCGTTTTAGGATGTTTTCCGAGTAATATATCTAATTAAATTTTTGATCATGTATTATAGAATTTTATTAATAATGATAATAATATAATATAATAATATTTATTTATTGGTCATCAAAAACCTTATAACTAAGTTACAACATTTGTTTGTTAGATTGAATCTGGATAAAATATTCTTGTACATTCATTTTTAGCACTTTTAAGCAAAATCGGTCTCACATAATAGGTTGTGTAAAAGTGTTATAATAACTTACAATACTTTTGAAGCGTCATAGGTATATTCGTGTTATAAATTTTTTCATTTTTTATATGTCAAGATTCAATTTACACTCACTGACACTGCTTTCACTGACATCAAATCCGAGATATAAATAGAATTTTGTTGTCATAAGATTTCTACGACTGAGAAGAACTTTTTTTGTAGGCATGACTTTTGACCTTTGATTTTGACTGTTTTCTTAAGCTAAAGTTTAGTATATGTTGCTTATTATATGCTTCTTTCCGACGCAACAATTTATTTTGGAAAATGACGTTCAACATAATTATATATTATGTATGACTTTCTTTATACCTTGGAAATTTCTATACGTAAGCTATCGAAAGTTCTAGAAACTTCATAGAAGTTTTTACTGTATTTGACAACTTTGGGTCAGTTATTTCAGAGCTTTATCGTCTCAACTTTGAGCTTGTTAAACTTTTTATGTACCTACCCTTCGTGGAATCATGTAACGAAATATTTCTCAAAAATACTTTTCAGAAACAGAGTTATTTTTAATGATTTTGTCTTATAGTATTGTTTTGGAATGGAATACTCATAACTTATCCTTTTCTTTTTATTATTATTTTAACAAAGTTATAAGTCCTGTTTAAAATACAATAGTATTTTCGTTTTGGATTTGATTTTGCACGAGTATTTTGTGTCTTTTATAGAAACAATTACGTGCAAACGCAGGTTTTAACTAACGTCATACAATTAAAATTAACGGTAAACTAAGTTCCTATGAATATGTTTTCAAATAATTACCGGCTTACTAAAAACCTGTTATTATATAACATTACTAAATGTACAATTTCTTTCTGAAATTTGCTGCATCGCACTAATATAACACCAAAATAACAATTTAACTCCATTTTACTTCCCCTTTTCTCTAAAACACCACGGCTGCTCGTAATCTGAATAAATGCCAGATGTTTCGTCTCCTTGACTTTTTCTAACTGATCATTTAAGTAAAGGACAGTAATGCTTCATAAGTTTACGAGGAAATATAAAACTTAATAAAATATCAAAGTAGTTACTTAACCTGCTTCAGCTTTAAAATGGTCTGTCCTAAGATAATTATCCAGGGGAAATCAGAATTGTTAAAACATAATAATAATTAAAAGTAAATAAATGTCCCGGATAGTTGAGAAACTCTATTTTTGAAGTCGGTTAAAGAAATAATAAATTTAAAACAAAATTTGCAAAATATACCTATATGTTATGTGATACAAAATCACATTAATTATGAAATTAATACTATACGAAAGTTTGTGAGTGCGTGAGTGTGTCTGTTTACATATGCTTCCTTTTTGTCTTGAATCTTTTATCACGTATATTTTAAAGCTACAAAATTCGTGACAAGAACTACGTTTCAAAACACGCAAGATACAAAAAACAATACAATTCTTTCCACAATAAAAGCGTTTGTTTTGAATTGAAGCAGGAGCGTGATACTCATAATAATGTTATTTACGTTTGTTCAGCCTTCGATACGAATGGGTCTTTAAACGTTTCGGATGGAAACGCATTGGAGCAAAGATTAATGGTGTTTTTTTTACTGGCTGAAAATAATTAATTCGCAAACTAATATTTTGATAGTGAGGTTGTTGTAAATGACAGAAGAAGGAATATAAAACAGAAAAATATTTTATTTTCCACTAAAAACATAGAAATAAGTTAAAAGTTTTGAAGCTTTTTTACGAAAATATATTTTCTGGTTTTACGATAACTAAACAAAAGAATTTGTAATAAAAAACAAAAGAAAACGGTCTTTGCAGTTATTAATCATAAAAACAAAGCAAAAGCCTTGTGAATAAATTGACATTTCCGAAATCGAATCTGATATTTCTTACTTTAACTATGTTATTGCTTTAGAAAACTCCCCCAATACTTAAAAGAATTATCCGTGAGAGTCACGATTCTCAGTTCTGAGGAATACAATCCAAGTTCAAAAATAAAAAATAAAAAATATTATATAAGTGAAGTTTTTTTCTTATCTCAGTGCGATTCCACCCAAGTTGTTCATTTGCCGCTAAAATACACAGACGTAAAATTGGATTATTGATTTTGCGAATTTCACGAACTGTGAACGACAGACAAGAGTTTTGGAGAGATTACAAGGGATAATGTTCAAGGGCTTTGTAAATTAAGACCGATTTTGAGTTATTGGCTAATGGTTTGCTTATTTTTGTTTGTTTTCACTTTGTTTAACTGGTCTGCACAAGGATGATTTTCTGTTTATTCCGTGTGTTCGTTTTATTACTCAAATAAAGTTTTTGGTAGACGTAATCTTGCATTTGATAGAAAGACAGGTTGGCAAAACTTGACATTTAATGACAATACAAAGAAGTCAATCAATATTGCTTCTTATTAGCAACTAAAAAAACCTTTAAGAAGACTTAATAACCTCATTATTTGAGGTCGGTTTAAATAGGGATTACTTGTTTTACTACAACTTTCAAATAACTATCAAATTAAAAAACTTGAGTATAAAAATATTTATATGTATAAGAAACCACAACATATGAATAAAGTAATGAAATATTAGTTATAACTATTAATCAGTGATGCGTTGAAGGAAACAGTTATAATCAGTGTGTCTCACAGTTAAAGCCAAAGTCAAAGGTTTTTAATGATTAGTAAATTCTTATACTCGTATACCATAAATTCAATCTAAATTTTAGTTTTTATAATTAGTTTTTCTTCTCTTGTTTTTTATATTTTATTACTAGCTGGTGCGCGCGACTTCGCCCGCGTAGAATAGTTATTACCATAAAAACGGTTCTCGTGAGTTAATCTTAAAAGATAGAAATATACTGTCGCGGAAATTTTATTAGATCATTTTAAGAGGAATAATTCTTTCATACATATTTTTTGATATCAAGATGAATAATTTTCCCCGTTTTTTCCACATTTTCCATTGTTTCTTCGCTCCTATTAGTTGCAGCGTGATGTTATATAGTCTTAAGCCTTCCTCGATAAATGGTCTATTCAACACAAAAATATTTTTTTAATTCGCACTAGTAGTTCCTGAGATTAGCGCGTTCAAACAAACAAACATACAAACAAACAAACAAACTCTTCAGCTTTATAATATTAAAGTATAGATTGTAAATAAATCTGTTTTGTTATCTAAATTTAACATCTAAATTATGTCAGTAATGTTTTTACTACGTAATACTTATAAAACCTACAAAAGGATATCCTCCCACATGAACGAAAAACTCATTTCGCACCATACATTATTAAATACTCATCTACTTAAAATAACATTCATGAACAATTCTTAGTCTAATCTAGCCTTTAAAAAGATGTACCAAGATTAAAATTTAGTGCTTTTGTAACAATGGAGCTTAAATTTTAAGAGGCTTTAGTTAAAAATTAAGACTTCATTATGATGTTTAGAGTTTCTTTCTTTATGGAAAGCTCTAATTATGTTTACGACCAAAAGATGGTTATAAATTATTAAATTTAGATTTATTTCATTGTAGGTTGTTGTGTCACTTCATGTAGCTTGTTTGTCTAATAAGATAAGATAAGATATTTCTTTAATGTACACCAAAAAATTACATAATGAAAGAAATTTAAAAACTATTTTAATGCACATTGGGCGGCCTTATCGCCTTAGGCGATTTCTTCCAGGCAACCTTTGGGTGGACAGGATTAATAATATACTAATATATTGTTATTAAACGTTTTCCCGCCTTTTGTGAAGTTGTCATAATGGTTTTACCAATTGAATACATTGTTAATTACTGCCTAATATGTTCAAATAAGATAATTTAGTACAGTGCTTACCTATGTTTCAATAAAAGCAATAAGATATGTACAATCGTATTTGACGTCATATAACCTTTCTGTTAACTAAAATGAGTTTTATAGTTTGCATGATGGTAAGCAAAGGCTAAGAAAATACTACTTAATAATAAAATACCAAAAATATACTTACTTTTACATCTAAAATACTTCGAAACTTTATATAACTTAATACTTAAGCTCAACTTAACAATTACCTTACTTATTAAAAGTTATTTTGGGCTAGCATATCGTTGTAGTTTATATCTACATATATTCAAATCCTTCCACGAACTTTAATTTTTATTTAAGCTCAACTCTTCTGTTTTTCGCATTAACACAGGCAGTCTCTATTATTAAAATAGGACCTAGGCAATTTCCACAACCATGTTAATTTATATGTACGTTCATGATAGCATCATGGCATAGTATTTTTAATCTACGCGTTTATTTGCATGAAGCTCGCTCCCATGAGGCGCTGCGCACGACAAGGCTGAAATTAAGCAAGAAATTAGTTTGAAAATTCCATGGGCATTTATTTTATCGGATTTGTCATTATTTATACATATAAAAATCTTAAAGAGAAATCAACTTGACATTAAAATTTTTCATAAGTAATTTAGGTAAAACTATGGACAACAACTCGCATCGTATATACCGAGCTTGGCTTGTAGCAAGATCCTGCTTTTTTATATATTTCCAAACTTAATATCGTCTTTAATCTTAATCGTCTAAATATATGTATAAAACTCAAAGGTGACTGACTGACTGATGTAGTGATCTATCAACGCACAGCCCAAACCACTGGACAGATTAGGCTGAAATTTGGATTTAAGGTACCTATATGTTATGACATAGTAGTAGGCATCCGCTAAGCAAGGATTTTTGGAAATCGATACCTTAATTGGCAAACCAGCTAACTCCATTTGTGTAAATTTTTCAGGAGAGACTTAAAACTTCAGGCTTAGTGACCGTTACGATACAAATCACACATAAAATTAATTTTGGTATTAAGTGGAGTTGACTGGTTTGCCAATTAAGGTATCGAAATGCCACTATTAAAAGGGTGAAATAGGGGATGCAAGTTCTACTTTTTAATGCGAGCGAAGTCGCGAGCACCCACTAGTTAATATGCATAAAACCTCAGAAGTCTATATATATGTACTTATATATAACACATAAAAATAAAAGCACAAGTAGAACTGGCCGGCTTGTGATGAGGAATTTAATGTAAATTTGTTTTAATAGGTATATGTCTTGTTTGTGTATTTTAATTACTGTAGCAGATAAAATTTGATCTACCTTACATACGTAGGCAAAGACAGCTAGCTTTTAAAACACAGTGAGACATACCTAGAAGATTATAAATTGGAATAACTATGACATTTTTGTCGCGACCGTGACCTAGAAATGACACGTGTCGGTATGTCGAAGAACCATTATTACCATGATTGTCAGAAAGTACGGGGTGAGACTAACGTTTTATTTACATTATGAATATGGTAACGTTAAAACTGTAGCACTTATGTAGCCAATGTTTGGATGGATATGGTGTTAGCTTGCTATGAGAATGCTGATGAAATAACCGAATGATTCAGCCCATAGTTCAGCTTTATTTGTATCTTATACTTACTAAAGACTTAAGCGCCCGTAGCATACGATTACGTTTTTACATTACGATTATGTTAAGTAAAGGTCGACGCGGACAGTTCTTGGATGGGTGACCGAAAAATGGCATTGCATTTTGTGCGCTTCCGTGGGTCAGATGACATGTTAAATTGTATTTCCCGGCTGTTTGTCTAGTACGGCAGTCATTTAGCCATTTTAGAGGTCTTTCGGGCGGCTTGATAAACTCTCGACACCAGAGTTGGCCACTCTCATTCGATAAGAAGAAGACGTAAGACTTGGTCAGCATATAAGATACATGAGATCGCCAACAGTCCCGGTCTTGAAACTACCCGCCAGTCAAAAACTTGAAATAATTTGAAACTAATATAAATCATTATTTTAATTTTCTGTAACCTGTTCAGGTACGTTCCTTTACATCTTTATTTTCTTCAAAATATATTTAAAAAACATAATTTATTAACAGAACCTTCTGACCTTCACCACTAAACGTTCAAACGAATTACCTATTTAGTTCGCAAACATAAACAATTTTTTGGTTATTTTTCCACTGAAAATAACGTTAATGTTCTCACAGTCGTGCTAAGTTACCGTTAGGAATGAGCTGGGGTTCCCTCGAGAATCGTTGGCAAACTTAAATACAATATGCTAGGATACTGTTGAAAATGTTGACTTTTATAATACCTATACGGTTTTTAAATAAAATAAGTGAATTTAAAGTATTGAGTAGCAAATAAAATTTATCAGGAATAGAGACACGAAACTCTGGAGAAATATATAGTGTAATCCCAGCGGAAAACATTACATATTTCTCCAGAGTTTCATTTACAATGGAGTTCCTCAAAGTAACGCCTGATTCTATATTCTATATCTTAGGAATAGGTACCTACATAAAATATTACGCAAATATTGATTGAAGTTCTTTATTTACCTTGTGTATGCTGTTCTGTTATGTATGATACAAATATATTTTTAGCAAACATTCTCAAATTAAATCACGCTTACATTAAAGACTTTTTATAAGTAGTACTCAGAACCCTATACATAAAAGCCTTATACACAAAATTATACTGCTAACATCCAATAAATCATAAAATAAGCACTACCTTTCCAACCGATAAATCTTCAAGCATTTGAACCAGCATAATATCTTATCAATACTTAAAACGTGAACAACAGCCAACCGACTAGTACCTCTATCATAATAACTCACCACGATTTGCATATTCAGTATGTAGATATCGTGGAATGCATACGTTTTGCTGTCAACAGAGCAGCATTCATTATAGCTTTGACATGGCCCTTGGGAGTGGACAGCCTTTGCTGCAAGGTCATGCTATTTATTCAGTGGTCTATATTTTTACAACGTTGCTACAACGACTTTAAGTCCCTCATTCAGCACATCAATATCATTTACTTATCAAAACTGCAACTGTAGCAGAAGATTCAAGTCCCACGAAAATGATTTAGAATGAATATTATTTTAATCTTAGTCATAAGCTTCAAACTTGTTCGATTTTGATTTCATTGATTTATAAGGATACAATGACATTTCTTTTTTATTATACCTAGGTATATCAGAGGGCCTTGCCATGATTAACTCTTACAACTCTGACATTGGAAATGGTCACTCTAAATACGAACTTATGTACTTACTATCTATGTATTATCATACAAATATAAACAAATGAAAATGTGTTTGTTAGTATGTTTGTTCCGCTTTCACGCCACAACGGAACGACAAATTTTATGATTTTTGATATAGTGGTGGTAAAATTCACATAAGCTTCTTTATATCCCAAAACAATGTAAGCAAGGCGACTATAATATTTAAGCAAAAACATATACATGATGTGCGTTACATAATATCATCCTATCGTATAAATATATCCTATTTTCTTCTGAATAATAGCGAAAATCGCCTTATATCTTCTTTCAAATAGTATTTTCCTCTGATCAACAGGTTAAACAGCGTTTTCCTTGTAATTTTACCGAATAAAAGTATCAGCTTCCGCAACTGGCTTAGTAATTGACTAAATTATTTAAAAAAAGGTTTAAAAGAAGCCTTTGAATATCAATTGGCCTCGTCTCGTTCTTATTTTGTATACCTACTTATTTTAATGAGCCATTGGATAAGTTAAGTTAATGGTACAAAATTGTATCATGCTAAGAACAAAATTATATTATCAATATATTAACTAAACGGTTTTCACTCACGTGTAAATCGCGTAAGTTGTTTACGCGTTTCGGATGTTATGACATCTATCTTCAGAACGTATGTTCTGGGACCGCGGCAGCACGCAGACTGCGCGCCGCCGCGCGAGCGGCCCGTCGGGACACGGGCGCGGGGGCCTGGGGTGGTGCCGCGGTCCCAGAACATACGTTCTGAAGATGGATGTCATAACATCCGAAACGCGTAAACAACTTACGCGATTTACACGTGAGTGAAAACCGTTTAGTTAATATATTGATAAAATGTCTCACGAAAGTTTTAATATTAAAATTATATTATGTGTAGAAATCTCATTTTAATTACAATATAATATAGCATCTACAGCTGTTAGTATTAACGAGTAAATAATAATATATGATAGATAAATATAGCTTGATATTTTGACGATTAAAATTTGACAAAACTGCCAAATAGATAAAACAAAACTAAAAAATAAAAAGATCAGATATGTAGGTATTTCATTTAATTTAGAACTGCACAGATTATAATTTCCAAATTTTAAACCAGTGTTTTTAGTTTTTATGAGCCTGTCTCGTTAGTACTAAAATTTCGTGTCATTGTCTATGCAAGTACTAAAGTAAACACAATGTATATATTATTTAGCTATTAAAAAAAAGGATTTTGTTCGCGGCTTCGCACGCGTTATCTAAATATATAAAACTAAAAGGTGGCTGACTGATTGACTGACTGATTGACTGACTGATATAGTGATCTATCAACGCACAGCCTAAACTACTGGACGGATTGGGCTGAAATTTGGAATGAAGATAGATGTTATGACGTAGGCATCCGCTTTGAAAGGATTTTTGGATATGCCACTTTTAAAGGGGTGAAATAGGGGATGCAAGTTTTACTTCTTAATGCGAGCGAAGCCGCGAGCACCCACTAGTTGTACATGAAAAACTTTCACTTAAATGTCTCTATCTATTAAAAAAGTTGCATCTGAATTCGTTGTGTAGTTAAAGATCTAAGTACACATACGCGTACATAATATTTCCAGACAGACGCGGAAAGCGACTTTATTTTTATCATGTAGTGATAAAAAAGGTTTATAAATATATATAAACACAGCATTTTATACTCCATTACAAGTTCACACCTCTAGCTGGTAGGTATTGTGCCCATTGGCCGAGTTCCTCCCGAACTAAAGCGTCGCGTGCTAGTCACCTATGCATGTTTGATGCACGACCGCGCCGGCAACGCCTCGACTGTTTTATTATTTTTAGGCTTGACTTATAAAAGTCAGAGAGCTGTGGAGTACAGTGACTGTTCTTGTGTAGTTTGAGAGATGTAAGAGTGACTAAGTTTGGTGTTAAGAGTTTTTAAATGGTCGTATTGCTATTGATAATTATATATGTAGATATAAAAAAGCATCACAAGAACTACAATAAATAAATAAATATTCCGGGACATTGCACACAACGCCATCTAGCCCCATACTAAGCTTACGCTTGTATCATGGGTACTAGATAACGGATATATTACATAATATATACTTTTTCTTTCGTAAATACATACTTATTATACATAGAAACGACCAGACTTAACACAAGTAATTACAAATTTTAATATACATAATTACTTGTGCCATGCGGGAATCGAACCCGCACCCCTAGATTAGAAGGCAGAGCCACTACCAACTAAGCTAACGGAGCAGTTGGAGTTAGTCAGTTTATAATTCTGTTTATAATTCTTAGTAATGTCCATCCAAAAGGTTGCCTGGAAGAAATCGCCTAGGGCGATAAGGCCGCCCAATGTACAGCACTTTAATATATTTAAGCTTATTTCCTGTTTTGTTATTTCTATGTTTTATGGTGTACATTAAAGATATATTCTATTCTATTCTATTAGTCATTTAATCAATCATAAGCTACTGTTTTTTTAAAAATAGTGAAATGGGGGTGTTGTCACTATTAATTCGGAACGTGGCAGAGGCGATGTTTTGAATCGATTCTTATTAATCGATATACTAACAAAAACCTTAATCTTAACTTTATAAGTTAACATGACTTCGCTATGCCTACCGTTGCGTCGCTTTTTTGTGCCAAGTTTCTCACAAATTTTTGAAAATCATCAAACCAATCTACTGTTTTACAGAAACGGGCGATGATCGTATTTAGTGCTGGCCGTATCGATCTAAGCGGAAATAGATTACCCACATACGATCATTGTTGACCCAATTCCACCTCCAATAAAGTCGAAGGTAAAATAATGACATTTGGATTGATTCTCCACACAAATGTTTGTGGAAAGGCCGTAAATGCCCCGTTTTTGTTGATATTGTGAGAGTGGAACTTCTGTATGGGTTTATACGATACGCGTTAGGCTGTGACAATGCGTTCTGGATTTGAATTTAAATTAAAAGTTTAGTTTGCTGAACGAAGTTTTTGTATCTTTTCTATCTATGACTTTTTGACTTTTCAAATCCAGTCTTTTAATCAAGTTTGTACAAAAGCATTTTCTTTGTAGATTTTAGTTCTTTTTTTTTTGTTTCTTAATTGCAAAGAAATGCATTTTAATCATAAAACCAAAACAAACGTGTGTACGGGAAAAACATACGTTTATTAGTAAAGCAAAAAAAAAGCTTTCACACGGACATGGTACCTAACCTAAAAAAATGACATGAAGCATTAATCTGTAATAACAAATAAAATTTTCATAAATCAACCTACATTCCGATTTGAAAACCTCGACTGCAAAAATAGGCAAGCGGAACATTTCTCTCTAAAAAACTACAACAAAACGCTTTCAAATGGATAGCTCGAATGAATCCAAAATTTAAAATTCGGTAGCAAAATATCTGTACCTTATTCTTTCGACTATAGAGACGAATTTTGGATACGTTTTACTTTACTTCAGATAATGGTCGTACATTTTGGAACATAGGTAGGTAACTTGCGATTCAGAAGAATAAGGTATGAATCGACCACTGAAATCCCTCTCACATACTGATGATAAATCTTTTGTGCTATATTTCTTTCCAACACGTTTGCTAACTTGTTCAAGCTATGTTTTTATTTGGATTTTTCGTAGCTCGTTTGAGGGTATAAATTACTTCAGGATTTCAGCAATAAATTTTTGTAAGTTTTTTTTTTTTTTTTAGTAGAACTGGTTATGATTTTTGTAGAAATTCAATTTAGTCTGCTCTTTGAACTCAGTGGAAGGCTTAGAATGTATTGCATATGATTTTAACTAATAAATAGCTTGAATTTTTACGTCAAATAAATAGTCATACTAATACTATATTCTTCGCGTTTATTTGAGATCAAAAATAACTCGTATACAAACGAACAGCTTCTCTAGTTTTTTTAACAGTATCATAACGTTAAACATTACTACTCATTCATTTTAACATTATTACATTCTATTCTCTGTTTAAGCTCTCAGAAAGGTCTTGTTGATTTCATAGGAAACCCCTGTAAAATAATTTATGTGCAAACTGCGGAAGGTTCGCATATCTGTCTTGCTACAAAGTTATGACACAGTCCTTTTTTTGATACAAGAACTATTTCTTACTAACTTTATTCCATTTAAGGCTCTAATAAAACATTTTTTCTTCTGGAAACTATTAATAAAAGTCTAGCGTAGGCATTTCATGTGTGAAAATAACTAAGTTGACAATGACGAATAGTTGCGTGTTCACGTTAACATTTTTATACTTTTTAACCCAGAAATAAAATGGAAACGGAAGTGACTGAGTGATTAATTAAATTTCTTGACAAAGCGTAAACATCTAAGTGGTCATTTTAAAGGTCTTTGGCCTTTTACGTCATTACTAGGTATGAAGGGTTCGTTATTACTCTCTGTATATTCTAGAACAGTTGTATTCTATTTAACATCATAATACAGAATCGAAAGATGTCTAGTATGGTTTACAGAAAACCCTCAGCGTACAACACCAATTGCAGGAATACAAATGTAAAAAGACTGTGGAATAGGGAAAAGTGAGGTGCTTCTAGTAAACAATAAAATTAGTAAACAAGTATAAGTAAACAATAAATTAGATAAACAATCCCAACAGTAGTAGATCTAGTGTAATCTTATGATCCCATGCACTGATAGGAATCAGATAAGGACTTCGGCCGACTGTTTGTTAGTACCGACCTTCGGGATTAAGTAAATTGAATGGCCTCAGATAGGTTGTGATTATAGTATAATACTAGTGGACGACCGCGTCTTCGCTTGCATTATTTTGAGATAAAATGTAGCATATAACATTTTTAGGACATCGCACTACCTATGTACCAAAAACCATGATTTTTGCGTTATTAGCGTTTACATAAACAGACTAACAGACAAAATTTCTTAAAATTGCTTAAACGAGTTCTGTTATAGATTTAATGTACACCCAAATATATTTTGTAGCTTTATTATATGTATAGAAGATGCCATTGTTTCAATGGTTCAGTATTCATAGTTTTCGGTTTTAAAACTCTGACACCAGAGTTTGCCACTCATACAAAGTTACATACTTACATTTATTTTAATAACATGTTCAAATCAAAATCATTAAACAATGAGATTTTAGTTATTTCTTTTGTTAAAATGAACTTTGTTCAAAGTATAAATTTTAATGGTAAGATAATAGTATAAGATAGCTTGGTGCGTATATATCACACAGCGCCATCTAGTCCCATACTAAGCAAACGCTTGTGTCATGGGTACTAGATAGTAATCATAATATATTATATGTCAATGTCAAAGTCACAACAGCTAAACTAAAGTCTAAAGAGCCTTTTCAGACTGCTATAGAACGTGCTAAGTTGAAACTCATAAATAAGAAATGCGAGTTTAATACAAAACTGGTCTTTATAAGCCATCTTATAAGGTTCACTTCAACTTTGATCACGAAAATATACAATAATAATAGTGAAACATAAATTACTATGCCCTTCTTTCTACCATCTGCTATTTGTAACATGGCTTCTTTGAATATTCTATTGGAAAACAAGTTTAAGTGGGGTGAAATGACGCCTTGAAATACGCTTTTCACTTTCTTTCAGTTTTTTTTAAAGAAATGTCTTAGGTTAATTGAAGAAAGTATCACTTATCTAATGATGCTTTACTTTCATCATTGGGTTTTGTATCTAACATAATAAGTTACCATTCAAGAGAAGTTACTCGTATGTTTCGAAAATTAGCAAATAATATTAAAAGCGTAAGGCATAAAAATCAGTGACTTTGTAAAGTCTATAAACACATCTAGCTCCATCTAGCCCCACACTAAGCTTACGCTTGTATCATGGGTAGGTAACGGATATAAAACATATAAAATTGTTAATACATACTTATACATAGAAACGAGCAGACTCAGCACAAGTAATTACAAATTTTAATACGAGTATTCATAATTGATTATGTTACGCGGGAATCGAACGCACACCCCTGGTTTAGAAGGCAGAGCCACTGCCAACTAAACTAACAAGCTTGAGCATGCATGAATAAACTGCGTGATTGTGTGTTTGTTTGTACGTAGGGTATCAAACGTGAAGTTATCTTAATGTATTATGGTAAAATAAATTAAATCATGTTAAAATATATAAGGTCTTGGTAGGTTTCCTATAAAACAATGTACCTTAAGTAAAAGAAAAGATGTTCTCAAGTGCTAACTTTTTAATGGAAAGCCTTCCGCGTTACCTCGAACTGTGTAATACACTTTACACAGAAAGAAAGAAGTGATTTAGTTGTTTCAAATTGTCTTAGTTACCACAAGAATGTAATGGATTTTGAAGTAGGTTATTTTCATTTTGACTTAAAGATCTTTTTTATTTGTTTTATTATACACTAGCTGGTGCGCGCGACTTCGTCCGCGTGGAATAGTTATTACCATAAAAACGGTTTAGTGAGTTAACCTTAAAAGATAGACATGTACTGTTTGATATACCTATTATATATTATAGGGACATTTTGTTAGATCTTAGAATAATTCTATCATACACATTTTTTTGATATCTTGAACCGTTTTCGCAGCGCACGCAACGGAAGCCTTCAAAGATGAATAATTTTCCCGTTTTTTCCACATTTTCTATTGTTTCTTCGCTCCTATTAGTTGAAGCGTGATTTTATATAGCCTAAAGCCTTCCTCGATAAATGGTCTATCCAACACAAAAATAATCTTTCAATTCGGACCAGTAGTTCCTGAGATTAGCGCGTTCAAACAAACAAACAAAAAAACTCTTCAGCTTTATAATATTAGTACCTATAGATGTTTGATGTATTTGCATCTCTATCTATTTATATTTGCAGGGATATGTCTATCGAAATGGAAGTTGCTTGAGGACGAATAATTTATATTTTTACTCCTTCATAGATTATATATTTAAGAATTTTATGTACCACAATCACATCAATTAGTTTCACAATTACTTTTCTAAATAAAAAAATATCTTAAGGTTGAAAATCCAAATACTTGTGGACACTTCTAACTATTTCGTAGCAATTAACTAACGTAGCACGTGCCTACGCGACGTAGCACAGCTACGCTTTTTACTACGATAAAATAAAAGTCATCGAAACAACCTAACTTCTCCTTTCATAAAACAACGTCCCATTTCACACATCTAACACCGATCCCGTCATAAAACTGGCAGCGTAAAGCGTCTCTTCAATTTGATACGAAACCAGGTTATCAGACTAGGTTTTACTAAAAGGAAATAGGCCTTTCCGTATAACTACTTTCCTTTAACCCCTATAATTCGGGATTACTAGCAATATGTCCGTGCCAATGATCGGGCTGTAAGCACTTGGTTGCTCGTTGACCGAAGGGTTACAATGGGCCGCGGGGGAATACGAGGGGCTTATTGAATGGCTGACAGGCGTGGAGCTGGTTCGCAATACGGGCATTCTATTCGGTGTATGGCTTGCTCTAGTTTTGATCGTAGTGTTGCTTGTGTGAATGTTGTTTTTTGATTAAATAAACTACGATCACACTTTCCGTGCGTAAAGTCAATCGGCAAAGCTGTCAATAAAAGAAGCGTGAACACTATTTGACACATAGACTACCTACCTATATCCCAATTTAATACTGTCTCAATCCCAATTTAGGCGCATTTTTAATAACATTTTCGAAAAAAGGTTTACAAAATCTTTACTCTAAACATAGAGTGACATTAAATGGACAATATTGACCAAAAATTAGTTTTTTAGAGTTTGTATGACAAAAAGTGATCATAAAATAAATGTAATTCTGTCTATTATTGTGTATTATTCAAATATTTGCGTAAATTTACAACGAAAATTTGCGTACAAATAATTAAATAATATAGAAAATGATGTAACACATACGTCAAAGATGTGTCACACCATAGAACCTACCAATTTTCCCTGTAAGCTCTTGACTTCCGCCCCCTTCCCTCCATTATCCTCGAGTCGCGGCCATTATTGGACCGGACGTGGGGCCGAAAAATGGACACAATCAGTCGACGCTGGAATGAGGTTTGGCGTGTTCTGTTATACTCATTATTTATGATGATTTGGAATGAGTTTTGGAAAATAAATTTATTTAGAAGTGAATAAAGACTGACAAGATGTGACTTTTTTAATCGAATCATATTAAACGTAGAATGGGCGTTGTGCCAAAAAATAGATACAATCAGTTGATGCCGGGATGTAATTGACCATCATTTTCAGGAGCAGTTTATTCAATTTCATCTAATAGTAAATTTAAAGATAAATAATGGGTTTGGATGATGTAGTTATACCAATTATAAAGGCTGTATTTGATACAAAAGCCTTCTAAAAATGCTACAAATTCGTGAGACAAAAAATTTAACAAATCGTTTATGAATAAAAGAAAAAAGAAATGGTTTATTCATCGTTCCCTTTACCATTTTTAATCTGGGGCGGAATACATTTTGATGTCTTTGAATTCACGGTCAAAGGTGCTATATAAAAAGTGTTGACGTAGTATAGTAATAGACATGTTTTTAAATACATTTCCTTCAAAAAACTACTCCATATTGTTAAAAAAACATCAGAAGGCTAAAGAACTTCCAGAAAGAAAAAGGTCTGAAATGAAGGTTGTTTGTTTGTTTTTATTTCAAACTAAATTTTTTGTGTGTACAAAATGCGTTGAAAAATAAGTCTATACAGTTAGGAAGACATAAACAGAAAAACGAAGCAGATTAAATTTTTGTGTTTATCAGTCTATATCAAATTTAGTTTCACTTCTCAAAAATCTCAAAATGCGCTCATTCCAATTCTATTCAATTATAATATTCAATTTCTAGAAATTTTGTTAGTTTAGCTGTTTCTCTGTGTCTCTGTTTATCTGTTTATTTAAACGCTTATCACACAAAAACGGCTTATCATCATGATTTTTGGTATATAGGTAGTATGCAATGTTAGGAGTGTCATAGGCTACTTTTTATCCTGAAATAATGCGAGCAAAGCCGCGGGCGTCCACTAGTTCTATAATATAATGTCAATATTAAAAAGCTAAAGTTAAAACTTCCACTGCTTATGTGAAGTTTGTGTAGGCTTTTAAAAACATTTTGCAATTTTGGGAATCCAATAGGTACCATGTTTACTAAAGTTAAGGCATGCACTTTGACTTTTAAATTGTGTTTGGATAGCATTTAACTTTAAACCTAATATTCGTGTTTGAATTTAATAATGTTGTTTGAAGTTTGTTGGTTTGGTTAAAATACTTTTAGAAAGAATTAGATTATTCAAGATTTACTGGCAGTTTCGCGAATAATTTGGTATGCTTTTGTATATGTAAACTACAACAAAGTAAAATGTCTTGAATATTATACAAGTTATTTTTTTGTATTTGTATTAATGACTGCTCCGTTAGCTTAGTTGGTAGTGGCTCTGCCTTCTAATCTAGGGGTGCGGGTTCGATTCCCGCATGGCACAAGTAATTATAAATATTAAAATTTGTAATTACTTGTGTTAAGTCTGGTCGTTTCTATGTATAATAAGTATGTATTTACAAAAGAAAAAGAAAAAAAAAGTATAAATGTATTATATCCGTTATTTAGTACCCATGATACAAGCGTAAGCTTAGTATGGGGCTAGATGGCGCTGTGTGATATGTCCTGAAATATTTATTTATTATTTGTATCAAAAAACTCAGTATGTAAGAAACCAACACTGAAGAACTTTTAGTTCTATCATAAAATGTCGTCTATATAAAGAAAAAAAAATCAGAAACTAAAAATAACACAATATAAAGTACTGTTAATTTCGATACAAAGTGAGAATTTTATACCACATAAGTACAAATGTTGGCTTAATTATACCGTCCAATTAAACAAGCCAAAATCATTTACGTCTTAATAGGTACCGATAAAATTGCTCTAACTTAACGGTGAAAGTATCGTGAGGAAACCGAAATGTCTAAGGACCACAATATCCGAGGACATTTGTGTCTCCCGTGGAAGGACCTGGGCGCCCACCACTCATAGAGAGAGAGAGACCGATAAAATATTATGTTAATTCTTTTAAAACACTATTTATGATCAGTAAATTAATTCAATTTTCATTTAATTCAATGCATTTTAATTCAGCACCAGCCTAATAAAATGTTCCACAGCACCTCCAAAGTACCAACAGTTTTCATAAAAATACTTGTCAACTTATTTTACCAGAATACAAGGTGTCGCATAAAATTACTCTAACGAAACTTTTTAATAAAAATTCCAAGCACGATCTTTAACAACGCTTAAGAAATATTTTTGGGCTAAAGGTTTTTGGCGAGAAGAATGAAATATCTTCTGTAATTTTTACGTGGATATGTATTTTTTTGCCGGTCATACTTAGCATACCTATTTGTTAGTTTTAGTGTTCTTTTTTAAGGAAAGTTTGCTATGAAAATGGTATAATAATATTCTTATTCTATGGTATTGTTTGTAAAAATCGGTTCATCACGCCAAGTTAAAAGAAAGAAAGAAAGAAAAATATTTATTTACAGAAATAACATGTTTAAATGTAGGCATATAAACAAAACTTAAAGACTAATATAAATAATAATCTTAATAATGTACATATTTTTTTAATGTAAAAACATAAGTAATTTTAAAATAGGTAGTTAGGTCATTATAGTACCTACAGTCGCACCACTTCCCCAATCAGCCACCGCGGCAGAACTAAACAATCTGCTAAAAATATATTATTTGAGTAAAAAGGTAAATAGGTAATTGATTTTTTAGAGCACAGTAGACTTTAGAACTTACTAATATCAATGATATATAACCAACTTCAAAATAGGACTAAGTTATATAACTTAGTTTTTTTTTTTACACAAGGAATGGGTTTGCTCTTCACCGTAATTCGCCTGATGGTAAGCAAACATTACGGTCTAGGGTGGAGCCCGCTTATCCAGTAAGAACCGATTCACTCTCGCTTTGAAGATCGCAAGGTTATATTCTGTTATATCTGATTTTGGGAAGTAATGCATGTAGGTACATACATATATACATTAATTTTCCTTAAACATAAGTAATGTTTGAGCATGTTCAAAGTAGGTAAGTAGGTATAGCACTGGTAAGTGTGTATTTAGTAAGCGATGAAGGGATTATGTTGTAAGCTTACCTCCGAAGCCTTACCTCGCGTGTATCGGTTTACATGAAATTTTATTGCTTATACAATTAGTAACGTTTAAGTTAATTGATGCCTTACATACTTCAATTAGGTTCATAATAAACTGCCACTAAAACGTCTGGTGACCTTGATGTTTATTACTTTTTTATGCTCTATGAAATTCTTAGTTTTATTAAGAAACCTAATCGGGTACGTATGATTTTTCTTTATTAAAATTTAATACACTAATTGTATTTAATTGAGAGTTGGAGGAGACTTTTGCCCAGGAGTGGGAGAGTATATGTTGAAAAAAGAAAAAGAATTATTTAGAAAAAACTTGCATGCTATGCCGTGTGCGGTTGGCGAAATATATGATAAAAATGACTTATGTTATTATATATTAACAACAAGGTCAGCGCTGGTTCCTTCCACACAACCAGCATTACGCAGAGTTGGGGCTGTGTTGTAGCAGATTTTATGTTTCATTATGTTATTGTTGTTTTTATTGGAAGTAATCTGTCTATTCGTTTCCAAATAACGTCACTCTATCTGTAACCACTTCACTCTCAGACCACGGCCGGTATTGCTGTTGCTCAGTGAACCAAGTCCTAATACTGATAACAGTCGGATGTTTCAATGCTTTTCTGATATGGATTTTATAGATAACAGGGCTTACGGTAGCGTTTCAGTATCCAATAATATTACCAATACTTTTGGTGTTATTTGAACTTCTCTATTGGCCTAATTTTATTCGTTGTTAAAACATTAAGTTAATACACGGTATAAATATTGAAAAACGTCATACCTTATTGCTTCTTGTCATAAACTAGGAGAGGCTAGCTTAGGTGTCAATAATGTCATCCGAATTATTTATGCCGGGTGGCTCGGTGGGTTTTGATATAGCCAAACATTAAAGAAAATCGTTTTTTTTATTCGTTGCCAGGAAATTTGATTATTATGAAATTCATAAATAGTTTATTTTTAACCAATACCTTAAAACAATTTTACAAATGCATACAACCTGCCATATTTTCTGGCCACTTTAGCATGATTTTCCCTACATTCACACTTATGACCATTGTGTTTAAACACCTAACAAGACTGTTTCACAAAAGACTTGATACATTCAACGTTCTATCACTAGTATGTATAGGTACCTATATATATATATATATATATATAGGTATAGATATAGAGACAAGGCCGCTATTGTATGGACTAAGTTTCTATCACAAAAGGCAAGATGGGATCCAGAAGATAAAAGACATTTTCATTCAAAGTGCTAAAGCTCATTCTATAAATAAGACTTTTGTAGTTTATAAAATATTTCTTTAAAATACCAAACTTCAAGTTTTTAAGCTAAGTGATTTCTGAAAACAAAATTAAATTGAAGATTCATCCCGATCATTTCTTAAGTAGGTAAATGTATGTTCTAGAGTAGTTTATGTAAGTAATTTTTATTAATTTTGTTTTATATGTGTGTGACAATAAATGATTATCTATCTATCTATCTATCTATATATTTGAGTTAACGAAACACAAAATATTTGCGAGATGGGTCGACGACATCGTCCAACCTGGATGAGGTCTGCCCAAGATCGACGCAGATGGCACATGCAAAGGGTAAGGATGCCCAGTAGTGGGATCCCAAGGGCCGTGGATGATGATAATGATGAAAACATTCACAATGTTATAAGGTAAAACTAGACATAATTTTACTGGTGTAATTATAAGAAACAATTATTAAATAATACCGAACTATTCAACAGTTTAGTTTAATGATTGCGAGTATGTTAACAAACAATGGTTAAATTGCAAAATATTGTATTAACAAGTAATTGTACTGTATGTCAGACTCTGTCGTATTGCGTTTGACAAGATACTTTTAGTTAATTAATTAATCAAATGTTACGCAGACAAGTACTTAAGTAATTGTCTGCCTCATACATTAATATTTATGAATTCATTACCGCTAATATTACAGTGTTGAATATTCTCGTAGATAACTGTTAGTGGTTCAATAAATCTTTAACCATTTCAACGTCTTAAATAAAAATCATATATGTTATGAGTATGTACGTAATACGTAGGTATAATACTCATAAAACAAAAATACACGGCAACACGGGAAAGTATTTCTTTCACTGTCACATCCTTGAACGATGACGGTTGTCACCAAACTTGTTTTTCAAGTTACTTAGATACGTATACAAGTTACATGTGATTTGCACTCACCTAGCGGTTAGGCAATACATCGAAAAACTAACGTTTGATATTCGTAGTAAACCGCCCACTACATGACATAATATATGTTAAAACGATTTCTTTGAAAGACCCCTCAAGAGAAATATGACCCTCAATAATGAGGAATAGACAATACAACAATTGAGGAGAAATAGAACCATTCTACTACCGACTTCAAAAAAAGGAGGTTATAGGTATCTTCTGAATGTTTTTTTTTCTATTTTTTTGTTACGCGATTACTCTGTTACTGTTACTTATGAACTGATTTCAATTATTCTTTTTTTATTCAATGAGCACCGACTACAAATATTACGGATTTCAATAAGACTACTAAACTTGTAATAGGATTGTAAGTTTCAATAATTTAATAGATTCTTTACTACCAACTCTGAATTTTGGAGTCGCAAAAATGAAAATAAATTATTTTAATAACTTTTTAGTGACTAGACTAGACTAGACTTTAATTCGGCTGTAGATTTTTTTGAAATATTTTTTTAATACTATTTTTTTTTTCCAGAAGCGGCATGGCATGAGTTGTGCGGTGGGCGCGACATGCGGCGCGCGCCGCCCGCGCACCCCGCCGCCGCCGTCGCTATTGCGCTCTCGCTCCTCCTTCGTCTCGTCCACGCCGGTAAGAACGGGATGGAAGATATTTTAGATAGTTTATGTACATTAGTTCTCATTTAAGATCAGGTTTATTTTCCCCCTGTTTTAAATTTTTTTGTAAAGATTGTTGCAGTTTCTGGAATATTTTGGTAGCGCATTTTTCCGCCGAAATATTGAAACTGGCGTTAATATTATAAAGCATTAAGGTATAAAAACGTCTGTTAAATAATAAGTACCCTTTTTGTTCATCATTTAAACAATTTAAACTGGCAAATACCACTTTATTACTTTCTTAAGAGGCCTCTTCGTCTAAAGACGAAATAAATCCGACAATACTCCCTCCATGCTACTTAACAATTTATAGCCCCTTAAGCGGTTGAATTTTTATACTCATCTTGTCATAGACAAAATAAAACAAGAGGTTCTAAGTATCTATCTTTTTGTTAATCAATCCATCGACTATATGATTAGTGTAAACCGCGTTCATAGTGACCATAATATGGTGACTCAAAAATACCAAACTGTCTAATCAAACGCAAAATTTCTTCAAACATCATTATCATTTTATATGATTACTAAAGTTTGTGATTTTTTCTTACTTATTTTTTTATCTTATGAAATATTGGTAAATATTTCGCAACTTGTAGGTATCTGGATCAAAGATATATTTTTTTGTCATCATTTCAATTCATCATCGAAATTCCTACAACGGGGTTTTTCCCACTACTGGTTAAAGGTATCATTATCTACCATTCAAATTGAAATAGTGCAATTGTCGTAGGTATATCGAATTTTTTCGCCATAATTAGCTGGCTAGCATTTTTGATGTCTTTGCTCCTGTATGTATAGGCACTTTGGCTAAATGAAAATGGGTTATAGCTACATACGAGCCTCGTGAGACTTAACTTAGAACAACAGATTTGAGCAATTATTTGGATTTGCGGCGTTTGTTGTGTTGGTGAAAGAACAACAATAACATGTTTCAAGCAAGGTTTGCTCCAAATTTTAGATAAAACAATTCTGAATTTTGTGCAGCATGATTTATTTCAATAGCGTGTGGATTGATTCTGATTCTAATCTTGCTTAGAAATTAAGTAATTAACTACTAGGTAAGGAGTGTGATGCCAAATTGTCATTTTAGCCCCTATACAGCTAAAGTGACAGTACCAAGATTTATTTAAGTTGACATATACCTATTATTACCTAAGTTTGACATGTTTTTAATAACAAAAATTTTCATTATGTTATTAATAAAACTTGACATTGTAACTTCTAAAATTTTATTAAAACTAATGTTATAAATTCAATTTGACGAGATATTGTAATTTGTGTAGCATATTCTATGATATTAGTACTTATACCTATGTTACAACTTTACATTATCAATAAAGATTCTTTATCTTTATCTTTAATCAAAAAAATGCAGTATTTTATACCGTTTGACTCTTTTCGCTCTCTTACCATTGAGATAAAGCAGTAATAAGTGTACATGTATATATCGTAGAATAATAAGAACATCCATTAGTAAAGTTTTAACATTAGGTATTATTTTTCGTAAGGTTAGCAGTAACAAGTAAAAAAGAATCTAACAAAAGACACTAAATTGAGTCTAATAATTTCCTATCATCAAATTTCCGTTTGCACTCAATTTTCCGCGTCAAATGATGGCCGCACTTCCCTCTAGTTTGCTCATTTTCGCATTCCCTTTCCCTCATTCCTTTCTTGTCCTATTTTTATTCATTTCGCTAGAGAGAAAGAAAAGTGAAGATATAACACGCTTGACTCATGCCTGTAAACAAGATTTTCAGGCTTGTTTTTACTGTGTTGTGTACCTATTGATAAAGAAAAGTGAAGATATGTCACAAGAGTAAATTTAAAGAGGCTTAAAAATATAAATAATAATCTGAGAAATTATGAATTATAACAGTATATTTCGAAGCACATATTTTGAAACTATGCTATAGTAAATATAAGAGGTTCAAAATAGAAAGAAAATGTATCAATGCATGTATTTTTAAATATCTCTGACAAACTTTTGTGATACACAGATACAATTTCACTCTATATATGAAACTAAAACAGACTCCAGTCAACCAAATAAAGTTTGATATTTATTAGTTACCTCTATTTTTGACTAGGTAGGTATGTTTTAGTTTCAAATATTGAGGTGCTTATAAAAATCATGATTGGAGAAGATTTTTAAAAAAGAAGGGTTAAATACTATTCCATGCCGCCATATATTATACAAGTCCTACGACACAAACGAACTCTCGTATCAGGCTCAGCGAGTATTAAATCCTCAGCGAGCATTTCACTGGATGTATTACACTAATCAACGGCGCTCCGACTGGTATACTATACATGCCGGAATGTCGCTCGCTGTTTGTCAGAGAGTTGGAGAGGATAAAATGGTAGAGAATTCATTAGTGGATTATGTAGTTAGTAAGTATAAACTAACTATAAGAACAATATACTAACTATAGCATAATATTATATATAATATACAGGGTGGCGACCGCGGCTTTTTTCGCATTATTTCGAGATAAAAAGTAATCTTCGATACTCTCGAGAGCTCATACTACTACGTACCAAAAATCATGAAGATCCGTTCAGCCGTTTCTGCGTGGTGAGCGCTTAAGCAGACTAGCAGAGACACAAATAAACAGACAAAGTTTCTATAAATGGTTGGAACATGTTCTGCTATCAATTCAAAGTATGTCCAAACATATTTTTGTAATATTTACAATGTTCAGGCATTTGACGCTCTTCAGTTTTATTAAATGTATTTTGAAAGGTGTCCTTATAAAATTTATTTGTTCTAGTGGTTGCTCACGGCTTCGCTCGCATTAAGAAGTAAAACTTGCATTTAAAAGTGGTATTTCCAAAAATCCTTTCTTAGCGGACGCCTGTCTACGTCATAACACCTACCTGCATGCCAAATTTCAGCCCGATTCGTTCAGTGGTTTAGGCTGTGCGTTGATAGATCACTATGTCAGCCAGTCAGTCACCTTTGAGTTTTATATATTTATTTATTATAATTATTTATAAAAAAAGGTGTCTTTAAAATTTATTTTGTTATTATTTATATTACAATAACCTTACATTACACTTATGTAATTTCCAGGCTCAATGGGCCCCGGAGTGCCCGAGAACATCACAGTAACGTTCCTCAACCCGACCACGGTGCGGGTCTCGTGGTCCACGACGGCCGAGCTGGTCGAGAAATATGACGTCACGTACAAACCCAGCGACGCGAGGTAAGCGGTGCACACGAAGGTAGACGCAGATGGGTAACTTTGGACAAGGTTTCTTATAATAATAAGAATTTAACGTATATATAGGTAATATATATATATATGGTGGTATACGTGTATATATAATATATGGTTGTTTTTTTTACGTGGGATAGGTTTACGTTTGACTACAGCCTGCCTGATGTTAAGCATTGCTGCAGCCTAGGGTGTAACACGCTTACCTAGAAAATAACTATTAACTCTAGATTTTAAGACCCCTGGATGTATCAAGTCACGTTTGATGTTGATTGCAACTGCAGTGTAATTGTGAGAATAAAATTATGTTTAAGCTTAATTTGTGTCATGAATTGTCTTATATACAACGTGCTCGGATCTTTTCAAGTTGAGCGGGAAGCAGTTTGTTGTTGACTGATCGATTGGCCTCATTTATCACAAAAAATATATAAGACGATTTTCAATTGTTGCTTGTTATTTTATTTGTCTATACTAATATTATAAAGCTGAAGAGTTTGTTTGTTTGAACGCGCTAATCTCAGGAACTACTAGCTAATCTCAGTGCGAATTGAAAAGTTATTTTTGTGTTGAATAGACCATTTATCGAAGAAGGCTTTAGGCTATATAACATCATGCTGCAACTAATAGGAGCGAAGCAACAATGAAAAATGTGGAAAAAACGGGGGAAAATATTCATCTTTGAGGGCTTCCGTTGCGTGCGCTGGGAAAACGGTTCAAGATATCATAAAAATATGTATGAAAAAATTAATGCCCCAAAATAACTATTCCACGCGGATGAAGTCGCAGGCACAGCTAGTCATAGATATGCTTAAAGGCTACTCATTGTTGACTGCATATTGTTAACACCTATTAACAGAATGGACAATACATTGCCAAAAGACATGATCTAATTACCGCGAGGTGAGCTATTTGCGGACTGTAGTGACTTGGTTTGCTTTTGACATATACAAGTATGTATAACGTTTTAATAATACTACCGTTACTATTATTATTACTTACTAACTTACCATCAAAATACTTGTCTGAAGTTACCCATCTGCATTGTTTTTATCTGTGATAATACTGTCTGTCCTGTCTATGTTGTTATTCTGTTTGCACTGCGCTTCTTTTGTCTCTGTTTGTGAATATACGAAACATTTAATTGCAGCTTTGCAAAACATGACTGTGCTATAACATGGCTACTATAATATTCATGTCGTCTATTTGGGCAACAGAATTTAGTGTGATCTATTAAGTAAAATAAATAAAATATTCTAGGACATTGCACACAGCGCTATCTAGCTCCGCACTAAGCAAACGCTTGTGTCATAAAAAGGGTTAAAAAAAATATAAAAAATGTTGCTTTATTTATGACTGAGGAAAAGTTAGGAATTCGTTCTGGCGGTCGTCAAGCTAAGTTAAAGGCCTTATGGCGGTTTAAAAACTCTCGACAGTAGCCAGAAAATAGGTTTTCACTCAATATGATAAGACATAGAAGATTGAAAGTAAATTTACCAACTTATACGAATAAACAACGAATTCCAAATCAGTGTACTACATTTTTAATTATATTGTCAGTGAAATATAAAATACAAAATAAAAAATTTCGTCAAATAGTAGGTCCCATGTCAGAGGCTCTTAGGGCGGCATGATAAACAATCGACACCAGAGTTGGCCTCTCGATAAGAAGAAGTATAAAGTACTTTAAACTATTATGAATACCATAAATTATCATAATTTTGCCAATAAAATCCATTCACTACCTACGCGATAGCTTATACCGTCGCATGTTTCGACATTGCATGCTCATAACACGTTAACTAAAACTCAACTTGAACTGTAATTGTTCACAAAACAATGTACTGTTTGTGAACTTAACTTACTTGGTATGGATTAAATTATTTATTTATGTTGCGATCCAAACATGGAAACGTAAGGTATGTCAACTAGTACGACGTTCAACTAACTCCAACTCTAGGGGATAATTATATTTGCAAACCTAGTTAAACCTAGTAAAGCTATTACTAGGTTTAACTAGATTTGCTAAGACAAGTTCAAATGTTTATTTTTAAGTTTCTAGTAAAAAATATGCTCTAAACATTTGATATTTTTGTAAAAAACGAAATGTTAGTCCAGTAAATGATATCAACTAAAAGAAACCATAGTATAAATCATATATAAGTATGACACGTTAAATTGTAGGTCCCGGCTGTTTTTCTAGTACGGCAGTCGTTAAGCCATATCAGAGGCCCTTAGGGCGGTTCAAAAACTCTCGACACAAGAGTTGGCCACTCTCATTCGATAAGAAGAAGTATAAATCAATGAATTTAGTGACATGCTACTATGTAATTGCAAAATAACATTTGTATTCAAATTAAAACCAAATCAAAACAGAGACAGAGCAGATTTATATTTTCTGTTATGTTTTGTCTATGTAGGTACATACCTATATATATTTACTAAACATCAAAGAAAAATTAAACAAACATTTTAACAGGAACAATAAGTTATATTATTTTTATATAATCCGTTTTACCATAATCTCAATTACGTAGTTTAGCTTCCTACACATTTCTTTATTTACTCGTTTATTTTCCTTAAAGTAATCTCAAAGAGCATAAAGTAACCAAAAACAGCTTTTTAACTTACCGAGAGCAATTCCAAATGTCAACAAGATCTTACAACATTGAATTTATTTCTTTCGAAGCATACATAAACACTTCACATAAACTTTTAATGTAAAAGCTATGTACAATTGCTCATTTTATAATCTTAGCAGGGCTGAGACGAGTGCCGTACGTAGAAGAGAGACCTATTGTCAGTGGTAGGTGATAAGAGGCTAGTGATGTGGCGCATTTAGGCTAAATAAAATTGGAAAATATTACATGAAAATAGAGAATCTGTTATTCCATTGATTAATCTATTTATTCTATTTCCGCTAATTTCTTAGCAAATCAATAGATGAAGAACTGCACAATGAAACCTTAAAAATTGTTTTCAATACCAAGCGTACCTGTACCGTGATTTCTACAGCAATTATAGCTGAAAAGAAAGATTTTGTGATTTTTCACGTCCAATTTTCAATTACAGCGTTTTCTCAGTACAAGTCTCGTACACAAGGAAAACATATTTCAAAAGTATAGGAAACTTCCAACTCCTATTGTAAAACGTTTCACAATTTCTAAGCAGTCTTTAATTACTTTAAAGGGCCTTATTAAAGTTGCCAAAATCGGATTGAAACGTTCAATATTAAATTTTTGGTATGAGCGCCTGCAAGTCGACCGAAAAGTTTAATTTGTTGTCATGATTTTGGGGCAAACTAATTAAAATGAAGAGTTATTGGACTTTGATAGAATTGGAGCTAAAGTGTAGTAGGAAAGTACGGAGTTGAAGTTGTTTGAGTTTCTTTTCTTAGTAAAGAGTTAGCCTTAGAGTTTTATATACACACACATCCCCATTAATTTATTTCTGAAATTTATTTAACTAGGTACGTATGTATAAACTTACATCTCGTGTTAAAATAGAGAACACCATACTTATTTATTTTTTTGCACAAGCAATTTTTTTAGCTTCAAAACCTTGAGTTTTTAAGCAAAACCCAGAATGTCACCACCCAATAGGTATGTATTAAGGTATAAAGTAAACGTAATTTTTTTTTTTAATTTCTTTCTCTTCCTCACTAAATCTGCCTTGAATTCTAAATGTATATTCAACCTTGTAAATATTACTTTTTTAAAATTTAAGACGGTTCGAAAAGCAATTGCCGGGATAAGCTTCAGAATCTATTCAAAATTTACCTTGTTTACGCTACAGACCTTTTTAAACTTTTGTTTACTAAATGGGACCCAAATTATTGATTAAGGTAAGTACTTGAATAGAAATCTAATCATATTAGATTTCTATATTGTTCTAGACATCGTACTACCCCCAAAGATCAGGAATATCTATCACTATGTTCTGGCAAGTTAAAAAATTTGATTAAAACATTTATTAACATTTTTTACATAACATAATACTTGTAACATAACTGTATGTACTAGCATGTTGTAGACCATCTACGCCGTAGCAACGTAGACGTGCGTAGCATGTCTACGAAATATTCTCTACAGATTTTCTATACAACCCATTTATTATTGTGTGAATTTTTAATCGAGAAAAAAGTGTTTTGGTGGTCGTATTTATTGCACATTTATCATATATTTATTATTTATTTTATATATATTAATTAATATTTCTTGTTTGTCTAGTACGGCAGTCGTTATGCCATGTCAGAGGCCTTTAGGGCTGCTTGATTAACTATCGACAACAGAGTTGGCCACTCTCATTCGATAAGAAGAAGAAAAAACATAATTCATTAGAGATTGATAACCCAGATTTGACCTACATGGTATATATAAACAAAATATTATATAAATACAGCGATATTTGTTTGGTAATAAAATAAACGTCTCTTGCCGACAGGTCTCTAATTAATTACAATTAATCAGCTGTAGGTAAAATAAACCATTCCGAGCATCCGAAGTTATGGGTAATATAATTGACCATTAAATTCCGTATATATTTACACCGTAAAGCTCATAACAGATTCTTCTAATCAAAACAGTTAGTGACGTTACAATGAGCTTTCATAAACTTTAGTTACTTGTGAATATCATGGTATCATGAAAAAAAAATGAAAATGAAAAAAATATGAAAATGTATTTATTAACAAAATAAGTTTACATGTTAAAGACATATCTATCGATTGCTTCACTAGGCTAGAAGCCTGTACCGAAGTACTGTATCATATTTGCTATCATTACTAAAACTGGAAATAAAATGTAATTATTACAGGGTTTGATATTTTTTCCTCTTTTACATAAAGAAAAATAACTGATCAAAAAACGTGGAACGCTTAACATACTGTTATGACAGAATAACAGAATAAAATAATTTTTTACTTATGTATATCTAGTTATTTTTTTTGAAACTTTACACTATTCGCTCCATTTGCGTTTAAAAGTTATCTCTAAAATAGGAGGTGTAATGTAGCCTTTGTGGAACATCAAAGGTAATCTAATAAAATATATTTTATTTACTTGCAATAGAATAAATTTTAATAATAGATGTTAAATTTTACGTGTAGGCTATCTAGTTTTCTTTCATCGGCATTACAGAACTGAAAATAGTAATCACATTTATTTTGTGTCGTAAATTATTTTGGCTCACACGCGCAAACAAAATTGCAAGAAGCAGTAGTAGTATTTTTTTTCCAATTCAAATATCAGCTTAGTAAAAAATGCTAAAAATAAATCATATGACACTAATTTTCTTTCAAAATCATTATAATATCCTCAATTAAGAGAGTATTATTGCCTATAAAAGAAATTTTCTGAAATATAATAATTGAAATTAGCTTTTTCTCTACTATTGAAAATTTCACAAATATCGGTGTTCACTCTCCGACCGCATTGTAAAAATATTCAAACCACTAAACTGGCTCAGTGGAAGGGTTAGTTTACCGATCGGAAACCTATTTAGAGAGCCAGGCGCCGGGATAAATTAAATATTCAATATTTAAATCGGGGTCAGAGACATAGATATAACAAAGACGCACCATGAAAAATAACGCTGCCACAAAAAGCATAAAAAACGTTGTAAGTAAATCTGTGGATTGCAGTATTTGTTTGCATTTATCAAAATTAAGTCATTGCCGTGGTGATCAGGATATGCCCATAATTGCCCAAGCCTATGCAGAATAAGGATTGGCTTAAACATCTAGGCACAAGTTTATCAGAAGAGCTGGTTGAAAGAAATAGTTAGAAGACAACAACTATGTGTCCTGTCAACTTCTTTATCACACAGCTCAGTCGTTAAATTGTGTCACAGCATATAACTTTTTATATAATTATTTACTTTCATTCAATTTTATATGTCATTTTGTAGAAAATAAATAGTTACATGAATAAATAACTATTATATTTTACTAATGGGTGCTCGCGGCTTCGCTCACATTAAAACTTGCAACATCTATTTCATGTAAAAAACAAAAAAAAAAAACCCTTTAAAAGTGGCATTTCCAAAAATCCTTTCTTAGCGGATGCCTACGTAGTGGTTTGGGCTGTGCGTTGATAGATCACTCATCATATCAGTCAGTCAGTCAGTCAATCAGTCAGTCACCTTTGAGTTTTATATATTTAAATTTCTAAATAGTTACGTGTCTTTAGATTATGCTGTCTGTATCGGGACATCACAAACTGTTAAATATTCAGTGAGCCAGTCGATGGTACGAAGTTACACGATTGAAGCTTTTGCTGATACTACGGGATTCAAAGCTGCATAGCTTATGACGATACTATTTGCGCCTTGTATTATTTTGTGCATTTTTTTCCCACAAGTCTGTATTAAAGTGACAGTCTCTAGTGTGAAACATTTTCAAAATGTATCTGTAAAAATAAGCCTGTATAAGTAATAATAATAAGTTGGGCTGTGATAAAATATGGTACATTTAAGCACTACTTATCGTGTATCGTCAGTCAAAGTAATCAATTGTGCTGATCATGCAGCGTCAGTATGGTAATCGCGTACAAAATAATTCAAGGATGCAACTGCACAATAGATTTATATTATCCAAATGACTACAATACAATATCTCTTTATATCTCTTTATTGCACACCAAATAAATTACAATATGAAAAAGGACTTAAACTATAAATAAATGTACAAGCGGGCGGCCTTATCACCTTGAGTGATATCTTCCAGGCATCACATTTAGAGTGCAAACATAACTAACATCCGAGGTTATTTAAAAACACTAGAGAAAAAAACTAAAACTTTATCACTAAATTCGGTAACTCTCATAAGAAATCACTTACTCCACATATGTATACTTGCTTTCATACTTACTTATATTGTAAGTAGTGTATATGTTACGGCTAATACCCGAAGTGCGGCTACACCTAGTTTTAGCCGGTTAGAACTAGGTGTAGCCACTTAGTCTTGGTTAAACCTAGTACGAGCCGATTGTTTTCGGGTAAAACTAGGTCTCAAGTCCTGTTGTAGTGCAAGTGTTGGACTCGAAGTCACTTGTCTGTGACAGAAGGTAGATTAGGTTCGTTAGGTTGCTTTCTACCACGCACATGCGACGACGAGCGAAGCGAGGAGGAGCCAAGTCCTGTCTCGATTCGGGGTTTAGAGTAAGTGGCTACACCTAGTTCTAACCGGCTAAAACTAGGTGTAGCCGCACTTCGGCAATTAGCCGTAACATATATATATTCGTATTCCTATTCACCTATTCCTCCATTCTGTGGTTAGTATGATAATGATATAGAACGGTGACGGTCGGAAATTGGGGCTTGACATCATTTCCGGTTCTTACGAGCTAAGTAGTTTGTGTGACTTCTTAAGTTAGTAGTTTGATGACGTACGTAACTTTGTGAGTCATCTCCTTTTGAAGCGAGTGTGGCTCATTGGTTCCAGTGTCTGTTTTTCATTCAGACACACACTGGTTCGAATCCGGCCCTTCACCAATGCCATGTATTTTCAAGTTACATAAGTGTGAATTCGCACTTGCTTAACTGTGAAGGAAAACATCATGAGGAAACCGATGTTTAGGGCGACGAAACGATGGGCGCCCACCACGATGTAGTATCTGCCCAAAAGAACTGCCCTTAAGAATTGATTCAGCGGGGGAGTCACGACCCTCAGTCATGAGGAAATACGACTCAAGAGAGAAAGAGAGAGAAAGACATTTGGAAATACATTTTTTGTTTATCTGCGTGTATTACTAGAAAAAAGAGGTTCTTAATTAATTGACTGCTAATACGGAAAAAGGATATGTTTTTGAGGGTAAAAGTGTTGTGTTTCATGTCTATACATGTTTTTGAGCAGCTGAACCGATTTGAATTGAAATTTTGATTTATTTTTCCATTAATTCCGACCATTCCGATGAATATAGGAAATTTAAACTTTAAAAATGTTTAATAGTGTCTTGAAGCCAAGAGTTGAATAGACCGAACAAGTGCAAAACTGAATACTGATCAACACTTTTACCAAGCATATTTTAAACTCTAAAAGCAGATAACATATTTAGAAATCAGTCTGATCCTGTTTATTTACTTATCACTCTTAAACGTGTTGAGTACACGATACTTCGCTTCATACCTCTCTACGTTTAAGTATTTATTTGCCAAGGAAAGCAAAACATCGCTCCGTGTATTTACTGCCCAAATAAATTGAATTTCCGTGCTATAGTCATTACGTTTCTCTTGGGTGTGTTTTGTGCGAGGAAAGGAAAATGTTTAGATTGTTTAGTTGCCGAACATATATCGTAGCTTTTAATCTTGGCCTTTGTTTGCTAGAAGATGTATTATTTGTTCAAGAAATAAGTATCACAATATGGCTGTAATTGCGACATGTGATATCAATTAGTGTAATATAAGATACGTTTTACGAATGCAAATCAATTTTAAACGATCACTAGCATGACTGCGGTGATGCCTATATATGCCGGTACAGATAGATAGATAGATAAATACTTTATGAAAACACCACACACAAAAAAAACAATACAAAAAACATAGAAATTAAAATTAACGTCTTAATTGGCGGCCTTATCGCTAAGAGCAATCTCTTCCAGGCAACCAATCTGGCAGGGATATAATCTTTAAATTAAATCTCCGATACATATCTTCTTTAATTTAATCTTTCTGTATTTATCCGGGTTAGAAAGTAGCCTATGTTTAACAGTCTTGGATTAACATTCGGGATCTTCTCTCATCTCTCCGTGTCATTTCGGAATTAGATTAAACCGTTTCAGAAAGAATATATGACAAATAAACATACACAAGAATGCAAACAAAAAAGGTAAAAGTTTACATATTATGTAAACTTTTACCTTAACAAGTTTAGTAAGATAAGAAGTAAGGGTCCAACAATATATCATATACACAACGCTATGATAAAGCAAGAAAGTAATTTTTATATTTAAATTTCAAACATTTAATTTTACCCATACAATATCTTCTAAAACATTTTATGTATCATCATCATCGTCATCATCTGCAGCTGGTTTGTTCCCACTGCTAGGTATAGGCCTCTCTTTTGTCATGCCAACAGGTCTCGGTCTTTTGCCAATATCGTCCAGGTTCGTTTTTGTCAATATTCTAATAGTAATACTTATAACAAATACAAGTTTATTACCCTCTGAATTTAAATAGTGATGACACATACATAATAAAAAATACGTATCACGTTCACCATAAAAACGATCGTCAAAAAAATATCGAGTGGTGAAGTGAAAGCATTATAGGTAGCTTTTTATCGCCACTCGCATCGTGGTATCTATTAATAGATAGGCCAGCCCTTGTATAGTATGCTAGTCAATCGATAGTAATATGCCGACAATGCGAGCTAGAACTCGTTTTATTCCACCGTAGACTGTGAATGCAAAAAATCATTTTCCAAAGTGTTATTTTCTGAACTTCTAAGAAATTACGCGCGGTGACAGCTCAGTTATTATTGTTAGTTTGTATTTTTATTATTTGTTGATTATGTGACAGGGCGATAAACATGTGAATTACGTTTACTTCTTGGTAATAATTATTGCTATAGTTCTGTTTTTTTTTTCAAGTTACGTAGAATTTCAGGTAATTGTATGAGTGAGTAAAGTTTTTTTTACCTTGATTAGTTGTTATTGGACTTAATTAATTGAAAAATATGAGTAATAACCAGTTATTATTGCATTGAATGTCTATTATTGGGTTAATGCATTAATTTAAATATGTTATTTTTATGTTTATGCATTTTTTTATTTTTTTTTTAATTCTTAATGCCTTGTGTGTACATATTATTTTTTTCATTACACAAAACAAATTGCATAACAAAATAAATAGATCTCGTTATAAAACCTATAAAAGAAATATACATCACTTTCATTCATTCGATTATCAACCATTCTGAAAAAACTCCATCAGGCCAAATTAGGGTTGCGCGGCACAACAAAGCGCGAACGATTTATTCCGGAAATTTTGCCGGAGCATAACATCCGGCCCAGCCCCGTTCCGTCCATTCTTTAGACTTTGATTTTCCTTTTTTTCATTCAGTGTTACTTTTTCTGCCTATTGTCTTGGCCATTGTGCTGAAAGGTTTGGTTGAAATGTAAACAGGGCTAGACGGGCTTTAGCGACTGGTTTTAGCTTCGGACGGTGTTTGGTTCCATATTGATCTAGATGAGTTAAGAGTCTATATTTTTTGGTATTTGTTTACAGTGGAGTCCGAGGTCAAAATGTTTTACGTTTTGTTTTTTTAAAAGGCTATGAAGTTTTCAATTATTTGTGCGGAATAGACGTATAACATTGATAACGAACGTTAAGAAACTCAAGGCCAACTAAAAGTAAACGATTTGATTGATGTAATTTGATTCTTTCTTTTAAAAGTATAATAACTAGTTATTTTCCTACACTCAGACTTATGTTTTTACCTAAATCCATATAATTTCTAGTATCAATTAACAATATTTATAATTTACTGATAAATTTGATCTAACAAACTTTAAATTATTTGCGATTTCTTACCATCTTACCTCTTTGTAATGAGGCACAAATTCCCGCGATTTATTCCCACATTATATACCGACCACACACAATATGATTCTCTATTCCACTTTCACCACACTATCAATATGATTTGATCAATCTTTCCTCTTCTCTCTTCCTTTTCATCCAACTTGTTGATCCAAAACGTTGCGATTGACTCATTGTTCGATAGTTACAGAGTGGTGCTGGAAGTGGCTGGGAACTCTGACGCAGTGATCCTGAGCGGGCTGGAGGCGGACACCCAGTACCAGGTGACTGTGGCCGCGCTCTGGGGCGGGCACAAGTATAGGAGCAGGCCTATTGTCTTCCGCACACTGGGTGAGTCAAAATATTGAAAGAAGTATCTTTCGCAAGATGATTTTTTAAAGATGAAGGGTTCATTTTTGGCACACGTGTATATAAGATATAATGTTAATAAGCTGCTGTGTAGTACCCGTATTATGTAAAAGGCATGTTTTTTTAGTTATTGTAAACAGGTACATAAGATACAACATAAATAAGCAACTTTCATAGCTATAATATGTAGAAGGCACGTTTAATCGAGGAAGCAGTTGAAAGTTTTTGTAAAACGCTACCGTGTTGTTTATTCATAGATTAAAACTTTATTTTATCACAGCAATAGAACTCTTGAAAAGAATAGACAACATCTTAAACAACCAATTCACAAAACATTCTCAAACCACTTAATTCAATTTACAACTCTGAATCGCCAGCATAATTCCGTAATTCACAAACACAAAGAAACGCGTTTAATTAACGTCAAATTATGCGAAGCGTCTGTGAGTTGAAGCGTTTTGTCATGAAAACGCTTGTTTATTAGAATCCTTTGATGAATTTACGCGATGCTGGCGGTATTTGCGGCTTTAATTGACGTTAAATACGGAATCAGTAATTGCCTAAATTACACTAAATTTATTTATTTATTTATTCTCACAATTAGAACCGCTTAAAGCGAATTACTCTAATGATAAATAATCTAATCATAATAATAAAGTTAATTCTAATAGTAACATAAAAAAGCACAAATTAAATCATTATACAATACATAAATAAAACTAAAAAGTCAATAAATATACATAGTATCAAATTCAAAATTTAAATAAAATAAAAAATAAAAAAAATACGCAAAAATCAAGTTATTAAATGGCTACAGTTAAAGTAGTCTTGTAATGATAAAGGAAAAGAAATAGCTTAATTTGGTACATGGGTTGTAATTTGTGTTAGTAAATTATACGTTTTTTTCCAAATTTAATTTAAATGTGGTCAATTAATTGCTACAGTTATGTTAAAATTTCTGTGTCAACAAAAAAAATAATTAATATCTCTGATTTTCGTTTAAGAAGCGCTTACTGTATTTGTAGTAAGAATCTACCTGTAAGTCACTCGTTAAAAATATGGCCTTATAAAGATTCACCTAATTGTCAAATAAGGCTAAAACAAGATAAATCATTTATCAGTCCGCAGCACTTTTGACTAATATTCATCGATTGTTACTTTTAACCGCGAAACATTTGCGTCTCAAAGATTTTCCACCAAGATCTTAAAAGCCTTTCTAAACTTTACGGCATACTTTTTACGGCTCATATAACCTAGAAAGTAGCCCTTGATTCAGTCCTCAAGTCAAAGAACTTTTTGGCTGTACCTCATGGTGGGGGCGGGTAGGTCCCATTGTCTCACCACTTGAACCTACTGGTGGGACGAAGTTCTGTATTGGAATAATGTTTCTTGTTCGTTCCACTGTGCTAGAGGTTGATGAAAGTTAAAAAATATACCCTACTTTTTTAATTTTTGTTTCATTTTTAATGTTATGAATGCACATTGAATCAGTTTGGAACACTATTTTAGAACGCTACGTAGCCGCAGTGTAATAGGCAATAGTTATTATTTATGTATGTTTAGACTGAGGCCCAGCTAAATGAACACGATAAATTTTGTCAATATTTTTTTCAAGTTTTATTAATCTCTACTGAAACAATGGGAATAAATATTCCCGTTTGTCCCACCAGTGGGTTCAAGTAGTGGGACAACGGAACATACCCTGCTGAATTCGCGTGCCAAGTGTTAATATGGAGCACTAAGCATGCGAGGGACACATTAGCATTAAGGATGAGGTCGGTCAAAGCTCAGTCGGATATTCGTGGTTAAATAGCTTTTTCGTATGGAAGTTGGACTTGAAGAAAGTTTAGCTAGTTGTTTTTTGCACTATAGTGTCAAATATTTGACAGCTAATTTAAATGTAAAGCGGTAATTTTTCATGGTTAATGTTATTGTCACGCATGACAATATGATATAATTCCAGTTATTTTTATAACATTTTTCATTAAACAACAAAAACCAAAAGAATAACCCGCATAATCTGCGAACAATTTTGGAGGAGCACAAATAAAATAAGTAAAGAGTTCGTAAAGTTATATTAAATTCGTTGAACGTACAAGGGAAAAGTTTGGTTGATTAATTTTGTGAATACGCATAGTTTTCCGGTACATAAAAAGGGTGTAAATTTCAGCATCTAAAATGAATTGAAGTCATCATCATCATCATAGCCCAAGATTTTTACGTCCCATGCGAGCTAAAATAGGCTACACTTTTAATATTTTTAAACTATAAATGTATTTGACATTTAAGTTACCTGAAGCGGTATCCGCGATCGAATACTAATCAAGGTGGATCATGCCTTTGTTGAATTAAAACTGTTAAACAAGACTGACGGACCACTAAGTTTTGCTTAAATAAAAACTACATGAAAAACCAAAACACCAACTAAATACCTACAAAACCAACTAAGCACCTACAAAAATCGAAAAGTGGTTCCGGAAATAATGTGAACAATTCGTTTGCTTCATTAATCAAAAAGCGACGACGTATTTTTCCGGCGTTGTTCGACAACGGAAATGAAAACAATACAACGTGTTTATTTTATTTTCTAGTCAGCTATTTATTTATTATTTACAGGTAACATCAATGTAGCTTTCCAAAAGCTTTATTTTAAACCTTTTAAACCGATTTTAAAATAAAAAAAATATTTTATAGAAATTTTATAAAGGTTCATGCTACAATCGCAATTATTACTAAATAATGACATTTTTACTACGTACATAATAAGTAAAAATTCTAATAGTAAATTTCATGAAAATTGATTAAGTTTCAACTGCGATTCCCTCAAAACGTCTAAATTTTGCTATAGCCTAAATATATAAAACTCAAAGGTGACTGACTGACTGACAGTGATCTATCAACGCACAGCCCAAACCACTGGACGGATCGGGCTGAAATTTGGCATACAGGTAGATGTTATATCATAGATATCCATTAAGAAAGGGCTTTTGGAAATGCCACTTTTAAAGGGGTGAAATAGGGGTCGCAGGTTTTACTTCTTAATGTGAGCGAAGCTGCGAGCATGCACTAGTTAAATCTAAAATTAAGAAATATACAGTTTCTTCTTCTGCACATTTTCCTGTGACAAGCTTTTGTGTTACTGCAAATTCTATTTTCCGTTTGCAAACAAAATGGTGGTTGCAATTTGTGTAAGCTTTTAAATTAGTTGCTTACCTGAAAGAAAAGCCTTTTTCGTAACCACAATGTTTTTCTCAACTTTTAAGCTCCTCTTTTAATTTTGTTGTTAGTCTAAACCATAAGCATTGTAACGTGTTGATCTCATTTTATTATGCTACATAAGGTTTTATGAAGATTATTATTAAATCTATAACTGGATCACTGGCTTTAAGTTTTATTTTAGAATTTTATGTTATAAAGATTAATACTAAAACTATCACTGAATGGCTTTGGAGAGAGAGCAGGAAAATCACTAGCCCGATGAATCAATGAAATCTGATCTATAGAGGGGGTTCTTTGGACAAGAAGGGCACTAACTATATCTGTGGTCTCTAGTAGAGGAAGCCTATATCCAGCAATGGGTTGACAAGGGATGAAGATAAATATATTATAATACGCCGAACCATATTACTGATTGATATATTTGGACACCTCTAAAAACTTTTTTTAGCGGATTAATGATTGGTTTTATTAAATAAACTTTATTTGTCGTTTACTTTTTTAAAGAAGAAAAACTTGCATCTCTTTTTTCATCTCTTTGAAAGTGGCATTTCCGAAAATCATTCCTTCTCATCGGATGCCTACGTCATAACACCTACTTGCATGCAAAATTTCGGCTTGATCCGTCCAGTGGTTTGGGCTATGCGTTGATAGATCACTATGTCATCCAGTCAATTTGTAACCTTTGAGCTTTATATATTTAGATGTATTTTAATACAACAACCCACCTCGACTACGACATATTAAAATATGCACTTGTTGCGTGTTACCTACGTGCCTTTAATAACGCGTCGACAAATTGGTTAATTAAATCAACACGAATGGATTAAATTACCAGAAGTGCTCCTATTTGCATGATTATGAGCCGTAAATTTTGGAGTAATTTGGTAATTAGTTTAATTAATTCGTGACCTATATTTTTAAACATTACTAAAAATCCGTGGTTTTTATCGTTTTTAAGCTCATATTGAAAACGGTAAACAGTAACGGTGGTTTGAAAACTCTCGACACCAGAGTTGGCCACTCTCATTTGATAAGAAGAAGCTCATATTTTGATATTATGTTAGTTTATCAAAAATGCTATTTCTTTCAAAACCTTGTATAACAAATAGGACATAAAGTAAAGAAATTGTTTGGGGTCTCATTATAACTAAAAAAATGCAAATTCTTTGAAAGTGATAAAAAGTTAATTGAAATAGAACAATCCTTATATATTAGCAAATCATTTAAAAGTATATAATAACGTGAATGACTGAAAAAAAAATGGTTTTAATACTTCAATCATTGACAGTTATACAAAATTTTATCCCGTCAATTGTTTTTTTTTTTGTTATGGCTTTTGCGAAGATTTGTTTTCGCAATTCTGCCAATGTCAAGTGGGAAGATAGGCCATCAAACTGAGAAATTTTAAGTGAAATATCGATATGTACGGTGCGTGGTTTTAAATTGCACAGTTGAGTGTTTTTTCCAATATTTTTCATAACACAACATTTTGACAAGTACAATCCAGTCATTTCAAAATATCAATGTTCAATGTTCCGATGTATCGTGCTTATTGTAAAACACCAAATAAATAACACTAGAGAGTAAAAAACACCTTCAAACATGTTATATAGTGGATAGTGGTATGTCTTTGGCGTGTACTTTATTCTTTGTAAGCACAGAAAACTCATTTTAAAACACTTTGTTTTTAAATTTGTGTAAACAAAAACCTTATGAACGGTATTTTATTTTATCTACACTAATGTTGTAACATTCTACTTATGTTTCCAATACTTGACTTATAATTACTACTGTTATAGCGCAGACAACAAAACACTCAATTTAAGCAATTTCACATGATGGTATAATATCCACATCGATATCGTAATAGCTCATTATAACATCGATAAAACGCGACCAAACTGATTGCAGGGCCAAAATCAGGTTGGTCGCGTTTTAATCAATAAAACGCGACCAACCTGATTGGCGCGCAGCTGCGCTCTCATTGGTTAGATTTTAATGGCGGCAAAATCACTGTGAGAATACACTTACGCGTGAATTTAATTTAATAAATTAAAAGTTAAAATGTTACAACATTAGTGAAGATAGAGTAGAGTATGCAACTGCATATAACACGGGTATTAAAACACTCGTTACTATTATGAAACTCGCTGCGCTCGTTTCATAAACTCACACTCGTGTTTTAATACCCTTCATTATATGACAGTTGCATAAACTACTATTATGGATTTGTATTTTTGATCTGATATCATGACCTAGATTATAAGATTCAAAATTTAATAAATTTATAACCTAATTGTTTTAAACGAAGCCTTTATATAAGGCCCGTCATAATTAAAATTGATTTAAATACAAAATTTGAGAATGAGCAGAACTTAACGGTTGCTGTAATTTTTTTGTTAATATTAAATTCGCCCGTAGGACAAGTAATCTTTTTCTTATCAAATGAGAGTGGCCAACTATGGTGTCAAGAGTTTTCAAACCGCCCTAAGGGCCTCTGACATGGCTTAACGACTGCAGTACTAGACAAACAGCCGGGACCTACAATTTAACGTGTCATCCGACCCACGAACAAATATTATAATAAATATATATATATAAATTATACTAAGTATCTTGTTTTGCTGAATTAGTTGTTTATCTCTGTGTTCTGTTATCTTTGTATGAAACACAGTGTCTGTAATACAATTTTACAGAGTGTCTGTCTGGTTATTCCACGCCATATCGAGCACGTTTCAAATTAATCTTGATCATATTGTAGTGGATCGAAAATATAAAAAATTGTTTACAGAAACTACTTGTTTGGAAAATAAATTTATTGTGCATATTGCCTTGCATCTGTTTTTTCTAATAACGGGAAAAATTGCTGTTTTAGCAATGAAAACGGGAATGATCATTCTGTCTTTCTTTTTACAGACTTAAATGTGCCATGTAGTGTTCATAACATCTATTTTTAGACTCTTTTTTTACACTTGAATTTTTAGTAAAAAAGAAGTTTAGTAAATTTGTATTAAAAAATACCTGTTTTCATTATCTCTCTATGTCTCTCTTTCTGTTCTCATTCTTCATTTAGTAAACCAATTAACAGACATAAAAATCCAGCATCGAAATACCTTTTAAAATAAACAAGCTTATTACTCATCCAAACCCACGCACACAACTCAAAAGCTGAAAGCTACTAAGCGTCAAAGTTAAAAAAAAACAGCAGGTTAACTTTATACTAACTACCATGTGGTGGTCAAACTTTTAATTGATGGGTCAAAGCTCTGGCCTATTTTATGCATTAAAACATAAACAATGTAACTCAGAGACATCTTATTATCGAACTATCATCTGTGGCGTCTGCAAAAATGTCTTAATCAATTCTGTGCGTGACAGAGCAGTTTTGTGGCATATTGGTCTTGAGGCTCACAAGGCATTGGCTCTAAGTTTCTAGCTCTGATTTTGTGTGCGGTTTCTAGAATTATGCCGTGCCTGTGATGACTAACTCATCAATTATTTTGATATTTTGCTGCTGACCTGTCACGTAGTCTGACATAAAAATAATAATATTCAGAGACATTGCATACAGCGCCATCTAGCCCCACACTAGATCTTATAAGTGGCATACAGCTCGGGCTGAAAAATTTACAACATAAAAGAGCGTCTCATAATCATTATCATCAGCGTTATGACGTCGACTTATAGACACAGGTCTCCCCAAATACGCTACCCAGCTTGATTTTGCGTATATTCACTTAATGTGGCATCCATAGACTGCTAAGTCTTCGCAAGAAGCGAAGCGATAATGAGTTTACTGGAATCCTATTACGGTCCAATTTCACTAATGTTTCTGTTTCAGATGGAACGGCTAGTTTGCTATTCAGACTTAGGTATAATAAGTGCTACAGGTACTATCGAACCGATTATGCTGTTAAGAGATTTGTTGACAATGGGCTTATTATACTAATATCCCGCGGGGGGATTCACGACCCTCAGTAATGAGCACTACGACGCAAGAGGGGGGCGGTTAATTGATAGTAAATGAAATATGGTTTGTCAAATATTTTTTCACTTAATAACTTTATTAGCTATACTATGAACTCCCAAATGAGTCACTTTTCAGGCTTGTAGGTTCACACGCCAAAATATCACTAAATTAGCACAAGCACCCATGATTCCATAACATAAAAAATAAAATGGCCGCCATTTTACCTAGGTAGCATAAAAAAATGGAAGCGTGATTTGTCGATGAATTCGACCATATATAATACCCTTAAAATCTGCGACATCGTTTCCCAAACACATTGTATAAGTAAAACCACAGACTGCTGCTAATAGGTACCTAATTGATTCAAAATTAACTGACTTACAATATATGTACATAATATGATATACGTAAACATTGTTTACCATCTTGGAAAGATGTTCAAACATTGTGTGATGCTTTCAAACTCTCTCTGGAATTTTCACAACGTGATTTAACTTTCAATAAAAGCTTTACGAAGTTTGTTTAATTATTCAGTAAGATGCGATAAGCGAGCATTGAACTTGTGTTTGCTTTGTGACTTATTCATCATCATCATCATCACCTTAGGCCAATAGGCCCAATGTATTAAATATAGGAGTATTTAGTATATATTTATTTTAGTATTTTGTGATTTTTATGTCCTGTCTTATTGTACATTAAAGTGATATTATATTCTATCATTTATAGCGAGTTGTGTGCCGAGTTAGCACGTTCAAGTTGTAGCGAATTAAAAAAAAAAACTTGAGCCACTTGAAAATCAATGAATAACGGTATAATCGCGCAACAATCATAATATAAATAGGAGTAAATCTGATGAATTTAATTTTCAAAAGATTCACAAAACAAATCCTGACCATCCAAAGGTTGCCTGGAAGAAATAGCCTAAGGCGATAAGGCTGCCCAATGTACATTAAATTAGTTTTAGTTTCTTTGAGTAATTATTATTATTTGGTGTGCATTAAAGATATATCTATCTATCTAGGTATCTAATATTATCTTTACATATCCTGTTTTTTAACTAAATCGCTTACTCCACGGAAAAAAAAAGGTCTGCACTTGATTATAGTTTGCCTGATGGTAAGCAATAACTATGGTCTAAGTTGGATTGTGCTTACGAAGATCGTTAAAATAACCTTACATAACTACACTATATAGGTATATGTACATACATACACAAGCCATAACAAAATCATTCTCAATAAAATATCACCATGGTGATTGATTCTTGGATCCATAACTAACATCCTTTATCCATTAACCTTTATGATCCACTTCGCTTCCCGAAACTTTGAATGGTTGTTTTACGCCTCTTCTTAAGTAAATATAACGTACAATATAGTACACAGTTATATGACTACAGATAGTTTACTGAATGAAGACGTGTTGCAATGTTTTTAAAGAAACAAACGCTGTGTTTTGTTCTTGTTTGAGAGCCTGTTCTAATTCCGTGGAGCCATACTCCTCGTTCTTAATGTCTAGTCTTTTTAATATAAAAAGAGAAATTACACCAGAGTTGGCCACTCTCATTCGATAAGAAGAAGAAGTGTTAAAAACCCAAGGGTTTATATGTCTATAATAGGAAACAACCAGAAGACTGGCGACAGGTAGTAGGTATGTAAAAAATATATAACAGTTGGAATTCGTTTCAAGACAAATCCATACTAAAATGGTTTGACGATGTAAAATATTTTCTTACCTTATTAATTCCACTCATAAATTATATTAAAATGCGTTGCTTCCACATTTGATACTGGCAAACTGGCATATCTTCTTAGATTAAACATACTATACACAATATAAGTCACAAGTTGGCGTCTCGCCAGCCAGTTCGTTTACCCATGCACTTTGTCTCCCGGATGCATGCGCGGACGCACAAGCTTTACTGAAGTATTATTCAGATTACAGACTACAATATTAGTGTCTACAGAATACAATGTTATACTTATTAATACTAGTAGATAACCGTGAGTTTATGGACATTGTTTCAATTACCTGTAATCTCTTAGTGCGCCATTTTCCGATCCCGAAAGATTACTTATAGCTTCAGTTCAGTCTAGTGTCAGGACACTATTATTAAAAGTTTACTATTTATTTTTAACTTTGATGGCAGTAAATAGTGACCCCAATATTTAGTAGGTAAACACCATTTATTCAGAATAAGATACCTACAGAATTATTAGTGCAATCCCAGTTATATCGTAAAGGAGTTACCACAATAGATCGCCAAAGCTCTTTGTGTCTAAATTGATTCTAAAACGCCTTTCGGTCATCTCTACAAGCTCTAGAATACGGAGGTTGAATAGAAAGTGGTATTATAAATTGGTCAGCAAAACGTGATTTTATTGTAAGCATAAAAATGTATTTGACCCAATAATAGAAAATGGTAAAACCAACGCCAAAGTTAAAAAAAATAACAGAGAAACTAAACAAGCTTTATCCCAATTCCAGATTTTTATCTTCATCAGGCTCAAACACTTGGTAAAATTTGTTATGGACAGATAAAATCGTATAAAACCGCGGGGCGTCACGTGGTTTCAAATAGCGTCACCGTGAACCATAAATAATAGAATAAATCTGTGTTGGATAGAATTTGTCCATTGAAAATTGTTTGTCAAATTTAGTGTCTAAAGTTCCTACGAGAGAAGAATTACTAGTACTGTTAATGCCATCGTAGCTAATCCCAATTCTTATTGTTTTACTAACCAGACATTTGTTAAATAAATTTGATTAAAAAGTCAGAAAAATGCAGTTTACTATTATAATAATTGCTGCCCAGTAAATCAAATTGCAGAACATGTAACTATTTCTGGATACAAATTAGGGTACCGTGAAGAGCTCTGACCGATTTCTAAAATTGGCCTCGACATTTAGTTTTGGTGTTAGGTGTTTACCTAAGTTTGACTTTAGTTTAAAACTAAAATAATTTAAAATTATATTGCTTTTTATAGCATTGCATGCATTATGCGAGTGTGCTGAAAGAGTTTGACCCAAATTAATAAAATTATTTCAACATTTTAAAATCGTGATTAAAAAAAAGTCTGTGTATATAGTGTGTAATGATAATAGCATGTACCTAAGCACATATTCATAGTGTGCAAGATAAAAAGTTATTATGTCATTTTTTAAGTATAAAATTGTTTATGTAATAATTGCTTTTGAAGTCTAGTCTTTATCGGTAAGCACTACCAGTCATCCATGTCAGCGCTATTCTAAATTCAATATTTACTCGTTATCCTTGTAGAATAGTTACATTGGACCTAGATGAAAAGATATATCTTCTTTATTAATTAAAATATTGCTATATTCAGTGGTGAAATAATATTTGCTGGTCATTTGATTTGAACTAATATTAGTCTAGACTCAGTCCGAATTATACGTGGCTTCAAATTAATCCTAAGTCAATAAACTGTTGAACAAAGTTGAATTTGCTTTCATATATTTTGTTTGTATTTTCTCTTTGCTCATATTTTACATTTAAATTGTAGTTGACAGATACGAATTGAAAATCGGTATCATAAATATTAGGCGAACGTTTGCCTTCATGTCACATTTTTATACTCTACAAACCAACGAGATGATTATAGCTATTATATATGTATAGTTTTTTTTTTTTACGTCTAAGTATTGAATGTACATTAGGACAAGCACTTTACTACATTTGTAATAACAACACTGGAATCCTTTTACTCTGGGAGGCACTGATGCCTAAGATACAGTTTTATTACTAGTTAAGGCATCAGTTGTCCAAACCTACATGGAATTTTGATTTTTGACAACATATCCATGACCCATGTAAAATCTGCTGAACTAATTGTAATAAAACTTACACTGTCTACTAGCATAATACTATGCTATTTTAATCATTCATTAGAAAAATATGTATGTTACTATAGTTTCGGAGAAATCCGTAGTTATTTTTGTGGATTATGTGTCGGACAATAAAGAAATTTATTTATTTTATTTATTATTTTATTTAACCATCTATAACCGTAGAAACAAAGTTAGACAACCTATTATCGGTTCTCAAGATATAATTTATTCCGCAAATTGCTCTAGGCTTAATGTAGTCAAGCGTAACGATCAAATAAATGGAGTTCATATTGTATCTTCAACAGTAATTAATGTTGAAATTACTTTGTTATTAAATTAATGATGATTAAAGTTGGTTTTATGATGACAAGTTGCTAAAGTGTAAGGCAATTTGATTAAGATTTTTCACTAAAGGTTCAGCAGTATTACAATCATTTTATTAATTAATCTTCTCTTTCTATTTTCTTATATTTATTTTAATTGTATTTAATAATTTTACGGGAACTTAATTTCCATAAAAATATACTACTTTTAATATAATGCAACTATAATATATTACTTCATCTTAAAGAACTACGATAAATCGTCATATTTTCCAAAAAAGATGTGACAATATTTGTAAAAAAGTTAGGTAATAATATATGATGTCCTTCAATTCAGGTTCTCAACATTTATATGGTTAAAATAATTTATTTTAAAAGCAATGCTTAATGATTAACAAAATTTGTAATATGAAAGATTGTCCGATATCAAAGATATAAGAACTTACAATTTTTTTTTTTTTTTACCTGATATAGTCTTACGCTTGACTACAACTTGCCTGATGTTAAGCAACGTTATAGTCTACGATCTAGCGCGCTTGCCTAGAAGAAACCGGTTTACTCTCGACTTGAAGATCGACAAATTATAGTTCAAGGGGAATAGAGATTAATTATTTACATACTGAAACCTTTACCTGATTTCATTATATTCTACCTATTCAATCAATACAACTTAATCACCATCACTCTAGCTTGTATCTCCTACTTGCAATCAATTACTGACCGAGTGCGTGACTTCCCCGGCGCACAACTGCTCCGCACAACTAGTTGTGCGGATGGGAATTTTAATTCCCTTCGGCACAACTAGTTAGTCCTTTGGGAAAAAAACTGGACCCACGACACAACTGACCAACTGGTTGTGCCAAAGGGAATGAAAAGTGTACTATTGTCTTCCCCGAGGCACAACCAATATGCACAACTGTTTGTATTCATAAATAGTCAAATTTTTGTAATTAAAATAATGTTATGATAATAATAATAAATATGTAACTAGCAAAGACCTCGAAAACTCTAAGAGATATTGGGTTGGTGTTTAAACAGGTCCCGATTGGGGCAGGCTATTGACGCCAGATGCATTATGTACTTGACTAGGTTTAGTAATTGGTTAGTATACCTAGGTTAGTATATACATGGTTAAAGGGAAATTAAGTTGTATCTGGTTGCTGAAAGTCTGGTGTGTAGTATTTCAGTATAATAATGTGTTCGGAGGTATCGCTTCCGATTCAAACGTAATTTTTCTTTTAGTTATGTCAGTACTGTTGTGCGTCAGAATGATGCCGATGATTCTATGTGAGTTATTTTGTCAAGTGCTGAACCCGCACTATGGTTGTTTAACTTAAACTTTTTATTATTATGATTACATACCTATTATTACCTATGTTTGACATGTTTTTAATAATAAAAAATTTCATTATGTTATTAATAAAACTTGACATTGTAACTTCTAAAATTTTATTAAAACTAAATGTTATAAATTCAATTTGACGAGATATTGTAATTTGTGTAGCATATTCTATGATATTAGTACTTATACCTATGTTACAACTTTACATTATCAATAAAGATTCTTTATCTTTATCTTTTATCTTTATTGGAAAATGAGCGTAAATAATCACGACCGGCAGGATACGAACCTGCGTATTTCAGATTACCAGCTAAAACGCCTGAAACCTCTCGGCTATGGTCTACTAAATACCAGGCGCTAAAATCCACACTCATTTCCAAACACTTCAGGCTAAGAGGCAACCATACCAACCACAATCGATAATGATTCAACTTGTTCAACAATTATAACTACAAAACCTAAAAGCGAAAAAAGAATACAAAAGGTAGGTAGGCATTGGTTAGTAGCGACTTCTTCTACTTATCGAATGAGGCTGGCCAACTCTGGTGTCGAGAGTTTACCAAGCCACCCTAAGGGCCTCTAACATGGCTCCCGTAGTAGACAAACAGCTGTAACCTACAATTTCACGTGTTACCTGACCCACGCATGCACCCAAAATGGAATGCCAATTTTCGGTCACCCATCCAAGGACTGACCGCGTCGACCTTTGCTTAACATTGCCTCCGCTAGCTGAGCTACAGGTGCTACGTGACTGAGTGCTACTGACTGACGTGAGTGACTGAAATCATGCATTATTTACAACGTGTTTACATACTATTGCTATTATACAGGTTAACCCGGTACGTGAGTGTATGTGCGTGACAATCCCGTCGCTCTGTTAATCCTACAACAATGGTACATATTTGCCGCAATGTAAGTGGATTAGTGGAGCTTAATGCGAGTGCTGCTTTAAAATAACAACGCATTTTTGTACTCGGGTAAATGTGGATAATACTGGACGTTTGTTTTTATTTAAGTTTATTTTAAATGTACATGTGGGTAGGTGTTTAAGCTGGGATGGTATTACAAAATTTATAATTTTATTGCAATTTGAAAAGGCTATCGTGTGGGAAACGCTGAAAAAATGTAGCACCTATGTTACTTATTTAACAGTTTTGTTTCACAGCTTTTTTTTTTACAAGCAATGGGTTTGCACTTGACCGTAATTCGCCTGATGGTAAGCAATCATCATTAGCTTGCTTTTATTACAATACAAGATGTCTTTACAACGAAAAATTTATGAAGCGTCCGTAGCTCAGCTAGCGGAGGCAATCGCATTCGATTACCAATGTTAAGCAAAGGTCGACGCAGTCAGTCTTTGGATGGGTGATCGAAAAGTGGCATTGCATTGTGGGTGCTTTCGTTGGTCAGATGACACGTTAAATTTTATGTCCCGGCTGTTTGTTTATTACGGCAGTCGTCAAGCCAGGCCCTTAGGGCAGCTTGATAAACACGCGATTCCAGAGTTCGTCACTCTCATTCGATAAAAAGAAGAAGAATGAGTGATTTAACTCTTATCATGTTTGTAATTTGTACCTAAATTTTTACATTTCAGTCAGACAGTGAATGTTGAAGAGATGTTGCTTAGCGTAGTAACGACACTTACATAAACGTTACTATTTTCGCAGGTGAAATATACTCTGGTGCTGTACTGGAATTGATCTCGTTCTCAAAAAAACATATACCCCAAGGTCTTGATGTTACATATTATGTATTTCATTGCCTATATCACTGTTATATATTTAATTTTCTTGTGTACAGAGCCTCCGCGGACGTCTCCGCAGCAGGACGGCGCGGCGGGCCCGCCGGCGCGCACCTCCGCGGCGCCACCTGACCCAGAGCCTACTTTCCCCACGGTGACTAAATATATATTAATTAAATAATATATATATTCCTGAACATATCACCTTGTACTGCTTCATGTCAGTTATAAACTCTTGTACTGTACTGTTCCATAATATTACAATTTGTATGAAACAGCGTTATGTTTATTATTATAATCATTTCAATATTATAAATACAAAAATACAAATACAAAATATTTATTGACATAATAAAAACGGGTAACAATAAATTTCGTGAAACCTCTGGCCTTGTGCTAGTCGTGAGTCTGTGTTACAAGGCCAAATGTCTTCTCCCAATAAAATTGTGAGGCTTATATTATATTACGTCTTGTATTAGTTACTAAATATTACGATAATAATGTGGCCCCATACTTAGCAGACACTTGTGTCGTGGATATAATTAATAAATAAATATTGCGGGACATTGCACTCAGTGCAATTCAGCTCAGAGTTTTAAAACAGCCTCAGCCTCAGCCCCTTACATGGCTTAACGACGGCCTCACTATGACAAAATAAATAGCATATACTAATATTTACTTTCATCCACAGATACGAGGCGTGGAGATCGGCATAGTAGTAATGGTGTTGCTGGTGTGGGTGGGGGCCATCGCGCTGTTCTTCAACCGGTGGGGCAAGATACGCATGTTGTTGCCCTACCAGCCGGATTATAAGCAGGAGCAGTTGAAGGTAAGGCTTAGTATGTAGAAATAATTATTTTATACATATAACTATGTTGACTGGTAATTTGTGCAATAATGGAGGCTTTTAAGCAAGCTTTTGATTTCGAAGAATTCTAGAAATTGTCTAAAATTCAATTTCTAACTTCATGTCCTTAGCCATTTTTATAGTTATTGAAAAAAAGGACTGTTTTTTTTTAAGTTACCAATTCCTACAAAGTTATGAAAGTTATAGAACAATATTTGTTTCGATTAATAAATGAAAGCTTATTATGCTTTAATTTATGAAAGTTGTAGAACAATATCTGTAACGATAAATATAATTTGTTACAATTAAGATAATGAAAGCTTATTATAGTAACTAGAACTAAAATGGCCAATCGATACAAAGACTCTTGCTCAATATCCCCAAAATACTGCACCTGCTATGCTTTATTCATACCACGTATATTACTCCTGCAAAGTTTAGGGTATGAACCATTGGCCTATAAACTTTGAACGTACTAGATCTTATCTACCAAACTAAGTTCGAACCGACGACGACCCCTGTACCACGGAAATTTCCTAACCTACTCATCCTACATTCAATTTCAAGTTGAATAATGGGAAATAGGAACTAGTTAATTATATTCTATTATTGTACAGAATAAGACAACTAATGGGAAATCTATTCGTGTTGTTGCTCAGATAATATATTCTTATCTATACACAGGTCTCATAAACGCAAATAAGACTTTTTCAAGAGCCGCAACAAAATGTGATAGATGCTCTATTTGTAGCTTTAAAAACTGCAATCATCAAAAATTTACGTAAAATGTGTATAAATATTTACACTTCATACAAACAATGTAAGTACTTATAAAAATGTTTTAAAAGAAGAAAGAAAGATACTCGTATCACACTTATGTTATGTTGTTTCTATTGAGTCTCATGAACACTTTCTCCTCATTTCTTGTGAGTTAAAATTTATTTAAATTACTTACACTTTTTGATTAAGCTTACACACACACTACATACACACACACTACACACACTTACACACACACTATACACTTACACTTTTTTCACACAGAATAATGTTATAATTTCCCAGGTTCCTGGAAGCAGTGCGCTAGCGGCGGCGGCGGCGGGCGGGACCTGCGGGGCACACTCTGCTCCCTCGGCTTGCTCGGTAAATATATATTTATAAACCTATCTATATACCTTGATTTATGTCCCTTAATGTCACTGATTTATACAAAACCTTTTTTACTAATTTAAATATGAAAATAAAAAAGCAGATGGCTTGACTGATGGTAAACAGTCACTGATGTATATATACACTAGTAACGTCAAAAGCGTGCTTCATATTTTGACTTTACACTATGTGGTTTTCAACAGGTGAAGTAACTGAATGCAAGTAATAAGTGTAAGATACTACATAAAACTACTTACTTGTTCTGTGTTTTGTTCACCCATAAGCGTCTGAAGTTCTTAAACTTACATGCCAAATGCCTATGTGCGGTTGGGTTTCGTAGTGATTGTTAACCTTTTGAAACCCTTTGTTAAGAATTGTATTATTTAAAACAAAAAATATATTTTACTAGATTATAATTGGTAATGACGGTAATAAAACACTTAAGTTGCCTAACATTTATGTATGTACAGAAAAGAGTCGAGTCGTATTTGTTAAATTATCTTATTCGAAATTTTTCACTACCTATTTTCAAAAGAATTGGTTTTCAATTTTACAGCTTTTTGATAATGAATACGTGCTGAAAATAAGAAAATAAGCTCGGAAGGACTGAAATATATTTGAATTAAATGTAAATACGGTACGAATTAAAATTTAAGCTGAGTCGGAACAATTTCCAATTAAAAGCGCATGCAGCCAGGTTTGCGGCGAAACTTCGGGCGAGCTGTCGAAAACTTTCGCAAAAACATTCATGCATTATTTAATAGTTTTCCGCGTGGATTTGTAAGATAAGAGAATTGAAAATTAACTCGTAAAATGTAGAAATTTCAAAGCAGCGTTCAAAAATTGAAATCAGAAATTGAAAGAAGATATTTTATTTACTAATTTGAATAAGCCGATTATGTGGAGTTTGCTGGCTGAATCAAGCTCACTTTTTAAAAGTGTGATTGTTTTTATAAAAATTGTATGTTGCAAGTTTTTGTCTACAATTATGTGGTTGTATAGATTCTTTTAAAAGCCTCTTTATGAGGCAGGCATGGTACACCAGAACAATGTATTATAATTTTTTATGTTACTTCCGGTGACAAATTATCAAAAATGCCTGTCTGACCTGAGCAAAAAACTTTTGTTATAGAACATGTGCTTTTTCCGTAATATTGAGTATAACGAAATAGCAGATGGCACGAAACTATTGTATCATCACTATTTTCTTGTGATTTCATTCTGTTCCTTAAATAAAAAACGTAAAAATATATTAGGCCCTTCACTCCGTACATTTGTGAGTAATCTATGGCATCCCATTTTGAATTAGGGCTAATTATTTTACCTTTTTCGTATTACAAAATTAGGGAGCACAAACTGACAACATGACTAAGCTTTTACTACATAAAAACAAAGTAAACTTTCATTGAATAGCTAAGGTATTTTTGTTTTTATAAAACTGTTTAAGCTATTCAAATAACTGTTTTTTTTTTCATTTACTGCTTAAAAGGTATATATATGTAAATGAAAGTATTTAACTCAGTCCAGAAAACAAAAAAGTGCTTAGGTTTTTTATATATTATTTAAATGTAAAATAACAAATATCATTTGCTGGAAAAACCCACAAATCTGAATTACTAGTAACCAATCTGTTATTGTGTAACATTGTTGTTTGTTTTTGTATAGTAAGTGATACAAAAACGTTTGTTTTTGTATAGCAAGTGATACAAAAACGTTTGTTTTTGTATCACTTGCTAATTAATTGGCTCACTCGAATTTCAGAACAAATGTTTATTTTATGAGATATAATAAATATTTTTCTACATGAAATTAGTGTACCTATATGATGTAGATACCTATATATATTATCCTCGCATCATTCGTGTATCAACTTCTTGTCTTTTATGCCACATTACTGAGTGTTGTGATTCCCCCAAAATCATGTCAGAGGGCCTCAGGGCGGCTTGATAAACTCTCGACACCAGAGTTGGCCACTCTCATTCGATAAGAAGAAGAACTTTAAATAAAATAAAAACTGAACAATATATCCCACAAACAACGTAGGGTAAAGAATATAGGTGGAGGATGACTGCTAAAAAATAAAAATAGGCGTAGCTTTAAGCTCAAGGACAGCTTTGGTTGCAATAAAGCACGGCTGTGGCGTGCTGGCTCACCGCATTGCAGTAACTAAAGCTCGCAAGGTCAGGGAAAATCCTGCTGATTGTTTGTGAACTTGTAAACAATATATACAGGGTTAGTAGAAAGTTAGGTAGAAAGTTGTTGCGTGCTATTATGAACATTTACTGACATGTAAATGTCTTATAACATACCTACTGCTAGTGGTAGAACATGTACTAAGTATTTCTATATAATGTTTTAGACAAAAAAATGATTAGGTATTCTGTGTTTAATTCATGTGTTATCCTTTGCAAATAATTATTATTCCACTAATAAATATAAAATAAAATAAAATAACTTTTACCTCTCTCGAAAAACCCTAACTTCGTCGATTTCAAATTTATGAACTTAATAAGATTCTGTTAGTCGTGATAGTGTTTTTTTTATATCAACGCAATAACATTGAAACAAATATAAATACTTACAAGCAACAGTACAGTACCTATATAATATGATTTATATACAGGGTTACTGATAACTAACGCATAACCTTTTAAGGGTGGCTTTAGTACATCTATACCAACAACTTTTGTTTAACGACATTTAGAAATTCGCGAAAAAAAAAATCAGCTGTTCCATACATTTTGTCGAAAATCTTCCATACTTTTGTATGGAACAGCTGATTTTTTTTCGCGAATTTCTAAAAGTTGTGGAACAAAAGTTGTTGGTATAGATGTACTAAAGCCACCCTTAAAAGGTTATGCGTTATTTACCAGTAACCCTGTATAGTATGCTGTACTCTTGCCTGTAAATTCTACATGATGGTCTAAATCATACATTGATAGTCATGTATAGTAGTATAGAAGCAAGTGTCTGCAATAGCTTATCATTAGTCGAACAAGCAGCTCAATGGTTTCAATTATGCCTTCAGGCCAGCATACGTAGCGAACTCTGATTATGCAATCTATATATACTAATTGGTATTTCATTAGACAAAGGCTTTGTAGGTATTATGTCTCATCTTCACGATTAAGTTTAGTGGGATGGAATTTCTTACAGTGTAGACTGTATTCCATCACAATCTACATTGTGTAGTACGGCAGTCGTAAAGCCGTGTCAGAGGCCCCTAGGGCGGCTTGATAAACTCTCGACACCAGAGTTGGCTACTCTCATTCGATAAGAAGAAGAATCTACATTGATGTAGTTGTTCTTTAGTTGTATGTAGTTAAAAGAAGTTCAAATGTAATGATCACAGCACGTGGACAAAGTGCCAGCTGATTTTATGTAGAGTATTTGAATTCTGGCTTCATTTTGTTTTAACGTGTGCATTTTATAGTTACAGTAATAGAAATAAACTGACTTACACTAAACAACCCCCAAAAATAATCAAAACGGAGTATGTAAATAAACGCTCCATCTTAGGCCATAGCTTTTGCTTATTATCAGCAAACTATGATCAAGTGAAAACCCAATTTAGGTGAAAAAATAATCAAATAACATATGCAATTTATTACACAAGATATCCTCAAAACCATACACTTGCAACCATTCGTTTCATCCACAGTGTCATAAATAGCACGTTACACAGATGGAAAGAGCATACAATTTTACAATCGTCGTAAAGTCGACTGTAAAACCAGTGCTGTTTCCCATTATATTACCACCAACGACGTTTTAGCAGCCTTACTGTGACAAAAGACCATTTTTTGTAGCCATTTTTTTTTTGTACTAGAGTTTACTACCAATGGTAAAGAGACCTGTAGTCAAATACAATCCTATAAAGCGTTAAATGAATTCAGACTCCTATAAAGTTAAAAAAAAAGTTTATGTCAGTTAAATTGACATTATTCAATTGATAAATAGTTCCATTGTCAGTAACGTGTTATAGGGCCCTAGATTTGTATGTTGCTGCCACGTTTGCGCAGATATCAATGCTATATTATTATTATTACACATCCGGATTCTATAGCCTCTATACAGCTCTATACTTTATAATAATATACTGTAATTTTTAATTTATAATTTTCTACGACATTATTTGACGAAGCCTCTTTACAGCTGATAGTAAAACTTATTTAACTATAAATACTTACATATTTAAATTAATTAATTGCCCTCTAAAATATGTTATTACGAAAAATTTTAAATTTGTCATAAATAATCAATATACTTCAGTAATGAATATAATTATAAAAATATTGACGATGTTAATCTTGAAATGTGCTTCCCCTCTAAGATATTTATTAGAGATAGTGAATGTAACATGACTTGATTTCAAATAAATTATTTCATTTCATTTCATTTCATTTCATTTCATTTCATATACTAGTTAGATGTCTATGCACATAAAATGTCTATGGTCTATGATTACACCACAAAGAGCTCTGTTACTTGTAAAACAAAACGTCGTCTAGAATGTCGCAAAAAACCCCTTTTGTCACAGACATTTAATTTTCTTCCCCGGAGTTTGTTTTCAGATGGTTTTCTGAGAAAATATTTTACAGCACTTACTGTACCTAAATTGTTCATATACAGGGTAAAGAGCCTTTTAAATTGCAAGACTTTTAGTAATAATAAATTGTTAAGAAGTGGCAAAGCGCAAAATTTCTGTGTTAAAAATGTATCATCGTATCAGAGTGGCCATCTATAATGTCAGAGTTTTTAAACCACTCTCAAAGCCTCTAACGAGGCTGAACACATAGTAATGTCCATGGCTTATTCAATCATTTTATGAAAATTTACGTAGGTATAAAAAAAATATGAAAAATAAAACAATAAGATTGATTATGAGTTAATTTATTAAGTGCTAAACCTGCACTATGGTTGTTTTTTTTCGCGCCTGGCAGTAAGTAGACCGTATAATAGCCTAGTTGGTTAAGGCATTCCGGACGGTGATCGGAAATACGCAGGTTCGAATCCTGCCGGTCGTGATTATTTTCGCTCATTTTCCAATAAAAGTTTAGTTTAAAAAAAATGATACCTAACCGAAAACTGAATATTTCATTTGCTTAGATGATGCTTGTACGTTTAAAATACTAGACTGTGCGGTATAAAATAAATATAGGTATATGTATATTTGCGTGTAATATACAATATCGATGGGTTATGTAACGCTGTCTAAAGATCTTTTTCTAGAACATTGTCGAGAAAATACCGGCTCAGTAAGATTAGTAAGTTATTAATTATACATCAAAAAGATTCAAAAACTGAGCAAACTAGATCTCAAAGTAATTGAGAATCGCTTTTCTTTGTCAATATCTATGTGAAAAAAGTTTAGGTCATTTCTACTTTTAATAAATCAAGTCGCAAATTACTCTTTTTTGTAACATAACTAAGAGTATCATATAAATATTTTTTTCTTTGTTAGTTCTTTATTCTTATCAAATGAGAGTGGCTAGCTCTGGTGTCGAGAGTTTGTCAAGCCGCCCTGAGGGCCTCTGACATGGCTTAACGACTAACGTACTATGAAAAACGGCTGTATTTTTATGTTACATTTGCGATACAATACTTATTACGTCAGTAGTAAATACTAATCTGTTAATGGACAAAAAATATATATAAAAAAAAATTGATATAAATAAATTACATAGTTTACCTGACACCATAACTAAAGTATACCGACATAACGAAAACGTCAATGTTTACAATAATTGAGTAATAAATCCATTTCAATTCTCTTCTCTCATCAAACGAATAAGACGGTTAATAAAAACACAATTTCTTCGAGATAGGTCCTCAACGGACGCTTCAAGCTGTAAAGATTTCACTTCGTAACAGATTTCGGTGTCTATCGGCGTCATCTAAATAAAGTTAGTAATGGCAGTCTTAATTAGCTATTATGGTTTTAGTGGTGGTTGTATATGAAATTGTGGTGAAATGAAATATTCTGAAAGTGTCTGAAAGTGGCTTTAAGATTCGTAAAATGAATAAAAAAATGATTTCAACATATTTATAAGCAAAGTTCGATAACCCTGAATTTTTTATAGGTTTAATAATTTATTAAAAATCTAAAATTAAGATTTTATTATAAAAAGTATCGTGAGACATTTCTTATCAGTATGTTACTATTGCGGTTTTTACTCACGGGTAATTTCGCATATGTGGTTTACGCGTTTCGGATGTAATGATACACATCTTCGAAACGTACGTTCTGGGACCGCGGCTGCGCGCAGACACAATGATGTTAGTGCTTTCCAATGAAAATAATGGATTGCATTGCTATTGCTTGCCACATATCTATACTAATATTATAAAGCTGAAGAGTTTGTTTCTTTGTTTGTTTAAACGTGCTAATCTCAGGAACTACTAGTGCGAATGGAAAAATTCTTTTTGTGTTGGATAGACCAGTTATCGAGGAAGGTTTTAGGCTATATAACATCACGCTGCAACTAATAGGAGCGAAGAAACAATGGAAAATGTGGAAAAAACGGGGAACATTATTCATCTTTGAGGGCTTCCGTTGTGTGCACTGCGAAAACGGTTCAAGATATCAAAAAAAATATGTATGAAAGAATTAATGCCCAAAATAACAATTCCACGCAAACGAAGACGCAGGCACAGAGTAAAAAATATTATGTTACTACTGCTATATCGGCAGTACATAAGGATGTTTAAATATTGCCAAGTTTTATGGTGTTTCAAAGAATAAGGAATCACAATGTTTCAATTTAATAATATTCAGGACAAATTCGTAACAAAATACGCATTTCAAGTTATGGCCATAAAAAAAATATGACATGTAATAAAAGACTACCATATTATACACTGAGTAACGACAATGTATTGTAACACGTAAAAAATACAATAAAAATACAATAAAATGTGTTATAATAAAACGACATCCTTTTCAAAAGAATCGTAACCAAATTAATGCTTTTTTGTAACGATAAAAAAACTTAGAATACGAATTAAAAAAATTTAATGCGTTTTGAAGTAATGACTTCATAATTCTCACATTATTTTTTGGTATAGCTTAAGCACATAATTTTTTTACTTTAAACAAGATTTATTCAATGTTAGATAGAATAAAATTTTGCAACATTGTTTAATAACTAACAATCCAGATGTAATCGATATCAAACATTCTTACTCTTTTTACTTTCCAATTTTTTCATGTACAAAACATAATATTGCTATCAATCGAAGAAAAACCCGATATCAATTAACTGCAAACAATGGTCCGTATATTAATTAACAAGGTGCCGCCAGCACAATGAAATTAAAAACCTGATGTAAACAAACGTACTTTATTTGGATAAACAATTTGTTTTCCAATACGTGTAATATGAATTAAAATTTTCGGCTATCTTATCGAGTGCTTAAGATATTTTTACTGTCCTTTGATCGGCATTTTTATAAAATCAGATCGTCTCTTTCTTGTAAGAAACTGACACATGGAAAAACTGTTTGGCATAACTTTCTTTATATATTATAGGGTTACGCTTGAACACAACTCGACCGATGTTAAGCAACGATTTATTCGATTATCGAGTAAGAATAAAAGCTAGGTTGCAAACTGCTGATATAAAGGTCACATTATTTTACCGAAAAAAGTCACTTTCTATCCTATTATTGCGTTTCATTTACAGAACACCACAAATACTAAATAGTATTTTCTTCATCAGTTCTCCAAACCCATTAGCAAAATTTTACTAGCTCTGACAGAGCTCATAAAAAAGAGGCATTTAGTGCTAAAAGTCTTTTAACAACATACAGAATGGCACCCTAAAATACTTACCACGAGACTCTTTGTGTTATTTTTAATGAAAATATAATCGTAAAAAGCGGAGTTATGATTCAATAACAGTGTGTTATGTTATCTTTATTGAGTTAAGTAATAGAATTTAAGGACTTCAAATTTTATGGCTTCATATAAAATACAAAATAATTTTGGGCATCGCTGCCATGTGTTTTTGTTATTATAAATTTTGATTTATTGGCACGCATCACCTCCAAAAATATAAGCTCAACCGTGTACTCAATAAGTATGTTATTTTTAAAAACGTTAAAATTGTAATGTTTATGATATGAGGGTTTTATGCCTCCTTAAGTATTATAGAAACCTCAGTTTTCCGAAATTTGTCGAGCTAATTTTTCGTCATAATTATTGACGTAAGTGCTAGCCGGTTATTACAACTCAATATACTTAGGTATAGGTTTACGTTTGATTTTAAGAGTCTGTATCAAAGGTCCGTAATTGTAAAAACATCTCCATTACACTCCAAGATATTCTTTATCTTTATCTATTATAAAGAAGACACATAGCCCTTATCATTCACACTTAAAACATAACGACGAATGTTCAGCTCATGAAAAAACCTAACTATCTTGCCCATAACAATGTTGAGTATTCATTCTATGATCTATAAACTTTTACTACGCACTGTGGCTTCAAGTAACGTCACGTGATATCGGGATAAGTACGGCGGTGTCTGACCTTTTGATCTCGACGTAAGACTAATTAAAATTGCACGTGTTCAACATTATACGGAGAAATTAATTAAACACATTCAAAGGATCGCGAAATTGACTTTTTGAATGAAGTTTGAAAGTGCTTTTTGGATCTTTTAAGGGTTAATTAAGTGAAGTAAATTGTAGGTTTGGTTTTGTAAACTTACATGTACCTACATATTTTGATTTGCGTAGCCTTGAGTGAAAAACAGCGATTAATTTTTGAACATTTTATATTTAGATACATATTTGACTGAGGTAGCCTTAAATACTTAAAATACTATGTAGGTAAAGTGTGTGTGTGTGTATATATAAAGTGGACTATGCCTTATTTCCCACATATAATGTATGTACTACCTACTCATCTAGATACGAAATTTATATCGAATGTATATATAAGTTTCATGTTTTCGAAAAAGTTCTTTTAATTGAAGGCACATTATGTGTATAGAAATAAATCTAATATCTGTTTAGACACCAACATCAAATAATAACTACACATACGAGTACATATAATATATTATATAGTTACTATACATACCTAGGTGGTAAGTACCAACGTCGCGTCTCTATAATTTACAAGGGATTTTCTTCCGGCACGTAAAGTAATTGAGTTGCTTACAGGCCTGTAAATAACACCCCTCTTTAATGACTGGCAGACTGGTTGCTAACTTCATTGTGGGGCTGGATAGTATGTTAACAAGGTAATGGGGTTTACGAGATTATATATCAGATATATAACTTTTTTGTATATTTTTATGTAAACTAGTAGACTCCCGCGACTTCCCTCGCATTATTTTGAGATAAAAACTTAACCTAATACTACTTGCATACCGAAGTTCCGAAGTTTCGTTCGTTATAAGCGTGTGACCAGTAAAAATTATGATAGTCACATCTTACCATATTATTTCCAGAACCACAAGACACTAAGATCTCAAAACTCAGCGTGTCATTTTGCTATGACCTTCAGTGTCACTGAAAGCTTTCAAATGTCACTGAAATTATAAAAAGATTTGAAAATTTTAAATTAGATTAATATTAATTTTAATGCTTCTAACTTTTCTGAAATTATAAATTTCTTACCGTTTTTTAATAATATCTCTACAGAAGATTTTATAATTATCTAGTCCAACTGAGCTTTCTTAATGGCTTATAGTCTCAGTTAATTCCAGTTTACTATTTATTAGTCTAGGTACCACATTAGTATGCAGCCTCCGTCTTATATTAATCTCAATCTAGGGAAGGTCAGATTCACAAAGACAAGTCCTTCCTTGGAACTGCCTCCTTGAAACAATTGTTGTAATATCTTGTATAAAATACAAATACAAAATACTTTATTTACAGAAAACTTAAAGTTACACCCTTAACTGAATTAAATATACGTTCATGCCATACAATGTTGGTGTATATAATAATTATAACTAAACATAGTAAATTTTATAAAAAGTCATCCAAAATATTCCCTTAAAATAAGGTACCTACAAAAAATATTCTCATTCTTCTTCTTCTCGAATGAGACAGGCCAACTTTGGTGTCGAGAGTTTATCAAGCCGCACTAAGAGCCTTTGACATGGCTCAACGATTGTCGCATAATATAAACATAATAATATCATTTAAGATTTTTATTACAAAAAAAAACTAAACTTTCTGGTTTTAGATAGATTGTGAAATCAACATTCTATCTGCTAAGTGTGTGGCCACTGGACAAGATATAAGACGCTTGATTATCTTAGCAGTCTAGATTCTAGCATTGAAAGTAATCTTCTTTCAAGAAATCTTGTCCTTTTCAAATGGACTTCGGTGAATGAGTGTTGAAACTAGATTTTAAGGAAAATAAAAAGAAATGAATAGTCTTACCCAAAAATCAGTCGGTTGAAACAATATATAATATATTTATTTTAAAAATGTAGGTTTTAGATTAATCTTACTTTTGTAGTGATATTAATCCCGTTTTCTAAGATTTTAAATTAATGTGTAAAAAAGAAAGAAAGATTACATATTCAGACTGTTTCTTGCTAAAATTAAACTATTTTATTTTAAAAATTATATGCATCGTAGTATTTTCCTTTGACGTACTAACATTCTCTGCACTTCTTACTTTACTTTAAAATTTAACTTATCTTCACAGATGCAAGCGTTGCCACAGAAGCAACGATCGCAAATGGAACCTTGAGCAAATGTGTTGCAATCTAGAGAATGAATATTTTAGCCATTGTCCTAGCTTTGCATTGATGTGGTCTATCTGGTTATCAAGAATAAGTTAAATAAGGCTTGTTTTCTTAAAAACGTATTACGTGGGTTTATTTTTAGAACTTGGTTATGCTATTTTTATAGAACATGTGAAGGTTTTTGTTTTTTTTTTTTTTTTTTACATGATATAGGCTTACGCTTGACTACAACTTGCCTGATGGTAAGCAACGTTATAGTCTACGATGTAGCGCGCTTGCCTAGAAGAAACCGGTTTACTCTCGACTTGAAGACCGACAAATTATAGTTCAAGGGGAATAGAGATTCGGGCAAGGAGTTCCACAGTTGGGCTGTTCGCACGATGAAAGTCGACGCAAAGCGCTTGGTGCGAGTCTTTGGAACCTCAACTGTATAACGGTGCCTCCTTGCCGTACGCCTACTCGTACGATGGTGAAATGGGGCTGCAGGACATATAACATATAGGAGGATGTATAACATAACTTGGGCCTCTGGTTTAACCATTTCTATTATAATAGTCTAAAGAGCCAATTTAAAACGAACAGTTGTCATTACTATGGATTGAGCGAAAATTTGACTCATAAAATAGGGTAAATTAAAATGTTGTTTGGGAACACTGATGTAATCAGTAATTATTAATTGTAACTAAATCTTCTGTAAGTGCAAAAAAATATTCTTGTAATTTCACTCGAACCGTGTTCGCAACTAAATATACATAGCACCTGTCAAAACAAAACTGTCTCACGTTATTAAAAACTGCTTAAAACATACGAAAACACCTAGTACCTACTTGTAAATAAAAATAAAACTTCAAAAGAGTCGTGGCATATGAAATGAGTTTGCGCAGGGCAATGTTTATCTTAGCGCTAAAATTCCAAGCTGTTTTGCTGTTTTAAGGGACCCAGTGTTTTAAATGATAGATATGTAAATGAAGTTTCTTAATTACTTTGGAGACCAGTGTAGATATAAATAAATGAGGGACCGGAGAGAATTTCCTCGATGAGTATGGAAATGCTATCGTTTATTTGCACTTAATAACTAGTCACAAATGTTAATACTACGTACTTGTAAATGTACTTAAAGTAGGATACAATATTTGACAAGATAATAATACTACATAGACATTATGCTCTAGGTGCACTACATTCCACACTAAGTCGAAACTTGTGTCGTGAAATGTAGGCTCTTTCTATTGATTCATAGATGAAAATGATAATTAAAACAACAAGAAATACCTACGTGCTTGAGAATAGATCTTATTAAAAATTAAATCTAGCAAACAGAGATTACTATAACTGCACGGCAATTCATTAAAAACAAACCTGTGTCGCTTAGATATACAAATTTATACACATTATAAATTATCTATACTAATATGAAAAATTCTTTTTGTGTTGGATAGACCATATTATATCAAGGAAGGCTTTAGGCTATATAACATCACGCTGCCACTAATATGAGCGAAGAAACAATGGCAAATGTGAAAAAAACGGGAAAAAATATTCAACTTTGAAGGCTTTCGTTGCGTGTTCTGCGAAAACGGTTCAAGATATCATAAAAATATTTATATAATAATTATTCCTCTTGAAATTATCTAACAAAATGTCTGCAACAGTATATGTCTATCTCTTAAGATTAACTCACTAGAACCGTTTTTATGGTAATAACTATTCCATGCGGACGAAGTTGTTGGCACAGCTAGTTATCGATAAATAAATAAATAAAAAAATAAAAAATAAATAAAAATGTTTATTTGACCTTTTTAGAAAGAAACAGGTAAGTATAGCAGTAGTGAACATAAAACTTTTACTATGAGATAGGGCTTATGACTATACAATAGTTGGTGAACCCTGGACATCAAACTAGGTCATCACCTGTGTGATGATGTCCAGTTATAAATGACCAAGCCAATTTTCTATGAGGCATTTGCTTTTTGCAAAAATATTTATGTTAGTAACTATTTGGTTATAAACCGCGTAACATCCGCATAAAAGCCTTATATCAGTATCAGGACCATATACTACCTTCAGTATTTATTCACTGCCTTCAATTGAAAAATAGTCAGCATTGAAACTACGTAGTTCATATGATCATCTTTAAACAATCTGTTACACTTTTCTATACCATATACAGTTTTTCTACATATCACTCATTTATTTCTTACATTCTTTCTGGCAATAAATCATACCTCAAAGTACACACGAGTATCTAATAATAAAAAGCAAAAACCGACTTCAACTCTACTGTCACGTTACTGAACAAATCTATGCCTATCAAAAAAAAATTACAACACAAATTCATTTGCTAAACAAATCTAAGCCTATCAGAGAAAACCGCATCAAAATCGGGCTGATAATTCAGAAGATATAGTGTATACAGCAGCGCCCCCTGGTGAGTTGTCATCGTAGTACATAGCTAAATGATGCACCCATTAAACCTCAACACATTACAGAAAACTGTATCAAAATCCGACTGGTAGTTTTGGAAATATGGGTAAAATTGGTTTGCATAAACTTTATCAATTTGTTGGTTTATTGGTTTTTTCTCAAAAATTACTGAACCGAATGAAAAACAATTTTTATGGGACCATTTCGAACACTCATCGAATAAAAAAAATAATTTTTGAAATCGGTTGGTAAACAACAGTAATCGCGTAACATATCCACAAAAAAAAAAACTTTCAGAAGGCTTGATAACTTCCTTTTTTTGGAAGTCGGTTAAAAAATGATGTATATATCGCATACATGACTTCATTCTCTCATCATATTTATTTACTACATCTCCACCGAAGTGTGAAACGTTATTTTGTCACATTGCGAATGAAATAAACTTTATGTTTAGCGCCAGTTTGTTTGCAGAATGGCAGTGTTTTACGAGAGGGTGTTTTATATTCATGAGTACACTCATCGGTGTTTTACTTTAGCTTAGTATGGTGTGCTGGATTTTGTTTGCAATAAAACCACACACGTACAAAATTTGTCAATGACGTAATAATTACTCAAGTAATATCAATGCCAGTTAAAAACTTCTCAAATTACAGAAAATTTAAACATAAATTAGAAGGTACATTTACCTGCTACGAATTTTTCACAAGTATATAATCCGGGAAATGAGTGATTTAATCAAAACTTTGGTCTTTTTTACACACCTACAGATTACTTATTTGTACTTATTAAAGTTATGTTGTAACTTTGGTGTATCAAAAATGTAGATAAACTAAGTGTTTTAATGTAGTCCGCATAAAATGTACCATTTTTCAATCGAATAAACGTCTTATATAAACTTTATCAAAACAGAAGCTTCTATTTGTTCGCTCCGATAACCACAAAACCATATTGTATTAAATTTTCGTTGCAGCGTTGAAACGTGCTCGTATCTTCAATTTCAGTATATTTCCTAGTATTTTGTGAACACGGCTCACGCGATTTGTACATTATTTGTATGTTTTTACACAGTTCCCTGTGTTAATTGAAAATTCAATATAAAATGTTTATATTCTTCATTGAATCATTATATTATCAACTACATTTTCTGGTTTTGAATGAGTTTCACATTTAAAAAATACTAAAACAAAACTTGTAAATAAATTATCTCTTTATGTAAAAGAAAACTTTGTTCCTATGTTTTGTTGTAAGAAACTATATGCATAAATTACAAGACATGCAAATCGCCAACCGTAAAATTCATTATACCTACTTACTTGGCTAATGTTGAAAACATTATTAGCAAATTTTTAACATTAGATAATAATAAAGCTCGCTTATAATAACTCATCATCTTGAGAAGTTAAATCTGCTGATATCTTTATTGTAAAGTAGCAATCGTAATATTCAGGATTTTCCCTCTCCAGCGAATCATCTCGATTCGACCCATTTTCGAGATTAGCAGGTAAAAAATATTATCGACAAAGCAAATGCTTGAATAGGCCCTTCTAACTCAGCCTAATTGAAATGTGTAGGTAGAAAAATATTTTTTTTTATGAAATATGAAAAGCTTCCATACAATATATTCTCAGAAAACGTTTTAGGCTTTTTATTCATTACTGTCTAGTTCTACAAATCGTTAAGTGCACAAAGCCTATTATCTAGTTTTAGATGATATATTATATTTGAATTAATATTCTGAATACAACAATAGGAATAAAGCGTGTTGAAAGAAAAGTCTACGAAAAATACAATTGCATCGGATATAAAAGTCGTTAAACTTATTATATCACTATTTTCATAAAAGTATTCATATACAACAATAAATATTTAAATGATTTTCTATGTGATCTCTTTTGTTTAACAATATAGCATAACTAAAATTAAAAATAGACCAGCTGCATAAAAAGTTATCAAATACGATTATTTTATTCGTCCCTGTTCAAAGCAAATGTTTCCAATGCTTTTTCACGCAATATTGAATTAACTTTATTCTGACTACGCCTCGGTTGCGTCAGTCATTCGGTAAGTGACGTCATTGGAATGTGTTATTTCCATTTAAAACGTCTGCTGTTGAAAATGGCAGTTACATAGTGTATGGTTGTAACCACAAATGGATTTGTGTATTTTAATATCAGGGATTCAAAATAGCTTGTATTATTTTTGTCCATGATTCTCGAAGGTGAGCTGATTTAGTTAATAATATATCGGGTTAGGAGCTAATAAGACTCCACCACCTTTAAAGTTTACCTTAATTTCCATCCGCCCCGGAAAAAATGGGTTTAGCGGGAATTCAAAGAGCATCAGTATCATCATTCTTGTGTATTGACATAAAAGCAAAAGCAGTCATAAGAATCCATGTCAATCTACTCCATTTTATTTTAAAACTAAATCAAAGGCTTGCTTCTTTCATTAAAAAATAACATAAATATAAAAATTATATAAATCATTATCAGAAATATTAAAAAACTAAATAAAATTAAAAAAAAAGTGTAGTGTAGTGTAATAGTTATTTAATATCAGAAAAATTAAAAAAACTTTAATAAAACATAAGCTTCTAAGTATGATAAGTATGTATTTACAAAAGAAATTATATAAGTATTACCAGTATTACCTATATCCGTTATCCAGCACACAACGATACAAGCGTTTGCTCAGTGTGGGGCTAGATGGCACTTTGTGCAATGACTCGGTTTATTTTTCTTTAATTTTTCTTAATCACTAAATATAAAATCCTTTTGTAATTAATAAAACCATGTTGATTAATTGCAGTGCAACAATTTATATCAGTTCCTGCCTGACATTTGAATGCGAGAGAGGAGATTGGGGAGGTAAGGGTCGTACGAGTAATTTGCAGACAAAAGGCCGGCTAGTAAAATATTTAGAGAGCTTTTTAATCCCCACATATTCTTGGCAAAAACAAGTCTTTTTTTTTTTTTTGTCTACCAGTATACTCCACCAAAAATAAGTGAGGTGATTCTTGAAGGAGGCCTAAGCTATCAATTAAATAATGCTCATCTACTCCTGTATATACTCGTATGTATTATATCCATTAACCCATGACAAAAGTGTCGGCTCCGTATGGGGCTAGATGGCGCTGTGTTATATGTCCTGAAATATTGATTACTGGTTGTTACTCACTTGTAGTTGGTAGAGAGGACTGTTGGATGGTTATTTGCCATGCGTGAAAATGGAACTTGACACGAAACACTCAATATTATAACGAATGCTTCGAACGTACATATTTCTATGAAGCCCTTCACACACAGCAGCTATAATGTAAAGATGTACATGTCATTATAGCACGATACATCTCATTACATCTTTCCATAGAAATCGTCAGGAGACCACACACGACAGCTTTAATGTATATTTATACTACACCTGCTCGGAAAGTACCTTGATACTTTATCAAATTTACGGTAGAAAGTACGTCATTGCATATGGAACCAATATGCGGGGAGAAAAGGCATCTGAGCGGGAGAGAAAAGTGTATGAAAATACATTTCTTATTTGTTTTTTTTTTTTTAATTTTGGGTAAGACTCTGCGCCGGTAACCTAAATATCAAAAGCCAAAAAGTTTTTACAGTGAGTTTTTATCTCCAAGTTCGCAAAATGACACTGGCTACTAGCTGTGTGTTGGATTGTGTCAAACAATTTGAAAAAAGAACATGTAAAAATTGCAGACGCCATTGTCGCCATTTTCAATTTGTGTGTTGTTTGAATATAAATTTCACTTGGTAAAGATTTAGTTATTATTTTCATCGTAGGTGTAGTATAAAGCACTATGTATCACTCGAGAGAAAGTGCGATTCCCGAGCTCGGGTGTTTTAAAGCCCTCGCCTACGGCTCGGGCTTCAAACGACACCCTCGACGGTAATCGGTCACTTTCTCCTCTCGGTGAACAATGTACTATTTTACATCTGACGATTTCTATGGAAAGATGTAATGAGATGTATCGTGCTATAATGTACATCTTTACATTATAGCTGCTGTGTGTGAAGGCCTTTATGCTTTTTAGACCACGTATGTACCTACTGTAGAAGCTAAATCAATTGGCTTGTTAGAATTGAAATAATATTATTTATTGAGAACACGTGACGTAATATTATTGTAGATTCACTGTGATTTGTAGGTGCTAACAATATGCAAATACATCATCTCTTTGAAGTAACAGTTGTGGTTTTAAAATGCAATTCACGAAAATTCATAGCAACGATAGAATGTTGACATCAATACTCAGATGATATTTTAATCAGAATATTTGCTAATTTATTGTATAGCACCAAAAAAGTAATGTATCTCAGTCTGCAGCTTACGATATATTCAAATCTTATAGAAATTTATAGCTTCATACATTTACGCTCCTAGATAAACATACATAATATGTATATTGAATGGTAGTTCGATATCTCCTTTCACGCATTGATTTTAGGCTTTAGGTACAAGTATATTGTTGCACTGATACTAGTTAATTGAAAATCACACTAAATTGTACAGGTCATAAAGGATTTCCGTAAAAATATTATAAAAGTTCTGTTTTTACCGCCATTTTTTCACCAGGACGCCGGACAGTTGAGAAATAATAACTTAGGATTGTACATTGTAATGTTTTTTTTTTTTTATTATTTTGAAACAGAAAGATTGTTTTAGTCTTATGAACAACAATAAAAAAGAAATAATGTTTGCTCTAAATATTGGTTTTTGTCTAACAAACAATAACAGAAAAAAAAATGCTTTAAGTATAAATTAAGACCACTAAAATATCACTCTATTTAAGCGAATGATATGTATTAAAACTCTCGTGAGACATTTTATCAATATGTTAACTAAAACTTTTATCACTCACGTGTAATTCGCGTATATTGTTTACGCGTTTCGGATGTTATAACATCCATCTTCAGAACGTATGTTCTGGGACCGCGGCAGCACGCAGACACACAATACACGTGAATTACACGTGAGTGTTAACCGTTTTAGTTAACAGAATGATTATGTACTTAAGAGACCTGTCATGTGTGAGTGATGTTAAAATTTTGTAAAACCATTTACATACAATGAAATAGCTTTTAAGTTGCATTAGTTGCTCAGATTTATTGTAGGTTTAGAATAGTGTGATAGAATTATACTAAACTACTTTATTTAAAAGATTTTAGTCGATATAAAATCATATTTGCATTCAAAAATATAAATTAAAAAGCAAGCAAACTATTCGTAGAAGGTAAAGGGAATTTACATTTTTTTTTTTTTTTTATTTATTTACATTTTACAATTTATCTTTAGGCTTTTCTAAAGATTTTCTAAGTGCCCCTATTTGTAGTAGTTAGAAGTAGTATGTTTAGTTTTTCTTCCCTTGTTTTTATATTTTATTATTGTAAATAAAGATTTTTATTTACAAGTATAGAAAATAACGGATAAGTATATAATGTGACCAAATTAAAGTTGTCAATTTACTTTACAAACTACATGTGTTTTTTTTGTGTGTAATGAAGACAAGTTTTAAAAAACTACAAACGAAATCATCAACATCTACATAATAAATCAGTGTTGCTAATTAAAACAACAGCTCCGTTTTGTTCTAGTACCAAACAAATTTAATAATTCCTATATTTCTTATTTATTAATTATTTATTTTTTAGGCTAAATTTCCCAACTTACCCGCCGTTGTTGTAATGCTCATTTAATAATTGTACGTTGCTCAACTAGTGTCGTGCGCAGGACGTGTGCTGCCTGCTGGATCGTTGCTTCCAGTACCCGCGTCGGAGCGCTCGGTACTGCGGCTGTCAGTTCGCACTGTTATTATACAGCTCTACGTAAATAAAACCAAACTTAAACTATTTTAAATGACTTATAGGCTAAATTTCCCATTTCTCCTTATCTACACCACCGTTGTTGTAATGCACATTTAATAATTGTACGTTGCTCAACTAGTGTCGTGCGCAGGACGTGTGCTGCCTGCTGGATCGTTGCTTCCAGTACCCGCGTCGGAACACTCGCGACTGCGGCTGTCAGTTTGCATTGTTATAGCTCTACTTAAGCAAAACCAAACTTAAATTATTTTTAATTTGAGTTGTAGGCTAAATTTTACATTCATTTTTTAATTAGATAACCGTTTATTTTAATGCTCATTTAATAATTGTACGTTGCTCAACTAGTGTCGTGCGCAGGACGTGTGCTGCCTGCTGGATCGTTGCTTCCAGTACCCGCGTCGGAGCGCTCGCGACTGCGGCTGTCAGTTCGCATTGCTCCACGCAGCGCCCGACGATCATACCCACGGTAGCTAGCGGAGTCCCGCCCGCGCTACCCCGCGGGCTTGCCACTGCCAGTGCGGCTGCGAACACCAAGTAAGCAGGGCACGCTTACTAGTGTGAGTGTCACGTATGCTAGCACGCACACACTCACGGTTGCGTTTGGTTTAGCACTTGTTATTGACTAAGCACCGATTCGGATTTGGAACGGATTTGTGAACTTTGTTTCGTTTTTGTAAATCAATATCTTAGTTATATTTAAATCTAGTGTCTTGGATGCTCCTTAGCTTTGCACGAATTGCGAACATCTTAACAATTAAATATCTTGTCACATTTGAAACTACCAGTATCCGTAGCAGCGAAAAGTTGGTAAACGTCACATTTCCTCATCTTATTCAAAATTATTACATGTGATTTGTTCTTTTTAATTTTATGAAAATAATTGATTGTGTTACGCATTTAATCACAAAAAGCAGTTGTATCATCAATTACTTGCAATCTTTTATCGATCTTTAAAAGACACAAGTTCACAAATCCTAGTTTTGTATGGAATCTGTTTAGCCCTGAGTCAATAATAGTGCTATAACCTGTTTTGCACCGGCTGCACCGGCAGGAAAGCAGAATGTTTACAACCACTGACAAAATATAACATTCAAAATTTTGTAACAGTTTATAATAATATTACGTCACTGCACTTGTTAAATATCACTAATTATAAAATGAAAATACACCTACTTAGCTGTAAATAGCGTGCTGATAATGTATATATTTTTAAAATATATGTTTTCTCTTTGAGTCGTATTTCCTCATGACTGACGGTCGTGACTCCCCCGCAGAATTAGTTCGTTAGGAGAGTTCTCTTGGGCAAATACATCGTGGTGGGTGCCCAGGTCCTTCCACGGAAGACACATGTCCTTGGATATTGAGGTCCTCAAGCATGTCGGTTTCCTCTAGATGTTTTCTTTACCGTTAAGCGAGTGCAAATCCACACTTATCTAAAAAATACAATTCATTGGTGTAGGCCGGATTCGAACCAAAGAGCATCTGGATGAAAAGCAGACACTGGAACCGCTGAGCCACACTCGCCACATAATTATTTTCACACGATTTTTATATTGAATAGTTTTTAAAACGATACAATTTGAATTGGGAATTGATAAGGTAGTGCTCAGTGATATCCGTTAGCATTTACTAATGATAAGCGATTGCTGTCACGGTACGTTTTAAGATGGGATACCGGGGCTACAAAATTAAAAAGCATTTACACTAACTAAGTAGTAGGTTTCGTCTCTTCGTTATGGAATTATATGTCAAATTGGCTGTGATTTACACTCTTATGAACATACGCTATTACTAAGTAGACAATTGAATTTTAATTTATAGGGGAACATATTTATCATCAACATAATAAAACATACAAAGGCATGTATAGGTAAGTATAAAATTCCACTGCGCAGAGCACTTTGCAATTTTCATTCTATTATCTTGACGTCAAAACCCGAAGCTAAAGCAAGTTGTTAGTGCAAAACCACTAAAATTACTTCTACAAACTGAGCTTCCATTTAGATATTGAAATTGGCTAAAACCGAGCTTCCACGACACAGTTACAAAATTAACTAGCCCAGCACAGTTGATTTTGCAAGTCAATCCTACTGTTCATTATGTTAACCTATTTTAATTTTAAAACATTGAGCACTGAAATAAACCAAAGCGAATACCACAAAGAGAATTTTAATTTTGGCACTGTTGTATAATTTTTCGAACGATTTTACTACTGGCTTTTGTTTTATTTTATTTTTAAAAAGAAATAAATTAATAAGGTTTTTCGTTCTGTAAAATATTTGAGTCTAAGTTTTACTGCGAGATCCCATATCGTATCGTATCGTTTCATCCGTACATGAATGATTCAATTTGCAAAAGTATGAAAAATTTAGAAAACTGTAAAAATAATAATGGAAGCCGATAGTAAATTAGCTTACGCAAAGAATTATCAAAAATATAATCAATCGTGTATTTTGACAAAAATCTTTGACTTCAAAAACGTCTATTACCGTATAAGTCTGGAATGACCTGCCTTTAAATATCAGGCAGGCTAAATCTCTGTCGATTTTCCAGAGTATGGTGTACAGCCATTACATCTCTACGTTGTAAACTATCAATCGCGTTTATTGGTGTTAAATGTGTGTGTTCATAGTTTATTAATATTATTATTTGTAACATGTAAATTAGTTTGATTTTCTTTTATTTTCTCTGTTTCGTTATAGGTTTTATTTTTAAGTATTATATATTTGTACGCCACCGACCAAACTGATCTCTTTCACCGCTTTCTTGCTAAGGTTGCCTGGAAGAGATCACTCAAGGTGATAAGGCCGCCCACTTGTACATTATTTTTAGTTTAAGCCCTTTTATTGTAATTCATTTATTTTGGTGTGCAATAAAGATATATTGTATTGTATTGTATTGTAAGTTTTTTCTGTCTTTCTTTCTTTCTTACTTTCTTTGTAATTATTAATATTGTGTGTTGAAACTAAGAATTTTCTATTCTATTCTATTGCTGAAAAACAACCTCTCACTTAAGTTAAATTATACTTTTTACTTTTTAAATACAGTAATTCAGTTAGGTTTCAGTAGCAATAGCGTGGCAGCAATCGCTACCATTACAGTTTAAAACAGGTTTCCTAATTGAGCTCTAATTGCAGTATTAATGATGGCTTCCACCTTAGCACGGAATCTAGTAAAACTTGCTTGCAGTGAATTAGCAAATTAACCGAAAAATAATGTTCGGAATCATATCTGATCAGGCGATGTCTCTATAATCTTTAATAGTATTATTAATTTATATTAGAGCTACATGGTTCATGGTTATGTCTAAGTTTTGGTGATAAAAGATTAATTTAACCATTAGCCCTTATTATTAACGTGACATTATATATAGTGTACATAATAATTATTTTTGAAACTGTTGATATGATTTATTGTCGCCAAATACGCAAAAATGGACAAGCTAGGCAGTTCTGTGTAAGAAGACATTTTCTTTTTTTCTGTATGGAAAACTCGCCACTTACCAAAACGAGTAATTACCTCAAGCGGAGTAGGGCAAGTGTAAATAAAAAATAAAGACCTTGAGCTACTTTTACTTTGAATGTACTTTGGACATGTATACCTACTTTCACATGTATGTATGTATGTATACACAATAAACTTAAAATACTTAATTCGTTTTTAAGGCGGTTCATTATCCTTAATTCTTTTGGTTTGATTTCGGCATCATATGCAATTAATTATGCAGACAGGCCAACAGTTTCACAACCTTGTTTGAGCCGTAATGAATAAGCGACTGCAGCGGCAGTTCCTTAACTTTGAGGTGCTTTTATTTTTAAATAAGATTTTATTGATAGCTAATAATGATGAAATAGTTATATTTATACCCTCGCATTTACTCTCTCTATTTTTCTTCTTATTTTAAGTATTATAATAGTAAAAGGCCTCTCAGTGCTAACACTGAGAGGCCTATTACAATAATATAATTCATGTATTTTTAAAAATAACGGGTGTAAGATCCGTGATACTGTAAAAATAATAAATAAATTAAACGTTTATTTAATTTGGCCTTAGAAGCAGGTAAGTATTGTGAACATTTAAAATTGTACTTTGTTTATCGTGAATGAATACAACAGTACCTTCGGACCTTTACAGCGGGCGTTTCAATATTTACTAACCTAGTTCATAAAGTGTAGGTATACACGTGTACGCACGCGACACTTATGAAACTTTAAAATTGGTATAAACTAGCGTTTTACGGCGAGTATCACTAACATGTCGGCGTATGAACGAATTTTACAAAAGCTTCGTGACTAAATTTACGAAGTCCTAAATGTATTTGGATACTAGACGGTTTTCTAATACTTTCACAATTTTTTTTCAAGCTTGGCTATTAAATATGGGCCAAGTGCAAATTAATATTTTTTAACAAACACTGTGAAAAATATAATTCATTTCGTGTGAGTTGACCGTGTTAAAGTACCAGACCTACTTTAATATTTTTATTTATTTGAAATTGTCGTACCTAACGTGTTTCAAATAAAATCAAAATGTACGAGCGCTTAGGTTTCCTACAAAAATATTTCCTCAAGCTAACTAGCATTTATTGCCTATGAATAAATTAGTAATGAACGGCTAATAAATAACCTAGGCTGTCTTATAGAATGTATATATACTTTCCTAGCGAAAGTAAACTTGTGGGGAATCCTGCATTGCAGTGGATCTTTATACGTTTGTAACACGGAATAAACTTCCACAGACCTTGAGACCTCTATCTATGTACATACAGGCCTATTTGTCAATTAAGTACTTCCCAGAGTTCCTACTAACATTATAAAGGCAAAAGTTTGTGTGTATACGTTTGTTTCATCTTCATACTCCAACAGCTGAACCGATTTACATGAAAATGTGGCAATGTGGACCGATTTCTTATAGATTAATCTACCCTAGCCTAGGGTAGAATATAAAAAAATCAAACTATTTGTTATAATAATATAAGTTATGGTTTGGTTCAATAGAGTGTTATTTATTTAATTGTAATTTTAAAATATAAGTTTTTATGCCAGAAAAACCACTATTCTGTAATTGTTTTAATAAAGGAAATACATTTAGTTCAGCCGTGAAAATCAATAAATTTACTCAGCAGTATCTCATAGTCCTGTATAAAATTGCATTTTTTCACGAAAATTATCATTAGAAGTTCTTCCTAAACTCGTTATTCGCGTGTCATCCTGTGTCAGTTCCTTGTTCCTTGCTTCGTTTGACATGCAAATTTGAACCTTATGATTTGTCAAGAAAGATGATTAGCATGTTTATGCCAAACGTTGTGACTTGTTTTCTTGTCATACGAAAATCAACCTTGTGTCTTTTCAATTACGGGTTGAATTAGCATGCGTTAGTTGGAGTTTGGAGTGGTTTGGTACCATAAGGGTTGCATGTCCATCATTCTGTCAAGGGAGACACGCGACGCTACATGACGAGACGCTTTTCAAAATAAACTGTTTTTGAATTATTGATAAGGAAAAAACTCTTGTTAGGATTCTAAGTTTCACTAACAAGAATATTATAAGATACTTTTTTTGTAACTCGTATAAAGTTTTTTGACGTTGAGTTTCATGTTATTTGGTTTTCGGAGCATTGTAACTATTTATCATTCAATTAAACAAACGTTAGCTCAGATGAAACTTAATTAACATTTGTTATCACAGTCATAAACATGTAAATATCTTACCACGTCTAAAGTAGCCAGCTCAGCTAAAACCCACACAATAATTATGTATATCCCACTCATGAGTCTAACAATGAAATTACTATTATCTCCATCTGCTCTAAAGAGACAATACGGAATGGAAAATGAACTTCTAATCTCACTTCTCTCGCACAATAAACAGATTTGCTAATTCACATAAAGCTGGGACTAAGTTAATTGTGCATTTGCTAGTTTGTTATACAGCCCTTTGTTTTAAATGATTAAGTTACGCACAATAAAGGTATGTTTTGTTTATTTATATCATTTCCCTAGAAAATGGTAGACATTCAATATCTTCGTAATTATTAGCTGGTAGCTCTTTATTTTGCAAAAACTTGTATACAAACATTGTATAAATTCTTGTATACACAATGTATATTGTCATAAAAGATATACTTAAATGGTTCTCAATATCATGTACTTATCACATTACTTATTTTGCAACTATTCATTAATGAGTAATAGAAATAAAGGCTTTTTTATTTTTATTTCATTTATTTTATAGCCCTTTATTTTGGTACGATAACATTTTATTATTTTTTTAAAATAGACCACGAGAAGCAATTTTAATATTTATCTTTATTCAATTTTAGTCTTGTCTTTCATTTCCTTATCTCACTATGTGCGGTCAGCATGTTCCTCGCTTCCATTTCATTCTGTCACTCGTCATCTCCGCATTCACTCCTCTCTCACACCATATCCTCATACACACAATATATCCATGTATTTCTAAGGCATCCTCTTCTTACTCTGCCACTTACCATCAGGCCCATACTCTTCCGTGTGATATGGTTTTCTTCTCTATTCATAACAATAATTTATTTTAATGGGACAGATAAATTGTTAACTAAGAAACGGTTGTTTCATGTTAAATCATAGTACATATAAGTCTAAATACCGTATCTCATCAATTTGACACTCTTAAAAGTAGGTACATCATTTACCTACATATGTATGTAAACAAACAAGAGCTGTGTTTTAAAACTAAAAAAAAACATTATTTTTTCACGACCATTATTCAACCCTATTTTACCCATTATACTTAATGTTCCACGATAATTTAATCCAAAACCCGTGCTCTATTATCATAAATTGTTTATAGATAATCACGAACACCTGTTTTGTTCTACACGGTATGTTAATAATGTATGCATTGATTTTAATGCACTGCGCTGTCACGTGAAACATTGTTGTTTCTATCTGTATTCACACTAATTATATGTCTATTTTCATTAGGAACATGTTGAATTTATATTGTACATATTTAAAAAATGTTGCAGGTAATGTTTAAAATTTTAAATTTTAGCATTATATTTTTGTTTGACTAGGGCAGGTTTACTTTGTTGGACATTAATAAATACCACTTTATATATTGGAATAGACTGACAAAAAAATTAACTAAAGCACATGTAGGTATCTACATTTTTTTCGAAATTTGTTCCAGCATTTATTTTTAGACCTTTGTGTCAGAATAAAACTTGCAAACTTTGTGAATAATATGAGATATATCATGTTTTTTTTATAAATATTTTAAGACGTAGTTTTTATGGTTTATTATTTTATATATTTACTCAAATAAGTCCATAACGACAAAAGATGTCCATTTTCTTTTATTTCTAGGATTTCCACAGTTCTTCCTAGACAGCAACGATGTTCAATGTAGTATAAAAAAAAAACTTTAAATTTAACTATCCGTCTTATTACAAAACGCGGTTTAAATGTTAGTGCCGGACTTTGAAAATGAAAAGTAGGTTCTTGTTGTTCAAACATCACATACAAACAATCAAAATGTCAACTTCAAATTGGGACGTTGATTTATCATTGGTAACATTTTGACAATTTGATTATAATGACAGAAGAAAACGAAATTTGAATAACAAGAACGGACTGCATATTTTCAATGTTTTGGACTAATAGTTAAACCACATTTTGTAATAAGACCCAATATATTTGTTCCAGCACTTACGTTGGTCGCACACACACACGCAGAGTTTGGAGTGTGAGGAGCGACTGCTCGCCCAATGCAGCCGACCTCGGGTCAACTCGGCCATTTTCGTCTCGGCCGAACCGACTGGATTCGCTGGCTTTGACGCCGGAGAGTTTCTGAGGAGACACGGCTCCCAGTCTAAGTTGTGTCGGAAAGCTAGGTAAGAAATGTAGAGAAGACAAGGTGAATTTAGCCATTCTGTTAGTAAATATAATGGATGGTACGGTCTTTCTAGTTTAGGGCTCCTAGTGTAGGCTTTGTAGGAAAGCTAGGTAAGAAATTTATCAAAGAAAGGGAATTTAGCTTGTGTAAGTAAATCTTAAGGCAGTTCTGGCCTTTATAGGTCCTGAGTCTAAGCTTTGTTGGAAAGCTAGGTAAGTAGGAAATGTATCAAAGAAGGGGTAATTTTGGCCTTTTGGTAAAGGTTTGGCCCGGCTTAGAAAATGTATCAAACCACTGAATTTAACCCCTGTTGGCAGATCTAAAGGTTTGGACCGGCCTTTCTAGTGCAGTGCGGTAAAGTGCATACTAATTGGTGGGACAATGTTGCTTGATAAAATTGGCTGGCTCTTTTGAGACTTGTTCGTCAGACATTTGACCAGCATAACAATGTTATCCATTCAAGCGGCGCTCAGGTGGAAACTGAAAATTTGGGAAAATTTGCAGCGTGAATCAACTACTAAAGAGTTATTTCCGGATTTTATCTCATGTCACTACTAGTGCATTAGGAAGGAATGTTTACAGGAAATAATGATGAAACTATTAAAAATAGTATTATCTCTTTATTCAATGTCATATACCTATTGGTTAATTACAAATTTAATTTTAATCAACTTCATCTTCATCTTGTTATCAAATCTTGAATTTATAACCTAAAATAATATTATCATCTACATACCAGATTATCTTTCCAGGTCTGCAGACAACATCCCTTTAACAACGATGAGTGACTCCTCGGAGCGGCTCTGCAAGGCCAAGCCACGTGAGGACACCATCAACGAAGAGATCAGCAAATCAGACGACAGCGGGAGCGTCGAGACAGTCAGACACTTCGGCCTCCCCATCCTCTCAGTGTCTGGCCCATCACCCCCCGATGAAGACTACGACCAGATAGACGAGTATCTGTAGCATTTTCACACCGGTTTCCAGCTCAAGTATGTGCTGGAAAAAATGAGGCCGCCCTGGCCTAGCCCCGCACAAAGCATAATCTTTGACGATTAAAACTCCTTGCACGGGAACTCTCCAACTTTGTGATATAGTGTATTTCTTAGTGTGTGTGTAACTTGTACTCTCAGCGCTCGGACTATCGCTGACCTTATCTGCTGTGTCTTGTGAGGGACCATAGCCTTAGAGTGTTTTGCAATGATCCTAAATTAACGTGTCTTTGAGTGTCGACCTAACCAGTCACTAGATTTAATACCACTCCTAGAATATAAGGACTGCACAATAAATTTTACATTTTAATAAGTAACAGTGCCACTTTTAACCTAATCGATTACGAGTGAAGTGTCTATATCGTCTTATAAGCAATTTTGATGTAAGTATTATTTGGATTTTACATAATAATCTGCAGTGTCTTAGAGAAATGTTAATTTTAATTGCTAGTACACTATGATATGTAGTTTTAGACGCGTAATGTTTTTTTATCGCTAAGAGTCATGTTTTGCATTGATTAGATTAATTCAATTATACTCGTAAATAGCGTTACATAAGTTTTTAGTAGACAAGTGAAATGATTTGAAGGTTGAACTTTGGTCCAATGAATGTATAATGCACATGGTGTTCTAGGTAAGGTTTGAATTGCAAGAACGGCAATGGTCATAAGTTGTCAAGTTGTAGAAACGTGTAATTAATTAGTTGTAAATTTAGGTATTGCAGTAAATTTCAAAATGGCGCCAATATCAGTCTACTCTGTGACATGAATGCTTTGCTTAATTAAGATCCTCTCTCACATGATTTTGGTAAATTTAGTTGCTGTTTAAACATTTTTTTGTGCGCAATAAGCTTGCTTTTAAACCAATAAATTAGTTATAATATATGAAAAATAACTGTCCTAATTGTCCTAATTCACAATTGGAATTCATTTTTTTTTACTTGTTGCAAGGAATCAATTTGACTCTTCAATAGTAGGAAAAACAACTCTAGAACATTTTGATGAGATGTCAATTATTAGCTTCAAGCGTTTATTAAAACTTCTTCCCAAATCAAGTCGTTACAATGAAATGGCACTAATTTTCTTATGTTTTTATTTATCAATGCAAAGAACTCTATTTTGTTAAAAACAAATGTTCTAATCAATTCGTCTTACTACTCGTAAAATCGTAAATAAGTGAAGAAATATTATATTGATGAAATCCCTCCACTATTTGATATTGTACCTATATTTTCCAAGACATGCACGTAAATAAATAAAATATATAGGTTGCCATTTTATCATAGCAATTACTCATAATATAGGTATAAAAGTGGTTTAAAAAACAACACCAATATATAATTATTGCAAAAACTTAACCTAATCCTGTCTAGTAACTATTTAGAGTGCCTCTTTGTAAATAAATCACAATCAACCTATATTCTATACCTACCTTTCCAATGAAACAAAAAAATATCTAGTTTTGATAGAAATAGTTTAGCATTTGTAGTTCCATGAATTTTATCGGTCTATCATAGAATTCGTGCCAACATCAAGGTCACCTACCTTAATGCTAGATTCTAAAAATAATTATCATGGTCACAATTTCATTATGGAGCAATTTCAATTTTTTATAGTGTCGTGTTAAGGACAGACATTAAATAAAATTAGATTTTTCAGAACTCTCAGAGTCGATTAATTAATTTCTTTATACTTATATACAACGAAGCCATATAATAAAATTTTGAAGACAAAACTTTGCTCCAAAATTCTCATTCGTTAAACAGAATTATGTACCGATTGTTAATTTTATTGGAATAACTGAACTTATCGTTAATATTAGCATGATTTTATAAATAAATAAGTTAATCTTTTTTTTTGTCAAAATCTATATTATCACCAAAATGTAAAAAACAGTGATGCAAAGAAATTATTAACGCCAAATGTTTAAAGGTAGCTTTCCACGTCAAATACCAATTATGTTTTGTCCTTTAGTACATGATGATTCTGACAGCAACTATCTCCATACATTTATGTGTTAAGATTGTGAAAAAATAATATCATATTCTACTGCACAAAGCATTGTCTGTTCTATGAATTAATAATTTGCTTGAAATTAGACGTTCGTAAAAACTTCGAGAAATAGGTGCAATGGAAGTTTTTTTTTTCGAATTCATAAAAGTCGAAAACGTTCCACGTGACAAAAATTGTTGATGTAAATGAACCAAATCTGCCCTTTTAATATCTGGCATTATATAGTTACTGATTACTCTGTATATATAAAAGTAAATCTTAGACGGTTTTATCTTGAATTTTAGCATCTAAGTATAATTAAATTATTTATACTATTATATCACCAACAAAGGTAGCTTTTATAAAAATATTAGTGTGCGTATTCTAAAAAATATATTTAATAAAGTTGTACATATCTATAAAGGATGATTTAATATACATAAATGCTCATAAAAATAACGTGTAAATGATAAATTATATGACATAGTTATAAGATACAATTACTATTTACATCTTGCGTCTATTTACTATCACGATAAAATAAATAAAAATAAATAGATTTATTTAGTTTCATTGCTCTTTCCTCCTTTGTATTCGACATAATCCTCCTTTAAATGCTTCCTCAATACTGATTGAGAAACGTGTTTCTCGGAACATTCCAATAAGTTGCTAACAAATTTGATGCTCTAACGGGTTTTTTATGGGTAAGGATATCATGGTAGGCACCTAGGTTCCTTCTCTATTATATTTCCTCGAATTCTGTTGAAAAAATTAAAATGCATGTAAAGGCTAATTTATGTAATTGAAATTGCTATAAAATCGCTAAATATAGTGCTTTAACCACTTAGCTCAATAGAAAAGATCAATACATTCCGTAAAGATTATAATCAAGTGGTCTATTTTCAGAAATATGGACATTTCAGAAGGACCATCATATTGTTAAAATATATTTAACACTAGTGGACGCCCGCGTCTTCGTTCGCAATATTTCACGACAAAATGTAACCTTTGACATTTTTAAGACCTCATACTACCTACATACCAAAAATCATGATGATCCGTTTAGCCGTTTTTACCTGATGAGCGTTTAAATAAACATACAAACGGAGACATAGATAAACAGACAAAATTTCTAGAGATTATTGGAACGCGATCTGCATCAATTCGAAGTATCTCCAATTTTTTTTAATATCTTCATTATTCAGACTTTTGAACCTCTCAGCTTTATTATAAGTAATGAATAGATATAAGAAGTATAAGTATAAGTAGGTATATATATATACCTACCTAAGTAAGAAGATAAATCACCATTTCTAGGCCCTATGTAAGATTTATTGACGTCAGATGAGTTTTTTACGTGCTCACCAGTGACCGTTTACACCTTGGCATTCTGTTCTAACGTCATTTGCCACAGTGCCAATGTATTCCCACAGTAGCCTACAGTTATGTCTAAATGCCACGATAGCATGGACAATATCATATGGAGACGTCTAAGTAAAAAATAAGCCAATAAAATAGATTTATTGCAATTTATAAAGATAGTAATTTCGTTTCACTACTGTCTGTAACTATAGGTACGTATATAAGTGAAAAAAATATCCTAGACCTAGACCAATCTTATCCAAATTTGTTTTACTGTATGAGTGAAAGACTTTACTCAAACAAACTATTGACTGTATGTGTTGGTGATAAGAAACAAAATAAGGCAGTAATAGTATGTCGGTTTCTCCTATGTACAGATTATTCTTTTAATATGTATGCAATATTGCGTAATCACGTAAAGTATAGTATTTAATTTTTAGGCCCATATAAAACAGACGCCTATTAGGCGTCTGTTTTATATGATGTCATTGGCCGTCTACAACTGAAAATAGTTCGGAAGCCTTCGCGCCCATTAAGCAGTTCTTCTATTTCCGGATTCGTAATGAAAAATTCACCAACGACTTTTCTGAGTATGTTTTTGTAATTTTTCCGTGAAGGTTACTGTGTGGCTGCCATGTTGAATCGACTCACTAATAATCGACTAATCACTCACGCACACATTTTTTTGATGAAATTTGAACCATAAGGGTAATTGTTGAAAAATGTCAAGTAAAAGTTTGAAGCTTCTGTATTGTGAGCATATCATCATCATCATGGCTAGACTGGCCTGTTAGCTTAGTTGGTAGTGGCTCTGCCTTCTAATCTAGAGGTCGCGGGTTCGATTCACGCATGACACAAGTATTTATGTACTTTAAAAATTTATAATTACCTACTTGTGTTGAGTCTGGTCGTTTGTATGTATAATAAGTATGTATTTACAAAAGAAAAGTATATAAGCTTTATTGTACACCTGCCATCTAGACTGCCACCTAGCCTGTCACCTAGCCTGTCACCTAGCCTGTCACCTAGCCTGCCACCTAGCCTGCCACCTAGCCTGCTACCTAGCCTGCCACCTAGCCTGCCACCTAGCCTGCCACCTAGCCTGCCACCTAGCCTGCCACCTAGCCTGCCACCTAACCTGTCACCTAGCCTGCCACCTAGCCTGCCACCTAGCCTGCCACCTAACCTGCCACCTAGCCTGCCACCTAGCCTGCCACCTACTAAACTAGAAGCTCATGCACGCTCTATTGAAATAAAACGCGAATGATAGACTTCATGTCATTTTATAATGGCAAAAGTGTGATAGTTGGTCTGTTTTTTCCACACATACGCCGCGCCGTCTCGTAAAGTCGACAAAAATCAATAAAAAAAAAAACAAAAATCAATTTGATTTTTGGTATGGTGATAGTTAAGGGTTCTAACGCTACAAAGGCTACATTTTATTTAGAAACTATGTACACGAAGCCACAAGTTAAAACTAGTAGATTGTGTAAAGTTACCGATCTTCAAAGCGAGAGTGAATCGGTTCTTACGCTCCATCAGGTAAGCACGCTCCATCCTAGGCCATAACCTTTGCTTACCATCAGGCAAACTATGGCCAAGTGCAAAACAAGTTCTAGTTAATAAAGAAACTTCCATACTCATAATTTAATAATGAAAACAATGTAATTTTAAAAGCATAAAATGAATTAAACTATTGATCGATAAAGGATATTGCTAAAATTTTCAGCTAGTTTTTTGCCTAATTTTATTACTATCAATGCAATAACCTATTTATATTTCCGCTACAAAATCTTTTATACCGTAATAAAACGATCAAGTGGTATACGTCAGGAAGTAACAAGTAAAAGCAAAGCTTTATTATTTTCGGCACGAACAGTCGACAGAAGCGATTCCTAATAAATATTAAAGAGTTCAGCATCCGATTAGGCTTTACTGCATTGCAGGTAGGTTTCAGATGAATGATAATAATAGTTTTTATTTCGTATTTAAACTTTCATTGAATAGTATCTTAATAATAGCTTAAACAATAGTACCCAATTTATGCAAGCTATTGATAAGTTGTTGATTTTTATACCAAACTCTTCGTCTTCTTCTTCGTATCGAATGAGAGTGGGCAACTCTCGTGTCAACATGGCTTGACGACTGCCGTACTAGACAAACAGCCGGTACCTACAATTTAACGTGTCATCCGACCCACGGAAGCGATCAAAATGGAATGCCACTTTTCGGTCACCCATCCAAGGACTGACCGCGTCGACCTTTGCTTAACATTGGTAATCACATGCGATTGCCTCCGCTAACTGAGCTACGGTCGATACAAACTCCAAATACAATGGAAATATTTTTATAAAAATTCCTATTAAGTTCAGTCAAAAATAATTTTATTGTTACATAGAAAAGTTAAATATAAAATAGACAAGACAATAAATTTATTTGTATACCATAAACATTTTGCACGCACATTATCTTCGACGATTCACGTAGGTACGCTTTTTATTTGGTGTCTATTCAAAGAAAACTTATATTGTCCAATCAAATAAGGGTCCAAGACGTGGTGAGAATGTTAAACAGGCCCCTAATTCGCATCTTTCAGTTTGGAAGCTAGTCTTATTGTGATAAATGGGATTCTTCTTGCCTGGATCTGACCTTTGTTACCAGGTTCTATTTTTCTAAACTTGTGGACGCTAGCGACTTCGCTCGCATTATTTCGGAATAAAAAGTAACCTGTGTCACTCTTAAGATCTCATACTACCTACCTACCAAAAACCATAAAGATCCGTTGAGCCATTTTTGTGTGATGTTCAACCAAATACACAGATAGACAGAAATTCTAAAAACTGCTAATACGGGTTCTGTTATCGATTTCTATGTAAATAAATTAAAACATTTGACCCTTCTTAGCTTTATTATATGTGTGTATAAATATGAATAGATTATTGATTGATTGACTGATAAATTCTTTATTAAAACACCACATACATAAAAAACAATACAAAAAAACATAGAAAATAAAATTTGCGTTTTAATTGGCGGCCTTATCGCTAAGAGCGATCTCTTCCAGGCAACCAATCTGGCAGGGATATATTCTTCAAATAAGTGAGTAGGACGAGGTATTTAAGATATTAAATGAAAAAAGATCAAAAAGTTTATACTACATATATATGAATAAACATAAACAAATATTACAATAATATATACATACATACACAATAATACATACATTTATGATTATAATATTATTAAAGGTTATAATCGCGTTAGTCACTTGAAACCACGTAAAATAAGTTTAGGTTATAGGTTTCTTTCTTTCAAATAGGTTTCTTCTAGGCAAGCGTGTTACATTTTAGACTATAGTGGTGCTTAACATCAGGCAGGCTATAGTCAAACGTAAGCCTATTTAATGTAAAAAAAAAATAACAAGTAGTTACTTTGTCAGATACTTTACAGGATTTCAATAATTAAATTCATCCTTGAGATAGGAGTATATAACGTGTAATTATCCAATTACGAACGAGTGACTTGAATTAATCAAGACGGCACAAGTTAAACAAGTAAGTAACTTAAGTAGTTAAGTACACAACACTTGTGACTGCAGATTTGTAGTTATATTAGATGTGTTAGTATTATCATACCAAAACTAGCTACATGATTACACGTGTCCACGATAAATAGTCAGAAAAAAATTAAGATAAGCTACATAAAGCAATACACAAAAATCACTTTCAAATTATAAATTAAAATTCAAAATTGTTTAATTCATAACAAAATACACGTTTTAAGTCACTAAATGGTTTAACTTTCTCTCTTTGAGTCGTATTTCCTCATGACTGCGGGTCGTGACTCCCCAGCACAATATACTCGTACATATATTCGTTAGGGGAGTTCTCTTGAGCAGATACATCGTGGTGGGCGCCCAGGTTCATCCACGGAAGACACATGTCCTCGGATATTGTGGTCCCCAGTCGGTCAGACAGTCGGTTTCTTTACGATGTCTTCCTTCAACGCTAAGCAAGTCCAAATCTTTACATAATTTGAAAAACCAGTAATTAGTGAAGGGCTAGATTCAAACCAGGATGCGTCAGGATGAAAAACAGACGCTTAAACCTACCCGAGCCACACCCACTAACTCTCGGTTTTACTTTAGCATATCAAACAAGTGAATACGTAAGCATTACTGGTATTGCATTTGTATCTTCATAGTCTGAGATTCAAATTATAAATAATCAATTCAATTTCTAATCGCGGACACAGTATGTGGACTGATTCAAGTTTAATTTGAGTATTTGAACTAAACAATTTTTACTCACGCCCTGCAAAAGTACAACTTTACTGATTATGTAAGACTAGCTGTGCCAGCGACTTCGTCCGCATGGAATAGTTATTACCATAAAAACGGTTCTAGTGAGTTAATCTTAAAAGGTAGACATATACTGTCGCGGACATTTTGTTAGATCATTTCAAGAGAAATAATTCTTTCATACATATTTTTTTGATATCTTGAACCGTTTTCGCAGCACACGAAAATAATTTTGCCCGTTTTTTTCACATTTTTTATTATTTCTTCGCTCCTATTAGTTGCAGCGTGATGCTATATAGCCTAAAGCCTTCCTCGATAAATGGTCTACACAATACAAAAAGATTTTTTCAATTCAAACCAGTAGTTCCTGAGATTAGCGCGTTCAACAAACAAACAAACTCTTCAGCTTTATAATATTAGTATAGATTAATGAGTCGCATTCATGTAACTAACTAACTCACGCCTTGTATAATACAGTCACAGTTAAAGCAGAAATGTAGGCTGTAAACAAACGGAGTTATTACAATTAATATTGTTTCAGTACATTACCGCCCACGCTACCAGGTGAGGCGACGCGTTAAATTAATGCTTGCAATATTTTAATCTTTATTGAGTCGCTAGTGGCGCCACGTGGTGTTACTCGCGTTAATGCGAGAACAAATTTAGGTCTAGTTTTCATCCAAAGTCCATTTTTAGTTTATTTAAAATTCCTTGCAGATATCTGTGAAGATCATTATTTTCTTTGTTATACAGACAACAGTTTTGAAATCATCTCACAATAAATCCTTTTACATATCATCAAAGTTATCATTACGATATAAAATTAAATTTAAAAATAATTACATATTCGCGGAGTCCAATGAAATTAGTAAGTTGGAAGTTCTAGAAATGTTTAACAAAATAAACGAATCTCAAGAGTCTAGGTTCAAAGAATTACTTCAATCGAATAGAGAGATTAAGACTAGCTTGGACTTCGTGACTGAAAAATATGAAGAAGTTAATAACAGAGTTTTGGCAGTAGAAGAAGACAACAAAAAACTCATCAAACGAGTCCTATTTTTAGAAGAGCAGCTGGAAACACAGAGTAGGAGTTCTAGGTGTACAAGCATCGAGATTAGAAATATACCGCAGCCTGAAAAGGAGTCCAAAGTTGAGCTTAAAGGTATCATTAAAAACACGGCTGACTTTCTGAGCATTTCTGTGAGTAACACAGAGATCAAAGATGTTTACCGTATTAACACTAAGGCTGCAGTTAAACCTATTGTAGCAGACTTCACAACTGTGGCTGCTAGAGACGCTTTTATTGCCACTTTCAAAAAATACAATAAAGAGCACCGAGAAGGCCAGCTAAACACCGGTAATATTAAAATACCCGGACCTACCAAGCCTATATACATATCTGAAAATTTGACACCAAGGGACAGGCGTTTAAATTTCCTAGCTCGGGAATTTGCAGCTGCACATGCATACAAATTCTGCTGGGTATCTTATGGAAAGATTTACATAAGAAAAGCTGAAGGTGCTCCTGCAATTAGAATCACAAGTGAGGCGGTCATCGAAAAACTACGTCAAAAATGACTACCACAACATTCTATCTCACTTGTATTCTACACAGTAATCTTAGCTATAATTACCATGCATGTTCATATAACGAGTATAAAATGTTTTAAAACTGTTTTAAATACAGGTCATTACACAATGCTTATAATTATGTTAAACACATATTATTATAAACAATTTAAATCATTTACAACAGCTAATGTATGTATAAAACTTAGAAATTCTCTACTACTTTATTGTTTCTGGCATGCCCTAAAAACATTAAGCACACAAACATTAACAATTAAACTATACATTTTTCACAAAGATACCCTAAAATTAAATATTACTAAATTGACATATATTCTAAAACCTAAAATTCTAAAAACCAAACAGAACACCGTAAATGCGCCTTCTTATAACAATTGTAACGGTAATGGATAAAAGCCCAATTAATGATTTTGTTTTATACGAACTAGACTCAACCGGTAAGCCTGACTGTACTGTGGTCACTGATCCACAACATTGTCCGCAACTTAATAAATACATAAATCCAATATGTAAAGATTCCCTGCGTCTAATATCAGTAAATATTAGAAGCATCAACTTAAATTTCGATAAGTTTATAGCTTTTACATCTACACTTACCTTCAGTCTGGATATAATCGTAATGTCAGAATGTAGAACTAGCGTAAATAATCCCCCTCCGTCATTAGAAAACTACAATATGGCATATACTACTAAATCACATAATCAAAATGATGGAGTAGTCGTTTATGTTAAAGAAGACATTAGTGCATCCTTTTCGGAAATCACGGTAACTGAAGGAAATTGTTTACTTATCTCACTTGGAACTAAATTTGCCATCCTTGCCACCTACAGACCTTCTCAATTCAAGAATCCAAATAATTACATTGTTTCTCTAGCAGCAATACTGGAAAATATTACAGCAGATAATATTATACTAGCAGGAGACGTTAACATAAATATAATATCGGAAGACTCGACAAATAATTCAGATTGCTACTTAAATGTTATGGCAATGTCAGGTTTTAGATCTGGCATTGACAAACCCACCAGAATTGATAAACGTTTTGGCACCGCTACTTGCATAGACCACATTATGGTTAAAAGCCTACTGGATTGGAAAACGTTTATATTTGAGGAACCACTGACAGATCATTCTGCTACTATGATTGTTATTAAAAAAACACAACTCGTTAAGAGAAACTTGACTTATAACAGAATTAAAATTAATTACGAGCAATTAAAGGAAGATCTTTCTAAGGAGGGGTGGTTCAAAATCTATAATGAAAGTGATGTTAATCTAGCAACTGAAATCTTCTCTAAAACCTTGATAGAATACCTCAAAATGAATACACAAATTTTTAAGATACCCAGAAAAAATACTCCTCTCAAACCATGGATCACTGCTAATATAGTAAAATGTCTTAGAAAGAGAGATAAAATGCACAGTGATGTTAAAAGTGACCCAAAAAATGTTAATCTTAAAATAAAATACATAAATTATAGAAATAGTTGTAATAAATTAGTTAAACAATTAAAAAAACAATATTATCAATCACAGTTACAAAAAAATAGCAATAATATCAAAGAAACGTGGAAAATTATTAAGGATGTTTGCAACTTTAAACAGAGTAAAAGTTCTTCAGTGGATCTAATCAAGACTAAAGCCAATCCAAAAGCTGCCCTTAATCATGTCAATACCTTTTTTACTACAGTTGGCAAAAGTTTGGCAGATGTCATACTTAACAAAATGCACAAAGCTGAACATGATCTAGCCATAAATTCTATAAATGATAAAGCGCCTACATCCTCAATGTCACTATATTTAACCAACTCCATAGAAATAAGAGCCATCGTTATGGGTATGCGTACAGGAAGTGCCCCAGGATGGGACAATATTTCAGTTCAAACATTAAAACATATTATGGAGTATGTTTTAGACCCCCTTACATATTTATGTAATCTCAGTTTCGAAAGTGGTATCTTTCCTAATATATTAAAAAAAGCCACTGTATGCCCCATTTACAAAGCCGGCGACAAATTGAATCCATCCAACTACCGGCCAATTTCACTCCTGTCAACAATATCTAAAATTTTTGAAAAAATTATGAATAAAAGACTTATGAACTACTTAGAAAATAATAATATACTTAGTGAGAATCAGTTTGGCTTTAGAGAACGTAGATCAACAGAGGATGCAGTCTTATCACTAACTACAAAAATAAAAAATCTTTTAAATGGTAACAATAAATGTATAGGTGTTTTCTTAGATTTGCAAAAAGCTTTTGATACGGTATCAACGCAAATACTACTAGCCAGGCTAGAAAATCTTGGAATTAGAGGTGTAGCATACACATGGTTTCAAACATATTTAACTGACAGACGTCAAAGAGTAAAAGTTGATGATTTCCTGAGTGACGAAAACGTAAACCATTTTGGAGTTCCTCAAGGAAGTACGCTAGGCCCGTCTTTGTTCCTTATATACATTAATGAGCTATGTAAGCTAACATCCCCTGGAATGGAGCTCCTTTGTTTCGCTGATGACACAGTCCTCCTGTTTCATGATAAAAAATCTTGGCTATCTGTCACAAATACTGCTGAAAAGGGTCTTGCAAAAGTGACTACTTGGCTTGAAGACAGTCTCTTATCTGTTAACGCTAGTAAGACCAAATATATATGCTTTTGTAAAACAGCTGCTTCCTATCGAGGTACAGATAATAGTTTAACTATTCATACCTTTCCATGTAACCGAAGGGACACAATAAGCAATGACGGTTGTACGTGTGACAAGTTAACTAGGGTTTACAATATAAAGTACCTCGGCGTGATAGTAGATGATCACCTGAACTGGAATAATCATATTCTTGCATTATCTGGTCGGGTCAGAAAACTAATTTATGTTTTTAAAAATCTTAGAACAGTGGCAAACCGTAATCTACTTATACAAACGTATAAAGCTTTGTGTGAATGCATCATCAACTATTGTATCTGTGTCTGGGGAAATGCAGCAAAAACGCAATTATTGGCACTAGAAAGAGCACAACGTGCTGTTCTCAAAGTCATGATGTACTTACCCTATGGATATCCTACTACTGAGCTATACGAGCTAGCCAATGTTCTTACTGTAAGAAAATTATTCATAAGTCGCATCTTTGTAAGATATCACAAAACTGTATTACCTCACTTACCTCCAGCTAACTTGCGCACTGATTTATGTCCTTTACCCGTAACGCACTGCCAATTTGCGCAAAAACACTTTGATTATATTGCTCCATATCTGTACAACAAACTCAACAAGGAATATAAAGTTAAAAACTTGACCACCAACAAACTAAAGAAAACCATACTGTGTTGGCTCCGAAAATTTGATTACAACAGTATTGAAAATATGTTATGTGAACACAAGAATTTATAAATATATTTCTATTTTTCCCATTTGGTTGCATAACTCACTATAAACTAGTAAGTATTTCACTTTCTTTTTGTATCCGCTTTAGTTTTATTATACCTAAAACAAAATACTCACTAGCATCACATCAGAACATTATGTAATTTGATATTTGATAATGTGTTATTTCGATTGAAGTATAAACAACCTAAGTATTGTACTACCTCTAAAAATGTATAGTAAGTATTAATAATATTATGTAGTTCAAAATAATTTTCAATTTATGTAACATTTGTAAAACAATTCAACTTTCAAGATTTTATATAAGTAGGTATAACTTTGCAAAACTAATATGTATCAGTAACTGGTCGATAATTAGTCGTCATTTAGCGTTATATGTCTGCGTATTTTATAATCTAACACATTCATGCGCACGCCGGCTATCTGAGCGAGAGCACTCATGTACGAGTATATACCTGTCTCGCTCCAACTCATTCAACAGACAGTGTAACCATACTCCAGTACCTACCGAGCCGCGGCCCGCGGGCGTGCGTGTGTGCGTGTTTTTGTCAGCAACATCTTGTTTATGAACATTTTTTTCCTAAATTAGGGTAGTTAGCAAATTAAGATAACTATATTGTAACGTACCTTTAATTATTTACATTCTCATCGTAATATTTAGTACCTACCTTATACAAGACGTAATATTATATAAGCCTCACAATTGGGAGAAGACACTGGCCTTGTAACACAGTCTCACGACTAGCACAAGGCCAGAAGTTTCACGAAATTTATTGTTACCTGTTTTATTATGTCAATAAATATTTTTGTATTTTTGTATTTTGTATATATGTATAACAATCATTATTGTGATATATTATTTTAATCAATAGATAAATATACGATATATAAATGATGAAGATTATAAAAATATAAAAATAATACACTCATTAGTATTGATGTAAGACCAACACAAAAACATTAAAATCTTTTACTAGTGCTATAAGTTAACACGAAAAGATCTTACACAAGCAAAGGATGCTAGCTTTTTTGTGTTAAAATTCACAATTAAAAACCTTACTGTATGACAATCCCTTACAATAGTAATATTAACACTGTCAGTAGGTTCGAATCTTGCAACCTAATAGTAATATTAACACTGTCAGTAGGTTCGAATCTTGCAACCTAATCTTTACGTTAGTCAGGTATGAATTACACGAAATGGAGATAAATGTATAGATTCAGACTCAATGTATTATAAAATACATAAAAAAGTATTACCAAATACTTTTTAAGCAGTAATTTTAACATTTTGCACACAGACAGTCATTTATTCCTCTTCTTTATTAGACGTAGTAATTATCGTGTGAATGTTTGTGCAAATCCGGCGTTCTCGACCGGAAGCGGCAAGAACAAGATTTATTTTCATTTTGGGATGTTTTAATGACTTTTTATGTGAGACCGGTTGTTATATTTTATCGAGGTAACTTAATTTACAGATGAACATAAATGTGAATTAATTTACACACAATATAAACTCGAGCCATAACATTGCATAAAAACAAAAGTGTTTAAATTTTATTCCTTATCTCTTTTTTTTGGTATTCGGAATTATAGAAAGGTTAGATTAGAAGGTAACTTCTTATTTCAAAAAAACATGAAGGAAACCGCGGGTATCAAACGATTAAATTTGTTTGTTAGTATATTATGACTTTACTGATTATCACTTGATATTATTTAAATCCTACAAAGTTTCTTTTTTTAATCACAATTCTCGTAGAAAATGTATTGTCTGAGTAAAATTTCTACCTCATATAAAAAAGATACCAGGGCTTCATCACACTAGAGAAGTAGAACTAACGCTCTGTTCGTTCCACTGCTAGTTAAATTTTACTGTAATTCATTCAGTTATGATACCTTCCAACTTCGACATCAAAGGTCGTAGAGTTCACGATAACGTTGTAGAAAATTTTCCTACGAGCACCTCGCTATTCAATTTAATACCGTCTTGTATCTCATTAAGGTTCAATTTAGAAAAGCAAGTTTCTTCAATAGAGCGACCCATGTCAAATTATGTTAGTTTGCTGGATAGTTTTTCAAGTCAATAGGTTAGTGACATGGACGTTGTTTGGAAAATAAAGAACAGTTTCATGGAAAGGAAATATCTCTTGGCCGGATGAAATAGTTGGGAAATCTTTTTGTGTAGAAATTTTGAGGGGTTCGCTTATTTTTGAGGTTATCTATTGTAAGGTTTGTGAATGACTTTTACATACATGCGTATTCGATAAAAGAATAAACGAAACGAAATTTTGACAATCAGATTTGGTAAACTCAGATATATTAAAAATACGTTGAAAAGCAGCATCATTCAGAATGGATCCACAATAAAACTCAATTTTACAGGGTACAAAAAAACGTAATATAAAGCTGAAGTTATACAATTTTTCAAAGCATTTTGCGAGCTGTAAATTTACATAATACGCTCGTAAAGTCAAGATTTGTTAGATTTTCATTCCTCACACTAACACGTGTGGTTCAAGTAAGGTGCTTGATATTACACACTCATTTTCTTTGATCGATGGTAATAACTTGTGATCGTAGTTTATATATGCAGTGTAAAAACAATTTATTTTGTTAGTAAGCTTACACCGACTGGCACAATGATTTTTGAACACATTTAGAAAACAAAAAAACGGTAATGCAAAATATGTTTAGTCCAAATGTTTAAATTTACCTAAGAGTCGCTGTGAAAGCAGGCTTTAGATAAGTATTTTTATAATCTATGCTACTCTCTTAATACAACCCCAACTTTATTCTTCGAGTACAATTCGTATTTTCTTTATATGAAATACAATTTTGATACACCAAGCTGAACCAATTCAAACCAAATTAACAGTCGCGTCCCAAACACATGTAGCTAATCCAAGATTAAATTTCACACAAATTACACTCCTACGTAATGTATGTAAGTGAAATTTCAGGTCATTTAGCAATTTTGCTTCCAACAGAAATTTCGTGAGTTCCAATAGTGAGTATTTACATTTAGTTGGAAAATTGAAGTTACTGCGGCAACGAGATACCGCTGCTAAGATGAAAATATATTTAAATGGGTTTAAAGAAGAATTTGTCGTCGTTATTTTGGTTTTTATCGTTTTTGTGTAGAATTAACCATGTGAGTTTGATATTTACATACATATTATGTGGATATCTGTCTGTAGTAATGATTTTTTTTTATTAATTTATATAGTTATGTTAAATATTAAATTAAAATACAATATAAACTAACAAACGCTGTGCTAAAAGCCAATAAATGATTATTATTTATCGAGATTCCAAGAATATGTAATTAGGTCAAAGCATTGCAGCGAGCGAGAGAAGTGCATTAGAATAGATATTATAATGAACATCTGAACAATGTACATATTAATTTTTATGTTGATTTCAATTGAATGAAATGTAGTATAATGTGGTTTTGTGTTTTTTTATTTATTTAATTTAAATAATAAAATAAAATAAAATAGCCTTTATTTCCTGAATTCAATTATTTCCTTTGCATTTGTTACTTAGTTTAATTAAAAAAATTACGTTGAGTTACGATAGTTTACAATCTCGCTAGATAGATTGTAATCTAACGATCTTTACAATCTTACGGTGACATATATACAATTGTCTCGAGAACATGTTCTATTTAAAAATATATTTTGATGTAGCATATGAAAAAAAGTATCACATCCATGTAAAATGATATAAAACTATGATCATAATTTTATTTTACAACCTTTTTTTATACCTGGTAAAAAAAGGTTTACTTAAAAAGTAAACTTTTTTCAATGAGTATATCTATACTTTCATATAATAAAGCTGAAGAGGGTAAACAAATTGAACATAAAAAAATGTTTGGGTACGTTTCAGCAGTTATTAAAATTTTTGTCTGTTTATGTGTATATATAATCACTCATAACGCAAAAACGGCTGAACGGATCATCATTAATTTTTTAGTATGTTACACCTACAGTAACACTACTGTTACTTACAGGCTACTTTTATCCTGAAATAATGCGAGCGAAGCCACGGCGTCAACTAGTCTAGAATGAAATTGAATAGGTAGATTATGACACGATGAGTCAAGCATTAGTGTCAAATATCTAGGTGAGATTCAGCGTCGGCAATCCATTATTCTGTCGCGTCACGTTCGCTCTGCATGAATGCGAGAAGCATAGTGCTGGGGAAAATTGTCTTTGAGTCTTGAATTAGTTTGACGAATTGAATTTTTGTGACTTACGAAAAACATTGATATATTTTATTTTGACCTTAAAATTACCCGGTTTGATGAAGAAGCTTCTCTAAAAATTCAATTTCATACAAAATTCTAAATGTGTGGATTAAAAACTGAAGAAAATGTAGTATGTATGTATGTAATGTAATGTATATAACCCGAAAAATTTGATGAAATCAATCAGAAAACTTGTTTGAAATTGTAATTCGGTATTGTAACATTTTCAGTGGATCTATTAACATTTATTGGTCAGCAGCTGACGTTAAACAAGATTACACAACGTCTATCTGAATTGTAAAAATTAAAATGAGTATGAGTCTTTTTATTTATCAGTATGCTGCACCTGATAAAATCCTAAAGTCTCAAGTCTCAATTATTACATCCCTAAAAGTGAACGTGAATAATTCATCCACTGGCAGACACTATGTTCCCAGATTGTCACATATTTTACGGCACATAACCTATGTATTTGATGTATTTCAACGTGAAATCTAGACGAGTTTAGTGGTCTTTGGAGCCAATAAAATTATCATCCAAGTAGATATGGCAAATAAAACATTATTCTCAAAAATAATGTAATACATGCATTATGGAGATTATTGACTTCTTTTTTTGATCATATCAGTTATAAGCCTCTACGTTTATTGTACGGACGGCAAAGCTTTGGACACTTCACCAGAAGCTGTGTTTCCTGCGAACCGTGAACAATCCAGGGGTCTTCAAATCTGCAGTTAATAGGTATCTTCTAGGTAAGCATGTAACACCCTAGGCGGCAGCAATGCTTAACATCAGGCAGGCTGTATTCAAACGTAAACCTATCCCACGTAAAAAAATTCATAGCCATTGTTACAATTTTAAATTAATGATTATGCGCAAAAAACTAAAGTTTAGAAATGGTAACCATGACGCTAAAGCAAAAGAAAACGGTGAAACGGAAGAGAAAAAAACATGTTACGAGAAAAAAGCAGTTAATCATGTCTAGATAACTCACGTCTAACGTCACAACTAACGATGAACTTCATAAAGATAAAAAATCTACTAAAACGAAGGAGACTTGTTCAGTCGACAAAACGTATAATTTTCCAACCCCGTGTAATAAAACAGTTTGTACGTTCACAAATTCGGGCGTAACAAATTATTAATCAGCTATCGGTCGTCAAGTTTCAAGGTTAACTAATTAGTAAAACGACAGCTGAAATCGATCGTTACTACAGCCTTATTATATTGATCGCTCGTGGACAATTTGTGTGCGTATATACGCACAATATGTTTAGTTGTAGTAAGTCCATCTCTGGTGTCGGTTTTCAAATGCCTTAAGGACCTCTGTCTTGCCTTAGAAAGTTAAAAGGCAACATCTGGGCAACTGAACTGTACAGCGCAAGACAGGGAGTATTGGCGTAAAAGGGAGGAGGCCTATACCCTGCAGTGGGTCCCATAGGCTAATGATGATGATGATGATGAAGGGCCTGGCTTGTCTAAACAACTGCCGTACTAAGACTAACAGCCGCAAATACTATTAAACGTCTTGTCCGAATCATAGTAGCGCCCAAAATAGATGGCCACTTTTTCAAAGTGTGAATAAAATTAAGGTTTACTAGCTATATCTGTGTTTAGTGCTTATTTGTAATTAAAATGATTTGAAGGTATCGTTCTTCCGTAAAATACAGGTAAAATAACCTTAAGATACCAGTATCGAGATAGTAATAAATAGTGTTACGGAATCACAATAATTATACACATTTTGACTAAAATAAGTACCGTAGTTTTTAACCCGTCAATGTTATCAATTTTATTGGACACCTTCACGTGACCTTTCTATATTGCGTGTCATGTTTTATAATTGAGGTGAAAGTGTTTTATTTAGGTATTATGTAGAATGAAATGGCTCAATGTCTGCCTATATGTAGATAATACCACAATATCCAAGGACATGTGTCTTCCGTGGAAGGTCCTGGCACCCTCCACGATGTATCTGCCCAAGAGGACTCCCTAAGCGAATTTAATACGCGGGGGAGTCACGACCCTCAGTCACGAGGAGATACGACTCAAGAGAGAGAAGTTCATCTTGAAGTTTTAAAGTTCGAGTGTAAATTACAACTCACAATAACTCAATCTCAACAGAACGTAAAACTCGTACGTTTCTGATTTCAGCCGCCTTCCCAATCTGTACATGAAAGCCTGAAAAAATGTTTTTCGTTCGTTGCGCCAAACATTATACCAAAAGGACACCTGAAAATTGTACGCAATACGACACACATAAGCCAAAATGATATTATGAGTGTTTTATGTTTGAATATTTTCAGTATATAAACCTTAAACCCTACACAACACTTGATTTTGAGTTTTTGTAGCGATACATCATGATCACAAACTCGAAGGCCAGGCCCTTGTCTGTGTAGCATGCGCCATCCTTTCCGATCTTCTGCCAACCATGACCTCCTTATACATGCTACCTAGGATTGCAGGTTCGATTCCCGCACGACACAAGTAATTATAATTTTTTTAAATCTATGATTATTTGTAATTGGTCTGGTTGTTTTTATGTATAATAAGTATGTGTATTTACAAAATAATAGTACACTATATTTGTATTATATGCATAATCTAGTACCCACGACACAAGCGTTTGCTTAATGTGGGGCTAGATGGCGCTGTGTGCAATGTCCCGGAATTTTTTTTTTTAATCAACATGATACCCACTCTCTCCTTTACTTCATCCATAATATATGACCTCAGCCTTCCTCTTATTCATCGTGCTTCTAGTTTTCCCTCAATGATGTTTTTCAGAAAGTCGTTATTCGTTAAATAGATGTCGTATTAGGTGGCCAATCATCTTCCCTTTTCTGTTTTCAATTTATAGTCACTAGCGCTCACGAAACCTACGTGTTTCACGAGAATATCTAAATAGTTGTTAAATTGATAAAAAAAAACATGGTAGTGAGAACACGTTAAGCGAACAGACCCCGTGCCTAACGTGACCATTACTGAGAGTGGTTGTTAGGGATTTAGCTCATAAAAATGTAGCATCCAGTCTTACCTACTGAACATTGGTTATCCTTTCTGTTGTTGCGGATATAAATGGCAGTTACCCCTAGCACTGGTATTCTTCATGTATTTAAATCTGCGTACTACATCACGTTATTATTCGTATAGCCTTTTGAAAAGGACATGAGTACAAAGAAATTGTTACACCCAGCAATATTACAAAATAATTTGCTGATGATGAAGTAGTTAATTGTTTTTTTAGTAGTCTCTTTCAGTTATATTGTCTTTGGTGGGCCCGATAAATATTTTATGATTCCATTTCATAGTTCATTCGCTCGACACTTTCGCCGACCGATGGCTTCACCACCTGCCACATGATGTGATGTATGTCTGTGTGTGTGTATGAATGTATGTGGTGCGTACTGAGTTCGATAGTGATACAGTGGGATAAAAAGCTTTATTAATAACTAGTTGTGCCAGTGACTTCGTCCGCGTGGAATAGTTATTTTGGGCATCATATTTATTTTTGCAAACCACCTCTTCAGCTTTATAAATTATAGCTGTTACCCATGAGTTGAACCGTTTTCGCAGCGCACGCACCGGAAGCCCTGAAAAATGAATAATTTTCCCCGTTTTTCCACATTTTCCATTGTTTCTTCGCTCCTATTAGCTGAAACATGATGTTATATAGCCTAAAGCCTTCCTCAATAAATGGTCTATTCAACACAAAAATAATTTTTCAATTCGCACCAGAAGTTCCAGAGATTAGCGCGTTCAAACAAACAAACTCTTCAGCTTTATAATATTAGTAAAGATACGAGCCTCAATATACATTGAATATATGCGTTTGAACTTAGCTTTTTTGAGATGATTTTGAGGTTCTTTAAATTTAATTCTGTACAGTTTTGTGATACTACATGGATCTTTCATTTCGTTAAGCCAAGTCAAGAGGCCCTTAGGATCGGGCGGTTTCAAAACCGTGACAATACGGGCATAAATACATTTCAAAATTTCTCGGGCACTAAAATTTACACAGTGAAAATTTGTCTCATTAACATGAAGACTTGCTAGATACTAAATTGGTGTTCTAATTTTTTTTTCCAATTCATTACCTGACTATTTCAGAATACAAGGAACTAAAAATTTAAGAGTATAAAATGGCCCATCCAACATCTACGCAAAATCTCGTTTCCTATTAAATTTCACCACTAGCATATTGAACGCACTGTTTGCAACAGACAACCAATTTCATGTCAGAAACTCTGTATTACTCTATGAAATATAGCCACAATACATCCTTGATTAAAGTAGAGGAGTGCTTGAAATTCCCTTTAAAATGGGAAGCTGTTGGTTGGTTGGCTGGTTTACTGTATATATAAATGGTCAGCAAAGATGAATCATCTCATAAAACACTTCCCTAATAAACTAATCAGAGGAGTCATCATGACCTTCAGTAGTACATAAATACGATTTAAGGTAAATATTTTTTTAATTATTGTCTGACACACAGCTTATTATTTTTTAATGATATACCTTTTTTACCTTTTGAACAATGACAGACATGTATGTTAATATAATTGACCTCTATCTTTTGCTTAATTAATAATATATTTTTGTGCGATTCATAGCATTCTATTCTTATGTATCAAAGACTTAAGGAAAGTTGACTATTTGTTTTAAGAATGTGCAAACCATGAGAAAGAAAGAGATTTGGCTTACCGATTAATTATATCCTTTTGAAATAAAATCCTCGCAGTAAAGGGCAAGGTTCATTTCACAAAGTCTCTATTTCAACGAAAGTATCTCCTTTATTTGAGAGATTTCAAAATGAAAAGTAGCAATTTTATGAGTGGTGCTTTCGTTTGGACTTTTGTTTTATTTCCCTAGTGGTGAGAACACAACTTTTGATGTAAATAAAAAAATAAAATATATGTAATATGTCTTCCGTTATATTTGAATTGGTTATAAAACGAACTATAATACTCGTATTTGAACTTCAGCTTACTGGTGTTTTTGCAGTAGATTAATAAATTTTACTAAAATAGGTCATATTAAAGAGAGATAAAAAAACGTTTCGTTTAAATTATACAACTTTCTGTAAAGCAGGTGGTTTATGAGCCCCTTAGTTTGAATCAAATAACGGTCATTTAGTTTAGTATTTCTACTCAGTAGAAAAGATTTAGTTACTAATATTTTAATTTATTTTGTATTCTGTCATTTATAATTCCAATCAAAAAGCAAGTTTAAATTAAGCTACAAACTGCAAGTAAGTTCACTCTCCCTAAAGCTATGATTTCAGTATGATGGTCAGTTTTATCTCAAACAGACTATATCAAATAATATGCCACTCTGGGGTACAAGATGATTGCATTGTTCAGAATTTACAGTCAAAACTTACATTATCGTATTCTATTTTAGATGCACTGTCTTTTTAGAATTCTTCTATCCATTTATACTTACGAGCTACTCTTACGAGTTTAATAATAAAATTCAGAAGGTTTTAAAAAAAAATCGTAATTATATAATTTAACATTTTACAACTTTGTCCTTGAGAACATCTTTCGTCTTTTTTTAGTCAAAATATACACAGTTTCAGAAAAATGTTTTTTTTTATATAACAAATCATTGCTGCTGAGTGTCACCTAGGGAAGAGCCTTTACCCAGTTGTAGATCGACAAGGGTTGTTATTAATAATAATGATGAAAATCGAGATTCGAGTAATTATTGCAACACACATACATCAAGAAAAAAAAACAAAAGAAACACAAAAGATTTAAAAATAGTACCACAACTCTGGTGACCTCATCGCTAAGCATTCGTAACACAACTCTCAAAAATCTCATTAAAACACTAGTAAATTATCTCAAAATAAGCATAATTATATAAAAGTTTCAATGTTACTTTATCTTTTCCAAATTATATTCAGGAATTCCACACCTCTCTAGAGACACCTAGGTATCATTCTCACCTCGAAACCTAAATATCGATATCGCAAACACCCTTCCGATCACGGTTCGTTAAATACGACGTATCCCTTGACGTGTCTATCCTTACTGGCAAATTGGATCGGGCTCGTAGGCAAATCAAACGACTGTGATAATATCTGACATGTCGAGGTAAAAGTGAGGATATACATATTCCAATGTAGAAAAATAGAAAGAAAAACATTTATTGAGACAGATTCACAGACATTTAGTAAATACACACACACACACATAAACACACACACATACAATAAATAAATAAATAAGTCTGTCCCAACACAGCCCCAACTCAGCATAATGCTGATTACTGGAAGCAATAAGCGCTGGTCTTCCGTTTGTGTATTTTACTAAAAAAGTTTGTTTGTTTTTATAGTTTTCCATTCCATTTCCGGGTTTGGGCCATGAAAACTAATGTATTGAAGCTCAGATAACTATCGTTGTTTCTACATGGCATGCACTATTCAAGATTTCGCCAAAATCGTTTTAAATTAATGTGAAACAGAGTTTTGGGTGCATTACTTGTATTGCAAACTATATTTGGTATTTGTGTTTTTTTCAATAGACGTTATTTGCTGAAAAAGTTATAATATGTGTATATAGGCAACCAAATGTAACATATAAGTACTTCCGAGTTACCAAAGAAAATCCATTTCGTATGGGAGTCATTTTCTCTGGTCTTAAGAGTTTCCTATCCGCCCTTGAGGGGTCTGACATGGTTTATCGCCTGCCTTACTAAACTAGAAAGAAGTAATTACATAAATTAAATCTTCCTCACATTTCGTAAGTATTACTGTACAAAATATACAAAATTCCTGGTCTAAAATAACAAAAGCGCCCGAAACTGAAACGAACGACTACAAAAGCAGTCCGGATGTTTTTTTTTACATCTTCGTTTTATGGAGTTACGAGCGACTGCAGCGCCACCCCTTGACACAGAAACAAACGCTCGTTGACGGTCTCTTGTTGAGGAGATATTCTTATGTATATTTTTTTCTACGAATATGATTTAGTTGATTTGCAATCGTGTAAGATTATGCATACTCATACATTACATACAGAATGCCAATAATTACCATTCCTTAACCTTACCTTAGCCGTAATATTTGGAAACGTGGTTGTATTTTTAATAAATAAATTGGAAATGTGAAAGAGATAAACAAAGGGAAAACCCATAAAAAATAATTCAACTTCAAACGTCATTTAAATGTTTTAAACAAAGACCCAAAATAATTGAAATTCACTTACCCAAATCCAAGCATCAAAATCTTTCCCGAACATCTCAAGCCTCAACAACGTCTAATAAACATTTCACCTCTTTAGTTGGTCAACAACTTTATGGCAACCATAAACAACCTGTAGCTCCGACTTGACCGCTCAATAAATCCGAGACCCTTTTCCCTTAGCTTGACAACTCATGAATAAATTGGCTGAGCAAGATGGATCTTACTAAGTGTGTTGTAATGAAGTTACAAGAAAGAAAGAAAGAAAGAAAGAAATATTTATTAAAATCATAAATATTACAAAACAAATAAATAATTATTATCATCATGTAACACTATGATTTCTTGTCATAATTGTTTTTACATACATTCTTATAAAAATATTTAGGTAAGATTGTATCATATTATACCTTTATAATAAAAGAATAATCACAGATTTTCTTTTTCTTACAAGATATCTCTTTGTTGAAATATGCTGTGAGTATTCTGGTTGTATTTTAAAAACTATTAATAAAAGTTCTCTCATCGTATGAGAGTAGCCAACTCTAGTGTCAGAATTTCAAACCGCCTAAAGGGCCTGTGTAATAGCTTAATGAATGCCGTACAATGACAAAACCAAATATTGAAAACTTTGTCTAACAGTATAATTATTTACAAATACAAGTTTTAAATAAGATTCAGACCAATAGGTATCTAGGTTAACGTGTCACACCCTAGGCTGCAGCAATGCTTAACATCAGGCAGGCTGCAGTCAAACGTTAGTCTATCCCACGTAAAAAAAATCTTAAAATAAAGAACAAAAACTATTAAAAATTACCTTAGTAAATTACGTCAGCCACCAACATTCGTATATGTCTTGGTGAAATGTAAGTGATACATATAATAATGTTCCCGCAAAAACTTTCTCATTTATCTCCTGCTAAGTATTTACCTGATCCATGCTATTAATAAGTACTTATTTATAATATATTATAAGACATGTAAATTAATAAAAAAATAATCATGTACATATACCTATATCGAATGGCATCAAAATAAGTAACATAAAATGAATATGTCTCTTTAAAACTCTCTCTTTGGCAAACATCCAAAAGAAACGTAGGCTGAAAAGCTTCATTTCAATGTTGATTAGCTGTTTTCATTTAAAAGGGATTTAAATACGTTTTAAACAAGAATATATCTGTGATGGTATTATAAAATAGTATATAAAATTTATAATATGAGGATATATAAGGAAAAGAAAATAATGTGTCAATCAGTATGCATGTTTTACCTTTTTCAAATTAAAAAGTAAACCGATTTAATATGAAAATGCTATATTTTTTAAATTAGTGCGGTTATATCATAAGACGGGACAAGTACCTAAATAATATCCAAGAGTACCCGATTGGGTCTAAGTTAAATCATAAAATAAATTAAAAAGACAAACATGATTTGGCATAAAAAACAACCACTCAGATTACGTAAACTACCTAGTTTACTGTAAATTATAAAAAAAATAACACATGTATTTCCCACAATGTTACTCGTTTTTTGCATTCATTTTACCTCGACTTAGAATTTCCAACCAAGCGAGGTTGGTTAAGATTTACAACCTCCCTTTACTGAAGGTTTATTGCAGTCTTAGAATGAGATTGCTGGTTAACTAAGAAAGAAAGCATAGAATAGTCGAAGATCTAGTATATTTATTCTGTTTTTTACTGTTCACAAATAATTAATAGTGCAATCTTATTTTATAAAGAATTGTTCGTGCAAGTGCAAGTTTATACATTATTGTTGCAACTCAGTCTCTATTCCTGTTATTTTCGGTATGTGGATCTGAAAGATTTCTTATATTAGTGTTATCAATAAAGCATTGTAGTGTATTGTATAATCTACAGAAGTCTATAATCTACATAAGTATCTGTCATATATGGCGTAAATATATAAATTTTGTCAATTGGTAACTGGTTGCTTCGGTACAGGCTTCAGGCCTAGTGAATCAATCGATAGATAATGCCTCTATCATGTAAACTTATTTTGTTACTAAATATTTTTGTATTTTTTTTCATTTTCATTAAAAAAAATTTTTATGAGATAGTCTCTCGTTTGACTACAACTGGCCTGATGTTAAGCAACGTTATAATCTACGATCTAGCGCGCTTGCCTAGAAGAAACCGGTTTACTCTCGACTTGAAGACCGATAAATTATAGTTCAAGGGGAATAGAGATTCGGGCAACGAGTTCCACAGTTTGGCTGTTCGCACGATGAAAGTCGAAGCAAACCACTTGGTGCGAGTCTTTGGAACCTCAACTGTATAACGGTGCCTTCTTGCCGTACCTCTACTCGTACGATAGTGAAATGGGGCTGCAGGAATTAAATTATGCAATTCATCGGCACACTCATTTAACGCTCATTTTAAGTCACTGTTAAATTTCTGACATCATAGTTTAACAACTATTGTACTATAGCATTTTTGCTCACCGTCTATTCTCTTTACTTTCTATTATCTCAGTTTTTAACGACAAAGTAACGGACTTGCAAACGGAGATGACACTATCACGCAAGAGCTTTGTTTCTTTACATTTATTAACATTACATTTAGTTTCATTTTATATTTTAACTAGAGATTCCCTTATCGTGAAATAACATGATTGAAAATAATTTGCTCGTTTGATAACTCCACTGTATTTGATATGAAAAAAAAAACATTTTTCAAGAACTTAATCATAAATTGTTAACCAAATTACCAATACTTTGGTAATGATTTTGTCAGAAACTCGTGTAATTTAGACAGGTGGTTCACACATTTCCAAGATAATAATGTTATGTAATAGAAAATTAATTATTGTGTTATGTAGTATATAGAGATCAACCAAATTTGGCCTATCTGATTTGGAATTAACTTCATTATCACTTGAAATTACCAGCTATGTCCCTCTGTATAAGCATCTCTACCATAGGGTAATATAAAATACCAGCATCTCTCTACTTTCATTCCAGCCATTTCGATCCCATGCTATCTACAAGTTTTGACCCGCAACAGAAACTATGATACCCTAGCTCACTGTCGTACGAACAATTATTTTTAAATTATTCATGGTCATCATCACAAATTTAAGAGCAGGGCCCTTGTCTGTGGATTCATGGTCATGTAATGTTATATATAATATATATATCGTAGACAAATGATACGACGTAGACATCTACGAGAAACGTAGTACTACGCAGTTTATCTACGAAAGACCTACGCATAAAAGTTGATATTTCATTTATTTGACCGTAGGCGTTCATAGTAATTCATCAATCAATTTGGAAAGTGAAGGTAACTTGTTTCTATGACTTCGTAATTAATTTACAGCCTTTAAAAGCAAATGGCTACGCGTGGGTCAAAAGTAAAAAATGAAGCAATTTATATTTCCTACCTAGATTAGATGAGAGAACTTATTTAGGTGAAATATATTTATTTTTATCTACACTAATGTTGTAAAATTCTACTTATGTTTCCGATACTTGACTTATAATTACTACTGTTATAGCGCAGACAACAAAACACTCAATTTAAGCAATTTCACATGATGGTATAATATCCACATCGATATCGTAATAGCTCATTATAACATCAATAAAACGAGACCAACCTGATTGCAGGGCCAATCAGGTTGGTCGCGTTTTATTGATGCGCGCAGCTGCGCTCTCATTGGTTAGATTTTAATGGCGGCAAAATCACTGTGACAATACACGTACGCGTGAATTTAATTTAATAAATTAAAAGTTAATAATGGATAGCGACTATGATATTTGTACGCCTATTTAATTAGTGAAGATAAAGTAGTGTATGCAACTGCATATAACACGGGTATTAAAACACGAGTGTGAGTTTATGAAACGAGCGCAGCGAGTTTCATAATAGTAACGAGTGTGTAAGAGAGTTTACCCTTCATTATTATGACAGTTGCATAAACTACTATTATGAATCTGAAGAAAAAATATTCTGGTTTGTCTATTACATAATTAAATCTGTTACATTACTAACAATTCGCCTTTAATAATAAAACCAACATTTGTAATTCTGTATGTTAGTTTTCTGTTGAGTATATTTCTTTTATTTTCTGTGCATTATTAGAAATTCTTTTTCTATCTATTCAGATGTTATTCGTGTTTCTATAGACGTTGCTAAGTACTTAGATTATACAGGGTAACTGGTAACTAACGCATAACCTTTTAAGGGCGGCTTTAGTATATCTATTTACCAACAACTTTTGTTCTACAACTTTTGGAAATTCGTAAAAAAAAACATCAGCTGTTCCATACATTTTGTCGAAAATCTTCCATACTTTTGTATGGAATAGCTGATTTTTTTTTCACGAATTTCCAAAAGTTGTAGAATAAAAGTTGTTGGTATAGATGTACTAAAGCCGCCCTTAAAAGGTTATGCGTTAGTTACCAGTTACCCTGTATAATCAAAGTGCAACTGAAAGTGCAACTACAGATCTAGTCCTCACTTTGTTCCTCCTTTCAGCAGTCAAGTCCCCTTGACAAGGCTAACGAGAAAGCCCACAAATGAAACTTCATTCACTCCACTCTGCGAACAGTGAATTATGTTAGAAAAGAAACAAACGGAGTAGTGAGCTTGTGTGGGAAAACGTAGTGTTATGTGAAATTGTTAAATTACTAGCAGCGCCCCGCGGTGTGACCTGAATGTACAGTTAGTCATGGTTTTAATCTGGGATAAACAGTAGCTACGTGTTAGTCCAGAGTCTAATCTACCTCCAAAGCAAATTTTATCCAAATCAGTCTAGCTATTTATATCAAACATACATAAACAATTTTGTTTTCATATTGACTCTGAAGAATAGAAATAGAAAAGAATAATAGAATAACTATTTGAACGGAAATTAAGAAACATTTATAATTCATGGATTCAGACCCATGAACAAATCATCAATTAAGTAAGATAAAGTCATTAATTAACATTAAAATTGGCCTCCAAATTTCCAAGAGTATCGTATTTATGGTCAAAAATTCATTACATAATTTCTTGGTTCATTTGCGACTCATGAACAGTTAATTATTAAAAGCTGCCGCAATTTTAACAATTTCGTTAATTAATATGTTGGGAGAGTAACGAGAGCTACGGAAATGAAACTCCAATTTGACGGGTCATTACTGTTTTGCAGTAAAATTAATATAACTAAAGTACAGTGCTTTACGTGGCAAAATAATAATATATGATGATGAAACTAACATTATGTTTTACCGTCTAATTTTTGATTGATTTTGTTTTAAATATTTTTAATTATCAATAAAATTATTTTATAGAGAGAGGTATTACTACTAAAACGGTTAAAAGTAGTGCAGTCTTACAATAACACTAGCTATATTTATATAAAAGCGCTGGTTTTCACATTAAATTACTGTCAGTTCATGGATGGGTGACCGAAAGTGGCATTTTATTTTGGTGCTTCCATAATAAGTTGAGTGACACGTCATAACTATTAATCATAATATGGCAGCCATGTCAAAGACCTGTAGGGCGTCTCGAAAATTCTCAGCCACGCAGTTAGCTCGATTAATGAATCAACACAAAAAAGATCACATATAACAAATTGGTAATCAACACGACCAATATTCAATAAGTCAAATATTGGCAAAGCTATACACGCTCAATGTTGCGGTTTATTTACAATTTCGCGAGTGGTTCGCAGCTCGGTTGCAGTTTAAATGAAGTATTTAAGTAGCCATTGTTGCATGTGACAAGCTCTCAAAAACAGGCTGGTTCATTTATTGATGGAATAGAGAAACATTATTATTGTTTAGTACCCAGTTGATAAGTGTTTCGTAAATGGCTAATAAACAATGAATATTTTCATTTCTTACTCATTATTTTCAATTTATTCTTCATTTTATGCATATCTTGTGACTGTATCAAATTTGTAGTGAGTGAGAATAATTGACATTACTTGACAACTGCCGTAATTTTACTAAACAGCCGGGTATTACAATTATTTTTTTATTTATTATGTATTCCTATATTTATTTCGTACGAACACTTTAAGGAATCAAAACTAACTGTTATTTCTTGTGATAGGAAACTACTTTATAATATTGTCCTAAACATATAGTAAAAGGTATAAAACCACTGTTGTTCATTTTTGAACTCACCTCCCAAAACGTCGCATGAAAATTCGGGCTTGCAATATGACCGTAATAAGTTAATCTACTTTGTAGTCTATTAACTGGAGCTTGACCGCAGACATACTCATAAATATGACCCTCTACCTGTGTAGTTATAGGTACATGAGTTGCATATAGGGGTTTTTGTAACTGATATAATTTAAAAAGCTAATTTCTCTTGTTTTTTTCGTGCATAATCTCTTAAAATTATCATAAAATTAGCAAAGCTTCGCATTGTTGTTCTTAAAAAAGCTTGTTCTTGTAATATTCTATGTTATAATCTTAAGACTATCTATACTATCTTCGTATGTGTCTCAACAAAATATGTTAAGCCATTTAATCATTTAAAAGCAACAATCACAGTGTCTAGCTTCATTTAAAGAAACTTACTACAAAACTTAATCATTCTGCACTGTTATTTAGGCAAAAATAACTCTGTAAGTAGTAAATTAACTTCTGACTCACCCAATTTTATAAAAGAAGCGCCCGTAGCTCAGCTAGCGGAGGCAGTCGCATGCGATTATTAATGTTAAGCAACGGTTGACGCGATCAGTCTTTGGATGGGTGACCGAAAAGTGGCATTCCATTTTGGGCGCTCCCGTGGGTCGGATGACTCGTTAAATTGTAGGTCCCGGCTGTTTGTCTAGTACGGCAGTCGTTAAGCCATGTCAGAGGCCCTTAGGGCGGCTTGATGAACTCTTGACACCATAGTTGGCCACTCTCATTCGTTAAGAAGAAGAAGACCCAATTTTTGTTCATTCTACTTTTTATTCCAAAACAGCGAAAACATAGTTAGGGACACCCATTAATTACCACATACAGTACATACTTACACAAAGTACTATCCCCTGAAGGACACAAACTCGGTTAGGCAATAACATTACGTCCCGGACGCCGCAGCCCTAGTACATCCGTAGACGCGCCGCAGGAAATTGGCCCCGAAGTCGCGTGGTCGCTGGTATTTATGGGTATAGATATTGCAGTAGTATGATGTTCTAGAAATGTAAATGGTTTTTGTCATAAAAGAGTGAGAACTGGCTGGATCTGTCAAAATTTGAAGGCGAAAATCAGACACAAAATGATTCTGGACTCTCTGCCTTCTTCTTCTTCTTTCTCAGCCATTACTTGTCCATTTCTGAATAAAGGCCTCTCCTATTTTTTTCCATTACTCGCGATCTACCTATCTGCCTTACTCGCTATAAAATAAAGATTTTCTGATGCTAAAAGTCCAAGAAACATAATCTCGCCAGCCTGGCCCAAGTGCCATTTCCTCTCTAATATAGCTATTTCTTTTACCCAGAGTTTTAGATTTAACAAATATACTGAGTAACTGAAAAAGAAGGCATAACCATGGCACAAGCTATTATTAATTAAAAAAATGTGATTTTGTTAAGTCTGATCGTTTCTATGTACAATAAATTTGAATTACAAAAGAAGACTATAGAGAATTATATCCGTTATCTAGAATCCACAACCCAAGCGTTTGCTTAGTGTACGGCTAGATGGCGCTGTGGCAATGTCCTGGAATATTCATTTATTTATCTATTTAACCTTTTAAGGGCAGTATAAAATACGTCAAAGACGTCGTAAAACTAAAGTTATCCTAACAAGATAATTGCGTTAGTAAATTTAGTCCGTCTATTGACTAAATACAAAATAAATATATAATAAAATGTGTAAATATTCCACCGAGTTTAATATAGGGGTGATGTGAGAGTATAATCTAATATAAAAAGGTCTCTCATAAAGTCCAAAATGGAACCAATGACATTTGGACTAAGTTTGATATATATGTACCTACTTTAGCTTACCAAACTAAATTTACTGATCGATTAGAGTAGAAAATAAAACTAATCGTACGAAGATAATGATTTTTGTTTCCATGACAACACATTTTTTATTTACAAGATTTAATTGAAATCAAAGGTTCATACTAAAGTAATAAAGGAGTTTATACAAAAAAGTCTTTGCAGATTTCATTTCCTTTGGTTTGAGCTAAATGAACATTGTTAAAAATGACAAAGAAACAAAATAATTGAAAAACACATATTATGTTTATGATAGAGCTAACATGTTACATATCCAATTTTAAGTTGAAACAAAATAAACCATGCCTAAATATAATTAAGCCATGTCAGAGGCCTTTAGGCTTGATAAACTCTCGATACCAGAGTTGGCCACTCCCTTTCGATAAGAAGAAGAATTACAAATATGCAATATTTTATACAATAAATTACATAATTAAAATTAACTTATTCCCTTACAAAACAAACAAATAAAAAGTAAACAATAAATTGAGTAAAAACACTCTTGTAAAAATAATAACCGTACTTTAAATTTTAATAAAAAACCAATTTAGTTTCATTGGTTGTCACATCCAAATAAAAAAAAATATAGCAGCAGCGAGGACTATAAATAAATATTTACCGAAATTAAATAATATAAGTAGATTACTTAAAAATAAAACAAAGTTTAAGATACACCTGATATGATACGCAGACATAAATTCACAATATTCTCATACACAAATTTACAACAGCTATTTTGGGCTCAGGGAACGAAGATGTCTGATGTTTCCATTATTCCAGAGTCATAAAAAAGTAATTCAAATTCTGGTTTAGTCAATATTGTTCAACCTAGTACTGATATTTATAAACGTTTAGTTATAATAAACAAGTCCTGCCAATTTCGAAGTAAATCTAAATAAAATATTTCCAAAAAACAGCGCCGAATTGATTCTTCAACAAAATTATACAAACTGTTGGATATGCATTTTCCATTCCATAACAACAAACATCTTCTTTATGTACAACATTACAAAAATATTCGTAATTTCACGTCAGATAATTTGTAAAACATCGAAAATACATTCAGATAAACTGCTCCAATCTTCACCTTATAATAACAATTATAATAACAATTTATAAAAGTGCGTTATAGTATAATAGTAGTTTATGCAACTGTCATATAATGAAGTTACTATTACGAAACTCGCTGCGCTCGTTTCATAAACTCACACTCGTGTTTTAATACCCGTGTTATATGCAGTTGCATACACTACTTTATCTTCACTAATGTTGTAACATTTTAACTTTTAATTTATTAAATTAAATTCACGCGTACGTGTATTGTCACAGTGATTTTGCCGCCATTAAAATCTAACCAATGAGGGCGCAGCTGCGCGCCAATCGCGTTTTAATCAATAAAACGCGACCAACCTGATTTTGGCCCTGCAATCAGGTTGGTCGCGTTTTATCGATGTTATAATGAGCTATTACGATATCGATGTGGATATTATACCATCATGTGAAATTGCTTAAATTGAGTGTTTTGTTGTCTGCGCTATAACAGTAGTAATTATAAGTCAAGTATTGGAAACATAAGTAGAATGTTACAACATTAGTGTAGATAAAGTCCATTATAGACCGGTGCAGCAAACAATCAAGATATCAAACATTAGACAGTAAAGCTTACAAAAATGCATAAAAACGACGAATACATACTTTATCCGTCTTATTACAAAACATAGTTTAAATATTAGTCTAGAACTTTGAAAGTAAAAAGTCGGTTCTTGTTGTTCAAACATCACATACAAACAATCAAAATGTCAACTTCAAATTGGAACGTTGATTATCATTGGTAACATTTTGACAGTTTGATTATAATGACAGTAGACAGACAAATTTCGAACAACACAAACGGACTTGGTATTTTCAAAGTCTAATAGACTGGAATGATAGTTAAACCACATTTTGTAATAAGGCCCTATAATATTAACATAATTTCCTCTAAGTACATAATGCATCATAATTTATTCTCATCAATTCTTGCACATTATCTAATCAACATATAAAAAGTTTATAGTTACATTTACATGCAAGAAAATGGTCAGTACAATGATAGATAGTTTTACACATCTTATAATCTTTCATAAACAACGACTTTTAACATATAAATTCCATATCTTAACTACGTTAACATCAAATGTCCAAATTCCAAAAGAGGACCAGCTCTTGGATTCATAAGAAAATGCTTGAAACGTCATGATATCATTGTTCAATACCCCTAATAATAAAATAGCCACATTGTGTCATACAATGTCTACTATCGCTACATGACTTTGAGTTTCATAATAGGTAAAACTTGCGTGAGACATTTTATCAATATATTAACTAAACGGTTTTCACTCACGTGTAAATCGCGTAAGTATCTTCAGAACATACGTTCTGAAGATGGATGTCATAACATCCGAAACGCGTAAACAACTTACGCGATTTACACGTGAGTGAAAACCGTTTTGTTAATATATTCATAATAGGTGTGCGTTATAAAACATTTCAATTCATTATGCAGTATTGTTGCAATAAGTAGTACAATTTTTTATTTATTTTTTTAATTATCTTTATTCAGGCATAAAATATTTACAATATATATACAAGCACCAGTGTTAATGTATCCTAGTGGTATATAACTTAATAATAGTTTACATAACACTTTGTCCAAGCACATAGGCCACTATAAAGCTTTTAATTGGTTGATTATTAATGATATGAAAACAGAGTAAAGTTTAATGTGATTGGTAGTCTAAATACCGCTACTTAGGCTTAAGTATAGCACTAAGTTACTAAGAACAAATTTGCACAATCATAATTAACATAAGATAAAATTGTGGGTATTTTCAAAATAAAGTTAATATTAATTCGTACGTCCACAAAAGGCAACATGAACGAATAGGTACGATAGTTGACAGCGTTCGAGCCCGCGTGTCGCCAGGGCGAGATCCCGCGAGCGACTAAGATCTGCATACCCGAGGTAATAGGATTCAGAGTCGCCCGCGCGGTCGCGGCTGATAGGAACTATTGTTCTGTGGCTGGGACTCGCGCGCTCGCAGAGCTGTTGACACGCTTACTCCGCGTGAATGTGATGAAGGAAATAGTGATGGGGCAATTTGTACCGATTATACGTTTCGATAAATGGAAGATTTTTATGTCGAGTTTTACCAATGTTACTTATTAAAGTATTCTTATGGCGTGGATTAGTATGTATGTAAAATTTCTCAGATAATTTGTACATGTATACATCAATTTTTGGTAGTCCAATTTTTAGATGTAACTCATGTAGGTTAGTTTTGGGACGTGTACTATAAGCATATCTTAGTGCCTTATTTTGGACTAGTTGAAGCTTATTAATGTTAGTTTTGCATGTACTATGCCATACAGGACAAGCATATGTGAAGCATGGTCTTACCAGGGTGAGGTACGTTCTTAATTTTGTGTGGCAACTTAGACAAGATTTTTTGTTTAGAATGGGACTTAATGCGTTAAGCGCTTTCATACCTTTTAGTTGAAGTTTAGCCGTGTTAGCTGACCAATTAAGTTTGGAGTCCAGCGTAACACCGAGATACTTCACAGAACGACTCCAAGGTACATTATATCCATCTATTTTTAAAGTTCTAGCAGGTAAAGTTCTTTTTCTGGTAAAGAGGATTGCTTCGGTTTTAGATGCGTTTATTTTAAGTTTCCAATTTTTGAAATATGATAATAGCTTGTCTATCGATAGCTGCAAGCGTCCTATTATTAAATCGATATCTGTGGATGACGTATAGCAGGTAGTGTCATCTGCGAAACAGGCAACACTGGTTCTAGTTTGGACAGGAATGTCATTAAGAAACAACAAAAATAGGTAGGGGCCCAGGATCGAACCTTGGGGCACGCCGGCAGGAACATTTTTTGGTAAAGAGAAAATATTATTGATGTGGACCGAATAACTACGATTTGCCAAATATGACTGAATTAGCTTGACTAGATTGATGGGGAGGTTCAGTTTTAGCAGCTTGTGCAGCAGCCCCAAGTGCCAAACTGTGTCGAATGCTTTTTCGATGTCAAGGAGGTACATGCCAGTTGACGTGTTAAGATTTAGATTGTATGACACAGATTCGGCAACTCGGGCAAGCTGCTGAACTGTTGAATGGCCTTGTCTAAACCCAAATTGCTCCTCAATTAGTAGGTCGTGGGAGACGCGGATTAGGCGGCTGTAAATAATTTTTTCAAATAATTTACCCTAGGGGTACTAAACATTTTCATGACGATTATTAGATAGCTATCTAGACTAGCTTTCCTACAATACGGAGACAGCGCGTTTTAACCTCGAGTACCCCACCGCCAATCAACGGCCGCGCTTAGAGGAGGTACTCTCATTGGTCTGGTTTTTCAAACGAAGTGTTCGGGGTACTTTCCACTTTCTTTAGAACTATTTTAAAAGCAAACGTGTGCTTTGGAGAGACAGACGCTGGTCGAGGAGTGGTTGGTGAGCGCGGTGGAGGGTCTGGTGGCATTTCTGAGCGAGTTCTGGAGCGTCGAGGCGGCTGCGGGCGCAGCGCTGGTGCCGAAGACGGTTCCTTCACCACCACGGGTGACACAACCGGTGAGATGCGGTTCGGAGACAGATGACCCGGAGACGGCTCAGGTGTCCTCGGAGGCAGCATCAAGGGAGGTAGATTTGCACAAGGAGACCCTCTAGATCCTCGCCTCTCTTTCAAACCCATCTGCGGGGGTGGAGACATTGGTGCCTCTTCTTCTTCCGCTGCGGCAACCACCACCACCGGTTCTGCTATTGTAGTCGGGTGCCTCGGCTCATAGGCATCAGACGCCACCGACCGTCTAAAGTAGTTCCAACCATGCTCGATCTCAGCTAAAGCACGCTTCACGAAAGGAAAACTGTCCGAAAGTTCCGAAGTCGACTTACGCACTGGAAACTCAGTATCACTATCACGTTTCTTAGGTCTACACCGCTCGAAGGTAGTATCTCCGGACGCCGCCACCGTCTCGGACACTTGCCTAGTTAGAGCGGCGTGCTTAACAGAGTCAGATTTAGACCGAGGTTCTCTCGTCTTGGGAGTGGGGGAACGTCGATCGCCAAACTTTTTGCTCGCGGCTCTTTTAATAGAAGAGAAGAGTCCAAGTTTTTCTGGCGGTTTGTCCGGGAAGGGGACGACGGGAGCCGTGGAAGGTCCGGGGACGGGTTCGGGTGGAGGACGGGAGGGGGGGTTCCCCTCGCGTTAGTTGTGCCGACTGTCTGAGGAGGGCACGTCGCTGGAGCCGGTGGAGGAGAGCGTGGTGTTGGAGCCGTAGGGGTCCAGCGACGACTGCACGGACATGGAGCGGCCGGCGCGGCGCACGCGCGCGGGGGACAGCTTGCCAGGGTCTATGCTGGCCGGGTCTGCCTGCAACAACAGCGGATTCAGCACTCCACTCAACATCATCTCTATTCCTGTCAAAATATATGTAAAATTCACATGCTGGTGAAAATTATTTTAATGTGACTTTCGAAGTGTTATGCTTTGCTACAATGCAATCAGCCAGTTAAATTGAGCATTTATTAAGTAAGTAAAATAAAGTGGAACTGTATTTTAGTTTTAGAAATTGCATCAAAATATCTCAATTGATTGAGCCAAGTTGTAAGAAATGATTGAATCCAGATTATTATTGCTCAACTTTTTAGTATTTACCTATACAATACAATATGTGTTGTTTTTAAAATCAACTTGCTGTCTGCGTAGAATGTGACAACTACCTACTATAATTAATAATACCATCACAGCGAGGTGCTTGGTTACAATTTGAACAAAAATTTAGAAAATATGGTGGTGTCAATATTTCATTTTTGTCTTTTACTAATTCTTCCTATTCTGCCGCCTACGCGTATGGTATCATAAAAATAAAATATATATAATAGTTTTGGTTATGAAACTGTTGTTTCACAAGAAATTTGGACAACAAGCCTATTTCTTTGTGTAGAAAGAAAAAATATATAAATTAGTTCCATTAATGTTAACATGGATAAGGCTTACATTTGACTACAGCCTGCCTGATGTTAAGCACCACTATAGTCTTAGATTTAGCACTCGGGCCTAGAAGTGAAATGAAATTTGTTTATTTTTGTTTATTTTGCATTATACTTATGGCATAACATTGTATGAAAATCCAAAGGCATCCGAACTAGTTTATAACTGTGTTTCAGTAAGTAACCTATTATCATTTAGACATTTTATGATTTATCTATAAGTTCTCCGTATTATATTTTTTTAACAAGAAAAAGACTTGCGTTTGACTATAGCCTACCTGATGTTAAGCACCACTGTAGTCTAAGATGCAGCACAGAAAGACCCATATTATCATTTTCACATTTTCTGATTTCTCTATATTTTCTCCGTATTATATCTTTTTTTAACATGACATAGGCTTACGTTTGACTATAGCCTGCCCACCTTAAGCACCACTGTAGTCTAAATATATCTACATGAACTCGCACGCACCTGATAAGCGAGAGCATTCATGATGATAGCATACGGCACCAGGCCCAATGGATGGACCTCTCGCATCAGCACGTTGGCAGGGATCTTGTGGAACTGGATGTACTCCAGGAAGTTGCCGATCACATCCTTCAGGTTGATGTTTTGGTCAGTGTCGCAGTATTTCTTGCTCCACATCAGGGCAGCCTGGAATTAGTTACAGAAAATATTGAATTTATTGAATACTAATATGACAAATGTGCGAGTTTTTCAGACCAGAGCGAAAATAAAAAAATACTCGAGTTGCAATTTTACTCAATTGCAATTCTTAGTTGGTAGTTGTGACAGTATTTTATACTTTTATATAATATAATTTTATTGTATAGTTTAAGACAAATGTCTATGGGTTACGTGCCTGATAATACAGAATTTTATTATTTATTTATGTGTTAGTCTTACACATGTGTGTGTGTGTGTATGTGTGTCGATCTTCATGCTGCGGAACTGTTTAGAGGGTTTCTTGAACTAACGCATAACCTTTAAATGTATGGTGGTATTATATTAAGGTGGCAAACAAAAATATAAGCGAGTGTGGCGTAGCGGTTTCAGTGTGTGCTTTTCATTCAGACGCACCCGGGTTCAAATCCGTCCCTACACCAATGACTTGTATTTTCAAGTTATGTGTGGATTTGCACTCGCTTAACGGTGAAGGAAAACATTGTGAGGATACCGACATGTTTGAGGACCACAATATCCGAGGACATGTGTCTTCCGTGGAAGGACCTGGGAGCCCACCACGATGTATCTGCCCAAGAAAACTCCCCTAGCGGATTAATTCTGCAGGGGAGTCACGACCCTCAGTCATGAGGAATACGACTCAAGAGAGGTAAACAAAAAAGAAATATAACAACTCAATGGCGGTTCTTTTTTTAATTTTAGCATGATTCTGATATAAAACCTATAAATAAAAAAAACTACAGTGGTGCGGCGCGCAACCGTACCGAAGAAGACTTAATTAATTAGGACTTATATAAGACGTGTAATTCATTTATAGTAGTTTTGTTTTTTTTTTAACTTGATCGGGTTCGCACTTGGCCATAGTTTGCCTGATAGCAAGCAAAGGCTATGGCCTAAGATGGAGCGTGCGTTTGATTTACATTGTTGACAGTCAGTACCTGAAACTTGGTGAACTCATCAGCTCGGAGCTCGTCCCTGGCCAGTATTAGTCGCACCACGTGTTGCGGGAGCAACGTGAAGGAGCCCAGGTTGAGGACGTCGTTACCGTGCTCGTCTACAAACTCCAGCACCTGGAAAAAATAGGTTTTATAGTTTATTTTTTTATGTATATAAAACAGGTTCACGCTTGACTAGAACTCGCCTTGTAAGTAATATAAGTTGCAGACTGGAAGTCTATTATCTAGCTTTATTGTTAGGAGGATATCAATCTTCATTTCTCGAAATGAAAACTGAGTAGAGAGAACAAAAATCCGGCAGAGGGTTTAGTTTTACCGACATGTTTCTTTTTTCAATTGGTTTTGACTATATTTTTAACAATGGATCATCCGGTAAGAGTAATAATAATACACACTCAGTGTTAATTGAAATTGTGCAACATTTGTGTAGCCCGCCGTAGTAGACCCAAAGCAAAATAGCTATATAGTGACCGGTAGCAACATTTTAGCCACCATTTGTCATAATAAGCCAAAACTATTACCTTTTGCACAAGACTCTTAGTACACTTGTATTGTATGTATCGTTCAGCAGATGCCAGCAGCGCGCAGACCGTGTCGACTGTGATGCAGCATTGCACAAAGCCAGCACATGCTCGACGAAGCTCGTCTAGACCGTAGTAGTCGGCAGCGTTCATTACTCCTGGAAAATATAAAGGTTGGAATGAGAGACAAATTATATAAATATAACTATCTCAAGATATACAAGATAACAAGACAAACCATTTATTTGTAATACATGGGTACATAACACAAGATGTAACATATTATATGCTACGTAAATTTAAAATAGAAAATGCTTATGCGTTTTTTTCTGGTTTTGGGATTTTTTTCCATTGAATTCAAAACAAAAATTACGTTATTCAAACATAAATATAACGATGTGATATAAATATTAAGGTGATGAAATCACTTTACAATTACTCAGTGATATCATCTTTTTTGCAAAATAATATATAGCATTATTTTTTAGATATTTAGTTTAACCTTGATTTTTATTGCGCACTTCCCAGTAAATCCTATCTATTATTACGCTTTTACCCGTAATGATGATCAAGTGGTGACCTTTACCGAGTTAATGAAATAGATAATAAAAGTTTATTATCATTAACAGATGGTAAACAGAGGCATCAAATTCCCATACTGCTATGGGAATGTTCCAGATTTTTTGCCAATCGTATGTTTTTCTAACTTATAAGGTAAGTTTGAATAGGCAAACCTTAGGGTTACTGCCAAGTTTATATTATAACATAACAACTTCGACTACAATGTATAAAAACAGTCTAGTGAACAAATGAAAAAAGTTCCAGTATCTCATATTGTAACATACGAGTACATTCCGATAAATAATAAACATGGCCAATTTAATTTTACAAGTAGACAATTAAAACATTTTGCGACTCCGAATTAAAACAGACCCTAATCACTTTTTCACTTTGACGTTTCTAGGTAAAATTCCCTTATTTTATTTTCTCCTGGGTAAGCAGAATTTATGTGATGTTCTGTCTAACACTTTTTTTGTTCTAATTTTACACGATCGAATATTTATTTCTATCAAATGTGTTCCAATTTGAATATCTATTTGATTTCTTTCTACAAGCTACAAAGCTAAAAATTTCGACTTGCTTGAATGCCATAAAATCTACTTTACGATTCAGTTAGGTAATCTATAGATTGGTTTTATTTATTTTTCTTATTTATATAAATTTCATTAGAACCAAAAACCCGTCAATGGCTAAAGTTTTTCATGCACTAAAATCTTAATCGCTAAAGAGGACACTAATTACAACTCTTTGTGTGTTTCATAGTGTTTTCCTTGTACATATGTTGCTGATTCATTAAATTGTTACCTCACTTTACGTATATATGTATGTCATGTTCGTTTAAATGATGTATTTAATGAACGTCGAAACATACATTACTCATTATTCAGTGTTATCCCTCTGTTCTACAAACAGTTTCACATTTCCTTTTAAAAAGCAAGCTAGTCTCAAGCAAACCAAATTTACTTCCACATCTCGACTATTTTCACTAAGTGACGATATAGTGTACTCCATCTCTCTCTCTCTTACTATAATATTCTCTCTCAGGAAGAGGTATCCAATCGGTGCTGCAAACACTCTCAAAATCAGTTCGGCAAACCAATTTCTCCTACACCCCCTGTACATACCATTCCATTATGTTGACACGATTCGTCAACCAATGGTAGCAGATTACACCTTTGGCGATACTGTTTTCACCTTACATGTTTTGGGTTAGTTTGTGTAGAATGAGCGAAATATATGTACGCTTATCAATTTCTAGGTCTGATTTTATCCATATAATACAATTATTTTAATTTGATATACAAGGAACTTAATATTATCTTGGAAATAACTAATTTTATAGATAGGTCTATAGCAGAGTAAAAATCTTTTAAATATGTCCGAATTTCTCATGTCACAGAAATTGTATTTTCAATGTGATCGAATCATTAAAACGAGCAAAGTATATTATGATAATGCCCAATTTTTATGATTAGTTATTGTTATTTTTAAATGTCATGGGTTAACTCTTCAATTTCAAACTAACTACATCAATTGCAAATTTACAGCGATATCTATGACTGTGGTAATCATTTTCCAATAATTGAGTTTCTCTATTTATAGCTAAGCGAAAGCATTTCACTTCCACTCGAGTAAGTATTGGATCTGTGGTTTGGACGCCGATGAATGAATTGTTTTGAAATGTTGTTTACAATTCAGATGTTGAATTCCCCGAAACCAAATAAAGATGTTGCAAATTTATCAAAGTTTATTCGATCAACTTTCTTGACAGGTCAATTGTTGTGATTTCCTGTAGTCCAACTCTCACGATGAAAAGTTATTATTTGAAAATGCCAATCAAATACGCCGAAGTTATCAATTACAATTTGTATCTGCCAATTTATTCAATCGTATTTTCATTTCCGAGTAAAAACTATCCGCCGTAAAAATTGCATTTAAAAATGCTGTTAGCCATTCTCTCAATTATTGAGAAAATTATAATTATTACAAGTATGACTCCTTCTTCTTTTTCTTATCGAATGAGAGTGGCCAACCTGGTGTCGAGAGTTTATCAAGACGCCTTAAGGGCCTCTGACATGGCTTTTGAGTTTGACTCCTGATTTACGTAATTTGGTAGTTATGTAGTAAGCCACGTAAAGTAAAATGGAATAATTTCTACAAATCAAACAAAAATAATAGCGTTTGAGCAATTCAAAATCATTTAAAGAAATTTAATTTAATTATTTTTTTTTGGTTTTTCTAAACATATTCAAAGTGCCCCTTTTTTTGTTGTATGTTTTGGTTGTTTGTGAAGTGGTATGTTTTGGTTTTTTTTTCCTTGTTTTTATGTTTTATTATTGTAAATAAAGTACACATTTTTTTAAAGATATGCAATATTATTATTGAAACAATTTAAATAAATATCAATAGACTAAAGAAAACGCAAACGTAACGCGATTGCTACAAAGCTTTGTCGAAGAAATGAATTTATACCTTTTGTTCTTTGAGTCTCAAAGCTAGATTACATTACATATTTTTTCTGTTGATAAACTTACTTGAAAAATGTATTGTAATATTAAAAAAAAAAATTTTTTAGTACATAACTAATTGGTCATAATTATTAGGTACTATTATTTGAAATTTATTTCCTTATGTATAATGAGCAACTGATATAGGTACACAAAATTTGATTACATCTTAATCATAAAGTAATTAAAACTGTTACTGTGTTAAAAAAAAAAATTATTAAAAAAAATATTTGCTCAATTTACATATATACTCGTACTACCCAAATTTTCAGAAATGTTAACCGTATACTAAGTGCGATTGTAATGAATATTATAATGGCATGTCAAGCACACATGCGCTGTTTGGACCCTTATCATAAGGCCGTTTCCCTTAGTATTATTAATATTTTTATTATTAGATTCAAGGGAAAATATTAATTTTATAAAAATAATACATAAAAACAAGGGGAAAAAACTAAACATACTACTTCTAACTACAAAAAGGGGGCACTTGGAAAATCTTTAGAAAAGCCTAAAGATAGTCTAATAGCTTCAGCCCACTGCTAGAGGGCAGCGTGTCCAGCATTCTAGCCGCATTACCACGCTGATACGTTAAACTAAAAATCAAAAATAAGTAAGTAGCTCATTAAAATATAACAAATACCCAATATAAAATAATATAAATCAAACTATTAGACAGCTATATATACCTACAGGCTGACTAAGTTACTATAACAACTGGTTATTTCTTATTCTCACAAAAAAAAACATATTTTGCATAAGGTGCTTTGAATTTTTCCTGCATATTTGATTTGGTATGAACACATGAAAAGAAAAAAACAAAATATACATTTTCTTTGAAGTTTCCATGAAATCGTTAGCTAATTTTCCTAATATTTCGATTTAATGAAAACGCTAATTTCCCGGTTCCCCCAAATTCTTAATTAACTTGGAGTAATTAATGCGTCTATATTTAGATAACAAACATGCTCAGCAAACTTTGAGATTAATCTTCCAGACGGTGCTTATCATTAATATCTGAATATTAAAACACGATAAAAATTTATAAGCTGGGTAGAGAAAGTAAACTTTACTTGGAAATTACTCGTTATTAAAGTTTTTATATATTGACTGGTGGGAGCTCGCGGCTTCGTTCGCATTAAGAAATATAACCTGCATTCCCTATTTACCTTTTACAAAAGTGGCATTCCCAAGGAATATTTCTTAGCGGATGCCTACATCATAACATCTACCTGCATGCTAAACTTCAGCCCGATCCGTCCAGTGGTTTTAGCTGTACGTTGATATGTTAGTCAGTTGAGTTTTATATATTTAAAAGTAAGTCTTTTTTACTAAGTGTGACTAACCAGTCAAATAAATTGATCATTTTCTTATAGTAAAATATAATATTATATTATATATTTTGTTCAGAACATAAAATGAGTGTGGCCATCCCTGGTCAGAACTTTCAAACCTCCTTAAAGGCCTCTGATATGGCTTAATGTTGTTGTTCTACAATCTGTTATATAAAAACTGCAAAGTAAGATTAATCTCAAAGAAGTTTGTTTACTATGCCATATGGAACCGTACGTTAAAAATCACAACAATACAACTTTGGTAAAAATATCACAGCAAAGAACATAGGTAAATGTTTTAAAAAACTTGAACTCAAAATCTTAAATATCTCTAAATTCTTCAACATTTATCAAAGGTAAACTAAAATATTATTTCATTTATCGTATTAAATAACCTACATAAATGAAAATCGTACACAAATAAGCATAATCTCGTCACACAAAACAGATTGCTTTGTCTATTCTATTTGAGCCTAAGTAATGTCCCAGACGGCATTGTCAGCCAGCCAATTTCATGTGCCGTTGAATCAGAATAATACGTAATTATGTGAAGACAGATTTGTATTAAATTGTTATAAAAACATATATATATATATATATATATATGTTTAATAATATTATATAATTGTTGTTGTTGTCTTAGGAGTAAATGTGGTTAAGTCTTCTCCTTAGGTTGTATTTGTTATATAGAATCTTCCCTTGGAACCAATTCAGTGGTTCATACAAACTGTGCGGATTACCAGCTCATAAAATATTATCTTAGAACTTAACAGAATTTTATCTTTTCCTAAAATAGTTACAAGTTAAATGGTGACCAGCTGACTACTTATAAAAGTATAAAAAAATAGTCATAAGACACTGGGTCTCTTAAATGCCAAACATGTTAGGATATACTTCGATAGCAGATATAAACACGTTCCACAAATTAAAAAAAAAATATCTTTGTCTCTATTTGTCCGTTTATTTAAAACGCTCAACACGCAAAAAGAGCTTTAGCGATAATCATGATTTTTGGTATATAGGTAGTCTTAGGAGTCTTGACGTCTTAGGAGCGTCAAAGGCTATTTTATATCCTGAAATGATGCAAACAAAAATGCAGGCGTCCACTAGTCATTTATATTTTATCACATTGTCTAGCAATGGGTCAGTAACTGTAGATGATGATGATAGAATAAAATCTTACCAAGCAAAGTCCTCGGTTGAAGGGTCACACATCCGGTATGTATGTACTCAATGAGCTGACGGAACACGTCAGGTTCAAACTCCTCGATGATGAGCGTCTGGTGCTGCTGGGAGGAGGGCTGGTGGAAGAATGAGACATATATTAGATATTTACAATTATATAAATGTACATATTAAGTATTTACAAACAGAAAAAGAGAAACTGAAATTTGTACATCAATGAAAATTGTGACAAGTGTTTTTAATACATATTTTTTTTACGTTTGATATAATGATATACCTACCTACTTTCACCACTAAGGTAGTAGTTGTTAAAGTCTTTGGCATAGGCAACTCTAACACAAGTACTCTTACTAAGTGCTCAGAGTTGAACAATACTTGTACTGAAACTAATTTGTTACAGTTATCAGAACAAGCCAAGAGGTCAATAATTGATAAACCGTAAGCATCAGTTACTTATTAAAATCGAATCTGAATTATGTTTTACTCTCCCTTGAGTCGTATTTTCTCATGACTGAGGGTCGTGACTCCCCCGCGGAATTATTTCGTCAGGGGAGTTCTCCTGGGCAGATACTCTTCTATCTATCACTGGGCAGATAATGGTTCTTTCCTCGGCTATGTTTTACTATTCAGATGCATTTAGGTAACTAAGAAAAAAATATTTGAGGAAATCTTTCAATAAAAAATCATAGTTTCTGAAACAGCTAATATGTAAACACACAATTTCATTTTTGATCAATTAACTACAACAAATAGATTATTTAAAGACTTGACCACATCTCTATTTGCTACGTGATCGATTCTAAAAAGCAATTTCTTAGCGCTTTATTCGATATTCCATAATCGGATGAACTCGATTAATCTCCGATGAAGTGATTTCCGATCGGAGAGTGCTATTAAAAGTGAAGCAGTGAGATTAAGAAAATAAAATCGATTAAATTATTAGTAGGCGATATTTTAAACTTAAACTATTATTTAAAACAGATTGATTGCACTTTATTTGTCTTCACGTTTGAGTATCCCTTCAAAAACTTTTTAAACATATATTTTCCTTTGCCTTTCAAATTTATTTAGCTTCGTTTGAATTGATCCAAAGCTAAAACACTTTTATATGAGTTACCAACATAGCTGGAAATGACTTTACGCATAACAAATTCCGAAATAAATGACTTCTATTTTTTTTTCAATAATATCAGAGGTCAAGTCGACCAGCCAATTATAAAGTATATATTATGTACACATATCTCAGTTGTTTTCAACAGAATTAAATGTTTAATATCTTGTTAGGTCTTTTTGTTAGGTAGGTAAATCAACTTAAAAGAGAGATTATAAATAAATAGCATGCAGTTAATTATAATGATGGACACACGAATAACATCCAATACTTACCTTTGTTATACATTAATTTTATAGGTATAATTTTTATTGCATTTATACGTGTGAAGCTCATGCTAAGATTAAATATATTAAAGATTGCATTAAAATAGTAAATTGAAATTTTAGTTTAAAGTATTTAGTTTAGTTGTAAGCTAAAAGATTGTAAAAATAACTACCTATTATCTACAAGGCTAAGATAAATCTAAATGAAATTTATACAATATGAACATAGATTTAAAATTTTAGTAAAAAAATCCCTAAAATTTTGCCTTTACCTCTTGTATTGGAGCCAATTGCTGCGCGAAAGTCGATCTCTGTTCAAAAACAATTTATTTTTAAAATTGTAAGTTTGTTCGAGTGGCCAACTCTGTTGTCGAAAGATTTTAACCTCCCAATGTCCTTAACTTAACTACAGCTGTGCCAAACAACCAAAATTTATAACCCAAAATGGAATCACACTTTTCTGTCACCCATCCAATTACAGACCGCGTTAACATTTGCTTAACTTCGATGATCGCGTACAGATATCTCTGCCAGCTGAGCTACGAGCGCTTCTAAAAGCAACAGTTTATATTAAAAGCAATTAAGTGCAAAAACCGTCAACTGGGTTTCTTTTGACGTTTATTCATGCATACCTAATCCCATGTTTTTCTAACTCAAAGCGTTTGTGCATTCCATACAAACATTGTTTAACCAGGGTTGCTAACAATCTCTTTATTTAGGATTCAAAGCAGAACAGTATAACAACTACAAACAAGTTGCTACTTATTCCTAATTATAAAGTTTGTTGCTACTTAACAACAGCTTTAAACAATCCCTGTGTGTTTTGTTTTTATATTTTTATTTAGGATACCGTATAACTAATTTTTAAGATTGAGAGAGGTGTTTTTTTGTTTCGAAATATTCTGAATATACATACATATATGTCTAAATAGATGCATAGAATATAACTCTAATATTGTTTTCATATGAAAATGAAAAATTACGTTCTTAATTTCTTTAACGCATGTGTATAAAGATTCATCAATTTTTATCAGAAATAATTAGATTATTAGTAGCATTATACATATAATCCGATATTATCCTTTTTATAACACGAAATAGACTTGCCTGATGTTAAGCACCGCTGTACTTACAGATGTAGCATGCTTGTCTAATATAAACCTATTTACTCAGAATTTGAAGCCTCCTGGTTTGTTATGTTTTCCCCTATTATCTTATTTCAAACATAACATCTTAAACTTTAATAACAAAGAAATTCTGCATCCGTGTAGCAGATGCTCAAGGAATTCAAAATGAATGCACAAAGTTATTCTTCAGTAACGAACTCTTTACAAAGAAGGATGGCCCAATGAAGGGCGGAAATTCTCGCGGATATTGGAAATTCTAGGCTTGAAGAAAACTTGAGATCAACGACTTTAGAGTTAATTGACGACTTATTATGAAAACAAATATTTTAAAAGATTTAATATGCCAAATAATGTAGCACGACTCGATAGTAAGGTAAATGATATTACGTGATATATGTCTGACTCTAACTTAACAATTACTCGTACTGTACTATGAATTGCTGGAACATTAGCATGATATCCAGCTCATGGTTTAATTATATGTGTACCCATTTTACGAACTATAGTGTGATGAAAAAAACACGAAGAAACGGACTAGCCGCGACGCCAGTTGATTAGTTTTCGTAATTATCATTGATCACTTTTTAGAGGATTGGATGCTGATTTGTTCGCATAGGACTAACCATGAACTAATTTAGACTTGTAATAATATTTTATGTGTTAATAGATTCTATGGGTCTCTTAATTTATATTGTCTGTGCTCGAGACGCAAGACTCGTAATAAGACGCCCTCTGATGTAAGATTATGAGACTTTCTTCGTAGTTTATGAGTTGAGTGGGCAATAAGATATCTGGGCCAGTTAAGATTAAAAAATATAACAACTCACTGTAATTTTAAAGTTATTTTGAAAACTGGATTGATAAAAAAAATGCAACATAAATACTTTTGTGTCTTTGATGTCAAAATTTTGAGAGATAAAGCTAGTTAGTTTTAAAGATCACTCGAAAATTGCGTTAAGCATGGATATTGAAAAAACTTAAGCTGCTACCTATTTCATTCTTGGCGCCTATGTGGTTAGATATACTGAGCTTAACAATCTAATTAAACTCTTATGCTAATCAGTCCTCACTAAATCCTCCACACATTTAGTTTACGCTCTGAACTAATCTAAGCAAAGCTCGTATAATCTTGCTTTCAAACTCACTAACTATTGCAAACCGTTCAGACGTGGCAATGCTGTTTGGTTAGTCTATTGAGGGTTTTCAAGGGCCAGGGCTTTGAACATGGTTGACATCTAACATTCCTTAATGCGGGATCAGATTTGTATCACTTTATGAGCACTTGGATTTTAACACAAAACTTTGCGTATGGCGTGAAAGGAGTTTTACGTGCAGAAAATACGGGAGGAGTGTTTTCTAAAAACTGTTGTATGCAAGTAGGACTCAGAAACTTAAAAATAATAAACTATTTATAGTTCTCAAATATTAAGTATCTTAACATAGAGCTAATTTCTAAAAAAAACACCAAATGAGTCTCTTACGAAAAACGAGTAGACATACGTTTTAATTTTTTTTTTATAAAAAAAATAAAAAAAGATTTAGAGTCTTACTAAAAATCAGTTTGTATGACCATTGTATGGGCTAGGGCTACAGCTGCTATAGCCCGTAGCTCGTAGTAGACCTGGTAAATAGTTAAATAGTAAGACCTATCCAAGTGCTCACAAAGATCAGCAACTATTTTTACTGTAGCTATAATCGATATAAAATATTCTGTACCTGCTGAGCGGAGTTCTGAAGGTTAAGAAGTGGTTCAGAGGATCTTTTCAGGAACAGACGTAGCTTATTCTCACGAGGAGCTGGTTCCTTCTTCCTTTGAGGACTTGGGGCTTGGTAGAGCATTTTTTGGAACACTCTGTAAGAGAACAAAATAATTAATTAGTTACCTGTATTTTATAATAGTTACTCGCGTGAATCTACAATAATAAGTAGTCCATGTTAATCCATGACCTAATTATATATACAAAAGAAAAGTATATTAGCATTATATCCGTTATCTATTACCCACGACACAAGCGTTTGCTTAGTGTGGGCTAGATGGCGCTGTGTGCAGTGTCCCGGAATATGTATATATGGTATTTATTTAATAATTGTGTCTATGTCACCTAAATGGCTTACCTTTTTAAAACAAAGAAAAGATTTACATATAATATATATGTTACGGCTAATATCCGAAGTGCGGCTACACCTAGTTTTAGCCGGTTAGAACTAGGTGTAGCCACTTAGTCTTGGTTAAACCCCGAATCGAGACATGTTTTGAAAGAAGTTGGCTCCTCCTCGCTTCGCTCGTCGTCGCATGTGCGTGGTAGAAAGCAACCTAACGAACCTAATCTACCTTCTGTCACAGACAAATGACTTCGAGTCCAACACTTGCACTACAACAGGACTTGAGACCTAGTTTTACCCGAAAACAATCGGCTCGTACTAGGTTTAACCAAGACTAAGTAGCTACACCTAGTTCTAACCGGCTAAAACTAGGTGAAGCCGCACTTCGGGTATTAGCCGTAACATATACACACTCACAAACATTTTCCTCCAAAATTTTAGTGTCAAGTATGCTGTGATAATATTTCATGTTTTTTCTTTTGATTTGATATTCCTACCAAAATTATATTATCACAATTTACTTCCTAGCTCATTTTGTATATACACTGTACATCTCACGTTTCTATGTCCACGTAAGTAATTAACTACAAGAGATTGCGACTCATTCTCTCCACATCACTAACATTGTGTCCAAAGAGACATGGGTCTCTGATGCCACAAAGAAACTTCCGACGTTATACCACACTAAGATACAGTAATAAACATAGATGCGACATAATATTCGTTTCCGGACCGTTTACGTGGCAAATGATCAGAAAGTCGTAGCTAAGTTGCCTAGCCTAGTTGACATTGATCAGACTTGGATTAAATAAAAAAAACTGTCAATCAGATATCGTGCTAAGTTTATAACAAAACCAGATTCTTTTGCGTAACGCGAGCAAAAAATTGGATTAAAGTGTGAACTTTAATCCAATGATCTGTAAAGCGAGAGTGAACCGGTTGTTATTGGATAAGCACGATCCATCTTAGGCCATTGCTATTGCTTACAATAAGGTAAACTACGGCCACGTACAAACCTGTTAAGCATCCAAAGTGCAGGTTTAGCACTTAACAAAATAACTCAAATCTGTTTTATCTATACTAATATTATAAAGCTGAAGAGTTTGCTTGTTTGTTTGAACGCGCTAATCTCAGGAACTACTGGTCCGAATTGAAAAATTCTTTTTGTGTTGGATAGACCATTTATCGAGGAAGGCTTTAAGCTATATAACATCACGCTTCAACTAATAGGAGCGAAGAAACAATAGAAAATGTGGAAAAAACTTTGAAGGCTTCCGTTGCGTGCGATGCTAAAACGGTTCAAGATATCAAAAAAATGTGTATGAAAGAATTATTCCTCTTGAAATGATCTAACAAAATGTCCCAAACAGTACATGTCTATCTTTTAAGGTTAACTCACTAAACCGTTTTTATGGTAATAACTATTCCACGCGGACGAATCGCGCGCACCAGCTAGTTTAAGAATAATGTGATATTTCAAACCAACAAAAAACCTAACTGAGTAGTAAAAAATCGATTGCTTAGGCTCCATCTATTTTATTACTGAATCCATGATTCCACCAATGCCTGGCATTTTCTGACCAGCTTATGAAATTGTTTTCATCGTAGGAATGTTTTTGCTTTATTAAGTACGCGATAAGTTTATTTATTTTTCTCGTCCCAAGAGACGAGGTTTTTTTCTCTAGGCCTGTAATGAAATTCTTGACATTTGGGAATTCGGGACGTGACCAAACATCAGGCTGGACGTTATTAGGTCGTAAATTGAATATTTTATTATATCTCTAGCTAGAACTTTCTGGAATTCCATATTTTGTAATGAGAGTATTACAAAAGGCAATTCAGAAACAAAAATAAAACGAACGGGATGGCTGTTTTTTAATACCAAAAACTTTTGTCACTAACTTAATACACATTGTACACTAGAATGTCGAAATGTATTAATACTTTTTACTTTTTTCTTACTTCCAAAAAACAAAATAGATATATAGGTATATAATATCACCTTCTAGCTAGAACTGCTTCACCAGCACACACGCATTTCCTTTAATCTCCAAACAAGAAGGTGGAAGACAAAAAATTTAAGTACATTCCAGAACATTCTTAATTTTTCCAAAACAATAGAAGTCTCACCTGCTCCTCGCAGCAAGTACTGCTTTCACAGCACAGACTGGTTCTCTTGTATCCCCCACCAAGAAGGTGACGTCACATAGTTCGGGCATGGAGGCTAAGAACAACATGTCTTCTATAGAACTTTCTAGAAACCTACAAAGACAATAGAAGTCTCACCTGCTCCTCGCAGCCAGTACTGCTTTCACAGCACAGACTGGTTCTCTTGTATCCCCCACCAAGAAGGTGACGTCACATAGTTCGGGCATGGAGGCTAAGAACAACATGTCTTCTATAGAACTTTCTAGAAACCTACAAAGACAATAGAAGTCTCACCTGCTCCTCGCAGCCAGTACTGCTTTCACAGCACAGACTGGTTCTCTTGTATCCCCCACCAAGAAGGTGACGTCACAAAGCTCGGGCATGGAGGCCAATAACTTCAAGTCTTCTACAGAACTTTCTAGAAACGATCAAGAAACATAAGCAGTCTTACCTGCTCCTCGCAGCGAGTACTGCTTTCACAGCACAGGCTGGCACTCTAGTGTCCTCAACTAAGAAGGAAACAACACAAAGTTCGGGAATGGAGGCAAAGAACTTCAAGTCTTCTATAGAACTTTCTAGAAACGTTCAAGAAACAAAAGCAGTCTTACCTGCTCCTCGCAGCAAGTACTGCTTTCACAGCACAGACTGGCTCTCTAGTGTCTCCAACTAGAAAGGTGACGTCACAAAGCTCGGGCATGGAAGCCAAGAACTTCATGTCCTCGGCCAGGCCCGACTTGTTCTCGAAGGTGCTGAGGTCGGGCTCCGCCTCCATCGCCGCTAGCGCCCCGCTTCGCATTGACGACTGGGGACAAACATTTTAAATATGTCATGAGTAGTTCTCTGTCCCAATACTATGATCTAAATTTCTTTATGCTTGTGTTCTTTTGTTATTGGTGTACAATAAAGAATTATTGATTGATTGTTTGAGTATGGTATAGGAGTTTTGATATTATCGTAAAGGCCTCTGAAATAATAGTTTATGTAAGTAATGTTATTAATTTTGTTTTATATGTGACAACAAAGAATTATCTATCTATCTTTATAAATAACTTTACAACTGCCGTAATATGACTACAAGAATATCAAATTTAACGTGATATCGGACTTAAAAAATGTTTTAAACCTTTCATTTACTTAAAGAGTCTGAGAGTAAGACGCAGCAAGCGCCTAAAAATGTGTGATTCTATGTCTGGCTGGTCGGATTAATCACTTTTAATCCAAGTGTTATTTTTGAAATATATTCAATTGTCTTACTTAATAGGTACATATATGTATGTCTAATTCATAATGTCTTGTGTCTAAATTTAAGTACCTGACTATTAATTCACTGGTCACTCATTCCTTTCCATACCCACTATTAAAATATATAACCAAACAAAATATTAGCGAAATTTAAAAAAATAGCATAAAAATAGAAAAAAAGACTCGACTAACGAAATAATGCCTTACTTTAAATTCCAATAACAAATAAAGAAACAAACGTTGTTGTGATCCTTGTCATAAGTAAACAGAAAGCAATATAAACCGTTATGAGATATTGGAGATTCATAACTTTGGTAAAGTATTGAAAATCAATTGGTAAGACGAGCTCCAAGAAAAATTGCGAAACGAGATTTGTGGTTGACAATTTATAAATTGAGGAGATGGATGAGAGAGGATAAATTCGAATCGGTTGGGATATATAATCTGTGCCCAAAAATTTGTTATAGGTACGTGGTACATAATATAAAATTGTAATTGTATAAAATTGGGAGTATTGGCATAAGAGGGAGGAGGCCTATACCCTGCAGTGGGTTTCATTAGGCTGATGATGATGATATAAAATATAATAATATAATGCTTTCTTGCTAAGGTTGCCTGGAAGAGATCACTCAAGGTGATAAGGCCGCCCACTTGTACATTATTTTTAGTTTAAGTCATTTTATTGTAATTCATTTATTTTGGTGTGCAATAAAGATATATTGTATTGTATTGTATTGTATATAAAGTTGTATGCAAGGTTTTTCACGGTTACAAAGGTATAAATTACTACAAAGCAAAGAACTTTTCTACCTTTAGTAAACTTTATTTTAATTACAATAAAACCAATCGAAGCTTATTACTTACTAAACAGACGTAAAATATATCTAAACATATGAAATTCATACTATTCCTTAAAGACTAAAACATATTATACACTTTATCCTCCATTTGTAACAAAAAAATGTAGTTTATGATTTTTACGATATTTAAATTAGTTTCATAAATGCGGCCAGTATGCTGGGCACGCTGCCCTCTGGCAATGGGCTGGAGCACTTATTAAGGCTTTTCTAAAGATTTTCTAAGTAGTTTTCCCTTTTTATATAATAGTTTAAAGTAGTACTTTTAGCTTTATTTCCTTATTTTTATGTATTATTATTGCAAATAAAGTTTATATTGTTTGGTTAATAAATTCAATATACGGTAATTGTAACATACGTACAACACAGCTGCAACTGCAAACCGCATTATTATTATCGAAATAATTTTATTATAAACTGCAGGTTAAATAAAAAGGTAAAACCCGTAAAATAAAAAGTACAATTCAAGTAACCAGCTCAAAAATAGCATATCACGAGCTCCTCCTCTACCTCCACAATCAATCAATTTACAAATGACGTTTCAGCAGCAATGGTGCCTGATTTAGCTCTACTCGATCAAGCCTAAATCCTATGCAGATAACGTTCGTAAGTAGACAACGTTCCGAATTAATCACAAAAGACTGCTAAAGTAAACAAATGATAGTCCGATGTCAATAAATCAGATAGTAAAGGGCAGGTTTTATTATCATTGTTTATTGTACGGCGTAAAAGAGTGATTTTGTGATGCAATATACTAGTTATGTTTATGATGTTATACAGGTATATTAATCGAGTGGCTATGATGAATTACAAATGGCAATATTAGTCTTGTAAAGTAAAAAAGAGCTCATTTAGTAAAGAAAAACAATCTTTTCATAAACACTAAATTATTTAAAAACACTACCTTAAATTTAACGTCAAAATTCTACCTTAACATGCGTATCTTCCTACTCATTAGCACTCAAAGACAAGCAAATCTCGAGTCTATTTTCGCATCAAAAGAAATTGTCGGAAATAACACCGCCCCCACTTTTTTGCATTAATAACGTGATTATAAGTACTAGTTTACATGGGATGTCAAATAAAAACATTAGTTTATAAAAAAAAAATAGTTAAAAGTAAGTTTGTATAAAAAAGGCCAACTTTTGTGTCGCAAATCCAAGCCATTTTTTGTCTCACAATTGCAGTGATACAAACTACTATGAACTCTAACACAACGCACCTTAAACACATTTTTTTTTGTAAAACTATGTTTGCCAAATGTGTTTTAAGATCGACTAGTTAAGCTTCTTGTGTACTATCCTTAAAGCTCAGATACACCTACTGAAAAGGTGCTTCTGAGACTCAGATATCTGTAATTAACGGATACTTAGTGAGAAAATCTCTAAGTAAGAAGGATCAAAGGCTGTATTACTTCCAGCAAGAATAAAGCTTAGAATTGGACAGAACAAGTCTCGGTCATTTCTTTTACAATAAGATTGCGTAAGCTGCTTGAAGTGAGATTATTTGCTTTTCGGAGAATTGTATTGGCAAAGTATCTCATGAAAAAAATATATAAATACCAGGAATGTTTAGGTCGTTGAATAAACTAGGAGGCTTCGATACGTTATGACCAATATTCAATACTAGTTACTACTGGTTATTAAAACAACTAATTACCTTACCACCAACATTATATGTACAATGCAAAAGTATGTATATTTATTGGCTTTGCTCCTGTATCAAAAATAAATATAACATGGCATATCAAGTGTGACGTTTTTTTTTGTGGTGATATTTTAGGGTTTCAAAAATGGCATAATTTTTCTCCTTCAACAACTCAAGCAAAACCGCGGGCATTCACGAGTAATCATTTATATTAACATGCACGTAAAAGCTTACGTTTCCAAGCGCGTGGAAAATCATACATTATGCTCAAGTTACTCCACTTATGAGAGAAATAGGAGGAACCAGGTACATGCATGACATGAGAAAAGAGTAGGGCTTCTCATGTGGCTGACAGAAAAATATTATGTATCTAATAATAATAAAAAAATATATATTTTATAAAAAAAATAAAAAAACCGACTTCATGTTTACTGTCACATTACTGAATAAATCTGCCTACCAAAGAAAACTGCATTAAAATCAGGCTATTTATTTAGAATACATAATGAATACAGCAGCGCCCCCTGACGAGTTGACATCGTAACACCTTAACTAGTCTAGTTTTGTTTACAAAACGGGTTTTCAAGAATCTTTTGCAGGAATTAACTATCCAATTTTCTGCTTTTTCTTAGCATGTTGTAAACAATAACAAGCCTTTTTAAAGAGATAAAACCACCTCTTTTTTGAAGAGGGCAAAGTGACAGTCATAAACATTCTTTGGTCTCAAAAATTATTAAGATCTACGGATATTACAGCCATTTTACTGCCAAAAGTTATAGAAAACATAACATATTTTATGACCCATTACTCGTATATGGCCAAAATAACGGTGGCGCAGAAATTTGAAATTTTCCATTTACAAGGAATATAAAAAAATACTAAGTGATATATTTTTATTTTTACTTTTAATATTGACATTATCATCAAAACCGTAACGTATACTTGGTACTTATGTTAAGCTAATCAAAAACCTACTTTAAATAGCTCAAAAGTTCCGCAACTGCCGCCGCGGCCAGTCATTAAATGGGTAAGCGTTCCAGAAATGCAGTATTGTTTAATTAAGTGCAGCCAAGGCTTTTGCTGTTTTTCATTTTAAAGAAATAAATAAATAAAAAACTAAAGTCATAGGCCCGTCGTTTGGCTTGACATCAGAGATCACTACTTTCATACAAACTTGCAAACTCTAAAAAAATTTATCCCCATTTTTGAAAGTACCGAACCGATAAATCTTAAGGCATTGATTAGTACATGAAACCCGAATGGTTCAGTAAACATTTCCTTTAGAAGGCAGTCAAATATTTGTAGTGAATGTGAAAGCCAAATCGGGTTTTCTTTGATCCTTCACTTTGTGTGAAGTATTTAAAGGGAAAAAAGCAAGAAATCTCACATGATTGTGATCTTATTTTTATTTACTTGCCGCTTTTATCGTTTGAAATTTTGGATTGAAGTATTTTTGTATAAAGCAGGTATAAAAACAACGTTTAACAAAAAAATATGAAGTTTACCCGCTTTTTACGAATAATTTTATTTATTGTGCGGAAAATGAAGCTGAGTTCAAATATAATACAAAACTGTGTTTTTCAGTTATTAGACAACGGGTGACTTTTACTGATATGCCATGTAAAATACTAACTTATTATTTAAAATAATTGAAATAACTCAATCTTTTAATTGGAAAATGAGCGAAAATAATCACGTCTAGCAGGATTCGAACCTATTTTTAGCGTTTTTTTTTAAATTATCAGTTATGAACAACCATAGTCCGGGTTACGCACTTTACAAAATAACTCATAATTAAAATATTTAGGCATCGCAACTAAATAGTACATAAAAAAACTCACCTCGTCCAAACTAAAATGTCTTGTTATAGTTATATCCATGTTGATAAACTTAAATTATTTTCTCTCGACTTTTATACACAAGTTACTTAATTCCGAGGTCCGACACGACCGGTTCAGTCAACGTACTGTCGAAGACTGAGCGCGCCAAAGGAATGAATAAGTCTCGAACGCAGCATTTTCTGTTTCAGACTATACGATACGATCGCGACGCCGCGCGCCGTGATGCCGAAAAATGCATGGGACGAATTTGATCGAGTTGAGAATATCTTAATGTGAGATAAATGATGTCGTGGTGTAATTTTAAAATAATATGTTCGTAAATTAACTAAGTTAAATTATGTACTTATGGTGCAGATACTTGAAAGATATCACTTTTTGCGTATGTCTATGTAATAATTGTGAACAAATAACAAATAGTATGCATAGTTAATATGAATGAGAGATATCGGTTTATTTATTATTCTAAAAGCTACTTGTTAACTCGTATGTACGTAATAATTCTAAATACCTACCTAGTTATTTTATTTTGTATTTTTTACTACAATGATAAAACATCAATTCAACACTTACAAATATTCTCTTAATATAACATAATAGTTTCGTAGAAAAGATATAGTACATTCGATAGCAATTAAGAGCTGTGCTTATTGTACCGTGAATCATTATAATCGGAATCAGGGTAGGAGTCAACATAAAATAATAATGGATATGTACCTATTTTGTATCGCACCAGTTTTTAATCTATACTAATATTATAAAGCTGAAGAGTTTGTTTGTTTGTTTGAACGCGCTAATCTCAGGAACTACTGGTGCGAATTGAAAAATTATTTTTGTGTTGAATAGACTATTTATCGAGGAAGGCTTTAGGCTATATAACATCACGCTGCAACTAATATGAGCGAAGAAACAATGGAAAATGTGAAAAAAAACGGGGAAAATTATTCATCTTTGAGGGCTTCCGTTGCGTGTGCTGCAAAAACGGTTCAAGATATCAAAAACATATGTAAGAAAGAATCACACCTCTTAAAATGATCTAACAAAATGTCTGGAACAACTGGATTAACTCACTGGAACCGTTTTTATGGTAATAACTATTCCATGCGGACGAAGTCGCTGGCACCGCTAGTTTATTATAAATTTTAGTACGTTTTTATGTCTGTTAACCCCTTCTTGAATAAGAAGATAACTTCATAATTAACCCAACATTAAAAAAAATATTCAAATTAAAAGTTTGCGGTCACATTTTTCTAGTCTCATGTAATTCGTGGAGTTTGCGTATTTTAAGAAAATAGAGCGCCATCTATTAATGAGTAAAACTAGTTGATGAGATCGTAAGCATGACATACAACTATTATGTTAAAAATCATATTTCGCTGTTGTTATAAGTCAGATGAGAAGTCTAAAAATTAGTATAAAGAGACGTGGCACATTGGCTGGATAGGATTCAGTCGTCACCTAGTGCATAAGATGATCTAGGTGTATCTGCATACACCCTTGTAACGAATTACACTCATGTAAAAAGTTAGATACCTACCTAGTTAAATGTAGATATGTATTATGAGAGTGGCCAGCTTTGGTCTAAGTTTACAAACCACCTTAAGGGCCTCTGACACTGACATAGCTTAGCTAGAAGCGCCCGTAGCTCAGCTAGCGGAGGCAATCGCATGCGATAACCAATGTTAAGCAAAGGTCGACGCGGTCAGTCCTTGGATGGGTGATCGAAAAGTGGCATTCCATTCTGGGCGCTTCCGTGGGTCAAAGACATGTTAAATTGTAGGTCCCGGCTGTTTGTCTAGTACGAGGCCCTCGGGGCGGCTTGATAAACTCTTGACACTAGAGTTGGTTGGTTGCATACTTGCAAATAAGTTATACCATTAAACACTATTCATGTTTCTGAGTGAACCAATTTCCGTCACAAAACCAATTTCAAGGCACCTTTCATGTCAGCAAACTTAATTAATATGTTAGTGTATGCAACGCGACTGCATGTCCTGGCCGAATGTAGGACATGCCACGGAGGTGATAATTTCTATACCTTCGATAACATTTCAAAATTTTTACTAATGATTAAATTTAGTTTGACTGGCCTGTTAGCTTAGTTGGTAGTGGCGCTGCCTATAAGTATTTATGAATTATAAAATTGATATTAACTTGTGTTGGGTCTGGTCGTTTGTTTGTTTAATAAGTATGTATTTACAAAAGAAAAGTATACCTATAAGTATTATATCCGTTATCTAGTACCCACGACATAAGCGTTTGCTTAGTGTGGGCTAGATGGCGCTGTGTGCAATGTCCCGGAATATTTATTTATTATATTTAGAGTCAGTACTTAGTTTATGTTTTATATTTTCCTTTAATTTAATTTAAAAACTATCCTCAATTAGATTAGTTTTCGTCAGACGTAAATTTTATGTAAATTTTAATTGTTCGAAATATGTATATGAATGCTATAGGCCACAAAATAAATACAATAAATAGGTATGTTGAACTGCATTGCTCTCGATTTGTGACGTCACAGCCAGCCTCAAGGGAAGATTTGCGCTGGTTCCTTTAACACTACCATCATTATACTGAGTTAAAAATATTTTTCTAATTGTTTTTATGTGTATTGATGTCGTAGTTAAAAAAAAAAGTATATAAGTATTATATCCGTTATTTAGTACCCACGACACAAGCGTTTGCTTAGTGTGGGGCTAGATGGCGCCGTGTGCTATGTCCCGGAATATTTATTTATTTATTATTTAGTTGTAAAATCTCTGTACAACTTGTTAAACTTTCGTTGAACTTCTTAGTTTCAGTTAAGAAATTTATAAGGAAACAGTGATGGATAAAATCCGAACATCAATTTAATAAGACTAAGTAACGTTAATTGTTTTGTAAGCCCAATTGAATGTAATACATTGATATTATAGGAATAGATATGACTTGTAATTTGTGGTGTTATCAATAAAAAAAATGTATTTGTATTTAAATAAAATCGTTTATCTGCTAGTCATACTCTAACATCAGAGCTACGTTACCTACATGGTCCCTCCATAATTTTACCCTCAATACTCAAGCCCGTTGACCTGTGCGGAAGCTCACAGTAGGTAAATGGTTATTGATTTTCATATATCGTTATTGGTAAAGTAATAGTGTGGTTATGATGGTTTCATTTTAATTATTAGATATTTTAACGTTAATACACTGAAGGTGGATAATTATTATGGATACTTTACTTTACTTTTATGATTACCCCTTTTTACGTTGTAGTTAGAAGTAGTATGTTCAGTTTTTCTTTCCTTGTTTTTATATATTATTATTGGAAATAAAGAATGTTTTGTAATTATTATTTAATTGAGATAACGTAATACGTTTATTATGCTCATTAATAATGTGCTGTTTAAATAAAAGTAATAAGCTTGTATCGCTATCTCGTTCTTACATAGAAGTACTAGTAAACCGTATTTGTTTTAGTTACTTTAGTTACACTCCAGACTATCTTAACATAGTTTTATCAAAAGGTACAGTACATAGCAAAGTGGCATTTTGCACAAACATTTAACATAATGCATAAGTCATGCTATGTATAGATACAATGACATGTTCCGGATAGCATTCGCCCTCAACACACAACGCAAAGCGTAGGCATTGAAGTTGAGACCTAATTTTATACACCAAACACATTATTTTCCAGCCCAGGGTCGCAAAACCCTCGTCATTTAGTCGAAGAATACAAGTTCAGAGAGTGCGTGAGCTGAATTTATTTACCGATATCAGTCTACGGTGCTACGCCCACGCGTCTAGAGTAACTCCCACATAAAATGTTGTACATTCTATGCATCTATACATCAAATAACTACACCGAAAACCTACCTGTTGATAACTCCTCTGCACTTCAATGAATTGTCCTTCAAATAAACGCACTAATTCACGTAAAACTGTTGAATTGTACACTTGAATGATCTTGAAATCCACCCAAAAACTACAAGAAATCTAGTTGAAAAGAAGACTACTAAACAAAAGCACTACGTTACAAAAACTACAGCTACAAAGTTATAGATTAGCGTTAAGAGCGCATTTTATTAGTAATTAATAATTATTATTGAAAGTTGACAGATTTTGTTTCATGTAAAATGATAATGTACACAACAGTGAACATTGGTTGCGCGCATGCGTGGTTTTTTTCCACGCATGCGTGTGGCTTGGTATCGATATGAGACATTGAAGCCGGAAGGTCGGCGTTCAATGGACTACAAGGTGAAATAATCATGAATGAAAGCCTAGAATGAAGAGATTGTTTCGAATATTCACGTATGCAAAAGATGATTTTGTAAGGTTAACTATAAATACCGGTATTGTTGGCTAAAAGTATAAGCAAAGTCTTTAAGAAAATAAATTGTTCTTGCAGAGTAGGACAGAATTTTTTCACAAAACGAAAAAGAATTTAGTTACTTATTATATTGCTTGCTGCTATTGGAGGATTTTAAAATTCTCAAATTTATGTTTCTGTAAAAAAGTTGTGCCATATTACTGGAAATATATAAGCAATAACTTTAAAAAGATTTTTGTTTCGAAGCGACATCTGAGGTTAATTAAGTAAATTAGTCATAGAACTAAATCAACTTATTTTTTTTTCAAAAACACATGTTCATCAAAAATAGAATAGAACCTTTGCAAATAAGGTTTCACAACGAGTGAACCTAATGGAATAAGTTCCAGGAAATCTGGATAGATGGCGTTTTTTGTGTAGTGTGATAATGGTTTTTCCATAGAAGAGTGAAGTAACTGTTTATTTTTTCCATGGGATTTTCCAAGAGACGTACTGAACAAATGTAGCACACATTTTTTAGCACTCAGATCCGTCTTTCTTTAGGTGATCTCCAAATATTTACATTCACACAAACCTACCTGAAATCAACCAAGTTTTTTATTATTCCAGAGAAAATACTAAAAACACAGAATGCATCTTTTTTTATTTCTATTTATTACATATTTATCAGGCACAAATAAACTACCCAAACATGACAGTCATGATAAAGTAACATAAATCTCATGCTGTCTCTTCTATACATAATTATCAACTCGTCTTCATCGAACACACATTATCAGAGAACCCAAAACAAAACACATCTTAGACAAAAGATGGCGTCTCTCTGTATTCTTTATGTACATACATCATCTTCACATGAATATATATGTTTACTTATCCATGATAAAACAAATTAACCATAAAATATATCGAAACATAATTCCCAGCTGTCTCAATACCAGATCAATACCTTTAATTTTGTCAAACATAGAATTTGAGTCATTAGAGTCTTCAAAACCAAACATATCTTAGATAAACACACACCTCAGGCAAAACACACCTCAGAAAAAACCAATCTTAGACAAAACGCATCTCAGAAAAAAACACATCTTAGACAAAACACACCTCAGACAAAACACATCTTAGGCAAAACATGGCGTCTCTCTGCATTCTTTGTCTCCTTGTGTACATACATACATCAACGTCAGACGTCCTTTGCTCCATTACACTACTAATCGTATGAGATTCCACTCTGATGCTTCTAATTAATAGCTCTACGTACGTCCCTAGACGTTAAGATGCACTAGGGCGTGGTATGCGACGATTCAGTTTTTTTATTGCGTCGGCAAGAGTTTGGTGTGCATAGTGTTTTTTGTACAGATGGGGTAGCATATAAAGTGTTTGTTTTTATTTACCCAGACTAGAGTTTTTTATTATCTATGGTATTTTTTTCAATATCAATGTTTTGTATTAATATCTTGGCATTTTAGATGAATTTGCAACCATATCAGTCATGCTGCAATTGAAAGTAAAACGTGTTGAAATTGTAAAACACCTGGCTTTAAGAATACTTGCCATTAGGAGTTTTTACGATATATAGCTATACAAATAAAAATAAATATTAGTCAAAGAATATTACAACCACAATACTGCATGTCCGACAGGACAACACTGTAGAGATATTTTTTTCTCTATATTTATAAATATAAAATACATTGATAAACAATAAGGATATAGATTTTAATTTTGAAAAAAAAACGTGTTTTGTATACTGTCTTTGAGTGCTTTAATTTATGAGTTAAATTTAAAATCAACTTTGCTTAACATCAGGCGAGTTGAAGGCAAGCCTATCTTGCCTATCGATGTTTATTGCTTAGCTAATCTTGTGTAAAAAAAGTATTTGGTCATAGGTCATTTAATTAAGATCAGAACTTATAACTGTCGTGTCGCCTTACCCTCGTTACGGTTATAGTGGGTTTTGATACAGCCGTGTCTTTAAGATTGTCTCGGATGGCAGCGAGAATTTAATTCAGGTAGTGAACCTTAATTAAAACTGGGCGCTAGTGAACCGTTTGTAGGTATAAGTAATGGAGAAGTAAAGCACTTATGTCGTAGAAATGTTTTGCTGCTTAGTACTTACTAACATACTTTAGAGACTTAAGTGAGATTACTAGCATAGAAAGCTTCAAGACTTAAGTAAAAATATGCTATTTGTCGTCATTACAGTGAGATCTACGTTTTTCCTTTGCTTTCATCTATGTATGTGTATACTTAATGAGTATTTATTAACAACTAGCTGTGCTCGCGACTTCGTCCGCGTGGAATAGTTATTTTGGGCATCATATTTATTTTTGCAAACAACCTCTTCAGCTTTATAAATTATAGCTGTTACCCACGACTTTCTGAACCGTTTTCGCAGCGCACGCAACGGAAGCCCTCAAAGATAATTTTCCCCGTTTTTTTCACATTTTCCATTGTTTCTTTTCAAATAAACCACATTATAGTCTTAGTAACCGGAAATAAATGTATTTTTTATTGTAATATACTTAATCAAAACATCCAAAGAAACTACCCGTCTATCATAGATAAGTATCCCTCACAAAAACGTCAGTCAAGGCGGCAATTAACCGTGAAATGAGGTCACATCAGCCTCACTTAGTTATTGAAGTTTGCGAGGGTTTCCTCGATATGAACGTACTTTGTATGTTTAATAGGGTGACCAGTTTGGAAGATGATGGGATCAGGGTTTATTATGTGAATTAAGTATCATACATTGAACGAGTAGCGTACAAGAAGAGAGGCCTATGCTCAGCAGTGGGCGATCGGGCTGATGACGATGATGATGATGTTACATTGAAACACCCGTAGCTCAGCTAGCGGAGGCAATCGCATGCAATTATTGGTTGGATCAGTGACCAAAAAGCGGTATTTCATTTTAGACGCTTCCATGGGCCTGATGATCTCTGTTTGTCATAGTCGATAAATCATGTCAGAAGCTTCTAGGGTGGTTTGAAATCTCTGACACCTGAGTAAGCCACTCTCATGCGAACTTGCTTATTGTGAAATGAGGTCACATCAGCCTCACTTAGTTATTGAAGTTTGCGAGGGTCTCATCGATATGAACGTACTTTGTATATTTAATAGGGTGACCAGTTTGGAAGATGATGTTGCTAATGTAGTTTGTTTTCTGGGTTTATGACGTGAATTAAGTAAGTATCATACATTGAAGCGCCCGTAGCTCAGCCAGAACGAAGGCAAACGCATGCAATTACTAATGTTATGCATATGTCGACGCGAACTTTTCTTTTTGGGCGCTTCCGTGGATCTTATGATCTGTTTGTCATAAAACGATAGTCGCCAAATCATGTCAGAGGCCCGTAGGGTGGTTTGAAATATCTAACATCAGCTCTTCGCTAGCTATTCTCATAAGAACATACTGACTTACTTACTGTGAAATGAGGTCACATCAGCCTCACTTAGTTATTGAAGTTTGTGATGGGTCTTATCGACACTATACTTTGTATATAATAGGGTAATCAGTTTGGAAGATGTTGCCTATGTAGTTTATTTTCTGGGTTTACGATACCATGTAAGTACGTTGTTTTTTTATCAATGTAATGACACGATAAACGATTTGGATCCTTAAATTGGTTTGTAATAGTGGAGTTATTCACATTCTTAAAGTAGAACCAATTTAAGCTTATTGGGTCGCTCAGAAATTTATTTGAATATAAATAAGAGGTTTTCACCAGATCAATAAATTAATTCATAGTTTTTTTCAGGATGTTCAGAAACAATAGCTAGTAAAAGTTTGTATAGACTTTTAATAAACTTATGCTAAAGTCTTGCTTTGCTTCAACCTTTAACCAGCCTAATAAAAACTTATTGACCACAATGTTAGCGATTTCCATTTGTTTTAAACAAGAAAAACAGGAACCTTTTGCTAAAAGGATATAAAGAAACTGTAAAAAAACCTCGTAAACTGTAAAAATTACTTGGAGGCTTTCAAATCAGCAGCTTACTCGTAACTCAAGCATCAAGAGTGAAATAAGGATGAGGGTTTTTCGTGTTTTTTCTTCTTTTGAAGAATAGGAAGAATAGTAAAATAAATAAAATAAATAAATATTCCGGGACATTGCACACAACGCCATCTAGCCCCACACTAAGCTAACGCTTGTGTCGTGGGTACTAGATAACGGATATAATACTTATATACTTTTTTTTTGTAAATACATACTTATTATACATAGAAACGGCCAGACTCCTAGAGAGGCTAGATAGTGGTGATAGGCGTTGTATCATTTTAGTATAAGTCTTACCATGGCTGGGGTTTAATATAAGGGGCTCTATAAGTAACTGAACTGACTCGAAATTTGTTAGGTTTGTTAATAATCATGCTGATTTTAACGTTAAGGTATATTTTTAATGTTGAATTTTTCTCTACTAACACGTCTTTAACAACATAAAAACAAAGTCGTACAATTAATTGTAAGTTTGTCTTCAAATCGTAGTCCCAAATTACATTTATACCAAATTTTTCCGATAATTAACATGAGTACATTTTTTAAACAATTTCAAAATCGAAAAATATAACTTCAATGTTACTCGTACACAAAATAATTCATCACCAGCACACCCCTAGACATAACATTCTGTCTCAAAATCCAGTCTCGCAGTTGCATGAAAAAATACCAGCAGAAAGCACTTTGTTTGGGTTGCCTGATGAGTTGTTTGCCTTGTAAACGAGACCCGTATTTATAGGACTATCCTCGCAACTTGTTTCTGAAGTATTGGGTCATTTGGATAGGTTTTCTGAATCATGCAAGTACCTACAAACAAAGTATTAACTATATGGCTATTTGCATAGTACCTTTCTATTTACACTTGTCTTTAACTCTTGAGACCTAATTAAGGATAAAAAAGATTTAATACATACATACTTATGGAAAGAAGGGTACTGAAGGAAGATTCAAAACATACTTAAAGATTTTAGGTTGTCTTTACATAAAATCACAATGAGTTCCGTTATTTTTCACCATCTATTAGTGAAATAGGTACAGTGGCCAACTTGCCGTATTTACTTCAAATAACATAATGCAAGTCATCGTCGATTTAACAACCTTATGTAATAATTCGTTGATTGCAACTATTCAAAGAGGAAATATGATAACATTAAATGACATTAACATTGTTTAAGTCATTTTTGTATATACTTGTGGACTTTATTTACAATAATAAAATATAAAAACAAGGGAAGAAAAACTAAACATACTAGTGGAATATATGTAAATATTAGTTAGTTATTTACGTAAATAAAATCACATGGTCTTTTTAAAAATTAGCTCAACAGCATATATAACATATAAATAAATACACATTATAGGTTTAAAAAATATAGCTAATTTTACATCAACCCTATTCCCAAAATACTTACTTAAAGCCCATATTTTGTCCAAATTTGTAGTTCCAGTACATATTTATCCCGTATTTCAGTACTATCTGTGCCAGGCCAGAACAATACGTGTGAGCGCGGCATAATCTCGGAAATTATTTCTGAATTCTGGCACCTCTCGCATGGTTTGCTAGGTCATAGTGGGGAACAGAGGTTCTGCATTTGGTAATATTTATCTTCACATTATGAGCTCCCAGGTCCTTCTTTTTTATCAAGGAAATGATTGCATGCTTTATTATTAATATAATGACATGAAAAGAAGATTGTTTCAAACGCCAGACCTACGCGTGCAAAAATCCTGTGTGTGAAAAAAAAAGTGTTTTAATAACTTTTGAAATCTACATTTACTTACCTAGGATATATACTTACGTATATAGATACGACAGTGATTATAACCGCTGACTCACACGAAGAACTTCAGAAATGTATAAATAAAACTTTAAGAGAGTTAAAAAACTGGTTTACGGTGAATGGTCTGAAACTGAATACTGATAAAACGAATATAATGTCCTTCAATGCTGTATCACCAAACTTTAAAGAAGCTCCATTAATATTAGAGAATGGAACTGAATGTATATACGCAAAGCATGTAAAGCTATTAGGATTCGATTTAGATCCCTCCTTAACATGGATAGAACATATTGATAATACTTGTAAAAAAATGGCAAAAGGGGTTTATGCATTAAAACAGTTGAAACCAATAACAAGCCCAGAGCACCTAAAGGAAACTTATTATTCATACATACACTCTATACTTTCATACGGCATAAGTATATGGGGCAATGCGACAGACTTTGAAAGAGTGTTAATAATTAAGAAACGAGCAATAAGAGTACTTGTGGGAGGTAGATATAGAGAGTCTTGTAGAAACCATTTCAAAGAGTTAAAGATATTGACGTCAGTGTCGCAATATATATTAGAGATTGTAAAGTTTGTAAAAAGAAATCCACATTTGTTTAAACTTAAGACTTATAACTCAAATAGATCCAAGATAAACAGAGTATTGTTAGAACCTACTGTGCCTAGGCTGTGTATGACTAAGAAACTACCCACTATAATGGGAGAGAAACTGTTCAATAAACTCCCCGCACACATTCAGTCTTTGAATAATGATCAGCAATTTTGCAATAGCGTCAAACAATTATTGTTAGATCAGACACTATACAGTTTTAAAGAATACTTTGAAAATGACTACAGTCAACTAGCAATTGATTCTAATCTTGCTTAGAAATTAAGTAATTAACTACTAGGTAGGTAAGGAGTGTGATGCCAAATTGACATTTTAGCCCCTATACAGCTAAAGTGACAGTACCAAGATTTATATAAGTTGACATATTGTATGATTACATACCTATTATTATGTTTGACATGATTTTAAAAACAAAAATTTTCTTTATTTGATTAATAAAACTAGACACATGTAACTTCTAAAATTTTATAAAAACTAAATGTTATAAATTCAATTTGACGAGATATTGTAATTTGTGTAGCATATTCTGTGATATTAGTACTTATACCTATGTATGTTCCAACTTTACATTATCAATAAAGATTCTTTATCTTTATCTTTTATCTTTATCTTTTATATAAAAAACAACATTTAGTACGTGTGTTCTTTTATACAACTGACACGCTTGTGCTTTGATATTATTATTGATAATTTTAAATTGTGTTAAGAACTTACTCTATTACTCTATTCTCAAAAATCGTTATATTGGCTAGGGATTCGATTTTACAGAAATAATGTTGAAGTATTAGGTAAAATAGCTAAAGTTGAGTGCCTCTGGTTACTAGTGGTACTGGTAGGTACTAGTGTTGCGGCGAGTAAGTAATGAGCGCGGTACAAGCACGCCCATGTTCGGGGCCTACACGAATATGTTCGCAGAATTAGTACGCTTTAATTCTCCGCACATTTTGGGTAATTTACGCAAGAATCATTGTGTGGGGCTATGAGTATTTGTATTCTTTTTGGATGGACAGCCGTAATCAAATGATATTTTTTGTTTAAAAGTTCAAATTAAACAAAACTGTTATATGTACATCTGGGTTTTCTTTAATCATTTTGTATAATTAGATAGCAAATAAATATTATGATTTTAGTATCTGTCAGCAGAAGCAGTAATTTATTTTAATAGTGGGCTCTAAAATATTATACCTACCAATGTCTCGGAGGAATGCGTATGTACGTATGACTGACATGGTATTAAGTAGTCGCTAAACCATGTCAGAGGCCCTTAGGGCGGTTTGAAAACTCTCGACACCAGAGTTGGCCACTCATTTGATAAGAAAAAGAATATGGTATTAAAAAAAATTAAGCTCAGAATGTCGTTGCATTGATCAAGTGATGCTTTCAACCACTCATGCCTCTAGTTGATCCTCTTGATAGCTGCTAAAAATAGTCTCTACTAACTACAAAAACTTAGCACCCATACCCGGTCGCCTGATATATATCCGGGCAGCGTTAGACGAATCACCGTCTTCACTATGGACTGGGATTACGGCCAACTGAGATTAATTACCGGACCCCTACGTATAGACACCTCTATTGATGCCACGTTCTATTAGACGAATAGGTACTGCGGGGAGAGGAATGTTAAGGGTAATGATTGAAGGTGACTGGGAACTGGTTCTAGTTGCTTTTGTGGTAGTGGAAAAAAAAAACATATAATATAGGAAGTATACTTGTTTATTAAACAATAATTGAAATAAGCAGCTCAAACAAACAAAGTTTACGTACCAAACATATCATGAATATAATTTATCACTTTAACAAATAAAATGAAAGAGGCTTTTCCTAAGCTTACATGTAAGACTTAAAACTTAGTGGTTTATTTTTTTACATTTTCCATACAACCATATTCTGGATAAAATTAATTAAAATAAAAAACCTGACTGTAACTAATAAGTTAATAAATAGTTTATTTCCATTTTTGCGACTTCAAAACACAGAACCATTAATAAAGAATCTGTCAAATTATTGAATCTTATAATCCTAGGTTTACGTTTTCCTTTTATGAAGTCTGTTAAAAGTAGCTCCAACTATTAAAGTAATAAAGTAATAACTCTCATAGCATCTCATTTAAAACTGCGGTAAACCAACTACCCACTCACCAAAAACTATTTAAAGTTCATAAAACATGCTCTAAAATCCGCATTCGAATAAGCTCATACCAAGATCCGAACTGAAAACGGTTTACACAATGCACCTGCAAGATCCATTAAACCGTAAGGATGCACTCTTATACTGGTTTATTTAAAGCACTGTAGAGTGGTTTCGTATAATACCCTCTTGGAAAAATAGGCAAGAGGAAAGAAAGAAAAAGGCCGGGTTAAGCTCGCGTTATTTGCTTTTCGTGTGGTTCGATTCGGATTTGTAAAGCTTTTTATGGTTAAATCAAATACAGTCTTATAACGTCATTATTAAAAACTACGGGTGCTGTTTTGTCTTATAATATTAATCTCAAACTCAAACACAACTAATATAATGCTACGCTTCTACGAAAGCCGCTACGAAGCTACGAGAATTGCTAAGCGACTATCAAAGTTTTTATTGTGCTAAAAAACTTACATTTAGAAACACACATGGTATGCTATTAAAACAAAAAGAAATATTTTACGTATGTGTTATATTATTACGTAAAATTACCTTTAACTATGTAAATGGCGTCCTCACATGTAGCAACTGTTCTAGAAGATTCACCGCTAAAATAGGGTATATTCGTCATGTGAGGACGCATCAGTAACTTACCCGTAGGAAATACGTTCACCGTAGCCGAAATCGGCTTGGAAAGCAACAACGTACCTGTATTATTGGTTCAACTAAAACAGTAATAAACATTTTATTTAATTCTTAATGTAGCCAATTTTACTACCAAACAGAACGACATATTTTAATATCGTTCATATTTCCTGAATGCAGTGACAACCAGAAAAAAGAGTTGAGCTAAATAGAGAATTCTTGAGCCAAATGAACAGCATATACTAAAATCTCAAAATTGTGAGTCACAAGTTAGTAACCTAAGTAGAAACGGAAGAAAGCTGACCACTGAAAGTCCAGTTGTAAATTTGAACTTTAATTAAAAATAATTTCTCAACGCCACTAAAGCTGTTTTCCGATGTTTGAAATGTGGATGTGGTATATTTTTTAAAAGAGTGTTATACTTATGTATTTTTGTTGGTGCATTTTCTTAAAATAAGTTTTATTTATTTTAAAATTTAAACATGAAGCCAGAAATGACATTATGTTATGTTTATTATGAAGTGTGTTTCATAAGAATTCGGTTTTTAACAAACTTTTGGATTTTGTGGGCTATATATAATATGTAAGTTTACAAATGTACGTGTAAAATTAGATTTACGTATGTTTATAATGTAGGTATGTGTTGTACGAGTCGCGGGTTCTTTATGGAAGAGACCTGCACAAGGTCGACGCAGCTGGCACATTCAAAGAGAGGCCTATGCCCAGCAGTGGGATAGAGAAGGCTGTGGATGATGATGATGATGATGTTTATATTGACAACGAAAATATAAAATAGTATTTTAGCTGTCTTTTTTTTTATTTACACTTCTTTGAGCTCGTAATTAATGTTTCGCGGTATAAAAGTATACATTTAATGTAACTGGTGTTTTTAATTTTGCTAAAAACGTGTTAGTGTCCCGTTTCTTGGTAATTTTGAGTTTATTTCTGTGAAACTTGTGCTTTTAATCTTTGTTTTTATACGCTTTTAGTTGGGTCGTTTTGAATCGTTCAGAGCATGATAGACAGTAAAACAGATATCGTTTGAAATCTGTGGTAATTTCACTTATGATTTCTAAATTTATTAAATTATTTAACGATATCAGTTTTTGCAATTAAATTTTAATGTGATATATACCTAACATAAGTTCTTTTACTGTCTTAACTATATTTGAAATTAGCTGTGCCAGCGACTTCGTCCGCATGGAATAGTTATTACCTTAAAAACGGTTCTAATGAGTTAATCTTAAAAGATAGACATATACTGTGGCAGACATTTTGTTAGATTATTTTAAAAGAAATAATTCTTTCATACATATTTTTTCGATATCTTGAACCGTTTTCGCAGCACACGCAACGGGCTTCCGTTGCGTGATCAAAGATGAATAATTATCCCCGTTTTTTTACACATTTTCCAATGTTTCTTCGCTCATATTAGTTGCAGCGTGATTTTAAATAGCCTAAAGCCTTCCTTGATAAATGGTCTATCCAACACAAAAATATTTTTTCAATTTGCACATGTAGTTTCTGAGATTAGCGCGTTCAAACAAACAAACAAACTCTTCAGCTTTATAATATTATTATAGTATAGATACCGGCCTGCTTGGTTAGTGATAGATATATAGCTTCTAATATCTATGTCTTTAAAATAATCTCACCACATCATGGTTAGTAGCTAGGTCTAACATGCCACTTGGCATTCACAGTGGCGCCCCCATTTCCCTATCACACGCGTGACTGACATCCGCTGGATTACTCCGTGACAAATGTTTTATGATCTTGCCATACTTGAGTAGGGGTATGAGTAGTTAAAATCTTTCTCACATATCATTTTTAATGTATTCTACTAATACCGTAGGTAAAGTAATTCCAAAATTTCTTGATTCTCGGCAAAATTTGAATGTTTACTAATACTATAAAAAAAGTAATTCCGATATTACTTAATTCTCTGCAAAACTTACACATAAATTTAACCATTTATGAGTGTAACGTTCTAGCCACAAGTTTCTTTCGAAATAAGCATAAATCAAGGTCGTTTTAAGTGATAAGACCACTCAATGCCGCAATCTAATGGCTGATATCCTGTTTTACTTTACATCTGAGAGTCAAATTGTCCATCACTTCACACTTGGATAAGTGATACTGTGACGAAAAGTGAAGCCACTCCTGTACTGAAATGGTATTTTGGCTCTCAAATCAGGCAGCTAGATCACGCCGTTAAGCAGAACATAGCTTTGTGATTTGTAATTTTATCATGACGTAAAAAACAAAATATGTCGGATTTTGATTGCGATCTACTTAACTATAATAAAAAAGTTAAATATCTTCTTTAAAAAACTTATATATTGCGCACTATAATATTCATTCTGAATACAGAACAATAAACAGTCGTAGCTCACATCTGACAATAGAAATACGTAAAATACAAGGCTTCGGTTAAAGTACTAGCGTAACAAGTGTGAACAGTCATTTGAATGCTGCAGTCACACCGATATGTATCTTTGTAAGTGTGGATTTATGAAAATATTTTTTATATCTTTATATAACTAGCATTACCCTACGCATGTTAATCCATGATAAAAACATGCGTAGGTATGTGATCAATGTGTTAATTCAGAATTTAATCTATTTGCAAACTCAAGCTAATCAAAATTGGTTAGCTATATGAGCGAATAGAATGAACTAACGCAACCACTCACAAACATTTTCTCGTAAAGTTAGTGCGGGGTCTACCGTTATGTTTTCAAAATAAGATCAATATCATAAGTTTAAATTTAACTTACTCGTATTCCGAGCTCGTCTAAAATAATGGATTTGTATCATTTACTCACTATAATTCCTTAGATTTGGGGAAAATCCAATTATTAAAACATCATGCGCATGCAACAATGCAATGCGGCAAGACGTTTGACATCTATGCTGATAATTCATAATTAATTATAATATCTAATTTTGTTCATAAATATTTATTAAGTTTTCTTACAAATACTTACACATCTGTGTAATAAACAGCCTGTATCTGTCAGTACAGTCGGATACCAAATTGTTTTCGCCGGTAGGTGGCGTTCGTGATGCGAATGTGAACTAACTTGTTAGCTGCCGACATGTTTGTCACGATGCCGAATATGCTTCGATATGTTTTTTTAGAAATGAAATGTGCTTTATGTCTTGTTCTTTTGTAGAAGGTAGTAGGCATAAAGCCAATTTTCATAAAGATTCTTAAACACAATAATATTTTTTTCCGTTAAATGCATGTAATAAACGTACTGCGAGTAAAGTAGTTGTGTACTTTTGAAAAGCTTCGATAAGGCCCAAATGGAATGCCACTTTTCGTTCACCCATCCAAGAACTGAACAACCGAAAAAAACGAAAATGTCTCCCATTGTATAAATCTACCAGGGCTAGAACAGAGTAAAATAATTTCCACCTCTCTTTCTCAAGCAAAAAAGGGAAGTCCCCTAGATTATGGCCTCTGAGATCGAGGTAAGTCGTCGATCAATCACGGCGGCTGAAAGATACCTAATTTACTGGGTCCAGGGGCCTTACCATGAGATATCACTTTACAATTCAAGTTTTGGCAATTTAATTGACGTCTTGCAACCAAATTGCTAAAATTGGTATCATGGCCAACCATAACTAGGCTGTTATTTGAATCACAAGAAATAACAAATTTGTTTGCCTTAGACCGTGTCGTATTACTTTGCTCTCTCATATGAATGAATTTAATCGTTTTGAAAGTTTAACTTTAATTTCCACTTTGAGAACGTAAATTTTACGTATCATCATTATCATCATCATCCACAGCTGTTTTCGTCCCAGTGTTGTATATAGGCTTCTTCCATAATTGCTGAATAATAATCGTCCTAAATTCGTCCACTTTTGAACGTAGGCCTCTTTCAAGGCACGTCACTCAGCCCAATTACCTGCTTCTCGCTAAACAATTCCTGCCAGGAATAAGGGTATGTCACGGTACGAATTTAACTAACCAGCGTTAAATCAGCCAGTACCGGCCCTAGCCAGTGCCCACGGTAAGGCCCCTGAAATATACCTAATTTAGTGGGTCCGGTCCACCGCGACCCCTATTTGATATTGTCGGATTCTTATAATGTAATCCGATTTTGTGTATATTTTTCGGTGAGTGGGAAAAGAGGTGAGCTTTTTTCTCGATGAGCTTCGTAAGAAGTCGAAGACATTCACATGAAGACATGAGATTTCAGATTCGATATGTGAAGGGTCAAATCGGGGTTATTTCAAAGCAAAATTTAAAATGTATGTTTATTTGACATTTAAAATTGAATTTAAAAATAACAGACCTATTTTAGATATCAGTAAATATGAATAAAGTTAGAGCTATGCTTTCATTATGCGGAAAGTTGTCACTCCAAAGCGAAAGCTATGATTATAGAGATTATCGTTCTCATTATAATATATCTACATTTAAATCTAAGCTTTGATCTCTATGAGTCGTATTTTCTCATGACTAAGGGTCGTGACTCCCCCGCAGAATTAATTCGTTTGGGAGTTCTCTTGGGCAAATACATCGTGGAGGGCGCCCATATTGTGGTCCTCAGACATGTCGGTTTCCTTACGATGTTTTCCTTCACCGTTAAGCGAGTGCAAATCCACACATAACTTGAAAAACAAGTCATTGGTGTAGGGCCAGATTCGAAACAGGGTACGTCAGGATAAAAAGCAGATGCTTCAACCGTCGAGCCACACTCGCTTTGATATGCACTTTTTTCCGTATTAAATTTCTACCGTGAGAACTTCCCATACAAACAAATAGCAGATACTAGTAATCTTAATAAAACAGCAAAATATTACACATTTGACAAATTCTTTAAACTATTTCACCAGTAAACTCATTAACATCAAAACATTAACTTATTCAGTTCGCATAAAACATCCATTGACGGCCCACAAGGGGCTATTTAATGCGTTTTCGTTGAAACCCATCCAAAATGGCGCTGTGCGGCTGGACGCGCTCTTTCAGCGTAATCAGCTTGGTTATATTGCTGATTGCAGTGGACAGTATTGGGAGGCTTTATTTGGATGCTGATTAATTCGTTTATTTGAGTTGTAACAAAATATAACTACTGAGTTACATATTGGTTACTTTCAAATCAAAACAAATCAAATCAAAATACTTTATTGTACACCAATAACAAAAGAACACAAACATAAAGAATTTTAGATCATAGCATTATTAGTACTTTGTTTGAGTTTGGTCGTTTCTATGTATAATAAGTGTGTATTTTCAATATAAAAGTATATGTGTATTGTATCCGTTATCTAGTACCCATGATACAAGCGTAAGTTTAGTATGGGGCTAGATGGGGCTGTGTGATATGTCCTGAAATATTTATTTATTTATTACGGTTTCTACACACGAATAATTTCGCGTAAGTTGTTTACGCGTTTCAAGTGTAGTGCCACCCATCTTCAGAACGTACATATTACGTTCTGCGTACGCGTAAGCAACATACGCGAAATTATACGTGAGTAAAATCTGTAATAATTACGTATTGATAATACTGTCTCGCGATAGCTTTGAGTTATTAAGTTTTATAATAAAAAACTTAAGTTTTTAAGTTTTATTATAATATTTCTTCTTGAATATATTGAAATTGTTAACAGCTATGTAACATCGTTTATAATCATGACATTATACTTAGGTACATTTTGAAAGTTAAATTTATACGTAGGTTTTATTGTGTCTATATACTTATCTTAATTATTATTATTTTCTCCAAAAGGACTGCAATAAATCTTAGATTATCAGCTAGACTACAGCACTTTTATCTCGGATTGATTAAACGTATCACCTTGGCGTTATGCTATTGTCTTATCAATAATAAACATGATAAACATAACCATTTTTTAAAGCCACAACACATTAAAAAAGAATCACTACACTAAGAAGTATCTACCAAGTTTTTTTACACGGGACCAGTATTAGACTACAATTGTCGCACAAAGGACCCAAAATGTTCTTGTATCGTTCAAAATGCTTCACTCGATGCCTCATATCACAAAAACAAAATCATCTACTACTAAATTAACAAAACGCGCGTCTATATTTAACGGGCCGTTAATTCCAAGTTAATTCACACATCCCTTAACCGGCAGTTAAGGGCAAAGAACTTCGGTCGCCCTACATTAACTCCAACGAGCGCACGTAAGCAACTTTTTACGATCCCAGGAAGTTCTATAGGCGTAGCTTATTAACAAAGATTTGTAATTAGGTAGATATGCTTGTTTCAAGATACATTAGTAAGTATATGTGATTTTTTTCGCAGTCGGATAGTCAGGTCAGTGTTTAGTTGTCCACTAGACCATATCTTATTAAGCCACATCCGCACAAGAGACACCATTTCTATGATGTCTCTTTTCTAACGATTTTAGAACTATAGGGTTTAACTCTAGATTTTACAGCTTTTTTTGTATAATATACAAAAATCGAAGAAACAAATTTAATGACGATAAAAAAGTCATTTGAATATAAAGATTTATCAATGATTTGATTCGTAATTATAATAAAGTTAAAACTCAAATTAATTTTATAGTCTAGGGATTAACAGTGAGATCATTATGCTCATACATTAATATCTATGTTGGCCATTCTACTTACCTGTAATGAAGTCACGTTTTCCACGCTCTATGCTTATTAAGGTCAAATACAAGCCCTGTGGGCATGCATAAAATACAGCCGGCCAACTTTTCCATTTAACTTACGCCGTGACATCTCGATTATATCTACCTTAGTATATAAAATTCAAGAGGAAAATTGTAAAAGTTGACAAAGTGAGACAAACTTAGATTAGCTAAATAATTCAGAGAGCTACCTAAATAATATTCGGGAATCTGCGGTAACACGAGATAATGAAGAGTTATTTTTGTAAGATTTTATCAAAAATTGTGAAAGGTTAAAAGTTACTTTATTCATAAATTTTTCTTAAAGTTAAGAAAAAAAAATGTAGAGAAAAATTATTACATTTTGAGTTTGTTTGTCTCTAAAACTCACGATACAAATGAATCGCAGAGCCCCACAGTGCTATCCACGTTAATGTGCTATCTGTTTATTCAGAATCTATTCTACGGTGGTACATTATTACTAAATTTTATACAAATTAATTCAAGCGTTTTCGCTCTAAGTATCAGCAAACGTACACACAAGCAAACTTTCGCCTTCATAAAAATTCTTCTTATAGAATGAGAGTGGCCAACTCTGGTGTCGAGAGTCCTCCAAACCGCCCTAAGGGCCTCTGACATGGCTTAACGACTTCCATACTATGATAAACAGCCGGGACCTACAATTTAATGTGTCATCCGACCCACGGTGCCCAGAATGGAATGCCACTTTTTTGTCACCCATCCAAGGATTGACCGCGTCGACAATTGCTTTACATTAGCAAGCGATTGCTTCGCCAGCTGAACTACGGGTGCTTTATAAATGCTAAACAATAACTTTATTTACAATAATAAAATATAAAAACAAGGGAAGAAAAACTAAACATACTACTTCTAACTACTACAAATAGGGGCACTTAGAAAATCTTTAGAAAAGCCTAAAGATAATCTAAGTGCTCCAGCCCACTACCAGAGGGCAGCGTGCCCAGCATACTGGCCGCATTACCACGCTGGATGGCAATGCTGATACGTTGAGCCAGAAAAAGGCCAGCATTTTGGTCATGCGTCGCGTCAACCAAGCGCTCCGAGAGGTTTTGGAAAATAGTATGGGCTCCCGGACCCCACGGCCCCAAAGTCTCGACTCCAAAAGGCTCAAATATGTAAATATTATTTTATTTATTTATTTATTTACTCACTCCGAACATAATCCCTCGGTATCGCAGTGGTAATAATTTCTACTGACTCGTATTGTTTCACAAACTCAAGACAAGACAACATAACTAATACTTGACGTTATCCAGTAACTTGAAGACAACATTAATAACAATAGCCGGTTCATCCATTGCAGTGGGATTGCGAGACAACTAAATGGCACACCAGAATGTTATAATTTTAACAAGTTTATTTTGTGATATTGGAATAGGCTAAATTGATGATCTATTTAGGTTTAAATACACTTGAGGAAAGTTTTGCACGTGGATGTATGATCGCCCAAGATGTTTTCCCAACTCATGTGTTCCATCAATATAATTTTATTTTAACATCAAATTAGCATTGCCATCCAGCGTGGTAATGCGGCCAGTATGCTGGGCACGCTGCCCTCTGGTAGTGGGCTGGAGCACTTAGATTATCTTTAGGCTTTTCTAAAGATTTTCTAAGTGCCCCTTTTTTGTAGTTGTTAGAAGTAGTATGTTTAGTTTTTCTTCCCTTGTTTTTATATTTTATTCTTGTAAATAAAGTTCTTAATTTGGTATATTTCATCCAAAAGAAACTGTGCAAGTTTCATCAAATTTAGTTTGTAGTTTATGACATTATATGAATTTATTTAGATGCTGAGGCAATATTATAGGTTTATCAGTTCCAAACCTTACTTTTAGTAGCTTTTTAGTTGATGAGCAGCATATATAGATAGATAGATTGATACTTCATTGAACACTCACATAAAAAAAAACATAATACAAAACGGAAAAAAAAATTAAAATAATGCCACAAATGGCGGCCTTATCGCTAAAAGCGATCTCTTCCAGTCAACCGCATATTAATAAGTCTTTGGTATGGATATGTATTTTATACAAGTAATGATTTCTTACTTTACTATATATATGTCACCGTATGATTGTAAAGATCGTTAGATTACAATCTATCTAGCGAGATTGTAAACTATCGATAGATTGTGAACCGTATCATCTTCGAGTCCAACACTTGCACTACAACAGGACTTGGCTCCTCCTCGCTTCGCTCGTCGTCGCATGTGCGTGGTAGAAAGCAACCTAACGAACCTAATCTTACCTCCTGTCACAGACAAGTGACTTCGCAATACCTAAACATAGAGCGCGAGTTGCATTCCGTCCTACGCCGGTTCACAATTTGAGGGCTTCACTTCGGTAGATTACAATATAGCGAAGAATAATGAGTCTAATTGCAATCATAATGATACGGTTCACAATCTATCGATAGTTTACAATCTCGCTAGATAGATTGTAATCTAACGATCTTTACAATCTTACGGTGATATATACATTTCTTACATTTTATTTTGGCAGTCAGTGTAAGACGATTTATTGTAACAAATGACAGCGCCGCTTCCTTGTTGTGTTTGTGCTAGGATCCGACGAATCTTGTCGTTTGTCATTTTCATAGAAATTCGCGTATTTTAAGGGTGAAATTTAGTAAGATAGCATACAAATATTAGTAATGTAATTTGGTTAGGTAGTCTTTTTACAAGTGACAGTCCGAAGATATGACCGTTTTGTACCTATCGGGGCAGCTTTTGTCACTGTAAGAGAGTACTTTTTACTACCACATTGCCAAAAAATCAGAATCCGTTGCGGCGTGAAAAAATAAAAATCAACAAATAAACAAACATACAGAAAACAAAAATTAAACAAAAGAAAAAAAAACATTTTTGTAGTGTTTCTTGTTATGAATTATTGTGATTTACAATTTTATTGTGTTTTTGTTTTCCGATACAAAAAACAATTTAGATTGGTCATATTTTGATTTTTACTAGAAAAGTCTCGGTTAGTTAGATTGACTTCATGCTATATATTAAGAAATGTTCAGAGCTAAGAGCTAAGAGCTTGAGAAAAAGGTATTTCAACCAAAACCATAGCATAGAATAAAATGAATCTTTCATTCCAAGCCAAAATACACGCCCACGTTTGCCGAATTTATTTTAAATCACGTTGTTTATCAAAGAAATAAAATGGGTTCTCGAATAAATGGAAAATAAATAGAAAATAGAACTAGTCGATAAAAGTCATTTCGTGACGCCCTGCTGAGATAGAATAAATAGCTTTCTGTATAGCTCACAATAACTATGGATTTGGTGAATTTAATTATAATTCCGTCATTTCATTTACAATCAACTCGTTTTAATCATGATTCTCTGAACAGTAGTAAGAAATGTTAGTATAGAGTCATAACGATCTAATCGTCTACAATAATAATATGATCTTATTTTTTTAATATTATTACCAGTAATTAGCTATGAGGGTAAATCAACGTAAACATACGAGTACATAATTGGCAGTATTTTTATACAGCTTCCGACACATAAATTTAATAGATATAATGCTTGCACATGTAAAGAAATGACAGCTTAGTAAGCATATACTTTTACTAGCTGGTGCGCGCGACTTCGTCCGCGTGGAATAGTTATTACCATAAAAACGGTTCTAGTGAGTTAATCTTAAAAGATAGACATATACTGTCGCGGACATTTTGTTAGATTATTTTAAGAGGAATAATTCTTTCATACATATTTTTTTGATATCTTGAACCGTTTTCGCAGCGCACGCAACGGAAGCCCTCAAAGATGAATAATTTTCCCCGTTTCTTACACATTTTCCATTATTTCTTCGCTCGTATTAGTTGCAGTAGTTATATAGCCTAAAGCCTTCCTCGATAAATGGTCTTTTCAACACAAACAGAATTTTTCAATTCGCATCAGTAGTTCCTGAGATTAGCGCATTCAAACAAACAAACAAACAAACAAACAAACAAACTCTTCAGCTTTATGATATTATAAGTATAGATTAAGCTTGTAATACTTTACTAGTCAGCTATATTTTAATGCCATAACTGTTAACTTCTGTAATTTTAGTGTCAGAATTCACTAAAATTACAGAAGTTGACAGGTGCATAAATTTAAGGATTTATGTACATAATAATATATTCATTAAAACTTAACGTTTTTTACACGGACAGTCAAGCATTTGACCACTAGACACTGCTATTTCACCTAAAACTTAAAATAATACGTACCTATTCGTACAGTTACGTCTCTAGTATGTTGCTCTGCACTAATTCAATAAATTTTCCTCGGTCACCAGTTTTAGTACCCCCGTACTTACTGAAAGCGTAATCTCGTCCAAAATAATATGTAATTTCGCTCACGTACCGAACTGACCAAGGCCCAGAATAGCTTTGCGACAGTGAAAAACAACTTGGAATAACCCCCGGGACATTTAACAAATTATTCTAATACTGACATTTTCTTTCTTTTACGTAATAAGATCAATTGACGCCCACATGTATTGGAATGTCTTTGAATATAACTTACTGGGTGTTGGGAAATTAAGAAAAGAATTTGTAAATGTGCTTAGACTTGGTAAAGTCTTGAAAAATACTAATATATTACCTACATTTTCCATTTCATGAAACTCCACGCTCCTACTAATTTACTCTTATCTAAATATATAAAACTCAAAGGTGACTGACTGACTGACTGACTGACTGATATAGTGATCTATCAACGCACAGCCCAAACCACTGGACGGATTGGGCTGAAATTTGGAATGAAGGTAGATGTTATGACGTAGGCATCCGCTAGGAAAGGATTTTTGGAAATGCCACTTTTAAAGGGGTGAAATAGGGGATGCAAATATTACTTCTTAATGCGAGTAAGGCCGCGAGCGCCCACTAGTCCATAATAAACTTTTGGATCCGAAATTATTCAAACTTAATAAATGTATTCAAGTAATATTTTATTTCAATTTAATATTTTTTTTGCTTGGTTGGTTGTTGCTCTGTTATTGAGAAATTATAGATATTATATTATAACCCAAATCCTGTAAAAAAATATAATTATTTTCCTCACTTTGAAAAAAGACCTCATAATAATTTATATCGTCCATCTTTTCTGGATAGTTATGTCTGTTTTAAAATGTTTAGAAATTTATATTATGTTGTGTAATTAGATAGTCTTGTATAAGTGTGAAGTAAAAAAAGAACGCTATTCAGGCGTACCTATTCGAATATACCCGACCCGCCTATTTGCGTGTAACCGTCTTATCAAATATTCACAAAGAATTTCTGCGTAGGGACCCCGCGAGAAAAAGGAAAATTTTGTATTCATTTCTCATACTGAACGCGAATTTTCTCGCTTAGGAATGGAACATGTCGGTAAAAAAACAACCGACATAAATAGTCCGAAAACATTATTGGTACAAATAACGTATAGATAAATTTTGAGGATGGTAAACACAAGTAAAATTTGTCATTCGAAATGAAGACCCTTATCTGTTATACGAGTAATTTACTATTGTAAAAATATACACAGTAGGTCCGCTTTTATCTAAATCCACTAAAATTAAAACCAAAGTATGTGTTCTTTGCGGTCATATGGCAGAACAGATTTGGATGCCGTTTATTTCGGAGGCAGATTAGGCCTAGATACTTTTTTATATACTGGTTTAACGTAAGAGACACCAAGACAAGAGTTTATAAAATTACACTTAATTAAATTGCACAATAATCAATCGTAACAGGTCCTAAATATCCTACCTCAAAAATCATCTAGGAAAATATGTTACAATAACAAGCTTTATCTCAACTCTATCCGGCATATTACGTCACACGTCTCATCTACCCAAAAGAAGAATTTAACATCCTTTCCCTAACTTTACCAATTTGCTTTTGGGATATAAAATTAATTTAAGGAAGCAAAGAGACCGTAGAAGTTGTAAAGTTCATATCTCAAGGGAAGGTGTTGCAGCTATCACCAGGCCGTAGGTATGCTCTCGTCAAAGCATACCAAAAATATTTTTGAAATGAAATGACTGAAATTAGTTTATTGAGCTTGTATACCTAGGTTACGATGGCGATAGAATATTTCAATATATTAGTAGCGTAGATTCTCGCTGTTTATTAGGTAAGTGTAAAAGTCATGTTTATTTAATACTAGCTGGTGCGCGCGACTGCGTCCGCGTGGAATAGTGATTACCATAAAAACGGTTCTAGTGAGTTAACCTCAAAAGATAGACATTTACTGTTGCGGACATTATGTTAGATCATTTCAAGAGGAATAATTCTTTCATACACATTTTTTTGATTTCTTTAACCATTTTCGCAGCGCACGCAACGGAAGCCCTGAAAGATGAATATTTTTCCCCGTTTTTTCCACATTTTCCATTGTTTCTTCGGTCCTATTAGTTGCAGCGTGATGTTATAAATATAAATGGTCGATTCAACACAAAAAAAAAAAAAACAATTCGCACCAGTAGTTCCTGAGATTAACGCGTTCAAACAAACAAACAAACAAACAAACTCTTCAGCTTTATAATATTAGTATAGATTTTTAAGATTTTGATTCAGGCGGTAGGTACTTTGTAGTATTTTTTTTTGTAAAAAATATCCCATTAGAATCAGTTTCATTCCATTATGGAATATGGTTCAGTTCCTTATGGAGACAAGGTGACGCTTTGCGGGTGTTGCTTCGGTGGATCTTAGGGACCAAACGCCTGACATATTATCTAAGTAAGTACATATTTACTAACACGTGCTTATCTATACATAAAATAAAGCTGAAGCGAGTCAAAAATCGGAACATTTCCATGTTCCGATTTTTGACTAATTATTATGTTTTTTTTTTGATTATTATTTTTATCTTCCGATATAAAAAATAAATGTTTGGGTATACTTTAAATCACGGTATACTTTAATACACGTTTAAGCAGTTTTTAGAATTTTTGTCAGTTTATCTGTTTATTTAAACGCTCATAAAGCAAAACCGCTGAACGGATCATCATGATTTTTGGTATGTTTGGTAGTATGAGGTCTTAGAAGTGTCATAGACTACTTTTCAAATCAAAATAATGCGAGCAAAGCCGCGGGCGAATCCACTAGTTGAGAATGTGTGGCTGGTAAGGTTTTTTAAAGTGTTCCGACAGCAAGTAGCGTCTATATAAACTTATAAAGTCTTTTATCGGTCTGTGTGCAGAACACAAGCATATTTTTTTCGTTTATAAGATTGGAAAATGACTATTTTTTTAACACGTTCTTTGCCGCTATGATATTCTGAGCACCTCAGCAAAAAACGGTATGTGTTAAGCTTTATTATGTTTCCTAATATGCCTTAAAATATTTGTAGAAATACTACTACAAATACAGAGATCTAAATTTTGCGTCACGATGCTTGAATTGAGAAGTAGGTAAATAATGAAAACTATTTCGCAAAATATTATCAGAGTTTGCTCTGGTTCTCAACAAAATAGGTGTTGTTCGTGAAAACTATTTTCTTTACACAAAATAGATATTGTAAATCAGAGTAATGAAGCTATTTGTCTAAAATACAGGTTTTTCGAGGCCTTTGTTATATAACTGGCTACAGTAATATTCATAGAATCTAGTCTTACGGATTTTGATAATATTTTCTTTGATGAAGCTGAAATTTAATATTTTCGGTTTCTTTAAAGTAAACGAGTTAATTTGGAGTTGCCAAGACAATATTATGTCTATATTGTCTTTTTCCTCCTTGAGTGATATTCTTATTATTTGATGATCGCCTCCTCCCTAAAATGATTCACTAGGATTTTATTGCATTATTGTGATTGGTGTACGGACGATGTTTTCCTTCACCACTAATTAAGCAAGCGCAAATCCACACATGACTTGTTAACAAATCATTTTGTGTCTAGGAATTACTTACTTTTTTAAACGATGACGACTAATTAAAAGTCTCGTAACTTGAAATGCATAGTCTAAAAGGCATATACCACCATCCATATTTATTTGAAGTATTTATTCATTAATCACAACCTTCACATATTCAGTTTGTTTTTACTGAAGCCGTGAGCCAGTTGTTACATGATAAATTAATCTTGTCATAGCATCGATAAAACTAAGGGAAAACATATATACAGAGACTCAACTTTGTTAGGTTACATTGCAATTTTATTACAGAGACATGCGTAGTCACTTAATTTTATTATTTTCAGATTCAAGCATTTAGGCCAATAAATTACAAAAAGATAAGTCACGATCAATAAACATTCAAGCTATATATTTAATGTTTCTTTTAAACTATTCTTTGAAAGTGTTTAAAGCTAAAAATATGAGTAAAAGCTGTTTTCTTTTTTAATTTAGTTAATTGAATGACCTATAAGCACCAGAAATCTTGCAGGACTAAGTAGCTAATATTATCATATTGTACAACAAGGGCTTCTTGGTATCCTTTACCTATATTTGTAAATGTATAGGACATTAACAAGTTTCTCACTTTCTCTGTTTAATTTAAAATATATTCATATCCTATCTGCTCTTTTTTGGTCCGTTGACAGGTTGTAGTTACGACAAGAGTGACTAACGAGGTTTAGCTGACTTATGATCCCCGATACAGTCGCTATTTTACGAAAACAAAATTTAACTATTTTACCGCATTTTGCTGAGTTTTATAAATAAAATAAAATAAAAAAGCCTTTATTTCTATCACATTATTTCACAATTATATCTATTATTTAAAATTAATTTGACATTTATGTTAATACACCCTTAACCAATTTAACCATAGTATATTTGAATTTTGCACGTAACAGAATTGATGTGATAACAAAGAAATAATTTCTATTTGCAAGATTTCTTTTAAAACTTATACACTTTCAATTTCTTCGAACCATTTATGTTATAAGTTAATTTATGTTGTATTTGCTGAGTTTTAAGCAAAGTTTATTCTTAACTACTGATTTTATCATCAAATTGAATATCAACCAATTGTGATAAATCTATTATAAAATATTCAGTTGATGATTATAAAAAAAATAACATACAATGTATCGTAAAATAAAATATAATTGTTTGCTTAGTGTGGAGCTAGATGGCGCTGTGTACAATTTCCTGGAATATTTATTTATTTTATTGATTAATTTGATCACAATAAAAACAGAACCTTTATCAAAATAGCCTAAACTCAAGCTAGCCAAATGAGTAAAATATAATGCTCAACCTAATTAAAATAACAAAACCTTCGTTGTTATAATCTGAAAACAATATAAAATTAGAAAAAAAATCCTTGATAAAGCTAATCTATACATATAATGAAGCTCTAGAGGATAGAAAGCGTGAACATTGAACTTAAAAAAAATGTGAGGAGAGGCTTTGAATTGATAACAGAACACGATCCAACAATTTCTAGAAATTTTGTCTGTTTATCTAGGTCTCTGTTTATTTTAACTTTCATCACGCAAAAACGGCCTAACGGATCATCATGGTTTTTGGTATATAGGTAGTATGAGGTCTTAGGAGTGTCATAGGCTACTTTTATTGTGATATAATGCGAGGGAAGCCGCGGGCGTCCACTTAAATAGCAGAGAAACAGACATTTCTAGAAATTGTTAGAACGTGTGCTGCTATTATCTTCAATGTTCAGACTTCCGACCCTCTTCAGCATTATTATATCTATACATGACCAAAAAAATCCTAAACCGTATATCAGAGTTCTGTAGTTACGTAACGGGAAAAGTTGATTTAACTCTGCAATATATTCAATCAAACTTGGTCTCACCTTGAGGAAAGTTACAGGCCTATTTTAGGAAAACTGGCGTGAGTGTGGGATGTCGAATAAAATATTTTATGTGTTTATTTTATAGAGATTTATATTTTCCCAAGCTAAGTAAAGAGGCCTCTGCTCAGCAGTGGAATAGTAAAAGCTGTGGATGATGATGATGAAACAAAGTAATGTTTTAATAAGTTTATCAACACATCTGCTAGAAACTCATAAATGTTAATAAATAACCGTGATTAAATTTAGTCAATCTGTTTATCCCAATGTTTTTTATAAAAGGATTATAAATTGTTAAACATCTTCCAAAAAAGTCAGTTATTTGGAATGAAATAACAATTACACCCTTTAGCAATATATTTTTATATACCTACTGATATTAGGTAAAAAATTTGAAGTAGTTGTAAATAAATGAATACGAAAATTAATAGCTTTATTAAAATGGGCAATGCTATAGTGAGTTGCTTGCATTTCTGGTATTTTTGTCAAAATTGGCAAAAGTTATTCCTAACTGTTACGATCTACTAATTTCTTGTATTTCATAGAACTGAATAAAAAATTGTACATTACTTTCGTGCTTCTGTACAGTTTCCTCTCCACTAACTTTACCTTGTGTTTGAAACCTCACTAGTCACCAACTAAGATAGAACTTTCTAAACCTATCATGTTACATAGAAGCGTGGTTCTACTTGAATTGGTAATCTTATTCCTTCCATTGTGCACGTTGAAGTTAAAATGTAACCTGATACCTTTCAAAACGAAGCTGTTTTATTATCTTGTTAGTTTGTAACTAACGAAGGTTTTACATAGTGTTTTACACATTAGTGTGGATACGTTATGATTATGTTTAATACATTATTCTGTGATTAGTATGATTTTATTATATCATTAGCTATGCACTGGCAGTCTGAGAAATTGTCATAATAGTGGGCTCATTAAGTTTGAGAAAACGATTACTGTTCTTTAGTATCTTTTCGTGATTGACTACATAATTCCTGGTAGCATAAACATATATAATTAAAAATTATTTACATTAGGAAAACTACTCATGTAATAATAATAGGAAAGAAAAGCTCCATGAGAGGGATAAAATAGAATATTTTCGGGTTTTTTTTACAGATTTTACTGTCACAAGCAAAATTAGGAATGTACGTTTTACCATGTAAAAGCAAATCCAATAAATACGTTGTTGTTTAAAGCATATTTTATAATATATCTTCAGATTACACAAAATACACTCAAAGTAAGTGTATTAAATAACAAAATGGTCGAAGTTTTGAGCCACAGGTGCCGATTAATCTAAGATTTAAGCTCCTAATACTTACTTTAAAATTAATTGAGCAGGCTAAAGGAAACTCGTTAAGTTTGAGTTATTGCGTAGTAAATGGAAAGTTTTAACTTAGATTTATATATTAACTTAACTTAAGAAATACGTTACAAAGAAGTAATGCTGATTTTTGTCGTTTCTTTCTAGTTTTAAATTAATTTGAGATAAAAATAAGATCCTCTCAACACAGCCTAACTACCTCGAGGTCAAAGAAATAGAAAGAGTCTGTAACTAAAGATTTTTGCAATAAATATATTTCCTATTTATATACATATGTACACTCTTCATATATATATACCAAATGAAAGTCTATGTCTATTTGACCAACAAGACCAAGAAAGACGTTGACTAATTTAGTAAATATATCACAATCTGATACTATACTGTATAACCAGACATACCCTAGCCTCATAGTATTTCTATCTCTTGAATTGTATTGTGTACTGTACTAGCCTCATAGTATTTTATCTCCAATGTTGTATTGTATACCGTACCTAGTCATTACCTAGCCTCCCAAGCATACAGCATTGTACAGTTGACCTAAAAAGGCGTTCATAAAAACATGGCCGCCCCCAAAGGGGAAATGTCATCGCAATCACATTACAGCATCGTAATTTAATGGACCACGTTCACGCCACGAATATACGCTTTTATATACTTTTGTAAGTACTCTTTATTATCGTGGGATGAAATTTTGGTAATGAAAATGGCAAAGAAATTTATTTAAGATGGGTGGGTGATAAAATTTGGATGGATATTGCTAAAACATAACTTTCTATTGCAGTTGTGTAAAAGGGTGAGGGTTAATTTAATGAAATAACAAATTAAAGTCATTGTAAAAATTTAAGTAAGTGTTTCATACTAACTGTTACATTTGTACAAAATCTTATAGTTTTATTATATTACTAGTGGACGCCCGCGGCTTGGCTCGTATTATTTTGAGATAAAAAGTAGCCTTACACTTCTTAAACCTCATACTACCTATTGTCAACAAGTCATGATGGTCCGTTTAACCGTTTTTGCGTTATGAGCGTTTAAATAAACAGACACACAGATAAATAGCCAAAAATCCAAAAAACTGTTGTTACGTGTTTTGTTATGAATTGAAAGTATTAAACAAATTATTTTCTAATATCTGCTATGTTCAGATTTTTTACCCTCTTCAGCTTTATTATATATAGTATAGATTATTAACATTAAAAAGTTCGGCAGCCAGTCGCAAAAGTCTACACTCATTTCCAAGTGAAAGTGAAACCGTCCGTCAGGTGTCGCCACTTATTCAATGAGAGCTAGTGAGCGCGTAAGCTTAGCATTAAGAAAAAAGACTTACAAAATAATTTTCTTCAATATTCGCGCACTCATATCATGGACCTCACCTCCACAGCACAGAATATATCAGAAAACCCTATATAGGAAAAGTTTCCACCCCGTTTACATCCCATTCCTGTTTTATGTTTATAGGACAGCCAACTCATAAAGAACTAGCTTCAACATATTTTACGTGAGGACTTACGACTCGTAACCAAAATGTACGATTTGTAGGAAAAGTTCGGGTGTTGCGTTACTATGTCTGTTGGGTTTATAGAAAATCTGATGAGAAAAGGTTTAATTTTATCACACTTTTTTCTCAAGGAATTCCTTTTATGGACTACAGAAAATAAAGCACTTTTTAATTATGGCAGAAAAAGGTCGAATTAAAATTTTCATCAAAATTTGTTTCATCTAAACGAAATTACTTAAAATATTTTCCTTAATACATTTCAGGCATTTTTGTATTGACTAACTACAAAAAACAAATCACATTTTAACCACGTCAAACTTAGGTCGAATTAAAAGTTCTCCCAAATTTCGTTTCACTCAAACGAGATTACTTAAACTATTTTCCTAATTTTTTTTTTTTTTTTACATTAAATAGATTTACGTTTGACTATAGCCTGCCTGATGTTAAACACCACTATAGTCTAAGATGTAGCACGCTTGCCTAGAAGAAACCTATTTACTCTAGATTTGAAGACCCCTGGGTTATAATTTTCTGGGAACAGGGCTCCAGGTAGACAGTTCCATAGTCTCGCTGTCCTTACTATGAAGGTAGAATCAAAGCGCTTCGTGCGAGTCTTTGGAACTTCCACCATATACCGGTGACGCCCCGCTGACTTCCTGCTTGTTCGACGGTGGAATGGAGACGGAGGAATTATATTGTGAAGCTCCGTTGCACACTCACCGAAATGCAACCGATAGAAGACCGACAGGCTAGCAACCTTGCGACGATGTTCCAAGCTTTGTAGTTTCGCTTTAGCAACTAAATACATAAATCAAAACCAGCCATATCAGCAATCAATAAACAATTACCCAAAACGATATCCGAAGAAAGAATCAAATCACCAGGCGCCCATAAAACAAAAGCAGAAGTCTGAAAAATGTTTGTTCGATCATAAATTCCTGTTGCCCCAACATATTTGTGAGCCCTCATTCTCTACTCTTCACTAAACAAATTACACAAATCTGGTCCTTATATCCTTGTGTTAGGGTGATAGATATTTCGTGGATGTAAATGAAAGGTTACAGTTTGCAGGGCACGATGCGGGAGCAATTTTTCTTCATCCCTTGGTCCAATATGTTGCGAGCGGTGGCGCCATCTATCTTGTATGCGGGCCATTATGGAAATCAGTTTGCAACCAAACAAATAGACGAGTGGACGTATCTATAGATTGAATGCGACTTGTGGCCGTTTCATGTTGGCTTTCGTTGCTCTTTTCATAGGCTGGGGTTTAAAGGTCTTGGATAATATTAATCATAACTACTCTATTATTCGATTTGCACGATTTTTTTACGTGGGATAGGTTTACGTTTGACTACAGCCTGCCTGATGTTAAGCATTGCTGCAGCCTAGGATGTAACACGCTTACCTAGAAGATACCTATTAACTCTAGATTTGAAGTTATTAATATCTATGAAAATATAAACCTTGAACCTTAAAGCCTCAAATAAAATAAATCCTCCAATTTTTAAACATTTTCTATTAATTAATTTTTGCAACATTTTTTGATAATCACATTGATATATGTAGACAATACATACAAGCTATTTTTTGGATATCATAATTTTTTTATCAACATTCACTAACGACGTTTCCGTCACAGTAAGTATTCTCCAACACTTTTATCCCTACAGAATTTTTCGACTTACAAAATTACATAACACATTTCCTTATAAATTTGCTCAAAACGCCCATAAAGCGATATCTTAACGGCGTGGAAAAGAAATCCCAAGTTTTTTAACCAAGTCTCTCCCGTGAGTGTCGTCTTTTCTTCCGATGTTTTCTATTTAATAAAACAGATACCTTCAGACGCCTATAACCAGTGAGACACAGTAACTTTATTATAACAGTGGCAAAGTTTTTTTTTTTTTTTTGTTATAAAAACACAAAATAAAAAAGATACAGTGGAGCTTGTTTTAAGCCCGCCCTAATTTATTAGGTTGGTTCCCGATCTGCCTGATTTGACAAAATAACGGTTTAAAAAAATATATAAGCAAATTTATCCATAACTATGACTCAGACAGTTTTTAGAATAGTTGAACAGGTACAACAGACCTATACTTACGAGTTTAATAAAATTTACTGTTGTTATTAATTAAACGTAACGATATTTCTCACTTAACTTATTCTTGACTTTTGAAGTCAATAAGTTGTTATTCTATATTTAAAATACATTTTTAATAGCCACAACTAAATTAGTAGGTAATATTTAATCAAACTTGTATAATTATATACAATATTATTTAAATTTGTTTGAGTACCCCTACTGCAAACAAATGAAAAACTCAACTGTAGCAAAGTGGATGAACGAAACGCACCCGTTTACGTGAACTACGACCAACGCAGCAACTTGGAGGGAAATTTAGCTTATTACGCGACAAGGCTTTTTTGCCAGACGATTTCAGTTCAGACACACGAATAATGATTCTATAGAAACGTAACTAACTTTAAAAAATCTACGAAATGGTTTACCGTCTCCGCCGCGGTTGAGTTGATGAGCGTGGCTCAACCTCCTTAGCAATCAACTACGATCAAGCATTCGGTAGCATTCGGCGGTTTTAAGCATCATGATCAGTCACGAACAGTGATTTTTTTTTCAGCTTTGTGTGTGAATGGTGTGTGGGAAAGAGATAAAAAGTGGACGCTTATAGAAAAAAGACTAAAATAAATTTATTGTAAAATGAAACATAAAAAAGGACACAAAATAAAAAACTTAATACGTAACCAATTTCATGTGACAACCCGGCCGCAACTCAGCTTGTGCTGCAAGCATCCAGCGCTGGTCTACCGTTGGGACTGTTTTGACGGACGTTTGTAAGTGGTTACAATTCCATAGTATAAAAATAATTATTCGTAGGTTGAAACAAAAATCGCCTACCAAAATAACCTTGTCGTACAATTTTCCATTTGCGGTGTTTAATTAAATTGCTTCAAGGATGCAGATGAGACTGAGATACGAAATGAATTTGTTTTAAGTTATTTTGATCTTACACAAATTGGGACGAATTAATTTAGATAGCTTGAATTTCCCAAGTATGCAATGAAGTTTGGAGCGATTTTATGAAAGTGGAAACCTGTAAATGAATTTGTTTCTCATGTATAATATATAATAATTATTTTTTGTATGAGAAAGATCTCAAAATTAAAATCTCTTGAACTTTTTTATGAGTTCAACTTTGTTTATTTTCAAAGTTTTTTCTACTTTATATCTTATGTTTTATGCCATTAATGTCATCAATAAAGTCTTGTACGTTCTGTAGTTTCTGTAACTAAAACGGTATTTCTTTTCAAACATTTACCACTTATGCTTGATTTACAATATTGAATCCTTAAATAATAATATACTTATTGTAGTAAAATAAAAAAGGTCACAAAACATTGAAGCAAAGAACGTATTCTAAAACCTAAATGTAAAGAACAAACCTTAAATTCTGAATTTGAAATATTCTAGCAAACACAAGGCAAGTAAATACTCATTCACATTTATGAAATATGCCTTTTGCTAACCACAGAGTCTGGCTGTATGAGGTTGGACCCTTTTTGTGGTCACAAGCCACCGTTGAAAAGGGGTCGCTTTGTAGTGGTAAAAGATTAGGACTCGTTTTGAAATGGCAATTAAAGGACTGTTAATTGTCAATATTACCATTTTTGAGATTACTATGGTTTAATAAAATTCATGTCAGGATTAAATATAATGAGTCAATTTTGTCTTAAGATTTTTTTTAGTGTTTGTTTGCCAACTTTGCAATATTTAAGAAATACACAAGTCTAAACAGCTTAAAAATAAATAATAAACCGTCACAGTCACCTCTTAATAACATAAACAAAAGGAAAAAGCTATTAATAATACATGTTTATATAAATAACATCAACAATTACCTATACTATTACAATAATAACGAAATAATAATATCGAAAAACGAATATCCAATTGTAAAATAATTGCGATGAAAATCTGTACAGATGTTACAACAAAAGTAAAATTAACGATGCCATCTCTGCAGCAATTCATCCGTCTTTTGTTTCCTAGTTATTGCAACGCCACAAAAGAAAAGAAAATGGCATCGGCGGTCGTCGCTTTGTCCTTCTGTACGTCTATTTTAATCTTTGATCGGACTTTAAAATATAACAAAATCATCTGTAACAATCATTATATAATACTCTTTTATGTTGACTTCTAGAAAGATACTTAAAAACTTGTCTCAATTCTTATTTAATTTTGTTTGTATATGTTGGTTCTATTTGAATATATCTTTCTTGTTTTTGTTTGTCTAGTAACGCAGGCCATGTCAGATGCCCTTAGGAAAACTCTCGACACCAGAGTTGGCCACTCTCATTCGATAAGAAGAAGAAGAGCATTAAGTTAGTTTTTTAAGTCGTTAAAACACAACCCATTTCAAAGTAACCAAAGGTTTTGTGCTATTATTGTGTGAAGTTGTTTGACGTATAGGAGACATGGTAGTTAATTTAAATCTCTCAGATTTGAAGTTATCCATCGCCCACCATTGGCTTGGTGCGAGTTCTACGCATTTCTGTAGCTTTATTTTATTTTCATTCCTTAGTTTTGAAGCGGTCAGGCATTTCTCTGTTCCCCAGTGTTTTATTTTGTGTGTCTGAAATGAATAATTAAAACCAGTTAAGTAATCAGATGGATGGCCATTAAAATAAATAAAATAAATATATCAGGACATATCACACAGCGCCATCTAGCGCCACACTAAGCTTACGCTTGTATCATGGGTACTAGATCACGGATATAATGCATATATACTTTTCTTTTGTAAATACATACTTATTATACATGGAAACGACCAGACTCAACACAAGTAATTAAAATTTTAATATGCATAATTACTTGTGTTATGTGGGAATCGAACCCGCGCCCCTAGATTAGAAGGCAGAGCAACTACCAACTAAGCTAACCAAGCAGCCGATAGATATCCCAGGATACTGCGCACAGCGCCATCTAGCCCCACACTAAGCAAACGCTTGTGTCAATGTTAATAAAGTTTAACTATGACTGGCGGTTTTGCTCTGGCTTAGAGTTAAGCAATTACTTAGTTTTAAATAACTGCCTTCCTCTTTTGTGATGAAATAGATACAAGTATGATATTTTTATCAACAAAATAATATGGTCACGTTTACTATAGCATCATACGCTTAGGTTTTAAAGACTTATTATTTTACCTTTTCTTCATATACCCATACTTGCGATGGTGAATTGCCTCTGCACATATCAAATATAACAGTTCGAAAGAAATACTCAATGCACAAATTGTCACGACGAATCTCACCAGTTTTAGTGTAGGTGAAGTACTGAAAAAAAAATGATTATAAATAATGTAATTGTACATTGTACAACCACATAAGCTAAATATTTATGTAACTTAATTTTAACGAAACAATCAGCTGGCCATTATTTTATTTATTTTAAAACTAGCTGTGCCTGCGACTTCGTCCACGTGGAATCGTTATTTTGGGCATTAATTCTTTCATACATATTTTTTTGATATCTTGAACCGTTTTCGCAGCGCACGCAACGGAAGCCCTCAAAGATGAATAATTTTTCCCATTTTTTTCACATTTTCCATTGTTTCTTCGCTCCTATTAGTTGCAGCGTGATGTTATATAGCCTAAAGCATTCCTCGATAAATGGTCTATTCAACACAAAATCATTTTTTCAATTCGCACCAGTAGTTCCTGTGATTAGCGCGTAAACAAACAAACAAACAAACTCTTCAGCTTTATAATATTATAGAATAGATTAAACAGTTGATTTTAAATACAAAAAGTTACAAAACAAAATGTTGGGAAGAAAAAATATGGTATTTAAAATTTCAACTATAACGCATCTAAGCCATTTAAAAAATACATATAGGACCCTTTTTAATTACATATATTTACCTGATCCCCACCCTCATGATGACATGGTTTTAATTTCATTTCTTCAGGCGCAATATAAGATGGCTTAGAAGATGCTTCCAGGCACCAGTCGTCATAATTTTGACTGCCGATCTGTAACCAAAATATTATCAATATAAATTAATGTTTCTTGCATATTTTTATCGATTACTAACAATTAGCATCATCGTACCACAAATGTATAACTTTTTTTTTAATTTACAACTGCCGTATACTGGTAGGTTACAGAATTGATAGAAATAATTAAATCACATAATCAATCTTTCAATAGACGCAAGTTTTACCAGGCTTAATTCGAAATAAAAGACACAGAGGTCCAAGAGGTCAGATTCCCTCACGGTCGGTGGTCTGACTAAGTAACTAAAGAGCTGGAGATACCAAAAAAAGTTGCAATGCACCAAGCATCACGCAACAAATGGCGACAACTAGTCCACAAGATCAAAAGGAGTCATGATCCTCAGCAGTGAAGGATACGACTAAGAAGAGAAGAGAGAAATCGATATGAATAGACCAACTAATAATAATAACTTTGTATGTATAATAAGTATGTATTTACAAAAGAAAAGTATATAAGTATTATATCCGTTATCTAGTACCCACGACACAAGCGTTTGCTTAGTGTGGGGCTAGATGGCGCTGTGTGCAATGTCCCGGAATATTTATTTATTTATTTATTTATAACTGAATTCGTTTATAAAACGTTTGTTTTGTACGTTACGAACTTACTTGCCCGCTTGCAACATTGTTATCAGGAATAACCATCTGTGGTATCACATTGTCCAGGTACCACTTGAAACTCTTGCATTTCAGTCTTTTTCGCAAGTTTTTCCTGAGGGTCACATTGCCGTATTTTATGTTTCCATGGCCAACTCTTTCGTAGTAATATTTCGCGTAATCGTCAAGCCATACCTAAAAATAAAATCGAGTAAATGCATATTTTTGAAATCTTATACAAATACTAAGAGCTCAAACGTAGAAAATACAAAACTTTTCCAAGCATTGACTTAAACGTAATTTCTGCAAAACAAAACGTATTGCAATAAAAAAACAATTTGTTAACAACAGTTTCTTTTGCATTTCAAACATCAGCAACGCATTTTTGTGCACATTTAAAAATGTTTAAAAAACATGTTACCTCGGCCAATCTAACATTATTCCTCTTGTAGGACCCCACAACAAATTCATAAGGAAATTTACTCCGAAACACATGCCCTACATGGGAACACGGTACTATCTCTAAAGATCCACCACACATCCACGTCTTGAACGACAGCTCCAGATTTTCAGCTCCCCAAATGTCAAATTCATCATCATATAAACCAAGCTTCTCGAAAAAATGTTTAGATATTGCGAAAAGCCCTCCAGAAATTGTTGGTGTTTTGACCGGATCTGTGTCATCTTCTCTTCTGGCTTTAGCTGAAGCTGGTATCGAAATCCATTGAAATTTCAAGTCCCAAGTGAAACCGCCGATTCGAAGTTCGTGAATATCTTCGTATATGTACTCGAAGGTAGTTGCGTGTATTTGATCGACAACGGGGCTCACCACTCTCGTTGGGGCTTGATATATTCTTTCTAGTAAAGGTTGCAGCCAACCTTGATACAAAAAAAAAACGATACAAATATTACTTTACAAAAAGTTGTAAATTTTGCAAATGAAATTGTTCAGTCGGTTCCTATCTGATCCCCCGCAAGAAAGTATTTACTTCCTATGCTTTGTAAATTGATGATAATTTCACATTTTCTGCGAATTTTGACGTAAAACGTATGAAGATGACAACACGCAACACAACAACCGAAATGCATAACACACCTTAAGTTACAGAAAATACAAGTTTGTTACCACAGTTACAAAATATTCCTTCCTCGTGTACTTATATGCGCAATTTTATTTCGTTTGATTGATCATCTCAAGGATTTTTGTTTTACTTTTGCCCCGTGACCGTAAGCTAACATAGTCTGAGAGATCTTAGTTTGGCTAAGAAGTCAGTTTTATCATACCTTCCATACATTCGCAATGGCTGTCAAGAAACACAACAACCGGTCCTATTGATTCCTTAGTTCCTATCAATCTTGAACGAATCAACCCTTCTCTTTGAAGATTACGAATCAATTTTACTTTTGGTAACCGTTTGATGAAGTGTTCCAGCTTTTCTTTTAAGTGTGCTGAAAGAAATAACCATGATATCTATCATAAATAAAAATAAACAAACTCACTATAGCATGAAGATAAAAAAAAAATAAGTAAAAACTCCTTAAAAATATCCTCAGTTGTTTTAATAAATATGATTTAAATGGGTTCATGCATGGATATACTTTCAAACAGTTAAAAAATGCAAATTGTTTACAAGGTTTATAAAGAATGTTTTAAATTAATATTCAATATTTACTTACCCATAGTTGAAGCGTCGTCAACTAAAATAACTTCTTCCAAAAGACCATAAGGCGTTCTGTCAATAACAGAATAAACGGTCCTTAGTAAAGTAGACCAAGCTTCATTGTAAAAACAGATAATCACAGAGGCTTTCGGTAACTCACTTGAAAATAATCTTTCTTTGCATCTGAAAAAGTTATCAATGTGATGAAGAATGAATGTATTATTGGCAATCTAAATATATAAAACTCAAAGGTGACTGACTGACTGACTGATATAGTGATCTATCAACGCAAAGCCCAAACCACTGCACGGATCGGGCTGAAATTTGGCATGCAGGTAGATGTTATGACGTCGGCATCCGCTAAGAAAGTATATTTGGAAAATCCGCTTTTTAAGGGGTGAAATAGGGGATGCAAGTATTACTTCTTAATGCGAGCGAAGCCGCGAGCATCCACTAGTAATATGATAATTACTCTCATAGGTATCCATGTCAAAATATTTAAAAACACAGTTACATAAAAACTGGGACGAGTGGTGTATAAAAAAGGAGGTCTATGCTCAGTTGTAAGTGCTAACAAGTAAATGACAAAACTATAAGTACCTAATTATTATTTACCTATTGCCAAGTACTTAATATACATAAGATTTTTTTATTATAAACAAACTTAGGTACCTGTTTTCTCTTAGGTCAGGTAAGGACCGATTCAACGGGATCAATTCACTAACAAAATTGTTAAAATCGTGATCGTCCCACCCTCTTATTATCTCATAACGGACATGTAGTTTTAAATCCTTTTGTAAAATTACTGGTGTTCCGTTTATTCCTGAAATAATAACTTATATATTAATTTTCATTAAACAGGCTGTAATGTCACTTGAAAGGACACTATCACGAGAAAAACTGTGGTCAAAGGTGAAGCAAGGCTATCAAAACACAATATAAATTCTTAGGAAGTAATTCTGCTTATACGTATGTTTCTCCACCTTTGATCACAATGTTTGCTTGTGAAATAAGAAGATTTTAAGATAAGGTAAAATACAGTTTTGATAACCTGATGATCAAAATGCCTCACTGCACAGAGTACATTAACTAAATTAAATACTGTGTGCCTACTATATCATTAAACTATCAAGTGAGGTAAACTTACCTGGAGACTGGTCAGGATTTTTTAAATAAGTGAGTTTTTCTTTGAGGGTGACGTCAGGAAACGTTCGCCAAACTAAAAAAAGAAGACTGTTATTATTTCGTATGAATGCCGTTATTGGTTATTATAAAAATGAGTTTATTGAGCTTAGAAAAAAATAGTACTTCAGTGACATAAAAATTGTAAGTTGCACCCAATTATTATTGATCAATCAAGTTAAGTATTACAATTGTCATATTTATTACCTTTAAAAGCTGAAGTGCGAAACTTGACCTCTTTATTTGTGAAGAAATCGCCGCGCAATTCTTTAAACACATCGTTTTCTTCGGCAATGACTGCTTTACTAACAAATTTGAACTTCCGAACAAAAAATAATATTGTTAACGTCCATAGGAGAAATATTACAAAAACTATTTTATAGATTATTTTGAAGACTATTTTTTTTAAGATCATTATAGTTTGAGATATTGAAACAGGTTTGTGTAGTCTTCTAGACTGTCATATAGACACTGTAAAGTAAGTGAATCGAATAAGGCACATTGTGTAGAGAATTCTGTTGTATTTACAAATATTATTGTAAGCTATAGTGTTTCCTTGAACACTATGATGTAAGTAAGGTTCTCATAATATCTCTAGTGGATTTAGCGTACTTTTACGAGTGTTCCATTATTTGTATCAGACATTGATTTTGATGTACATTTTTTATGTACTTTAAAAATGTATAAGTACTTGTGTTGAGTCTGGTCGTTTGTATGTATAATAAGTATGTATTTACAAAAGAAAAGTATATAAGTATTATATCCGTTATCTAGTACCCACGACACAAGCGTTTGCGTGTGGGGCTAGATGGCGCTGTGTGCAATGTCCCGGAATATTGTTTTTTTTTTATTTTGTTATTTTAGCGATGTTGTTGTTTGTTTGTACACTGCTTTTAAGTAATAATACGAGTATTTAAAGTCATATCGATAATATTCATTCATTATTATTTTTTAAATGGGAAGCACAAGACCGAAAATTCAGAGACCCAAATAATATAAAGGCAAATATAACTTTTTAAGAAAACAAAGAAAGAGAAAGATTTTCATAAAAAACATCTGTAACACCTTAAGTACACAGGCAGAAGTTTGTCAATAAATTCGATTACGTTTCCCTTTCCACTAGAAAACGACAGCATCATACCTGATAGACGATACAACAAAAAAAAGTACCACAAGTACATATGTATATACAAGCGTTTGCTTATTGTGGGGCTAGATGACACTGTGTGCAATGTCTTGGAATATGTATTATTTTATTTTTTATGTTAAATTTCGAAATGGATTTGTCTGGATTGGTTCATGGGTCCCTATTATTACAATCCAGGGAGAGGTAATGGAATCCAAAGCGTTTTGGTTGAATACAAACAGGTTTGTGAACAAGCGTGATATATTATAAGCAGTGGTGCGTATCATTAGATGGACAAACGTGAGCCTACCTATTGTGTATATTAACTAACATCCTATTTATACTTAAGCATTTAAAACAACCGCGGTGTCACTTATGCTTTATGCGTTCTGGTAGTCAATTATTTGACATTTAAGTAAGTGTAAAAAAAAACAGATTGTTTTTAGAGAATTCAATTGTTAGCAGTCTTCAGCCTATTTTGTCTGTACAAACAAACGAACGGGGGCCAAATATTTACTTCTTAGCATAATAATGAATAGTCATCAAATGTAGATTTGGGAAGTTTCTGTATGAAATTCGCGGGAAACCAGATTCAGACAGTGTGGCAAGAACGCAAAGTCAAACAAAGGAGAACAAGAAATGAGGTAAATAACAGAAGGTAATGCGGATATCTGAATATATGCTGAAGAGATAGGTGATTTTTGTGAAAATAGCTTTTGATTTAGCAATTTTTGGTACAAATTGTGTAAACATGAACTTGTTGTAAATATATAATAACAGTTTATAATTGATTTCAAACAATATATTTGGGTTAATTATTTAGGTTTGACAGTATTTAGGAGTTTGTTATTTTGGTTTTATTAATTACTAAGCAATGTATGTAACACGTTACTTACATACGTTGACTGGCCTATTAGCTTAGTTGGTAGTGGCTCTGCCTTTTAATCTAGGGGTTGCGGGTTCGATTCCCGCCTGACACAAGTATTTATGCATTTTTAAAATGTATAGTTTCTTGTGTTGAGTCTGGTTGTTTGTATGTATAATAAGTATGTATTTACAAAAGAAAAGTATATAAGTATTATATCCGTTATCTAGTACCCACGACACAAGCGTTTGCTTAGTGTGGGGCTAGATGGCGCTGTGTGCAATGTCCCAAAATATGTATTTATTTATTTACGTGTATACTACTTGTACAAACAATTAGTTTTAAAAATAATTTGAAATTACTTAAAAAGTCCGACATTTTGTAGAAAAACAAGTATATAATGAAATAAAAAATTCAAAGCGTTGAAGGAAATTAGTTTAAGAGACATTTCCAGTTTTACTTGAGCTCATTACCCAAAATTAGTGGCTATTATTGTAATGAGTTTGAAGTTGTATTTTCAAAGAAAATTCAGAAAAAGAAACTTGTACCGTCTTAATTGTTTGACCCTACGAAAGGGACACCCTTTTCAAACCTTCATTAGAACAATTACTACATTAGATAATGCTGGTTCCATCTTAACATGCTACGGAATTATAGACCTTAACACCAAGCACTTAGCCTAAAAAATCTATTTAGAAAACTTTTAAAGCTCCAAAATAAACATTGTTTGGTATTTCAAGAGTCATGGAAAAAGGGGATGCTTTTTTACATTTTCTTTAAAAGGGGCATCGTTAGAGTAAATTGAGGTAAAGGTGGGCAAATACTAAACGTAACGAGATACTAAATAGAATCTTTACGGAGAGAATTGGATAAGTAAATTGCATTTACTGAACACTTTAACAGTTACGAGAATTACTTTGGAGACGTTACTTGTATACTAGAGAGTAAACCGGTTTCTTCTTGGCAAGCGCGCTAGATCGTAGATTATAACGTTGCTTAACATCAGGCAAGTTGTAGTCAAGCGTGAGCCTATTTCATGTAAAAAGAAAAAAACCTTCGGGCCTTTTTTGTTTCAAGGATAATGCAAGCAAGACGCCTGTCTGATGGTTAACGATATACTGAATTATTTTTATTCTACTACAAGTTTTTTTTTGTTTATCAGATAATAATATTGTAAGTCAGTGAATAAATTAGAAGGACGTTGAGATTTTCATTTCATTTCATTTTCATTTCAAGATTACCAATGTTGTACTACAAATTATCGACGCGTTCAGTGATTACCCATCTAGGGTAACTTACTCAATGTGGGTGCACGCTTATTTCGAATGTTATATAAATAAATTGCAGTCCCTGGTTTTTTTTTGTAGATTCGCCTTGTCAGAGATGCGAACACTTTTGACACCAGAGTAGGCCAGTCTTATAATGATAAAAAGAATATGATTGTGCACCCATACAGGAAGCCTTATTATATATTACATACTTGACAACGGGTTAATAAAGCAATAGCTGTTAATAAAAAAGAAAAAAACTTTCAGAAGACTCGATAACCTCCATTTCTGAAGTCGGTTAAAAATTGGTAAGTAAGCTATGTTGTTGTTCTAAAAATATCGTTACGTACACATGTACTGCCCTTTTAAAAAAACAATAGTTACAATTCAAATCAAAACGGAACTAATTCAGAACCGAACAGCGCAACTAAATCAAAACACCCCGAACGCCCATCAAATATTTAAATTATAAAAGTTATCACAAATTAATGGACCGGACTGAATTACAAAAAACTTTCACGATTTACCGCCAAAGTTTCACTTAATAGAATCACCAGTGAATTTGGTGGCGTTTCAGGTTTTTTTTTCAACTTTTCCACGGAAACTGTGCTAATGATCTTCCATTGTGGGTTCCGCAGGTTTTTTAAGACTCCTTAATTGAAAGGAGCTAGTTAAAGGTGCAGTGAAATTAACTGAGACTGGGGGAATTTTCTCACTTGGCACCATTTCTAGGAGCACTAGCTGTTTTAAAGCCATTTCAGCTAATAAATTGCGTTTTTACTTTGTTGCTTGTAAAAAGAAGCGAGTGAAGGACGTTGCGGTGTTTCGTAAACTCATAAGTTAACTATTTGCTTTTTATAATTGTCTGTTAGTTATCAAATAAAAAAATATTTTATTGTCAGTTCCAGCCGTTATAGATTTTATTCTGGATTATGTCTTAAAACATTACCTTTTCTGATTACTGAACTTTTTTAATGTGGTGTACTTTCTATTTTTTGAAGTGACTCGTCAATTCAAGACAAAGTCAGTTGGGAGCAAAAAGACCAAAGAATCTTACAATATCTTTATATTTTAATATGTGCATAACTGTATCACTACACATCATGTCCTGTCCCGATAAAATGCAACCCAATTTGATCTTAATTACAACGTCAGTAAGGTCTAAATAAAGTAGGCACTTGCCATCCTCAGTTAGCGAGATAACGAATCAGTCATTAATCAAACAAAACAGTAGCTGTCTCGAGCTTGACTTGCTTTTAGTTGTGTACAGTCACTAACAGTAAAGGTTACATAAATCATATCAGATTACATCTCACCAATGTTACTGTTAAAGAGAAAAGTATAATATTATGTCAGTGGTACATAAGCCAATTTTTTCGCAAACAATTGGCTTGTCTGATTTAAATAAATTTTATACAGAGATCAATTAGAGCTTACTTTTAATTCCATCAAATGAACTTAAGTTTTTTATTACTAGAGGCGCCCTACGATGTTTACCCACTCATTTAATCTGAGATCATTAGTCAAAACCTAAAATTACATGCTTATCATTTCAGCCCTTTTTAATTAAAAGAAATACAGTTTCACTCAAAATGCGCGTAGTATATTATTATCTTATATAAAATTGTATGTTTTAATCAAACAATTTTCGCCTTAAACTAAGAGAGAATGCTTTAATTTAAAAATCATGGTAGGTAAGTATTTTTAAGACTCAGTATTATGATAACTAATTATAATGCAACAGATACAATTTGTTAAATTCCTCCAGTAATAAAGTCCCTATTCCTTTTCTCGTCCCCTGTACATGTTTCGAAAGTACAGCGGAAGCGTCTCCATTGAAACCGCGGATGATTATCCTCACGGCGTCATTATGCGCTTCTTGTTAATTGAAATCCGTCAAACTCAGCCACATTCAACCATTCATAAGGCTTGATGGTGTAAGTGGAGATAGTTTAAATTAAATTAAGGGAGATATAGTTCTTGTTTATTTCATTTCAGAACAGGCTTGATCAACTTTTGACTATGGGCGCTTATGTAGTTGTTACTTAAAGAGACGGGTGATATGCCAGATAGTCAAGTGAAAAAAATTTGTAGATATCTATTTATCATAAAGAAGACTAAGGTTAAGAAAAGTTAGGTTATAGAGTATCTGAATGAGTTTGTGTTTATGTGGCTGCGGCTTCTTACAACTGGTTAAGTCAAATAAACGAGCGAGAAAAAGGAGTTTCTGAGCTGTCTATTTATTACAAAGAAGGCCAAGGTGATTTTGTAACTTTTTCCAAGGCGAAAAGGATGAACCGATTCCAATGAAATATGGCATAGACTATCTTATGAGATATTTTATTGGACAAAACCAAATATTGAGACGTAATTAGTGCCTAATTACGTCTCAATACAATTTAGATATTTAGATACTCTGCTCATTCAATGTTCAATTATTGTAAAACCAATGTGCCCATGTATTAAAAAAATATTGAATTGATATTATTTCCGAACGCAGTGACATTACTAACCAAAACAACATATTCTCCATGATGTATACGGTCTCATAGCTCGTAGCCCAGTTCCCATTCTATTATGTTCTATTTCATTGTATATCCTGTACTTTCACCAAAATATGTGAAGCAATTTAATGTACTTAAGAAACAAAATGCTGGGCGTGAATCAACCGCACTATTGTTCGCGACAATGGTACTCTGAAATAAGACTCGGAAAGGACATTTCCTAAAGAAAATTACTCGAATGAAGTGCTGTTAGGTATGTGTAACGTTTGTGGCGAGAAAACGCACAAAGATAGTATTTGTAATAGTTTTTAATACAAATTGGATGTCTTTTTTGTTTTACTATCTTTAAAAAAGAAGATGTTAACTGTTTTTTATATGTTTGCCACGCGATACCTTTGCCAATTGTGTAGAGTTTTATATTATTCTAATATTTTTAGGTAGATCATATTGCATAAGTATTCTCATATAAATATCATGGAAATAAGTTTAATTTTTTAAAGTCCTTCAGTTCTTGAAGAGGAAAAAAACTTATATATATAAAACGTATATATATATATATATATATATATTATACCTGTCAAAAAAGGCAGAAGCTTTAATATTAGTAGTTATATTTAAGTACTTTTGTATTGAGGTGAAAAACATAACTAACAAAAGAAATACGTCTTCAAATAACGTAGTGAAGTTATACCTTTAGATATTAGTAATTGCTACGGTTCTTATGAAAAGATGGAGCACCTATTGACGAAAGGATTTGCGAAGTATTAAGGATCGGAGGAGGAAAACGTACTCCTCTATTGAGAGATGTTTTTGATTGAATGCGGTGAATCTTTGTAGGTATAGATTTGCTATATGGCTGGCCTGTTAGCTTATGTGGTAGTGGCTCTGCCTTCTAATCTAGAGGTCGCGGGTTCGATTCCCTCGTGACACAAGTATTTATATACTTTAAAAAATTATAATTACTTGTGTTGAGTCTGGTCGTTTGTATGTATAATAAGTATGTATTTACATAAGAAAAGTATATAAGTGTATTATATCCGTTATCTAGTACCCACGACACAAGCGTTTGCTTAGTGGGGCTAGATGGCGCTGTGTGCAATGTCCCGGAATATTTATTTATTTATTATTTATTTATATTTTAGTAATGATTTATTCTTTACAGTCAAGAAGCTTATTTCTTATTGATGATATTTATATACTAAGGTATCTTAAAGACACAAAATGGTGCCGCGTTTAAGCTGACACTTTTACAATACATAGTACGTGAGTATATAAAATAATAAATAAACCATAGATTGGTAAAACATTGAAGCAACCACATTAAAGAAGAATGTGTTTTTTTATAAATATTGTGATAATAACTACGAAAAAAAATAATCAAATAAATTTAATAATCTATAAAATAAATGTTAATTATTGTAATTCATATGATGAAAGTTCTCATTGATTCACAAAAACTGATAAACAGTTTTAGTCTTCCAAAATCTTTGAAAAAAATGTATTTAACTCACACAAACCCCCCTAAACTCTCAAATCTCATCGCTATCAAAAATTTAGCTCAGTTCAAGTCATTATTAAAATTCAACGTCTCTTGGCGTAGTTCCAACATGCCTAAACCAGAATTCCAGTTTAATCCTAGATGACCGTTTCGACCTCGTATAATATTCAGCTTCACACTTGACTACGTTGTAAGATTATAGCGTGCTTTGACAGACTTGGGAGCTAAACTAGTTTTAGTATAGAATGCTACCAAAATATGATTAAATTCTTGGTAGTATTCTGATCCACGTGGGTATCCCCACGAAATGATTGGTACCAATCTTGCTCGAAAATTAGAATGCTACCGAAATTTTACAATGTTAATAGCGATCGCTCTTTTTTACGTTTTTAAATGTTAGTAGATGACATTTGATAGTAGTGGTGGCGTTGTTGTTAAAAGGAATAAAAAATTAAATGTTTGCTCATTTACAAGATATTTTTGTAATTATCATTTGATAGGTAGGTACTGTTATTATATGAATCATTCATATCAAATCTTTTTATTGTTTCAAAATTTCTTGTGCTAATTAAAGGTGTCTTTAAAATATATAGATAAATTGTGTTCCTTAACGGACATCTAAAAGACGCGTGATATGAGTTAAATAAATTCACTCCTTCACACATATTAACCCAAAGCTATAAGTAATCAATTAAAACCCATCTATCAATTAAACTAATCAAACTTCACCGTCACTTCAACTTCTAATCTATTAATCCTTGTGACCGCCAAGACCCCGTTTAATATTCTGCGTTACGTTTGAGTTCCCGGATTAGCTGATAATGTATGCCGAGACATGTAGTAGGTATTGGAAATGTGGGGTTATTATGATCTTAGGAACGTGATTATTGGAGTGAGTATATACTTATAGAATGAGAGAAACAAAGCTTAAGAGTCAAGTAAGTTATACATATGTTATACTGAAAGAAGTCTGGTGATGCCACGAGCATCTACCAGTAAATATTATGGTTACAAACATAATCTATACTAATATTATAAAGCTGAAGAGTTTGTTTGTTTGTTTGTTTGAACGCGCTAATCTCAGGAACTACTGGTCCGAATTGAAAAATTATTTTTGTGTTGAAGAGACCATTTATCGAGGAAGGCTTTATAACATCACTCTGTAACTAATAGGAGCGAAGAAACAACGGAAAATGTGGAAAAAACGGGGAAAATTATTCATCTTTGAGGGTTTTCCGTTATGTGCGCTGCGAAAATGGTTCAGAAAGTCACGACTTTCTGAACCATTTTCGCAGCGCCAGCCATTTAAATTATAGCTGTTACCCACGGGTAACAGCTATAATTTATAAAGCTGAAGAGTTTGTTTGTAAAAATAAATATGATACCCAAAATAACTATTCCACGCGGACGAAGTCGCAAGCACAGCTAGTATTATCTAAAAATTAAGCGTGTTCGTTTCATTGCAGTCTGTAAAAAAGAAGATTGTTATCTTCAAATCTAACCTTTTTAGCCCATTTTGGAATCATTAACTAAACTATACACCAAGCAGCTATACTGTATTCCAATTAAATTTCCTGTACCTATTATGTTAGTAATTAATTTATCAATAATATATCTAATCGTAAAATAAAAAATATGTTATAAAATATGATGTTAACTGTATTTCATTCGTACAGCATAAAACTATTCAATACTAAAATACAAAAACCTTTCTCACCAGTTTCCGAGTTATGTCAATTGCCATCGTTTCCAACATCATTCCTTTCAAGAAACTAGATAAGAAGGAAACATTGTGACTCCTTATTTCGATATGTTTTCCCTGTTTACATTGTTTATGCCGTCAATTCTATCTTGTCTGGCAGCATTATCCCCTGTCAATATAAAATGGATTTTTTGGCTGTTGGTACAAATGGTTGATGTGAGTTGTAGCGTCCGTAGCTCAGCTAATGGAGCGAGCACGGAAAGAGGTATTCACATGCGATTACCAATGTTAAGCTACACACACGCTTACGCTTGTGTCTTGAAGCTTTGTTGTTCTCCTTCGGCAAGATGTTTTCGTCGACACGTGTTTCGCCTCTCCACGAGGCATCCTCAGGACGTGTTGACTCCTCGAGCGTCGGTCCGAAAGTGAGCTCGGCGAGCAACGACCGCTCCTTATATAATGTACTATGATGTCATACGATGTGTCATTGCCTGACCGTTACTATTCAAACTCACTAACGTAACCGTCGTTGCGTCATCGCTCGCGTGTTTACCAAATTAGGTGGTGTTTGTTCCATTACCAATGAAAGTTCGTAGCAATGGTGATGATACCAAGTTTAATGGATTTTTTGGCTGTTGGTACAAATGGTTGATGTGAGTTGTAGCGTCCGTAGCTCAGCTAATGGAGCGAGCACGGAAAGAGGTATTCACATGCGATTACCAATGTTAAGCTACACACACGTACACGTGGTCAGTTTTTGCATGGGTGACCAAAAATGGCATTTTATTTATGGACCAGATGGCACATGCAGGTCTCGGTTATTTGTGCAGTACAGCAGTCGTTAAACCGTGTCAGAGGTTCTAAGGGTTGTACATTTAAAGTTTTTGTTTATATTAAAACATTACACCTGGCTTGTGAACATCACATACAGTCACAGGTATATGATAAAAGTGTTTATAATATTATGTCAGAATAACAATTGTTGTTTCCATGTTTCATCAAAATAAATTAGTAAGCAACCTAAAATTTCAGTAATTATCTTTAAGTACATCTTACTCCATAAAACTTAATGAATACTAAATACGCTTTCAAAAACAAACAAGCTTCAAACCCAGATATCAAAGAGCCTATGAAAACATTCACATAACAACCTATCGAATAAAAACATCAAAGCTTTAGCTAATGAAAGGAATTCATACTTCGCCTCCAAATATTCCGACATTTGTTATAACTGTTACGACAGGATTTGAATTTCCCACTGGGGGTTTAGCACGGTCAACTTAGAATATGTACCTATTTAATTTTAGAAATATTACTAATATTATTTTAAAAGATCATCATTGACTTCATCCTATTGTACCTAAAAGACTGAGCACTTTCGTTACAGTATTTTTATTATATACTTACTACAATAATTATAGATTTTAATCTACTATAGCAATATTATAGTTCGCCTAGTGTGGGGCTAGTTGGCTATGTGTACAATGCACCGGAATATTTATTTTTTATTTATATTGAGAATCATTCTTAATTGTTAAATTTGTATACGAGTAAATTAATAGGCTGACGCTTGAGTCGATCTAAACTTGATCTAGTGCGCTTGCCTTGCCAAAATCAGTTCATATCAACTTGAAACCGATAAATTATGACAATGGCTGAAATTAACTCGTGAATTGCGTCCGTTCTAAGCACTTGTTCGCGGTCCGAAAACCAATTATGTTCCTGAGAACAATGGGCCACCTTTTACCAAGTGTCGGCTCTGGTTGACAAGTTATTTTGTTGTTCTCTAAATACTATACGAAATTTATAGTTTTGACAATGTAATTATTGTAGGTTCGGGTTTAACTTTATTGTTGACAAATGAATAAATCATGTAAGGATTTGCTTGTAACGTTCAGCAGTGTTGCCATGTTAATATTAAGAGATTAACTGCTACGATGCAATGAAATAGATTTTTAGACGATGTCTATTTACAAAATGTGGCAAACGCCAATTTATTCTAAAAAAATGCCCTCTGGTAGTGGGCTGGAGCACTTAGATTATCTTTAGGCTTTTCTAAAGATTTTCTAAGTGCCCCTTTTTGTAGTAGTTAGAAGTAGTATGTTTAGTTTTTCTTCCCTTGTTTTTATATTTTATTATTGTAAATAATATCTAGTTAAAATAAAAAATATATACTTATTGAAAAGTCAAAAAAAAAAAATCTAAAATAAATCTAATAATATTTATTAACAAAAATATGCTACTCTGTAAATTAACAGATATAATATACAATAATCAATTATATGTATATGACACACAGGTAGGTATACCTATAAAGACAATCTTAACATTATATAAAATGCAAAGTATGCTAATCAGATAGGTACCTGTTTTGTTCATTTACCTATACAAAAAAAATAATTACGTGCACATATTGTAAAGATACAGGCATTCCTAGTGCTGGACCTACCGCAAAGTAATACAAATAACTGTTATCAATTAAGTAAAATTCAAGTTTGTAATCCGTTTTACAAACAAATTTATTTGTATTTGTAAATTAACGAATTAATTTCAAAATCAATAGACAACTTTTACAAAAAGAAGAATAATATACCTACAAATATATAAATAATTAGTAACTCCTGTAAGATTCTATTTTCTAAGAAAACTGCAGCCTGTTTCATACCACTAGCTCGCAACATACATCAGAAGAATTTAATACGATATACGACTTAAAGCATCCCTTGGTAATTACGTCGTTCTAGATGAAATTTATGAAGTGGAATTTCTGCTTGCTGCCAGAGCTGGGGATCTACTATGGAATTAAGAGCTGTGATAATAATAAGCTATTCTTTCTATGTCGTGTTTTTTTATATCAAAGTTAGTTTACTAATAAAATGTACACCAAAACGCCTCAATGATATTTGTTGTTTAGTGTGACATTTTTGCCGTATGTCTGAAGCGAATACTCCAGTACTTTGGGCATACGCACGGAAACCAGCGGACAATCTGGGGAAGCTCATAGTGACCGGAAAAATGGCAGGAACAAGATCAAGAGGTCGAAGCCCAACTAGATGGTCCCATCAAATGGCTCAACATATTGGCTTAAAAGCAAGTATAGCCATACATGAAGCCACGGATCAACATAAATGGCGATTATTGGTCCACCATGTGGGTCGGGACCATCACGATGCTCAGCAGTGAGCAAGCGACTAAAGGAAGGAAGGTGACATTTTTATCTACAATGCTGTTTTTCCAATAATAAATAGAATCATTCCTTTATAGATAAAAATGTATGGTCATGGACACAAATAATGGATTCCCTGTAACATGTGGTAACCATTCGAGTATCATTGAGTCCTGTTAACACGAAATGTATTTGATGTGCCCTCGAATCGCGAATGTGTTCGAAGTAAGTTTAGGTTAGTAAGCCAATTTAGTATCTGATTATATATTCTGCGATCTACATGGCTATGGAGATTCTATTTCTTAAGATGTAATTTTTTTATATATCAGTTTCATAGTAGACCTGTAGACTTGATGTACGGAAGACAAAGCCGGTGGTCCGCTGTCGGCAAATTGGATTCCACAATTCTGTGCCGCTTCGGAAAACCTCGATGTTATTATTAAATTTTTAGAGGGAGTTTATACCTTTTGAGTTTCACAGGATCCTGCGGGAGAATGTTCTGTTTCAATATGCAACTGGATAGCCGTAGTTGCAAAGTTAAGGTAGAACTTGAGCTTGTTTGGTTTCATATCGCCTGCTCCGTTAGCTTAGTTGGTAGTGGGTCTGCCTCCTAATCTGGGGTGCGGGTTCGATTCCCGCATTACACAAGTAATTATGAATATTAAAATTTGTAATTACTTGTGTTGAGTCTGGTCGTTTCTATGTATAATAAGTATGTATTTACAGAAGAAAAGTATATAAGTATGTATTATATCCGTTATTTAGTACCCATGATACAAGCTTAAGCTTAGTATGGAGGCCCTGTGTGATATGTCCTGAAATATATTTTATTTATTAATATTTATATTAGTTGCCAGTTTTTTAAACTACAAGCTGAAATAAACGCTTTCTTATTTAGGTACTTTTTATGTTAATGTACAAAATGTAAAATAAAACATAACGGGCGTGGTTAAAAAAGTAACTTGCCCTTTTTATTGTAGTAGTATTTATTTTCTTTGCAAGGACTTGATGCATTCACAACTATTATTCAAATCTATACTAATATTATAAAGCTGAAGAGTTTGTTTGTTTGTTTGTTTGTTTGAACGCGCTAATCTCAGGAACTACTGGTCCGAATTGAAAAAATATTTTTGTGTTGGATAGACCATTTATCGAGGAAGGCTTTAGGCTATATAACATACTTACGCTTCAACTAATAGGAGCGAAGAAAAACTAGAAAATGTGGAAAAAACGGGGAAAATTATTCATCTTTGAAGGCTTTCGTTGCGTGCGCTGCGAAAACGGTTCAAGATATCAAAAAATTTGTATGAAAGAAATATTCCTCTTAAAATGATCTAACAAATTATCCCAAACAGTACATGTCTATCTTTTAAGGTTAACTCACTAAACCGTTTTTATGGTATAACTATTCCATGCGGACGAAGTCACGCGCACCAGCTAGTCAGTTATATACTCCATCTTATCTAGGAATCTAACTGATGGATTTAGTAATAAAATATGTGAAACTTTTCTTATTTGAGTTTGAGTTTCCGTGTAGAACAGGCAAACCTCTAGTCTGTAGAAAGTCCAATATTTTCTCAAGCAGGTAATCCTTCCATCCGATAAATGTATTCTCATAATACGATGTTATTTGAGTATAAGTGTATGGAGTACTTTTACCACAGCAACGCCTATTTATTTTGTTACATGCACTTTTTGTCAGGTTGCTCATCTCTTTCTATAGGCGTTGAAGCGATTTTGTTTATTTGCAAAATTAGAGCTTCTTTTGAATCCGTGGGTCGGATGACACGTTGAAATGTAGATCCCAGCAGATGTCAGAGGCCCTTAGGGTGGCTTAACACACTCTTGACTCCTGAGGTGGCCACTCTCATTCGATAAGAAGAAGACTTTCCGTCAGGTTGCAATTTTTTTTTCTGTAGGGGTTGAAGCGTTTTTGTTACTTGGCTATCCACGACTAGGCACGGCATCCTTTAAATCTAGGAACCTAAAATGATCTTTTATTAAAGTGAGCTGTAGTCCTTACCTTATCTAATTCCTGTATAAAACAAGCAAGCCTCCGTAGAAAGTCCAATATTTCCCCAAGCAAGTAATCTTTTCGTCCGATAAATGCATTCACATAAGTAATACGATGTTATTTCAGTATAAGTGTGTGGAGCACTTTGACCGCGGAACCGCGGCCAGCCCCATCTCGTCCCACAAAAGAAGTGTTTGCCCTACTAAAGAGCTTTTGCATTTTTTACACTGAGGACTTGGGATGAGCTCAGTGTTCTTCCGTTTTGCAGAAATTATATTAATTATTATAAATACTATTATACAGTTTATAAGACTGTTTGGCAAGCATATAGTTCCATCAAAACAAAGGTTTTATTAGTTTATTGTGTGTTTTGCATATGAAAGTATTCTCTTTTCAAATTTATTTTATTTGCACCTAAATCTTATATTTGGAATAAACATAATTAATATGCATTATTCCTTTGATGTTAGTAAGTAATTCAAAATAAACTTTTCCTTAAACCATTTCACACATGAAATGAAAATTTAGGTAGCAATTAATGTCAGGTTTAAGACTTAGCCTTAAAATAAAATATTTTTTCCTAAAAAACATGCACTAAAACACAAGCTAAGACGCTTTCTATCACAACTCTAAGTTAATCACATTTTATGTTAAAACCAACACAAAAACCACAAGTTCCCATCACTAAATCTCTCATCATAGCAATGGCTATTTACGTGAAGTGGCACCTTCATCCTTTCTAATATTTTTTTAATTCTTATTCAAGTTTCATGAATACGCTAGTAGATAGCTTTTAAATTTTTACCTGACACAGGAAGCAACTTTGTTTTTGTGGGCTTTCAAGGCAAGTTTTCCTCAAAAAGTCTATGTTGATAAATCATTAACTCCCTCCTGAGGTCAAACTGAGTGTATTCAATTTAATTTTGTTAGATAGTCCATAGTTTTTAATTTAGATTACACATCATATATTTTTTAATAGAAAAGGCTATAAATTGGTAATAATATACTTATGCACTGATGCAATGGCCGTTAATTTTTAACGGCCAGTCTCATATAAACAAATGTTGTTTGTAACATTTAAACTTGTATTCAAATTTAAGACCTAAATCTAAGATCCTACCAATTAGGACTTATCTACGAGTAAAAACAGATTTATTATAATACACAGCCATAATTCAGTACTCAGTAGTTGACAAAGGAAAATTAAAGCACAGTAATACATACCTATGTATAAATACTAACAACCTATATATAGAGCTATATTAGTTCGAATTGGACTAGGGTGCACGTGCAAATAATTGTTGGTAATTTCAAACTATTCCATAAATTCAGTCAAGATTTGGAAGTGTATTTCATTTGTTTCACACTAATACTTATTATAAACGCAAACGTGTGTGTAGGTGTGTGTTTGTTTCTTCTTCTGGATCACCTTTTATACCAGCTTAACATGGAAGCACCAAGGGGCGTCGCTAATCTATCTAAACATAAAATGAAGCTGAAGGAGGTCAAATATCTAAACATAGGAGATTTTGAAAAAATAATGTTCGCGTAAGATTAGTTATATCCATAGAACCCGTTTCAGCAGTTTTTAGATATTTTGTCTGTTTATTTAAATGTTCATAATGCAAAGCGGCTAAACGGATCATCATGAATTTTATTATAAATAAAATAATAAATAAATAAATATTCCGGGACATTGCACACAGCGCCATCTAGCCCCACACTAATCAAACGCTTGTGGGTACTAAATTATGTTGGTAGTATGAGGTCTTAGAAGTGTCACAGGCTACTTTTGTCTCAATATAATGCGAGCGAAGCCGCATTCGTCCACTAGTGTTAAATATATTATCATGATTTACAGCCAGTTTCGCTTACATACTGCTGGGCATAGTTCTCTCCCGTCTTGTCTAGGCAGGGTCTATTACCGATGTACCTATTTTGCTACTGAAAATCGTCACATTTTATTTAAGTATAATATAACAAACAACATATGTGTTTTTCCTTAACCAGAATCCTTGAATTACTACTACCTACACAAAACATGAGAACAATTTTACTCATAATTAATCAATTAGTTGGATTAAGATCATCCCCTTTTTATGACATCGGTTTTAAATGGCACCGCTGTAACAAGGTGTGGCGTTCGTCGCGCCACCTCTAAACTCACGGACCCACGCGCATGAGCGGGGAGAGGGCGCGGGGTAACGCCGCGCTTCGAATATCACGCGACATGCGGTCGCGCACACCAGTTGGTTCGAGTCGGTCCGAGACCTACACATAATTCTCCCGCTCCCGTATTGCGCCAACGCACTCGCGGAAATGTTTAACGTAGCTTTCTAAGCTAATATAAGTCTTTAAGTCTTGTATAATAATGGAGACGTTTTGTGTTGTGTACCTACCTACCTAGTGAATAAAAGAATGTTGTGACTTTACCAGTGACTTTTATTACTACACCGCAAGGCGTCCCAAAAATCGAACCCCGGTCCCCGCCTTACCCACCGACCCGCCAGCTAAATACGTCACCCGATCCGGACGTCGCGTCCGCTTCAAACTTCCGGTTGATGTGTGATATATTGTAATATGTATATAACTTAGTTAAGGTCGGTTAATGTAAGTTCGGTTGTTTGTTCTACGTATTATATAACTTAGGTAAGCTTGATTTTGTTTGTGTAATAAGATATAACTTAGTTAAGATCGGTTTTTGTAATACGTATATTATACCTCACTTAAAGCTCGGTTTAGCTTTCTCCGTGGGGGGGTGGTGTGGCGTTCGTCGCGCCACCTCTAAACTCACAGACCAACGCGCATGAGCGGGGAGAGGGCGCGGGGTAACGCCGCGCTTCGAATATCACGCGACATGCGGTCGCGCACACCAGTTGGTTCGAGTCGGTCCGAGACCTACACATATTCTCCCGCTCCCGTATTGCGCCAACGCACTCGCGGAAATGTTTAACGTAGCTTTCTAAGCTAATATAAGTCTTTAAGTCTTGTATAATAATGGAGACGTTTTGTGTTGTGTACCTACCTACCTAGTGAATAAAAGAATGTTGTGACTTTACCAGTGACTTTTATTACTACACCGCAAGGCGTCCCAAAAAGTTATGAAAGAAAAGAAAGAAAGAAAACATTTATTGTGGCAGATATTGCAGGGAAACAAACACAAGTAAGTACATAATAAACAAACTAACATGAAATCTGCCACAACACAGCCCGTGCAAAGTTGTCACTATTTATGTTTTTATTTTAACACTTGCTATACTACAAAAAAACCATTTACAGTTAAGTGCACAAGCACTCTCACCATGAAATAATTAGCTAACTCAATTAATTTTGATTAGGTATCTTAATTAGACACAGTTTAGTATCGGGATGATGTATCAGCCGTCTATAATTATTAGTTTCAATTTGATAAAGCTTCGTGGTTTTGGATTAAATCAAAGCCTTTATTGGATACATTTTATAGGATTAGTTCTGTTATTCATTGGCAACAGTATATGCATTCTATAATGTTATGGTTCTGTACGTTGATTTATTTACGTAATACATTCAAAATTGACGTAGGTACATTATTAAAATATAGGTTGATGGATAATTTAAAATTAACTAGCGGTGCCCTGCAGGATTACCCAAGCAAATTTATTATAAAAAATACTGAAACGTTAATGCCTGGTATTATCTATCTTCATACTTGTAAGATAACCCTTAATTTACAGGGATAAATTAAACACCAGCTTCATTATTTCACTTCAAATATAATAATTCATCTTTACTTATTACTCTAAATCACAATCGTGCATCTGACTTAAATTCCTAGCTCACAATCTATTGAAAACACTCTTTCGAGCTCCAACGGCCGACTAACCCCGTCGCAGTCACGTGGTCGTCTGCCAGTCCCCGAGGGGAGCTGGTAGGACCTCTACGAGATAAATCTCTTTCGAGGGGCTGGGCTCCGGGGCACACTGACCCCGGGGAAGTTCACAGTTCACGTCGAGTCGCTCTGTCCGGCGGCGTACCAGCAACGGTCGGCGTTGTTCGACGTGATGAGGCGATGTGCCTGTCGCTGCGGCGCTTTTCTATAGCGCCGGGACGACAGGCGGTGGTTCCTGGAGGTGGTGAAGGCGCGTCGACCTCCCGCTCGGGAGCAGCAGCACGACGAACGGCGCACGCAACCTCACGGGAGGGAGCGGCTATTGCAGCGCGACGACTCAACAGGAACTAAACCCCGTCGCGGGTCTCTCTCCTGCCCTGCCTTTATACAACTATAAATACCCCCACCTCTATGTCATCGCCACACTCACCGTTTTGCTAGTCTTTGAGAATCAAATACACAACCATCTTCATGACACTTTAATATTATTGTGAGCGATGACTAAAGCTGGTATTCGCAGCATGGCAGATAATTTATAAAAAACAATTACAGTATTGAAAAACTAGATCCATTTAAAAATAACCTTACATACTTAATACTCATCCGAATCACTTCAGTCGTTTGAACGTAAAAAAGGATCAATATTACATTCACATACTTGCGCTTTTATTGATTATGCTTAGTGTGATATTAACATTCAGAACCAAGTTCTAAGTTGTTATCATATTGTCATCATTATAATTATCTCACAAAAAGGTTTCGAATACTAGAATCAATCAATTTTTTACAGACAAATCATGCTTGCTATATCTCAAAAAATACTCCCATAAAACCGGAAAGAAGAAAAGTGCAAGCTTCTTACAGAGCCAGGTAGCGAATGGCGAAAAGAGCTGAAAATTGCAATATATCGTCGAACAGGAAACCGCTGTCGCAGCATGAACTCGGTGTAACTGGCTGACAAATCGGGCAGAGATGCATTTAGGAACTAGGACGGTTAACTGCTGACTACCTAAATTTTGTTTTATATTTTAATATTAAAAAATTCATTAACTTCTACTACAAGCAAAGTTAAGCTCAAGGTGTTTTCTACGTTTTTGCGGAAACTAAAATATATTTTTTTATGTACTCTTTATGTATAATTGTAATTGTATTTAAATATAAACTGTCTGTTCTTGCATATTTTGGTACAAAATATATTTCTCAACAACGTTATTGAAACGCTTTCGGATACACTGATTGCTGGTATTTTCCATCAGGATGCTTACTATTTTCCTTACTTTTTTAGTTTCGTCTCGTTTCTTTTACCTGTTTCAAAAAGTTTTAGACAAATTGACTAAACTCATTATCAAATGTTTTTTTTATATTATGTTCATATCTTAACCATGACATACTTACTTGAAAAAACCCTTCATTACATGCGAAATTTTAGCAATATAATCAAACGTACCCACATCCTAATCTACAGTGGAGTCAAATCTCAGACGTTAAAAAATATTCCTCATTCCACCACAGTTTGGTAGCAGCTACACCCTGCTTTTGTATACCAAATGAGCTCCAATTTTATTCTAAACAAAGCTCCTGGATTTGTTCGAGCGTTATTTCAGAGCTTCTCAGCTCTCTGAATGCAACCAGCACTAATTTTAATGGATTCTGTCCAAACAAATGTATGATACTGAGCTAAGTCACGCACAGACTTACATTTGTGCTTCTTATAGGATTGTATATACATATTTAATTACTACTGGACGCCCGCGGCTACTCTCGCAATATTCGTGATAAAAAGCAGCCTATGACACTTCTAAGACATCATAATATCTACATACTAAAAATCATAATGATCCGTTTAGCTGCCTTTGCCTTATGAGCATTTAAATAAACAGACAAACAGAAATTTGTTATGGATTTAAAGTATACTCAAAATATCTGTTTTTCTCATAAATATCTTATATTATGTTCAGATTTTGACGCTCTTTAGCTTTATTATATGTATAGATAGATATGCAAAGTACATTAATATGTTTACTTCTGTGAGTTCTATGTGAGTTAGTTTAGTTTGTGTAACCATAATAAGGATAAATTAATAAGCCTTAGCACCAGCTACACTACAGCTACTAAAAGAATCACTTGTAAACAGCTAATTACCAAATTAGCTGATTACAAGTGATTCTTTTGTAAATAAATAATACTCACTGGTAATAATTTTATGCACTCCATGCTATACTTTCCATTTTTAACGGTTTTAAAAAGTACTTACTCTACTACTCACTGAAACATTGCATAATTTATGTACACTCACACAAATAATAATAACACAAACAACCCAAACAATATTGAATATTCAATCGCCCTTCTAAATCATTTGCCAACTTCACGTTTAATAACTTCCAATAGGTTTTCAATAAATTATGTCGACCACTTTATTAAGAGCCATCAACCCCTGACCCTATAAATGGACCTTCATACATCATTAGGGTCCAGTTATATTGTGAGAAATCGATAAGCTAAGGACGAGTTAGAGATTAATTGATATGGAGTGTGACTTTAATTAACATCGTTTTTATACAGTTGCGTTTTTTTCCTCCTCTTTTTCATGTCGTTTTTCTCAGGTCAGAGGGATAAAAATTAAGCATGTATTTCATTACCGATCGGTATATAGTTTTTAAAAGCAATTAAAAACTTGCAGTTTCGCTGATCCCAAACGTTTTGCCTAATCTTAATGGAAAATCTAATAAAAAATCGAGTAGCAATTTCATTAAGCCCTTTGCTTTTTAGTTTGTTAGCGAATTGTACCTACTTTTAAGCTTTTATCGCGTTTTAACCTTTTTCATATTTGATCAAGCAGATTACTAACTTTTGTTTTTACTCACATATAATATGTTTTTATCCATAAAGGGGCTGATAAAATTAAAGCTAAGCATAATAACCTATCTGGCTCATAAATGTAATTTTTTTAACTTAAATAAAAATGACACTATTCTATCAATTTATCATAATTTTAAAAGCATAAAACTTACTTTATTTTGGTTTTATTTCCAGTTCAATATTGTAACATTGCAAAAAAAGTTATTTAAAAACCCTATGATATGGCAATTTTCTGTTTGAGATTCTTTTAATTTCCCAAGGCGTTGGCGTAATCGTTCCAAACAATTCAACAAAGAATTTAAACCTTCTAAAAAGCCTGGAAGTATTACACACTATCTACCTCTTTAGAGCGGTGTGGTGTTTTCCAAATGAGCTATTTCCTTCGGCCATTCTACTCTATCTTTTAAAAAGGTCGAGACACTGCCGGAGGTATCTCTGCGTGAATTTATTGCTAGTGTTTGAATTGTAAAAGTTTTTTAAGAAACCAGTGGTTGCCAAGCACTCGCCTATACTTCTGTATTTTGAGGTTATATTGAGATGAAACTTGTAAAATCTAAATGATATTATACATATGATAATCTAAGTCTAACGCTTACCAGATCTTATTCCACTTACCATATCGAAAAACAATGATCCGTTGTCGTTTTACATTCTACGTCGGATCGCAATGTGAAAGCGAATAATTACACGCTAAGATATTATACAAACTGTGGCTTTGATATAATAGCATGTTTTTTTAATCAATTTAAATCATAAGCCCAGCATTATCACCACATAATGTATTCGTCTTTACGAGACCTAAGACCTAGTAATTAGTTTTTTTTTATATATTTAAGTATTGAATCTTGAACATGAATAATTATTTAGGTAGATATTAAGATGTGGCAATACTATGTGCTTGAAATAACGTTTATTGTTAGTACGGGTTCATTGGTGACTACATAAAAATTAAGCTCTCAGGTAAATGTAGTTTTTTATGTTGGAAATTTTGTTGAAAACTGTGTTACTACATAAGATATTTCTTACTGCCTCCACCACAGAATACATCCTCCACTCCGTTCGGTCAACTACTGACGACGGTAAACTCCGGTAAAGTAATCTCTCTTTTAAGGTAAACTTTCGATGATGCTATAACGGTCAGCTATGATTAATGGGTGCATCAACAGAGGGCGCTAGTGAGCCGGTTCACTTTCTTTCGATAGTGATAAATTACTTCCTCACAGCGCTATCGGGTAAACGTTTATTGCGAAAATGATTAGTCATTTTTGAGATGATCTTCTAAAAGTTTGGTAAATGGCAACTACATTATTATTTTCTGGGTTCTTTAATTTGCTTTCACGAAGCAACAAACTTATATTTTATATCGATTTTCATACATCAACTATATCTGAAGTGATAGACAGACTTACAATTTTTTTATCACAAAAACTCAAAGCTGCTGGCAATTCCTAGACAGTAATATATAATAATAATATTAATAAATCCTTTATTGTTTAAACTTACGTGTTACGTACATGATTGCATAGGTATAAGACAATAACAATGTTTATGCACTACGTTGGTAGGTGAACTAAGCCCTGTACTAGGTATCACAAAGGATCATGTGATACAGGGCTATAGTAAAAAAGTATACATGTGAATGGCATAGAAAGATAGACATGTCACATATATTTATATTGAATTATATGACTACGAGTACCACGTTATTTCGAAATAAAAACTTCAGTAATTTTTGTACTCATACATATGCTACCTACTACTATATCAAAAGACTACAGAAGACTACAATCCGTCTACCTACTGCACTTAAAAGTAAAGTAATCACTCTAAAGTACTCCAATATCAGAGCGACAAAATCTGAAGTGTGCAAATCTGAGAGAAACGTCACTAGGAGCCTGCGACGGGTACACAAAAGGACAACATCTGTCGTTAAGTCCGATGATAAATTGCAATGTCATGGTATCGCTTGCTGTGGCACGGGAATTAGAACCCTATTTTCTTTGAGACAAGTTTCAGGTTAGAATGTTAAAATGGTGAAAAGGTGTTCTATTTTACAGCAGTATGGACAGCGAGTGCCTGTAAATCTACTTTTATGTAAAATAAATTTAAGGAATTGTAGAGACTTATGCAATTTAATGACATTGAAATCTGATTGATTAATATGCGTAACACCTATCTTCTTTTCTTAAGATAGTCATAGTCATAGTAGTTTATTAATATCAGATTTTTGATACACGTCACAGAAATACAAGTAAAAAATAATCAATTAAAATAAAAGTACAATAAAATACAATAATTATTGCAAAACAAAAAAAAAAAAAAAAATATTGTACAATTCAATTCAAAAAAATTCATACTACATAGATAGTAGAGGGTAAATTTACATAAAAGTACATTTGTTATATGTATTTTATACCACCTTCATTTTCATGAAGTCATCAAAATTATAAAATGCCTGCTCGATAAGCCAACACTTTAGTTTTCTTTTATAGATAGATCTGGAGGGCGCGTCCCTTATCTCAAGCGGCAGTCGGTTGTAGACGTGCGGCGCGGTCGCATACATGAGTCGAGTCGTCTTCGCAAGCCGGCAGCGCGTGACACACAGACGTCGCGCGTGGCGAACGTCACCCGGACGGTTATCGCCGATGTGCGAATAATCATCTATATGATCCCACGCATACAGTGCTGATTGCTGATTGATTGATGAGTGCTGCAGATGACCATTGATTGACTTAGTTTTAATATCTTAATTTATGCCAGATTACTTCTTCTTCTTATTGAATGAGAGTAGCCAAATCTGGTGTCGAGAGTTTATCAAGCCACCCTAAGGTCTTCTGACATGGCTTAACGAATGCCGTACTAGACAGTTACAGCCGGGACCTACAATTTAACGTGTCACCCACGGAAGCGCCCAGTATGGAGTGCCACTTTTCGGTCACCCATCCAAGGACTGACCGCGTCGACCTTTACTTAACATGCTAGACTAGAACTCGTCTGATATGAAATCAATGTTGCAAGTTCAGTTTATTAGCTCCCCTGCCAAAAGAAAACCGTGTGTTAGCATAGAAGTAAAATGTTCTTTCTTGCATTATAATAAAATGTTTTTTGTTCGTTTTATGAATCTAACTGCCTGAAAATACTGGGAAGTTTATAGTATCATACTGTTTCTATATTTTCCTTAGCCCTCTTGTTTCGGTAGTGCTTTTGATAGTGAATATGTGCAGAATCCTCCCCTTTGGTTCAAGCCCTGAGGCTCCGACTACATGTTGCAAAGTCAAAAATTATTTGCATTTCTATTTTTAGCTTCACAGTAATACCTTTGTGCAATTTTACACGAGATACCGTTGTTTTAGACGAGAATGGATTAGTTTCTGATATGGTTTCTTTGATAGTGTAGTGTACTCGTATAATTTTTTTCTGCATTTGCTATGTAGGTATACCACACGGTTATCAAGTATGGATTGCTTTTAGCCATTTTACAAGCAAATATAAAATATTAGAATAGACACATCACACAACGACACAAATTTGCAGCCACTTACAACCTTTGAAAACATTATAAAATGTTTTCCTTATATTGTTCGGTAATCTACATCATTAATAATGTAAAATTTTAATGACGTATGTTAAAAAAAAGCACACCCTTCAGAAATAAAACGACAATTAAATCACTAATAACTCCCCACAATTTTCTCATAAACTAGCGACAATCCCTTACAATTGCAAGCCTAATAATCCGTGAGATCGTCCTCTGTCAAAACACCCCGACCGTCACCAAAAGCAAACGTTTGAACAGCCGATACTTGTTGAAACAGGCCTCGACCACTCTTTCTCATGCAAATGCGACTTAATACCTCGGAAACGCCACCGAAGCCAGCGTAACTTGACCTGTGCACTTTTGCCTAACAGCCGGAAATCCTGTAAAAGATACATCGTTTCAGAGACCTATCAATAATGGCTGGTCTGGCGTGCATCCGGGGCTAAGCTGATTTTCACGGGTGATAATCTGTGACTATGTTTTGTCTGGACCTAATATAGACGTGTTATGGTTACAGCAAGTTAGCAAGTGTGCTCTAGGCGTTGGTATTCTTTTTTTTCGTTTTTCGAGAAAATAGATGTACAGATATTGTAACAGATCATTGGAATTTCGTTTTTTGTTAATGCCGTTAACTTTACGTTTGTGCTTGTTAAAACGAACATGAAACTGAAATTTGTGGCAAACAGTTCGTAGAATGTGATGTAGCATCTTAGTAAATTATATGAATTGTTACAATAGTTTAAGACAAGTTACGCCAAAACTCATGCTATGTAGTTTTAATGAGTTATAATTAGATCTTTGTCATTACCGATTATGGCGAGTTGTATATGTTTTCCCGTATTCCATCATGATGTCATAGTTTTGTTCACAATACACAGCACACCACCAAAGCTAAAATAACTATAAGTTTAATTTTATTTCAATGTAATTTTAATTAGTAATTTTTTTGACGAGACATGACTGATTCCAACACCTATTATCATTGTAATAAGTTAGTTGTAATTCTATATGTCAATAAAATCTATCTATCTATCTATCTATCTATCTATCATATCGGCTGGCATTTATCGATGGCTGTGAAAGGGTACGCCGATACTTAAGTGCTTACGGCCACATACTCGTATACTATGCTAGTTTCGTGTACAGTCAGGGTATAAAGTAAGTTCGTATAAGAGTGGCCATCTCTAGAGTCAGGACTTGGAGAAAGGCTCTTGTCATGAAAAATATCATTTTTGTATTTTTTCACTATGGCAGTGATGAACTCGTGTCTTATTTTACCATAGGGTTTAGTCTTATGATAAACTACTAGGTTGTTTAAGAACTGTTTAGCTCAAATCTTTATTTGAAATAGTTTCCATAAATACAAAAAGAAGTACTGTGGGTAGTTGGACCGATGCTGTTTGTGTCAAGATTGATTACATTTTGTAGCCGTATCAAGTATGTATATTGCAACTTAATTATTTAACATTATTTTAAGCACCTTTGAAACTTATACCTAAACGAGCTGGCTTTTTTTACACACGACATATGTTTATGCAAAACAAATTACAAAAGAGTTGGTGAGTAAAATCTTTCAAAACTTCTTTCACCATCTCTACTAACAGTGTGTCCTCAGAGTCTCGACTATGTATACTGTATGTATGAGCATTTGATGGACTTATCGATGTTTACATTGTAGCAGGACCGATCACTCCCGGGAAAATATTAGACCAAGAGTTACATGGTTTATATATTATACTAGCTGGTGCCCGCGACTTCGTCCGCGTAGAATAGTTATTACCATAAAAACGGTTCTAGTGAGTTAACCTTAAAAGATAGACATATATTGTTGAAGACATTTTGTTAGATTATTTTAAGAAAAATAATTCTTTCACACATATTTTTGTGATATCTTGAACCGTTTTCGCAGCGCACGCAACGGAAGCCCTCAAAGATGAAACCCCGTTTTTTTCCACATTTTCCATTATTTCTTCGCTACTATTAGTAGCAGCGTGATGTTATATAGCCTAAAGCCTTCCTTGATAAATGGTCTATTAAACACAAAAATATTGTTTCAATTCGCACTAGTAGTTCCTGAGATTAGCGCGTTCAAACAAACAAACAAACTTGTTCGATGCGCTTACGCAACTTACGTAAGCGAATAGTTCCAACGGAAGCTACTAGATGGCGCTCTAACGCAACCGACGCTTTTCTGCATCGCGGTATAAAGATTTTTTGACCATCTTAGAGTTTTCGCTGGCTTGTTAGTTTTATTTGAGTTTAACGGTTGGTACGAAATATAAACATTTCGGGTTTTAGTTTCGCTCGTTAGGACCAAACGCCGCGTTCTTCATTGGTCCTTTGAGCCGGAATTCCGCAAAGTAACGCGTTCGCGAGTGTTCCGAGTTACAAAAGTGCGCGCGTGTGAGTCCCAACGAGGATAGTGAGTGACAGTGACAGTGATAAAAGTGACAGTGACATTTGGATTACAGTGACAAAGTGACATGGACTTTGGTAACCGTGAGTAATAGACTTAAGAAAGAATAAAGTGCAGTGTAAATTGTAAAAGACTTTGGTAAAAAATTGTTTCTAAAAGACTTTGATTTAAATAGTGTAAAAGACTTTGGTAAAAATTGTTTCTAAAAGACTTTGAAATAAATTGTGTTTAAAAGACTTGGTGTAAATTTGTGTAAAAAGACTTATAATGAATATTGTGTAAAAGACAAAATAATTTGAACTATTTATCATGGACTTAGAATATTCGAAATAGATCATTACAAACTTTGGTGAAGTGTTAAAATACTTAAAGTTGCGCCTTAATTATGGAGGAACAAGAAGAGTTACTTCGACAAGTTAAGGCGGCGCTAACAAACTTTAAAAAGACGCCGAAAGCTCGATTAGATAAAACATATATCGAAGTAAAGTTGAAATTATTGGAAGGATTGTGGGACAACTTTCTGAAAAACCATATGAATCTTATAAAGCTACCAAGTTATATGAGTGGAGACTACTATGAAAGCTGCGAAGAAGCATACACTCTAGGCAAATGTGAAATGTTAAACCTCTTAGAACAGTTTGCCCCAGCAACGTCGTTACCTGTGGCATCCACATCAGGGCAAGCAATTGTAGCTCACTCTCAAACAGATATTAAGTTGCCACGTATAAATATACCCACTTTTTCCGGAAAATATGAAGAATGGATCTCGTTCAATGATCTCTTTACGTCACTCATACACACCAATAAGTCATTATCCAATGTACAAAAATTGCATTATTTGAAGTCAACATTGAGTGGAGAAGCGGAAGCGCTTCTCAGACACATAGCAATAACAGATGCAAACTATGAAGAAGCGTGGACCACATTAAGAAAGAGATACAGCAATAAGCGATTCATAGTAAACGCCTTTTTTAAGAAGTTGTTGAGCCAAAAAACCATTACAGGCGAGTCCTCTCAGGCAATTAAATGCATTTTAGACACTACCAATGAATGCCTGAACGGCTTGAAAAATCTAGGGATTGCGGCATATGCCTGGGATCCTATGCTGGTTTATATCACGGTTATGAAACTGGACCAAGAGACGGTGCGCTTATGGGAGCAACATATCGGGCTCAGTGATGATAGCAGTGAGTTGCCAACATATAAACAGCTGTGTGTCTTTCTTGAATCCCGTTTTCGTATGCTGGAGGTGCTAGAATCAACCAAGACAGGCCAGAGGTCGAGAAATGTTGTCAGACAGGTCGCTTTTTACCAAACAAACACAGGCAACGCATATTGTAGTTTTTGCAAAGGAGGTCACCTGATATATCACTGCAAGGAATTCATAAATATTCCGGTTATACATAGAAAGAAGTTCCTTGAAAAGAACGCCTTGTGCTTCAACTGTTTAACACCAAATCACACGGTGTATAACTGCAAGCATAAAACATCTTGCAAACGATGTGGAAAAAGGCATCACTCACTAATTCACCCCGAAAACCGAGACATCGAGAGAGTTTCAGAGCGAGCTGAACCTCCTAGTCAACTCCGAGACGATACACAAGTAGCCAAAACACCAGTCGATCATCACGTAGTTAGCCATTTCGCGGACATAGATCTTCCTAAAAAGGTGCTGCTGGCCACAGCCTTACTGAAGATATTTTCACATGGCGCTGCTTTTATACTGAGAGCATTGATAGACATCGGTTCCCAAGGTTCATTTATTACGGAGTCCGCTACTCAGCTCCTTGGGTTAAAGAAAATACCGGTCAATTGCTTAATAAACCGACTGGACGAGAATGGACAACGCCTGCGCTCCAAACATGCAGTAGTATTCAAGATACAATCAAAAAGTGACTCAAGTGTCGACTTTCCTGTTGCCGCTTGCGTACTCAAGTCACTTACGAAGAAACTACCAACCGAAGAAGTGTACAACAAAGACTGGCCTCATCTGCGCCACCTAGAATTTGCCGATCCAGAGTTCAACAAACCTGCTAAGATCGATGTACTGTTAGGCGCAGAAGTCTTCGATGAAATCATTATTGATGGATTGAAGAAGGGCCCCCGAGGATCTCCTATAGCACTCAACACTCACCTCGGGTGGATCGTATTAGGCAAGACAAACAACACTTGGGCGTTGAACGGCTACACAATCACTTTTAGCATGCACAGTTTCATTGAAGACGAACTTCAAAAATTCTGGGAGATAGAAGAGGGTGCAGCTAAAAGACACATAACAGAAGAAGAAGAGCTTTGTGAGAAACATTTCGATGACACACACAAAAGACAAGAAGATGGAAGATATGCAGTGGCTTTGCCATTTAAACAGGAGAATCCACCTTGTCAGTACGGCCACTCAAGAGAAGTTGCAAAAGCAAGATGGTTGCAAATGGAAAAACGTTTGAACCAAGATGCGTGGTTGAAGAATGAATACATGCAAGTGATGAAAGAATACCTCGACTTACAGCACATGCGAGAAATAAAAGACCAAGAGGAAAGATTGAACCCAACTGCCGTGTACTTACCACACCACGCTGTTGTACGAACGGATAAATCCACAACCAAGGTCAGAGTGGTATTTGACGCGAGCTGTAAATACAAAAATCAGGTATCTCTTAACGATGACCTTAGGATCGGACCACGACTGCAACAAGATTTGAGACACATAATATTGAGGTGGCGACTACACGAAGTGGCGCTAGTGGCTGATATCATAAAGATGTATCGGCAAATCATTGTTATGCAAACAGACTTCCAACGAGTACTTTGGCGTGAAAACCAAAACGAAGAACTGCGGGACTTCCAAATGAATCGAGTGACCTTTGGTACAGCCTGTGCACCTTACCTGGCTACCAAGGTCTTACAACAGTTGGCCAACGATGAGATGAAAGAGCATCCAGTAGCAGCACAGATTGCTTTGACAGATTTTTACATGGATGATTTGCTAACCGGGGCTGACAGTTATGAAGAAGGAGTCTTGATCTACACTGAAATGACTGCGCTTCTAAAATCTGGAGGATTCGAGCTTCAAAAATGGAATAGCAACGACGCAGATCTCTTGAAGTTAATACACGGAACAGACAACACCTACAAGGATTTGAATTTGGACACGACGACAAAAACACTCGGCATAGCCTGGAACAACATGAAAGACGAGTTTCAATACTGCATACAACTTAGCGAAACCACAGTTGTGACAAAGCGGACTATAGCAAGCGAAGTATCCAAACTTTTCGATCCTATGGGATGGCTGGCACCTACCATCATCATTGGCAAGGTGTTCTTACAAAAATTGTGGCTTTCAGGAGTATCCTGGGACCAAGAAATATCTGAGAAATTGAAGAACGATTGGCTGCAATACCGGTCCGAGCTGCCTCTCCTATCTGAAATCAAATTGAAAAGATGGTTACACACAAATAAAAAGAACACAACACTTGAACTGCATGGTTTCTCGGACGCCAGCACTATGGCTTATGCAGCAGTTGTATACTCACGAGTAACAGATGTCTATGGGGAGATCCACGTGCAGCTCATCTCAGCTAAAACAAAGGTTGCACCAGTCAAAACGATTTCCATACCCCGACTGGAGCTATGCGGTGCGGTTTTGCTAGCTAAACTGCTGATAGAAGTGGCTGAATACCTGAAAGTGCTTAAAGAAAATATTTACGCATACACCGACTCCCAGGTTGTATTAGCATGGCTGCAATGCCACCCAAGCAAATGGAAGACATTTGTTGCAAACCGCACTTCCGAGATACTAACTACCTTACCTGTTCGACACTGGAGTCATGTGGCTTCGAAAGAAAATCCCAGCGATCTCGCATCAAGAGGCGTGTCAGGCGCGAAGCTACCAGATGAGAAACTTTGGTGGAATGGCCCGTCGTGGCTAACAGATGGACAATACAAACACAACTTACCTACAGACACCTCACATGAGGATCTCAAACAGGAAGAAAGAGATGCCCACTTCACCGAGACAATAGAAATCAAGAATGAAGACACGTTGTTGGAGAGATTCTCTACCTTAACCAAACTGCTAAGGGTTGTTGCATGGTGCAAACGATTTGGCAAGAAGCAATGTCCTGTGTACCTTACCTCTTCAGAAATATCCGAGGCACTGACAGTATGTATTCTTCTCTGCCAAAGGGAAGAATTCGCGGAAGACCTAGACTGTTTAAGGGCAAAACAACCCCTTAAGAAGAGGAGCAAACTGCGATCTCTTAACCCATTTCTCGATGAAATGGAAGTTCTAAGGGTCGGAGGCCGGTTACGACACGCTAACATACCAGAGGATGCTAAGCATCAGATAATTCTACCACATAACCATGCACTGTCAAAATTAATAATTGCACATGCACACATGAAAACCCTCCATGGAGGACCGAGCCTAATGTTGAACGTCATACGACAGAAATATTGGATATTGAGCGGTAAAAGAATGATCAACCAAGAAGTTCATAAATGCGTGACTTGCGCACGGTACAAGGCGTCAACCCAGACACAACTGATGGGAGATCTTCCACCTCAACGAATTACACCCACCCGACCGTTCCTACACTCTGGGGTAGACTTTGCTGGGCCGATCGACCTAAGAATGTCAAAAGGCCGTGGGTGCAAGACATACAAGGGATACCTAGCCATATTCCTTTGTATGGCTACGAAAGCTATACACATTGAGATAGTTAGCAGCTTAGACAGCGAGAGCTTTGTTGCCGCCTTTAAACGTTTCACTGCGAGAAGGGGTCACTGCAGCGACATATGGAGTGACAACGCTACAAATTTCACGGCTGGCAACAAGCTGTTAAACAAAATGCACAGATCGCAATTGGAAGAATTCCAAGGGCCGCTACGAGCTTCACTTGAAAAAGACGGAACGACGTGGCATCATATTCCGGCGGGAGCGCCCCACTTCGGTGGACTTTGGGAGGCCGGCGTCCGTTCCATCAAGCATCATCTACGACGAATCTTAGGGAATTCTACGCTTACCTATGAAGAGATGTCAACAGTGACATGTCAAGTTGAAGCCTGCCTAAATTCACGCCCAATTTCAGCCGCCAGTCATGATGTAAATGACCTGATGCCTTTAACTCCAGGCCACTTTCTGATAGGGGAACCGCCGGTTGTTATTCCAGAACCCTCGTATCTGAATTCCAATATTCACAGACTCAATCGTTGGCAGCTCACTCAAAGATTATTCCAACATTTTTGGAAACGATGGGTGGTTGAGTATTTGGGCAGACTTCAACAACGGCCTAAGTGGGTGAGGAAAAGAGACAATCATATAAAAATTGGTGCTTTAGTGTTACTAAAAGATGACAACTTGCCTCCTGGCAAATGGCCGCTGGCCAGAATAGTAGAAGTATATCCCGGTGATGACGGACTAATTAGAGTTGTTTCTTTGAAATGCAAAGACACCGTCATCAAACGGCCCATTACGAAACTGTGCTTACTGCCAGTCAATGTAGAAATTTAAATACGAATATTCAATAATACAGAGTCCTAATAATCATTAATCAGTCAATGCCACTTCTTGGCTTAATTATTGTCAACTTCACTCATGTTTGGTGGTATACTCGTACTTAGTAGACTTAGTATATATGCATGTAAATTTCGTCATGATGGGTGGAACCTAGTTTCATTTTAGTTTATGTATATTCATGTTACCATTCAGTTTCGTTGTATAATTCAAAATTACCAATTGTATAAAATCTATCACAAAAAAAAGAACATTATCTTCAATAATGTTCTTGATGGGTGGAATGTTCGATGCGCTTACGCAACTTACGTAAGCGAATAGTTCCAACGGAAGCTACTAGATGGCGCTCTAACGCAACCGACGCTTTTCTGCATCGCGGTATAAAGATTTTTTGACCATCTTAGAGTTTTCGCTGGCTTGTTAGTTTTATTTGAGTTTAACGGTTGGTACGAAATATAAACATTTCGGGTTTTAGTTTCGCTCGTTAGGACCAAACGCCGCGTTCTTCAAAACTCTTCAGCTTTTTAATATAAGTATAGATTATGAACTAACTTTGAAGGAATAAAAACGTTATAACATTGTCCATGAATAAACTCTGCCCGGTGAAAAAATAACCAGACTGTTTTTATGTTCTGAACTAATTCAACAAATACTACAAGTAACTTAGTTTCGGGGACCACGAATATAAGAGAAAATAGTATGTGAAAGTATAGGCAGCATATATTTTGTTCTGGATCAAAACCAGTTTTGAATGTATACTTAGCTTATTTGGGAACACATTCTGTTTTGTGTACCATTATAAATAAATAAATAAATATAAAACGAGTGTTTAATTAGTGACAACTGTAAAGACTTACCTTACTTACTTTATCTATGATTTCAAATTCACAATGAAGAAGATTTATTTGTATTGTACTATTGCATTGCGTGGACGACCAGTCAGACGGTGGAGAGACGATATAGAAGCGGTGGCGGGAAAACTGTGGACAAGAACAGCAAAGACGAGGAGCACATGGCATGAGTTGGAGGAGGCCTACGTCCAAAGTTGGACGATCCCTTAAATATTATTAACATAAATTTGACGTCGCATGTACATAAATATTATTTTTTGACATTATGAAAATTACTTGACAATAATTATAATCTTAAAACTAAATCTGACAAACATATTGTAATTTTAAACAGTAAATTAATAACATTTAAATTTGTAATTTGATTATTGAATGAAGGGAAATAAAGGCTATTTTTATTTTTATTTTATTTTTATTTTATTATTGCATTGCACATATCACTTAGAAAGTATCCCGTTTATTTTTACGAAAATTGCGCCATATCATAAAAAGCTACGAAATCGAATAGTGCAATCTGCACTGCGACCAAAGGAGTTACTTTGAGATTTCTAATAATAGTTTAGATATTGCTTTAATATTGTTGTTCTTGGCACTATTGTTTTCTTTGTTTTAAATTTGTTAAATTTCAATGCTGATAATATCAACGAAGATAAGGAAAAAATATTACAAGTATCTGTAGTGTCTCATTTTGAATAGAACACAAAACATACGCGAAATTAGACTTGAGTAAAAACCGTAATAGTTACCTATTGATGAGAATGTCTCACGATAGTTTTAAAAATAAAATAGGACACAAAAATTTACTCGAAAAATTATCATGCAACCTTTTATGTTTGCATAATATCAACGGTAGCATTGTTGGCATTTTGAGTAAGTCAAATTTATCTTCAAACTAAATTTCATTTAAACCAGTTCAGCTATTTAACTCATTTAACCTTACAATATTTCTGTGATAGGTAAATGTAAGGATTCTAGGTATCCCCCGCGTACCCGGTATTGTTTCAACTTGCCATTGTTCTTACGTTTAAGAACTCTGTGCATTTTCAAAGCAAATGGGGCGTTCGTAGCGAGTTGAAACCAAAGCTCAAGCACAGTCAAAAGCTCGAACTTTTAGCGTCAAATGTGAACTGAAAGGCTGGAAATGTGCCTAATGGTGGAAACTGCTATTACATGAGATTCCTTGAAACTTCTATTTCGCATACCAATCTAAAATGTTCTTTAATAAATAAATAAAATAAAATAAAATAAAATAGCCTTTATTCCCTTCAAATATTTAAATTAGTTGTATACAATTTAATTAAGTTTTAATTATAGTAACAACTGTATTTACAATTTTGGTGATATTATAAGGGCACCCAAGTATGGGTATAGGCCTCCTCTATTGCTTTCCACTTAGTGCGGTCTCTCGCTAGCTGCGGCCCGGCCACGCCTGCAGCCTGGGTGATATCGTCACGCCATCTCTTCTTCTGCCGCCCTCTCGTCCTGGTGCTGTCGCGCGGGTACCAGTGAATAACTCTCTCGCTCCACCTGTTGTCCGTGATGCGTGCGAGATGGCCTGCCCACTTCCATTTGAATCGGCAAAGCATTTTGACTGCGTCAGTAATCTTTGTTCTTCTCCTTATATCTGTGTTCTTGACTCTGTCCATTAATTTGATACCAAGCATAGATCTTTCAGTTGCTCTCTGAAACTTGGCTATTTTGTCCACTATATCTTTATTTAGAGCCCAAGTTTGGCAACCGTAAAGTAAAGACGGAAGAATAGTACTTTCCATGAGCCGTTTTTTGAGGTGGATTGGGATACGACTTTTAAATATGTCTTTATTAGCCCAGTATTTTTTCCAAGCAATGGCTATTCTTCTGTCTACCTCCTTAGCGGTAGAGTCCTGAAAGGATATAATTTGTCCCAGGTAAATATACTCGTTGACGTACTCTACGCTGGTGTTTTCTATTTGAATCTGCTTCTGCTCTCCGTTGGTCATTAATTTGGTTTTGCTCAGATTCATGTGCAGGCCGATCTTCCTGCTCTCCAGGTCCAGTGATTGAAGCATGTATTGTAGAGACTCGTGTTCTTCCGCCAGTATTACGATGTCGTCAGCGAACCGTAGATGCGTGAGACGTTCTCCATTAATATTTATACCGCAAGAAGACCAGTCTATCTTTCTGAACATTGTCTCTAGTATAGCAGTGAAATGTTCTTTAGTCAGTACTATTATATAAAAAGGAAACATTTGTTACATACAAAGAAAAATGCAAGCAATTGTTGACAAAAGAACTTCGAACTATTAAAAGAAAATTGGTAAGTATTAAAAACTGTATGATTTGGATTTGTTGTACAAAACTAGCAAATTTTAATTAAGTGATATATAATATTAAAAGGAAACATTGTTACACACAAAGAAAAATGCAAGAAATTGTTGACAAAAGAACTTCGAACTATTAAAAGAAAATTGGTAAGTATTAAAAACTGTATGATTTGGATTTGTTGTACAAAACTAGTTTATTTTAATTAAGAGTAAAGTTTTTAAAATCGCTCTTTTGTGTCGCATTTCTCAAATGTAGACTTATACTAACAATGACAAATCTTGTTTTTTTTTAAATTATTTTCTAATAATTCCAGAAACAGTATTGCAAAGAATTTTAAAATGGTAACTCGTGTGTATTTTTAATACTAAAATAAGTAAGTCGACCTGAGTAACTTATTCGAAGTTATTAATTCCTCAAACTTCTGGCTAACTATGAACAGCCTGAAGTTTTGTTTGAACAACTTTTGAACTTAATAATTGAAAGGTTGCTTAGCCGACCGGAATACAAAAAGAAGGTAAAACGTAGCCATAGACTTTTATAACTTAGAATAAGTAATGATTTTGCATTTTTAAAACACTCTTATATCATGACGAAAAATGAAAACAAATATGTTAACCTAATCTCGAATTATTAAGAATCCAAGCTTATTAAGGCTAACGAAAATTATTTAATAAAATAGTCTCTCTTGAGTCGTATTCCTCATGACTGAGGGTCGTGACTCCCCCGCAGAAGTAATCCGCTAGGGGAGTTTTCTTGGGCAGATACATCGTGGTGGGCGCCCAGGTCCTTCCACGGAAGACACATGTCCTCGGATATTGTGGTCCTCAAACATGTCGGTTTCCTCACGATGTTTTCCTTCACCGTTAAGCGAGTGCAAATCCACACATAACTTGAAAATACAAGTCATTGGTGTAGGGCCGGATTCGAACCCGGGTGCGTCTGAATGAAAAGCACACACTGGAACCGCTACGCCACACTCGCTTAATGAAATAGTAAGTATATTTTAAAAGTGGAAGTTTTTAACATTTATGTATGAGTTTGTTTGTTACTGCTTCACGCTGTAACTTTAGATTTTCCAGCAATCTTCAAAGCAATAACGAATCGGTTCTTATCGGGTAAGCACGCTCCATCTTATGCCTAAGCCTTTGCTTACTATCAGGCAAACTATGACTAAGTGCAAACCCGTTATAGTTAAAAAAAAACTAAAATATATAATATATAGAGATGATCCTAGATTACTTTATAACCCGGATTAGCACGCGTAAAACCGCAGGGCGTCATATGTTTTTTAATGTATAGTATAAATCAAATTTCAGAATAATTTTCACGACAAGAACGATTTTGTCTACGAGACTTTTCCATACAAAAAAACTCTGCGACAAAATAACAAGATGAATTTTGTAGGGGCTTGAAAGGATGAGTAATCTTATAAGACACAAAGTAAGCCTTATTCTTGCATGGATAATTCTTTTGTACGGTAATGTGAAGGTAATCTTTTCGTGAACGATTTTGATATTGAATCGCGGGAGTAAATGGTAGGAAATTACTTTTCTTAGAAAGAAATGAAGGGGTGACGCCTACGTTTGAAATATTTTGGGAACAGACATTTTGAATTCTGTTTGAATAGAGCATTTTTAAAGCCAGGATTTGTATTGTTTGTGGTGTTTTATTAAGAAAAAATCATCAAATCATTTAGATTTGTTGGTTAAGTACATCATAATATTGTTGGATTGGCATTTTGTCATATCTCAACAAAGCGATAGATTTCTAGAATTTTCAGTTTGAAGGTAGTGAAGCTCCAATCATCTTTTAGGTACATAAAAATGTCTCAAAGCATAGTCTAGACATTAATAAGGATACCAATCAATGAATTGAATTATGAATTCATTTGAAGCCAGTCGCCGGCCCCTGTTTTAATTTCCTCTCAAACGGAAGCTTCGAACTTCGTTTCATAAAAGCAATGTACGGATTTTATTTTCATCGTGTGAGAAAATAAGGAAATTGTCAATTGAAGTCAGTAAATAGACGTTGAGCAGAAAACATGAGCAAGCCATCAGCTGTGATGAATAATGAAAATCGTAGATATTCCTAGTTATTAAAAATTAGTAGAACGGCACTAAAATAGACAAACCTAAATTTGAAGAATATGTCACATTTTTTTCTTAGTGGTGGTTTAATAAGAGTACATGTCTAGTGAGCCTTATAAGTTCATAATCTCATATTGTAAGCATGTTAAAGTTTCATAAATGTTTGATTAAGTTTATTAACAGCTTAGCTTGTACGAACCGTTCGTTGCGTCGCGCGTCAGTTGGTTTGATCCAACACCTTGAAAACTGTGAAGCGTGTTACGTGTGTACAAAATTATTTAGATAATGACTAAAATAATCAGTTCTCAATAGTTCCTAGATCGTACCTACTTCAACTTTGCAATAGTAATTTTATTTCCACGTCGAGACAGTAAGCACGGAGTCTTACTTGTTCTTGTACCAAGTTAGCGAGTCCAAACTCACTGAAACTGGAACTGGAACCAAGTCTGAATGCCGGCAGGATACTAGAGGATATTACGTATTAGATGTTGTATTCATCTTGGTTCGAAAACTGAGAGTGAAACATGAATACCTGTGTCCATTAATATTTCTTTATTCTGAATAGAGGTCACATAACCATTATTAACAAAAATGGGGTTTAGCCAGAATGAAAATCAGTATATATTTAATTTAAAATCTAACAGACTGGGAACACACGTTTTAGCAAAAACAAACTATGTGGTCCTTATTTTTGATAGGCGATATGTAGTATATTATATTTCATATCCAAAAAACATTCAGACGAATGTAGAAGCAAGCATTTTTGAAGTCGGTAAAAAAATTGTAATGTAACCCCTCTAGAAGTCAGTTGCAGATTGTTGTCCGCAAACTTCGAGAATGTTCTAAGTCTATCGAGTTGTTCAAAATTTTTAAACGTGCAAGGTTTCAAGTTTTTAAAAGGAGGATGTCTTGTTTCTTCCATTCCGTTAAGCAGACTTTGATAAACGATAAGTTGCTGACTTTGTTTGAGAGTCATATATGGGTTTTTGTAAAACTAGGTAGTTTAAAAAAAAAACAAATTAAATGGACTACTGTATGAAAAATAAAAAAAGCGTATTTTTATTATGTTGCTGGTCTATTATTTTTTATTTTTAACTGTCAACTTCATGAAAATCGTGACTGATTTTAATGCATCAAAAGCCAATGATTTCTATGTGATATGAAATGAAATAGTCATGAAAAACGTCCTTAGTAAAATAATGACAAAATATGCATTCATTTAGTTGTAATAACCGGCTAGCACTTATGTCAAAAATTACGTCGAAAAACCTCATGATGGAAACCTCAGATTTCCGAAACTTGTCGAAACTTGATGAACCTGATGATGGAAACCTCAGATTTCCGAAACTTGTCGAGCTAATTTTTCGACGTAATTTTTGAAGTAAGTGCTAGCCGGTTATTACAACAAAATGAAATCATGCCTTACGGGAACTATAATACAGTGATATGCATTCATTCTCATATCATACGTACCCATATGTACTTCTACTCTTTTTATACAAAATCCAATCGGTTTAAAAACACCAATCTATAAAATTCTACACACAGATGCTTCTCGTACATAAATTGAATCAATGCGGCAAAGCGACAAGCCGGCGACAACAAAAACATGACAATAAAAATATGAACATACGCGATATCAGGAACGGGCGAATGGAAACAATATGCACAGAGAAGCAGTTGTAACAGTAAGACACGTAGCATGAAGTCCAATTTCTATAAATCTTTTAGGATTCTGACGCCTGATATTGATAGTAAGCAGGGTGCATCTGAGTATGTATTTAATTATGTATCCCTCAACACATTCATTTACTTTGTACTATTTATATCTCTACCAGTCAAAAGGATTTGCACATAATATTACTACTTATATAAAATATAATATTTAAACTAATGATGTAAAAGCCAAAATTTGAACGTGAATGTCTGCATGTGTAAGTGTTTGTTAATTATCCACGCCCAAACGAGAGAACCAATATATATAAAGTTTGGTATGGTAGATTAGACCCCCGATTATCATATAGCCTACTTTTTATCCCCGATTTAAGCGGGTAACACCGCAGGGCGCGGCTTGTAGACCATCAGTTTTATAATCGTACCCACAGTCGAATAACAAATTCACTGCAAATTCTCCACTGTGCCAGAAACAACACCGCGTGCGTCACAGAAGTTAGTCATATCGACTTACTTCCAGCAGAGAGCATCCATTCAGTGAAAAACGAACCCAGCCATCCGTGATCTGATACCACAGGGATGAACTCGCTCGTTTTGTATCTCGCCACTTCATGTTTGTATCTCGTGTCTTAGTGATTTATATCTTGTTTCTTTTGTATATATGTATCTATGTCACACAAATATTTATTTGTTAACCAGCGAAGAACTCTGTTCCACCTCAGAAGCTATAAATTGAAAAAAAAATGGACAAAAAGTCTTATATGTCCGTCTCCTGGTTCTAAACTACCTCCGCACCAATTTTCAGCTAAATCCGTTCAGCTGCTCTTGAGTTATAAATGATGTAATTAACACCACTTTCTTTTATATATATAAAATAAAATTAGAAATATATTGTAGCCTATTTCTAACTAACGTTGTTAAAATGGGTACTTTGGGCAGACCATGTTATTGAGTTCTTGTATAGATATTAGATTACTGAATCTCGTAACGATTTAAAAGATAAAAAATAAAATATCACATTATAACGCCTACAGAAAAGAGTGAACCATCGGACAAAAAGGCGGGAAAAATATATTAAACACATCTTTTAGATCACATAGGTATAGTTTAAGATAAAAAAAAATCCATATATGGTGCGAATTATAAAATTTAATGTATATCCCATAAGATAAAAAAGATAAACAATTTATTAATAATTTGTACAATACATATTTATTTGTTAACAATCTTCCTAATATTAAAACTTGTATTCGCTATAAAAACCCTTTCTTACAAACTGGCCTGCTATCTTTACTGGGAACAACTTCCTAAAGTTTACTTTCGACCCATCAGATATCGAACTTGGCAACAATTTTTGTCGACCGCCAAACAAGGGTCGAAACATCAAACTGCATATTCAGAGGTTACCATGTATTTCAAAATTTACAATTGTTTTTAATTTAATCGCACAAAAACGTAATCGACACGTTTAAGAGGTACTGTTGTTACCAGAACCTAAAGTAAAGTAATAATATAGTAATTCTATGCAGGCACTTCGCTGTATTGATATAAAAGTCATTAAATTAATGAGAATTCAAAAAAAACGTTTCCCTAGTACGACAAACAGATGTCTACAGTTTATTAGTGTCATCCAACTCACGAATAATTATACCGTGATATGACAAGAAATGACCTCATAAAATTACTTAACATTTTTATTTAAAAAAAAAGGTAAAATTTTTGCTTACCACTAATGGTTAAGATGTATGATTCTAAATTTTTAGCACTTAACATATGTATTATTTAACTACATCTTGCAAATAAGTATATCTTTATCTTTATCTCTTTCTCTAGTCTAACTATTATCTAGAACACAAAATAATTTAAAAACAATAATATTTTTTTACTTTATTCACACAAAAATCCTTAGACTAGTATTACATCATTTGTACTTAAAGAAAATAGGATCAGACAGGATATATAAAAAAAAATGGGTAAATGATGTTGACTGTGATCCCCACACTAGGTTACCCTGTGTCGTGGGAATCATGCTCTTCGAAAAGGAATCTAAACTTAAATGATAGGAAACTATCATATACATAATATATTATAGGATCTATATATATACAATTTTTTGATTAGTAAGAAATACAGGAATAATAACAAAAGCTTACAGGTAAGTAATATTAAATCCATTTTGCTCATGCAATCTATAGTATCTTCCCCGGAAGTCATGTAGTTGCTCGTATCCTTCTGCTTCCGGTCCTTTCGTTATCACATGTTACCTAAAATTCTGATGAGGATGGCCCTTGGGGCTAAATTTGACCTTTTCCTTTCTACCATTCACCGGAAAACTGGTTAAGCCGTGTTATTTGAGTTAGTAATGAAGTATTATTTCTATTTATATGAGTTGATGATATGTATTAAACGGAGGTTTTTATGTTTGTATACAAAAGGGAAAGGTTTGCACTTTGCACTTGCCCATAATTCGCATAATAGTTAGGGTTCATTACGGTCTAGGATGAACTGATACAGTCTCGTTTTCAAGATCGCAATATTATGTTCCAAAAATAAGTAAAAGTCTATAAAAATATATAAAATGATGAGATAGTAAGTAAACAATGATCTGAACTTATTGTTGACTTATCATACAAACGCATAAGGCGTATTCATGTAAAAAACTTTGTATTATCCTTAATATCAACGATATGATTGCTTGTACAAAGTATATAGAGGTATCAGCTACTTTAGCTAACATTTTAAACTATCTTTAATCTCTAATATCAGTGCAAAAAATCAAACTAAAAATACAATTTTTCAACTTTACTTTACTAACTTTAGCTCCCTTATCTTTTTTTTTTTGGCTTGAAAAATATTTTTTTGAAAACTTGATATTTTTGAAGTCGGTTAATTAGTTTCAGCATACCAAAAACATTCCCATATTATAACAAGCAGTTTACAAAGCGTGTGGCGACTTTACAAAAATCCTATCACGTATTTTTCTGCATTCTGCTCAGATATTTGCTGTTTACCACTTAAATATTCCAGATTCAAAGTGCACACAGAAATAAAAACAAAACTTCATGAAGATAGGTTCACGCGCAAACCAACACCAGGGAATTGTAAAAACATTTGTTCTTACTGACCCTAAAGATTACGAGTCATTTTAAACACATCTTAACCGAACCATGATCTGTTTTTAAAGATTCAATATCAAAAAACCATATAAATGCACCATAAACTAAAAATTTAGGTTTTGAAATCCAAATCCACTAATGCATAAAAACACATTTTTGAGCTCTCAAAATGTCCACGCACAAAGTTTATTTACTACATAGATATGACACTTTGTGTAAAAAAAAACATTACAAAAATATGCAACACCCACACATGTATAATATTGGGTGTACAATGTACATAATACTGTTTCAAGGTTCTTGTAATAACGTTAACTCATATATAGGTGGATAATAAACATTCAATGTAGCTGAATGAATGTAGTTCTTTTGTGTTGTTATAAAACATAGTATCTAAGTATCTACATTTAAGTTGATATTCCGATCCATTTCTTGATGAACATCTTTTCTTCCGCCTGTACCTTCTTAACGGCTGCGTTATCATATAAAAAGAGATCGATACAGTGTGCTCCTTCTGGTATTATCCTGGCTGGTACAGTTTCTGCAAGATCTTCTAAAACGCTCAGTCTATGCCATGGGTCTATCTCACCATTGCTAAATATCACTTTTGACACATTCGGTTTCAAGCCTCCGTACATATCATTGGTCTTTTTAATAGCTGCTTGTACACTTGCTTTGTCAAATTCTGGACCAAAAGTTGAGGTACACATTTTAACAAAAAAATCAATATCAAGTGGTATGCCTGCAAAAGGCATATTAGAAGGAGCCAACGTAAAGTATCCAAATTCCGTGCACGTTTGGTATAACCATGGCCAGAGATTGTTTTGATTATAAATGTAATCAAAATCAATGAATATGCACCAATCAGAGTCCTCTTGCAATGTGCTGCTATTAGAACAATAATTTTTGATAGCATCAACCGGCCCATATTGTGCTGCACCTATATAAGGATATGTTAAAACCAAAAACAAGAAAGCTTGATTATCTGGTTTTGTTAAATCAGACTGCTTACAGATTTTATGCTTTTCTTTGAGCTGTTCTATACCAGAAGATGATTTGAGTAAATCTTTTATTTCCCTAAATGTGTCTGTTGTTTGCTTCATACAATCGGGCATCCCGTATTTCTCGAAATCAATACCAACTTGGTCGAGACATTCAGAGAAGTCTAGTTTAGCTAACACAGGCGCGCTACTTGATATAGCTGCATCTACCAAGTCTGGGTATCGAAGTGTCATCCAAGCTGCTAAGTTTCCTGAATACGAACCACCGACGACCACTACTTTTGATGAACTGAAAGATGCGGTCTGCTTCAACTGTTTTATCAAGTTCGCAACATCTGCCAGAGCTTGCACGGAACTAAGATATTTGAGATTACTTGTAGACGCCGTTTCAAAGGGCTGGCTGTCTCCATAATACCTGTGTTCTGTGGCAAACATGGCTCCATTTGTTTCTGTTGCTAATTCGTATAGAAAACCAGACAAAGCGCATGTTGTGATAGCTCCTTCGCCGCCGATGTATATGTATATAGGGCCACCTTGGAGCCACATTTCCATGTTTTCTAAATACTTCATCTTCCAAGTGCGTTGATCTGAGAGATTGAATTGGTCTATACGTTGAGTGATCCACTTCGTTTCAATCGATGCAATGTTGGCTGGTTTTGCTGTTTCTCGAAATTTTTCCATCAAATAATCATGATTACTGATGAATTGTCCGGCAATCAGATTCACGTAACACAGGAAAATAGCTAGTATAACTTCAGCCATATTAAACTTGTGTTACTATTTCTACTTTCTACTATATTGATAGTTGCTTGGTTCTATTTAAGTTTATATTTAATGTATTATCGATTGTTATTGAGGTCACATAAATACCTGAAGTAATTGTAATAAAATTTGAGGTGATATTTTATCTTCGACATTCTTTTCTACGATGCTTTGGATTTTCATGATTTTTAGTTTATAAACACTGGGCGCATAGCAAATCATTGGCATAACATATTTTTAAACTATTGCACTAATTTCAAAGCACTAGTTTAAATCCAATTCATAATTATATATTTGTAGGTTGAGGACGTCTTTATATGGATGAGGTCTGCACAAGATCGACGCAGCTGGTACATTCAAAGAGAGACCTATGCCCAGCAGTGGGATAGAGAAGGCTGTGGATGATGATGATAATGATGATATTTGTAAGGAATTTTACCGTACGCCGTACGTAGATATAATAATGTTCATCTTTCGATTCCACTTAACTTTTTTGTGTATCAGTTAGGAATTATATCAGATAAGTGAATAACATTTAACTTTTTTTTACTTGTAGCCCAATTTTCTTTGTCGTAGCAAACGGCACGAGATCCAAAGAAAACGCTCCAAACCAGGGAATAGTAAAGTACGCCGAGCTCGCGGGAAATGAATACGTCAGTGCATTCAGCTAGTTTCTTAGTGTGCTGTGTATGTCGTGCGATATGGAACTTTATGCTAATGTGTTTGAGTAATAACTAGGTGAGGATGATTTCTTATCTGGATTTTGAGGATAAAAAAAGAGAAAGAAACTACTAAATCAAAAAATATGTTTTTTGACCATCAATGAGATTTATGTATGTTCTTTTATTATTACTGAGTAATAATAAATAATAATACATTTATGTTCTGTCCCACAGTGGGAAATATGCTTCTGTGCTTACACTTTATAAACAGACTTGGTGACTTTCAGAAAAGTGCATTATAAGACTATATCTTAACAAATAAAATGTAATATTCAAATTGCCAGTATTTTGCTTGTACGAGTACAACATTTCACAATAAAAAAGGAAAAACAAAAACTATTCACAGCACGTAACATTAAAATCATGCTAATGTAACAACAACACAACCAATGCGTGAACACACAAAAAGGTCTGCGGAAACTTTTCTTATTGTGAAAACATCGACAATGGATGCTACACTATAACAACATACCCTATAGACCCAGAATTACAGAAAATAATCAACGATTATCACGACAGACACTCGGACTAAGGTCTACTGCTACGGTGTTAAATAATCTTCTCAGAATCTGGATTTGATAAAAATAAATAAATATTCCGAGATATGCACACAGCGCCATCTAGCCCCACACAAAGCAAACGCTTGTCGTGGGTACTAGATAACGGATATAATGCTTATATAATTTTCTTTTGTAACCTTCTTCCACTCAGTTATATACTTAAGACACAAAATTAAAGAAAAAAAAAATTGAAACAAACGCAATAAAAAAAAAAGATTGTAAGGCATCACAATCTTTTTTTTTGTGGGGCACCAATACAGCCACAACTCAGCCTAATGCTGGTGAAACAGGGCCACTAGCGTTGATATTCTGTTGCGGCTGGCGCTGACGTATTTGTTGTTCACGCATTCCTTATGCATTTATACAACAAATACTTAGTAACTATTACAACTAAGGTATTTACTTATTAAAATAAACAAAAAAAAGTTAATTAGCATTCTTTGGACTACATTGTCTATGAAACTACATCTCGAGCCCTTGTAAATGCGGGCTTTCATGGTTCACAGATTTTTTTATTATTGGTCTGTCAAGTTGAGTTATATAGGTGGTAAATAGGCAGATCAGAGGGTCAGTTTGAGGGGTAGGGGGAGGGGAGGCAGGGGGTTGATGCCAGATAATGGATGTCAGTTGCTGAATGTGTGTTTACTTTGGGAAATGATTTGTAAGTTTTTTTCGGGGAGAAATGTAGGTTTGTGTAGTGGTTATGGCCATCTTGTGTTGTTTTTCAAGTCATGTTAGGGCTTAAGATGGCTTAAATACCTTCAATTTGTAACAAAAACTAGAGTCGTGAATATGAACAAAAAATTATAATATTATATATATATAAATATATGAACACATATAGAACATAAGGAAACACACCTAAAATCATTCTGCCAAACCACTGCAACCATTAAAGCTCTATTAAAGCTCCTTTCTACGAGTATATGTATAAAAGTCAAACTTTTGCACATTCGTTTCAGAAAATATAATCCCTTTGTGAGATAGAAGCCGAAACAGCCTCAAAGTCAAACATGCTGATTTCCGACACCCAGAGGCTCAATGTAGCGCACACTGTTCAACTTTGCATTGACAACAAAACAACGAAATTGGTCAAGTGCCGGTTGTACTCATATAGAATGGGTTCCTTACATGTTCCAATTTAATAGATATAAAACTAAAATTTCAATATGGTGATAGCCGAAATAAAATTATTAATGATGTATATTTTGTCATTTTTATTCATTTGGACCATGCAAAGAACCCATGGAACACACAGAATTATAAAAAAGTCGTGTTATACGCTGTAATCATTTTCAAGAAGTTTTATTGGAGTGAACTTTTCGTGGATTTGCGCATAAATATAATTTTATTTAATAAAGAAGTAAATCAAAACTGATTTAGCAGCAAAAACCAACAAATTTGATCAGTCACAATTCGAAAACCAAGCTTTTGTACTCTATTATCTCGTATCTGTGTCATTTTTGTTCAAGTTATATAGTGTTAAGATAGTAAATTATTAAAAATAGAGATATCTTTCTTAGTCCTAGACTTATGATAAGCATATATTATGTAAAGGTCCATAAAATAAATACCTTTTTTGTTACGAGGGGTTACTTCAGCAAGATACCCGACCACAATGGAGTGCAGTCGGGTTATGTGGTATTTTTACCTACTAAAACCCCCCCGGTGGCCAGCCTCATTAAAAAAGAAGAAGGACTAGGGCTCCGGGTACTCTCGCCGAAGCCACTCATGCTTTCTTTTTTTTAAATGCACCTGTGTGTCAAGTGACATAGCACCTTTTATTCCTCTTCTACTCCTTATTTTCCATAAAATAACTACCAGGTAGGTAAGACAAAAGGTCAGACTAACAGAAGCTTTATAACAGAGTTTGAAAATTACATTTTGTGTACCCACGGAACTCTATAAACAGTATACTAATGGCTGAGCAGAGAAAAAGTTTGTAACTGAGGGGAATTCGCTGGTAACTTTGGATATAGAGGTGACGTTTCATTTTAATTTCGGTAAACTTTGTTTGGCAAACGGTTATGTAGTTTGTAGCTAGTCATTGTTGTTATTTTTGGCATGAGAGAACTAATGTAACAGCAGTCATAATTTTTATGTCACATGCGTTGCAAATATAATTTATATTTATATTTTTGACATATGTAGCCTCTATACAGCTCTATACTTTATAATAATATACTGTAATTTTTAATTTATAATTTTCTACGACATTATTTGACGAAGCCTCTTTACAGCTGATAGTAAAACTTATTTAACTATTAATACATATTTAAATTAATTAATTGCCCTCTAAAATATGTTATTACCAAAATTTAAAATTTGTCATAAATAATCAATATACTTATGTAATGAATATAATTATAAAAATATTGACGATGTTAATCTTGAAATGTGCTTCCCCTCTAAGATATTTATTAGAGTTAGTGAATGTAACATGACTTGATTTCGAATAAATTATTTCATTTCATTTTCATTTCATTTCATTTCATTTTCAAATAGCATAAAATGTATTCTGTGAATCTTGTTATAGTTAATGTTTTTCTTATCCATTGATTCTTATTCTAAACAGGCATGGTATACGTATTTGATTTATTAATAGTAAGGAATAAAATGACCATTGCATCCTATGCTTGATGATCCTCAAATCAAAATATAAATAAATTAGGTAAACTAGACACATATCAACAACAATATTACACTGATATCTGATACGCTGGGACGGGAAATCGTGGATTCCTTAAATTTGACATTATTCTAGTACTAATAAAAATCTTTACTAATTAAATCCGAAAAAAAACACTGACTAGTCAGTGGAACTAGATTACTTTTCATTTAATTCTACACCTGACACTAACGAAGAAGTCTTAAAGTTAGACCCGAGTCTATTTGTTTATCCAACTTACTATATTGGATTGGGGATCTGACGCCACCCCGAGGAACAGTTAGTTTCTGATTTTACAGTTTAAACGAGTAGAGAATAACAGACCACGTCATTTGTAGTACAATGAAGTCACATTAATTTCATTTACAAGCTGCATTAGTCCTGTATAAAATGTAATCTATTAAATTATCCAAAATGCAATCTCTCTTAAAATTACTATTTCTAAATTAGTTCGTGAAAGAAGAAGAACAGTACACACTTACAAACATTATCAACAAACTAACTCCTTCAAGATTGTGAATTTTTGTTCGATTTAATATAAAAATACATTAAAAACAGTTTGAGAATGTCCTACTGTTTTAAAGTCGGTTAAACTTGTTTTTTTTTTGCAAAAACACATATGTACGTCTCGGACCTCTCATCCAAAAAGTACCGGTAGTAAATACATACAACCTCTCGTCTAAAACGTACATACATTCTGTCCTCGTAATGCCAAGTACAAAAATAAATCCATACACGAGTATTATGTCCATTATCCCCTGACAGGTCAGGTCTGCTAAACTTCATCCTACATCTGAGGACAGTTTATTCCTAGCACAAACACGCAAACTGCTCGACCTGTTTCTGATGCTCTTTGTTCTGTAAAGCCAGGTCTACAGTGCCATTAGTTTGTTATTTTATTAATCTAGGTTTTGTATTTGTTTTAGCCAAGCAAGTTTTAAGGATAATTTAACTCCTAATTTAAAACTTAGAAAATAATCCGCCTAGCAATAAAATTTCCCATTCTTTTTATCAGGCTTGTAAAAAGTGAATTTATTTTTATTGATTATAGTTTCATTACATCACTTTATACCATATTACCATATATTTTATGGGTGCACGCGAAACGGAGAACAACACAAAATAAATAGGTACTATTTCACAGTAAAATTCAACTTGAATTTTGTCTATTTTTATCAATAAACCTAAAAGAACCTACAATATATACGAAGATTTCCTCTACATGTTTATTCAGATAACCTCAGCGAGAGAGTGAGTGCCAACTTGAGGGAAATAATGAGAATTTATCGATATTTCTTTGGAAAAAATATTAACCTTACCCTGTTTTTGTGGAACGACGATTTCGAGCATTGACGACGCCTTATCGTGCCCTCAGGGATTCGCGAGCCTTATCTCGACACGGTAGGTCCAAACTAGGATACTTTTCCGCACAACAGGGGGCAGCACTTCTGCTATCTGATTCACCTTCAAAAAACAGATTTTACTTTACGTTCTGTACAGACAGGTAAGAGGCAAAGGTTAAGAGGTCACCTGAAGCAACATTTGTACAAGCAGCTCTATTTGTATAATTGAATGTCTGCAAAAAAAAGGCTTCGCAACACAATTACATACGTTAAAAAAACAACATAGTAAAATAAAATTATGGCTGTTTCTTTTTTTATAACTGTAAGATAACTCTTAGGCTTACAAAATGTAGCACATAGTCCAATCTGTTTTGATATATTCCTACAAAATTCGAAAGTGATTAGTTCATTTTAGTTCCAATTTGATCCGCATGCAAAGTTATCTTTGTTTCTAGGAACCACTTTGGAAAACAATACTTGTCACTGTGAGCTACGAAGTTAGAGATCATTAGGACTGACGGAAAGAACGATTTTTGTGTTCTTTCGTTTGTATGTGTACTTATGTTGGAATTTTGGATTAGGGTTTGGTTTTAGATCTCTTTTAATATTTATAACTATCTGGGTTTTCTAACCAAAAATAGAAATGGTTTAGCTTGATGTCACGGACTGACTTTTGTACACCTTTAACTATAAATAGTCCTATACCTTCTATGTAATTTAGCACTGACAATAAAATAGTCAGAGTAATTTGGATCAGGTCATTAACGTTGAGATTTGTATAGAACCGCTTTAGAAAACTTAAATGCAATTTAAATAGTTGACAATAGACAATACATTTAAGAATTAATAATGTTGAAGATGAAAATTATTTCTAAGTAAATCCTTCAAAAACTTCGCAGTTATGTGTAAATAACATATTATATGTGTTCCAGTTTACGCGCTTATGTACACATGGAAAGGGGTCTGGGTAGATTGTATATAACAACTACATTACTCATAGCATTACATTTAAAGGCTCGATGAATATTGTTTCAACAATACGCAATACAGACATGGCAGAATGAGCCTCGCGGTAAGTTTTCACGCCTTAAATTTTTACCTATTTTTAACCGTCTTCAAAAAAAGGATAAGGTTCTGATTTCTCAGTAATAAATTGTAATAATTATAAGTAGTGCTACTACTTTACTTTTCCAGAGGAAAAAAACATTATTTGTTTTGTTTTATTCATTTTGTAAAGTTTAATGTAATCCCCCAACATATTTTACTGAGCGTACGCTTACAATATGTTATTCATTCACAAAACGTATGTCCTGTCTGTCTGTCCCCAAAAACTCAGAAAACCTTCTCGACTCAATGATAGGATGGACGCATACATGTTTCAGAGCCTGCCTTTGTTCCAGTTTTATGGCTTCAGAAAGGGACGCCACCACAAAATTCGCCCCGAAACAACGGCATCAAGTCTGTGAGAACTCTTGTCATGGTAAAATTTTACCACACACATATGCAAAAATTATACTCAGGGATAAAGAGGTACTTAATCGTTGAAAGAAATTATCTTGATACTCCCTTTACTGCGACATTTGAATTGTTTTTCAGAATATCTGACGACATTCTGTCATCTATAGAAAAACTTATGACAGTGTCCATTACGATGTATCAACCAAATACTATTGATCGCAAATACATATCAACAAGTTGAATACAAATATACATGCTGTCTGATTGTTTCGTCATTATAAACAGGTGATAGGATTTTATGGAGCCTCAAAGGCCAGTACGGTTTTTATTTATATAATGAATGCTTTGTCCTTTTTACAGCAGTAGTCATTTCCATACTTTTTTCTGTAAATTAGACGAGAAATGTTTGGCAAATGTTTGAAATTATAGCTGTCAAAATTATCATGTTTTATATAGATAAGGCATAGTTGGTTGTATACTCGTTATAAGATCTCTGTTTACACCAAACTAGGATAGTGGTTGCGTAAATTTTTTATAACGCCCAAACAACGGGGGATTAGTAAATTGGCGAAGAAGAAAAGTTTGTGCCAATACAATAATTCCCTTTCGTGTAGAAGGATCATAAAGTTTATATTTGTTTTACGGGGCTTCGAGCGTGTGTTTGTACTAGAAGGTTGGTTGTTTATCTATTTTTATTTGTGTTTTATATATGTATGCGATTGAATGTTGCAGCTTTGTAGTGTATCATGAAATGGGCTTTGTAGCCGTGGAGATAAAATATTTTATGTGGTAAAATAAACCAACGAAGTGATAGACTTATTTTAATTTAATATACATCAATGTAATAATCGCATGACCAAAATGCTGGCCTTTTTCTGGCTCAACGTATCAGCATTGCCATCCAGCGTGGTAATGCGGCCAGTATGCTGGGCACGCTGCCCTCTGGTAGTGGGCTGGAGCACTTAGATTATCTTTAGGCTTTTCTAAAGATTTTCTAAGTGCCCCTTTTTGTAGTAGTTAGAAGTAGTATGTTTAGTTTTTCTTCCCTTGTTTTTATATTTTATTGTTCTTCTTCTTCTTCTTCTTATAAATAAAAATGAATTGTTGTTCGTTAGTCTGATTAAAACTCGAGAACGGCTGAACGGATTTATCTTATCTTAGTCTTGAAATGTTCGTGGAGGTCTAGGGAAGGTTTAAAAGGGGAAAAAATGGTTTAAATGTTTAGGTCACAGTACGAAGTCTGCCGGGACAGCTAGTTGTAAATAAAGATTTCAATGTAATTGATTTCAACTAGCTTTTGTTTTGAATAAATGTTTTTCTTTTGACAAAAAACACTAGTTAATATAAGTATGGTTTATTCAGCACTAAACAAATTCAATTAGGTACATAGTCAAATTTGTTTCAGTTCAAACTTATTTGTTCCCATAAACGAATGTTAACGTAAATAATTAGGTTCATTCTGAAATACTAAAATATAAAACTTCTAGGACATTACGAAACCCACATTTTGTCAAGTGGTCTATTTTTAATGTTCGTAATATGAAATGTTAAAGTTTACTATATTTTAAACGATAAGTTAAAAAACTTCATAACTGATTTTAAGTAGAGCATATTCGGGTTTTAAAAACGGTGGATGTTTAAATAAATACAATTGCGAATTTATCACATATCCACATTGAACCGCTTGAAAGAAACAAAATAAAAGAAAAGTGCCTGATGTCTGCTCGTATAAAGTTTACGATTTTTACCTTTTTCAGGTACTGTACAAATAAGGGTGGTTTTATGTTTTCATTTTATCCCAGATTACAGTTTTTTTCAAGTGGCAACCGGCTCTGCGCCGTTGTGCATAATGAAATTGTTCCTATTTTTTATCCTTGCATATGTACAATGCTCATTTTGTAAATGTTCTATTAAATAGATTGCTTGATATAATTGTAGAAAGATGATATGAAATTGACAATAATTAATTTTTGTTTATTTTATAAAACAGCGCAAATTCACATCTTCATTCATAAATTAAATAGAGATTTATATTTATAAACAACATATCTTTTAAGTATAAAAAATCATATATTTATTACGAATTTCCTTACAAAATGAAAGTAAAATTAATACATTTATAAATGAGAAACTAAAGCTATTTACAAGACAAGTGTAGAAAAATAAAAAATACCTTGACGTTGATCGACAAGATAAGTTGTTCATCCTTGGCAGGGTAAAGACGGAAGGAAGTAGCAAATATTTCCTTAAGAAAAACAGCCTATAACACCTTTTGTTTGTTAAACATAGCCATGTGACACGCAAAGGGTGATACTTTCTTGACATTTTTATATTGGTTTACATATACATTTGTTAGTAGATTTCTAGGTGTACTTCTTTGTAAATATTTTTTACACAGATTTTTATGAAAATATGTGGGCATAATTTGAGCAAGTAATAATTATAAGAAATAATATTAAAAAAGAAGAGTGACTGCAAAAGCTTTAACTAATTTTATTTTATAAAAAAAGCTATTTCTATTATATTATTTTATCGCCCTAGTCTGTTAGGTTTTTTACATACTAAGTTGTAATTATTTATGTAAATATTTTTTAGAAGACGATATTGTTTAATTCAACCTTTTTATGTTTTTAAAAACTTATTTACTATGTTTACTGTTTATTAATCCCTACTAAAAAATATTTTTTTTTACAACAATTACCTACTTTAACATTTTCCCTGCTTTCTTCTCCGAGTAACATATCTACGTTCTAACGTAACTTGACTCAGAAACTGGCTTCCTGACTCTTTAGAGTTCCGAGGAAATGAAATAGTTGTGATCCAAGTTATTCAAGAAAAAGTTTTAGGAATGTTGTTATTGAAGTAAGTTTTCTTTTTAATTCAAATTACTTGAAATATTAAAGGAACAAACTGTAAAATATGCAGATAGCTGAAAAATATATTATTTAAGTATGGAATAGTTACAAATTTTTTTTGCTTGCTTGTACCTCACTCCTTATTCACAAATATTAAGATTTTTGCGCAATGAAAAGAACTTTACTATATGTGTTATTTCTTATTTGAATTGCCATTATTTATTTATTTTATTCATGACAAGTTCAATTTTTTTTATCAAATAATTGTATAACGTTGCTGGTATTTTTTTAAACATTAGAGATTATTGTTTTATTATTTATTTTCGATTAATATTATAAAAATAACATTTCTCATAAAATAATAAAATAAAATACTTACCTTATTTGATAGAAATAATATATTTTAAATCTGAACTTTCGATTTTCTTTTGACGTCTTCCTAACAGATTGATTAAAGGAAGCAAAGGCTACAAAACAGATCGCGTAAAGCTTTGAACTATCTTTCAAACTAAACATTTCTAGTCAGGTAAAACAGGAAAGCTACAGTCGAAGAGAAATACCAAAGCCACTGGTAAAAGTTAGTATTAGCCAAGCATTAAGGTTTTACTGGTCAAAGTCCGTAAGTTACTTTGTCGATTCTTATCTTACTTTGAGGTTCGAATAGTCTTTCAAAGTCTTGGAAATTGTAAATCTTGAAAGAGGATAAAAAGTTGCCGGGATGATTATTATTGAACTTACGTTTCCTTTGACGTGACCTATGTATCTATTTATTATGTCTATCTTGCCTTATGTTTTGTTTATGATTGTATTTTTTTTATTGTAAACGTTAATACGGTTAGTTAGATGCGCCTTCATTGCATTCTGATGTACGCTGGTGCTCTTTTAGGCGTAGTTTACTTCTTAAGTGTTGTCTTATTTTGTCACTCATTTAACTGTGACAGAAAATATCGTCATAAAAGTGACATGTTGGAAGATCAGAAAAAGACAAGGACATTATGCCGTCCGTGAAAGGATTTGGGTACTAGGGATGTACAATATTTGCCAAAGAAAACTTCTACCAATCAATCGATGAAGGATTCAAGGACAATTTTATTGACTTCACGATGTGCTCTAAAAATGACATTCAATCCACTACATTTCATAACAAAAGAGTACTTCCTTCAGTACAAAGTTACACAAGTAGCCTAAAAGCCGGGTCAATCCCACGCCTCTGAGGCAGTAAACTGGCAACAACAAAATTGATTAGCCAAATCTGCTTATCCGACGTAGACCGTCATAAATTATAGAGGGACGTCGCGTCTCTTGAGACGTTGTGAATATGCTTTTGTGTTTTGTCGCGGCTCTTCTTTTTTGTTGGTGACTTGAGAGTGATATAGGAAAAAAGTGAGGGATTCAGGCTTTTAAAGTAATCTAGAGTCTATGAACTTAGATTGCTTAACAAAAATACGTATAATTTGTTAAGGAAATAGAAACAAAATACTAGCAATAGAGATTTTCTTAAACTTTGTAAATAATTTGAAAAAAGAAGAGACAGGTTAAAAATTTATCGGCCAGTAGTTTGTTACTGAAATTGTAAAGAAATTTTGTACCAAATCTTGTATTCAAGATATTTCCTTAAGACTAGTGAATACTAAGTACCTAATACCTTCCAACAAATATATTGTTACTGTAAATATCCTCAATTAACTCAGTAACAAAGATTTACTACTACTTTAACCCTATAAATATCTACACAGCTCAGCCACTTTGCTCCTAACTCGACGAAACAGAATTGAGTGGAGAAATTCAGTTAGCCCGTTTGGTCCTTAATAAATTACCAACAAACGTCTCAAGGGGCGTTTACAATTTTGTAATGCTCATATTTCAGTTTAATTGTGCCTGGTTTTGTTCAAGGAAGAAAGGGTTAGATTACAACACCCCTGAAAGAAAAGATACTTTGCATTATCTTTGAGATCTTTATAAGAAAAGTGATTTAGATTTTTTTATAAGCGTACGTGTATTATGCTTATTGCTTGGTCAAGAATCTATACTAATCTATACTTATTAATATTATAAAGCTGAAGAGTTTGTTTGTTTGAACGCGCTAATCTCTGGAACTACTGGTCCGAATTGAAACATTATTTTTGTGTTACATAGACCATTTATCGAGGAAGGCTTTAGGCTATAAACTATATAGACATCACGCTGCAACTAATAGGAGCGAAGAAATAATGAAAAATCTGGAAAAAACGGGGAAAATTATTCATCTTAGAGGGCTTCCGTTGTGTGAGCTGCGAAAACGTAACAGCTATAATTTATAAAGCTGAAGAGGTAGTTTGCCAAAACAAATACGATGCCCAAAATAACTATTCCACGCGGACGAAGTCGCGCGCACAGCTAGTCCTTTATATTGATGCTGCTTTATCACACGATCTTGTGTCCATATTATGTGTAACCGTTTAATTAGGTACTGAAAACTAAATCCATTCACAAGACGTATACAGAATTGCGTTCAAATAATGAAAGGTATTTAAAATAAACCTTCTTTTGTTTCGAGTATTTTATGAGCCATAAACAAAATACCTATGTTATAACTGAAACTTATAAAGTAATAATATCACACCTGTTGAATAGATATGTCATTTTACTTATAAAAAGAAGTAACAATTTAGAAATACTGACATAAATTCTACCATGAGCATAATAGTTGTAAGGAAATTAACGGACTATTTTTAGGAAGCATCAATTTCATGAATACATCCAACAACAAAACAAGACAGAAACGTAGCGGAAACCCAACTTTTCAACAAAGATATTCACAATACACACACTTACTCCACTAGTTTACGGCGCTTGCAACTTCCATCTTGGATGCAAAATTGTGGTTTAGAAACGTAGTAGCAGTCATGTTACAAAAGAATATAGTGGCGGTAGAAAAGGAATATTTGAATACATAGTCGAAAATGCTTGGTTAATACAAGAGAGATTTTTCTGACTCAATGTATTTACATACAACTTTGACTTACAAGAATAGAATAAGAAACATTTTATTTAATATGATGCCCTTGGCTTCATTCGCATATAATCGGTATAGTAGCCTCTATAATTTTTAAGTCATCCGTTGTTATCAAGAATGAACAAACAATAAACCTAGGTTAGTAAGTCTAAGGTTAGTATTTAAAGTCTAAAATAGGGATAATTCAATCATCATTTAACGCGGGGTGCTATGTGAAATCGACATTTCATAGAAATCAAATAAAATAGAAGTATATAAGACAGAGCAAAATTTTTTCAGTTTATATAATTTTGACAAAAAACGCCAAAACACGATTACGTATACTTCGCTCGATAGTTTTATTTTTTGAAAAATAGTTCGTTTGAAATATTTTTCACTTTTTTTTCCAAAAGTAGTACAGAAATTTAAACCAATTTAATTATATCTAAAAGATAATGTTATTATTTAGAGGAGTAAAAAGCCATAAATAGAATATTCTGAATTACTAATTTTATATGCATTTTTTTCGTCAAAAACGTCTGCAATACTGCTCAAATTGTGCAAAATTGTTTGCGTGTGGACAAGACTCGTAGGCGGGAGCTATGCGCGTGATGCTCGCCCTTGCTTTCTTGTTAATACGGCGTGGAATTGCATGCAAAAATCAACTGTAGGCATTTTACCAAGCGCAAAGCGTTTTCGGGCGAAATATCGTGGCCTTAAGTATACAGTGTAAAAAACAGAGGCATTTCGGCCATAAAGAGACGTCATATTTGCTGTTATGGAATGGTATAATAATGATATTGTTTCCTGCGATTATACTATTTTTGTGTTACATTGGAATCGATAAATTGTTGATAATATTTATCGATTGTTTTATTTTATCAGACTGGTACCAAATTTTAGAATCTTTACTTCAACTACATTGCGTAAGTTTTTTTTTACATGAGGTAGGCTCACGGTGACTACAACTTGCTTGATGTAAAGCAACGTTGCAATCTACGATCTTGCGCGCTTACCTAGAAGAAACCGGTTTACTCTCGACTTGAAGACCGACAATTTATACTTCAAGGAATAGAGATTCGGGCAAGGAGTTCCACAATTTCGTAGTTTATTTAATATTCACTAGCACATACAGTTTGTGGCTCGCTGTACAATAGTAAATTTCTCGAATTTTATTTCCTCGAGGTCAAGCGTAAGTCTGTAAGTACCATCCTAAATAAAAAGTCTTCCTTTGGGAAAGGCCGCACCTGCTTCCATATTGAGGCTTAAATATTAACGTTTTGTGAAAGAAATTTGGATTTTCACTGGCCTATTGTAAAAGCGAAGCAGCAACACATCTTAGTAGGAGTATAGACTTATGGTTGTTTGCGTTTATTTTTTAACTTCGGAGATGCAATGCCAATAGCTAATCTATATTAATTTTAAATGAATGTCTTCTAAGCGTGTCTGAGCGTTGGATAAGTCTTTGGTATTTGAACGGTCTGAAACATTTCACCTTCAGAAGAAGACACTTTTCCTGTCTCATTCTAAAAGGAGATCTTAAATGATCGAAGAATTTTCAAACGTATTGTAATTTTTTTATTGAACCTTTAGGTACAGGTTTTCAAGCAATATATTTTACAGAAAAGTTTATGTGGTGCTGTCGATGTGTACTATTCCTCAAACCATAAGTTTATATGGTAAGCATGACAGGCATAGTATAAGCATCAAGGACGATTTCAATAGGAATGTCCTAGAGTTTAATACGCGCTAGAAGTCATCGGCACGTCTGGACAATTGTAATAAATGTTGAACGGACGACTATTCTCTTTTATAGGATAGAAAAATCTTTAAAAAGTTGCTGAGTTCTGGAACGGTTCAAGGTAATCTTGTGTTAGTTTCAAGACTTTAAGTTTATAAACGACAGAATTTTAATCTTATTAAGTTACAAATTAAATTTAGTTTTAAGCCGATTTTCGACAGTCGACTGATATACATTTCACCAAGTCTATCTAGGCCTGAAAAAGTAGAGGTTTTCCAAAGATTGTGTACAATTCACTGATTAAATGCCGCTGTCACTTTGGAATGGAGTATTAGGATAGAGGCATATACCCAGCAGTTGGACGAAACCGGCTGAAGATGATGATAATGAAGAAGGATAATTTAAACTCGCTACTAAATATTCTTATCATTCGTTCTTTATTTAGAATCTCACTATTTTATTCCAAGCAATAAAGACGCAGGCCTCATGTGTTATTCATTGCCAAAATGGAGTAGAGCTTCCATTGCCAATGGGGATAAGTAAGCTTTTCTATTTCTGCGCTTTTGAGCCGTCAAAGATTCAATATTTTTCGAATTTATCTTTGCAGCTTTGTTTGTTTTAGAACTTTTAGAGCTTTTGTGCAGCGTAGGAATGATGGATTTTAAAAAGTCGAAGTTGTAGTATATACGGAACTGTGGAACATAGAGGATACATGATAGAACATAGATTGTACCTATATGAATTACTTTACCAGTTAAATAGTAAATAAGGTAATGGTAGTTAATTTGACATTTAATTTTGATTAATTTTATTATGTTTTTATTGTGTGACACTTATGTACATATATATTTGTAATTAAAGATTATGTGTGTAATTATATTAAATAATAAATAAATGAAAGTTCCATAGTTTTAAAGGAACAATGTTATAACACATAGTCTATCTAAATATTTAACCATCATTCAATTAACCCTCCACGCGCTAATATGTCTTTGTAAAGGTCTTGAACTGAAGTTGCAGTCTATTCACTTTAATTGAGGTTTTGATATTACCTTGTATGAGAAAAGCCATGTTCCTTAATTGTCTAATCATTATCCTAAAAAATACATTTATAATAACCTGGTCAACATTTTAGCAGACAGCCTAATGAATTAATTATCACTCTTCCTTAAAGAATGATGCATTGTTTGAAAGCTATTACCGTTCTAATTGTGCCAATGCTTTTTGGTTCATATAATGACAAACCATGTAAAAGCAATATTAAAATAAAGTCACTAAAATTACCTCCAACACAAGTTTGCAACTTAAATCACTTTGCAACTAAAATTTTAACGAAATTAAATGGCAAAGCAATTTTAAAACCATAACTGCACAACTTTTCTGCACAACTCAATTAGCAACAAGAAATTAAATCATGAGTCGAATTAGACTGTAAAAGCATTTGCGATTTATAATATTCCAAGAATGACTTTGGTTGTTCGATCAGCAAAATAGGTATTTGTTTATAACATATTAAACTATATATCTTAGTATTTCTGTCTTCTATTAGATTTATAATCTACGAGTATATAAGGTTCGGTTCCCAAAATTGTTTCTTTTTTGCACAGAAAACCTAAAAAGATATCTCTGCAGTGACTGGTGGCCTATATTTAGAAGTTAAGAGGAGACCGTTTGAAAAGTATTTAAGTATAAAATAAAAAATAAATACTTGAGTAGGTACCAAACCTGTATACAGTTTTATCAGACTATCAAATCTAATTCAACTGATCAATCCTTAACCTTCTAAAGTTCAATTTCTACCAAACTAACAAACTGTTGAAGGCAACCGCATTAATTCACTAAGAAAGCTTAAAAATCCGCAAAGCTGAAAGGATTCAGAAGGCACTAACGTACTAGAGGTATCCATTTTGTTGAAGTAACATCGTTTTAGTGTTATTTTTATAATTATAGTAATATTTTTCTACTTATATACAATTTTCTCTAAAGAGAGGAGGAAATAATAGATCAATATTAAAAAAAAAACATCATATTAAGTCACAACACGGAGGTATTTATTTTGACATTTTAATAATGTTTAATAGAAATATAAAAAGAAATATGATAGAACAGGAAAGTACAATGAAACACCTTTAAAGAGTTAGACATATAAGTATACCTAATCTTAACAAAAAAAGAGGGCTTTAAATATTTTATTATTTGGCTGTGGTAGGTATTTGTTTGTCATATATTATACCAATTAATTTTATCATCAATGTACATATAACAAGCAAAAGCACGAGTAAAATCAAACAATACGTTTACATATATAAAGATACTTTAAACTTAAATAGAAATTCATAAAAATCGCAAACTGGTCCGTAGTCCCCTATTGATATATTATTCAGTCAGCGTCTAAAAGCGTAAATGAAAAAGTTTTTGTATTCAATGACTATTGGAACACCAAAATACTGGGAGGTGCCCTTAAAGTTTTCGAATGGAACCCGAATTACAGTTCGAAGGAACTTTGTCCCTTATTATGCCATCCCCGTCTGTCATTTCAATATTTTGTTGTGCAAATTGGGATTTATTACTTTGTATCATTGTTTCCTTATATTGTTTAAGAAAAAGCGGGACTGAGCCTCGGTCTATCTTTAGGCCTTTCTTAAAGATGCTGGATAGGTATCTTCTAGGTAAACGTGTTACACCCTAGGCTGCAGCAATGCTTAACATCAGGCAGGCTGTAGTAAAACGTAAACCTATACCAAGTAAAAAAAAAAAAATAAGTGCCTTTTATTTTGTAGTAGTTGTAGCGCCCGTAGCTCAGCTAGCGGAAGCAATCGCATATGATTACCAATGTTAAGCAAAGGTCGATGCCGGCAGTCCTTGGATGGGTGACCGAAAAGTGGCATTCCATTTTGGGCGTTTCCGTAGGTGGGATGACACGTTAAATTGTAGGTCCCGGCTGTTTTTCTACAGTAGTCGTTAAGCCAAGAGGCCCTTAGGGCGATATACAGGCTTGATTAACTCTCGACACCAGAGTAGGCCACTCTGATTCGATAAGAAGAATTTTGTAATAGAAAAGTCTGATGTCTTGACATGGCTTAACGATCGTCGTACTAGACAATCAACCGGGAACTACAATTTAAGATATCTTCCGACCCACGTATGTATATTATTATGTATGTATTCTGTGGTATACTGGCCTTTTTTACTAAGGGCACTGTACAAAAAGTACCTAATGTTGATATTGTAATTATTATATTGGACACGTCAAACTTAATCACATATTATCGTCGGAGGTTAAATATCAATCAATCAATAGATCTATTATACATACAGATAACAAGATACTTGAGTTGATAAACTTATATCACCATTCTCTTTAAGTGAGATTAAAAATTAAAACTCAGGAAATTTCCATACATTTCCACTAACAGCAAGTTAAAGTAAAATAGCAAAAAAAATATTTCCTCTTGTTCGTCAGAATGTAATCAAGTAGGAATGGTCGAGACGGAGACAAACTGAAAGCAACTGAAAGTATTTTAAAATTAAATCTTTCGCTAAATACCACTAGCCTTTGTGCGAGGCAAAGAATATTTTTAATTCATTCCGTATTAAGTTACGGAATTTAAATAACTCTTTTAAACAATGGTCCTTATTATAAAACGTGGTTTAACTATTTATATATTTGAAAATACCAAGTCCGTTTTTTGTTGTTCGAAATTGGCCTGTCTACTGTCAATATAGTCAAACTGTCAAAATGTTACCAATGATAATCAACGTTCCACTTTGAAGTTGACAATTTGATTGTTTGCTTGTGATGTTTGAATGTTTGAACAACAAGAACTGACTTTTTATTTTCAAAGTCCTAGACTAATATTTAATAAACCACGTTTTGTAGTAAGACGGATTTAGTTAACGAATCCAAATCTTTGGAAATGCAGATGTTTTGCAAACAAACAAAAAGTAATTTAACCTTAGGTATACCTTATAAGGAGTATATGGAAGTAAACTATCATTAAAAATCCATTAGTTTAAAATAACGCAACGAAATTTCCAATCAATAAAAAATCTTGAGGTGCTATTTTAGCCTCAGATAAACTACCCGTAAGTACATAAATAGTAGATCCGATGTGGCTGCTATTTCAGATCCTGACTTCTCCTTACTGGCAATCGAAACGGTTTGAACTGTGAGTTTTTGTAGTATTATGGTACTTTCGTATAAAATCTAGACTTCTGGGTATGCGTCTTTCATCCTAGGCTGCCGCAATGCTTAGCATCAGGCAGGCTGTAGTTAAACGTAATATTACACGTTAAAAAACAGTAATGGATTAAACTACGTTTATTGGGATAATGTCTCTTTAAGGATTCCATATTACCTTCAAAATAACAATAATACCTTGCTCTGATATAAAGTCAATCTCATAAATATACTGGCTAATGTAATATAAATTGCAAAGTGTTCCCCATTTCATCACATTAACTTTCAAAATGGACACTTAATTATACATGTTTGTTATTCATATCGTTATTTCCGTAATTAGCAATAAAATTTACATCATTTATTTTAACCGACCCTGCACTCCATCAAAAGCTGAAAAACATTTCATTAATGGACAAAGCGAACGGGTTTCATTTTCGTAAAAGCATAATTTATTCAAAAAGTTTAACCACAAGCTATTAAAGGGGTGTTTGCTTGTAATGGCTGAAAACACGTGAAATTATAGTGAAATGATTACCTGATATGTATTGATACGTACACAGCTCGTATGACACGTTGTCGCAGGTACCGGCTATTCGTCATAGCCAAAATGCCAAAAGCCACTTGGGTGGTTAGAAAACCCTTAACCTAACAGTTGGCCACTCTCAACTTACTTTCATCTGAATATACCTCCAATTGATTTGATATAATGGAATGGTATTGTTTCGTGACTGATAATTTTGAAATAGCAATGTACGTATTATATATTATAGCTATTTAATTTTCTGCAGGAGTCAACTTCTTTTTCTAGGGAGCGAAATAATGAATAGCATCCATCCATCGTTGTATTTTATTTAACAATTACTTTCAGAATTAGGTAAACAATTTCTTTAAAATTTTGAAATAATCAAACTAAGTACCTATTTATCAAATGATTTTGACTATTATGTACCTATTCTTGATGGGCACGCTACATAGTACACTATATCGCTTAACATATGTAGAATTACTGAAAAGAGCAAACCTTCACTTCTTAAAAATATGGTGTTTGTGACGAAAAGCCTAACTCTATAAAGTTGATCATAAGGTAATTAAAACATGCAATCGTACAAATCCAACATAATGCTTTATTTTACAAACACTATCTCTCCGCTATCCATCACACCTACACGTTACATTATGATACACTCAGAGACACTGCAATATATACAGAAATTTCAACATTTATATTAAAATTAGAATAAGGCACGTTTAACTTCCTATATCAAACCTAGATATTACATTTAAAATTATTAAAATTCTACCTATACATACAATTTTGATTAAAATTTATTTAAAACTCCTACTTACGGACAAAACGTATGTCTATCTTTTTATTGACTAAAATGTATGTACAATAAGTGAAATTATTGAAATATTCATTAAATGAATTTGTTTAGTTGTGAAAATAAAATAAGAAAAAACGATTGAAAATTTGCAGAAAATGTCTGATACCTACCTAATAGGTAATAAATGGCTACAAATAATTTGAAATCAAGTTTCTATAACTTTATAAAAAAAAACAGGGAAGAAGGTACAAAGACCAAAATGAGAAAAAAGCAGAAAATATGTTTTCAAGACAAAAGAAAAACTAAGATCACAACGAGAATGAGAGGAATGCTTAAAATTTTAAATTTGAGTACACATGGAATGTTTAAAAACACGCACCTATAAGAAATCATTAAACAATTTATAATTTCGTAATAATAACAAAATAAATTCGTATAATGACTCAAATCACATTAACAAAATAGACAAAAAAATATTCATAGAACTAAACATAGATTTATATAATTTGATATAAATTTTATCAACAAAATTTCAACGACCAATACATGAAACGCAAATTTATTATAAATCATGTAGAATCATTCAGATAATTTTAGTCTCGCGATGATAAAAAAATGTTATAGCTGAGATTAACAAGGTGTCTTGGAAGGACAAATATTCATTACTAAATAGATTAATATATATTGTTAAAAAACCAGAAATTCACATAAAATGTATAGGAGAATCCAAACAATGTTATGATTCACATATTAGGATCTTCTCCATTACCAATTATTTCAATTCAATTCGTAGATTTGGGAATTGGTTTGTTGTAAGTTTCTTACTGCGCGTGCGTTATGTCAGTTTTGTCTTATTTATCACAATTTCACAATCCATGACACCTTGTTTATTATCTGAAATAAATATGATTTTATCTACTTAGTCAAATATTTATGCCATATATATATATATATATATAGTACATTGAAGTATTAAAACATAGGAATCTTATGATCAAACTGAAGTACCTAAATTCTGGCAGTAAACTAGCCTACTCAAAAGTAGTATTATAGTACCTAGATATGTACATCATGATATTTCGATACAAACTAGATGATATTCCTAATAACCAGTACAATAATACTTGACACAGAATACAGATTTTTATACAAACAATATTTTATTTTACATCAAAATACTTTTTTACTTTCTGTTGAGAATTACATAGATTAAGATTTACAGATATGTAAGTTTAAGTTCTGTTTCAAACTAAGTTACGACATTGTAACAAAATCAGTCAACAATAAAATACAAGTTAAAACTGTATATTCTCAATTTTTGATAACAAACAATAAATTCCTAAATAAATCGAATTCAAATAAATTCGTTCTATTTGACTAAATAAACATTTTACGACCGTTGTGGTACGTAACGTCAAGGATTTCAAATAGAAAACTTTACATTTGTTTAGTACAAACGATATTAGGTCAGTCGTCATTTCTTAGGCCAAATAGTGACGGGGTTCAACGAGTGAATATACTACAAGCTACAGATTATAAAGCCATCCATCGGCTTCGCTTACAGCCTTATCAATTGCTTCTACAATACCATCTACCACATGATCATTTTGTTGAAAAAATTGCTAAACAATATTGCATCAATTGGTATCCGAATTACTAACTATACCTTGTCTGGAATAGGATGATAACTTTGACAGCTTAATTTCTCATAGGTACATCTAAAATTATATCAGTGTCAAATGTATGTGTATGACAGCTGTCAAAATGATTAAACTTTATAGAAAAATTAATAAGTTCAATTTTTCACTAACATCTACATTTCAAACGCAAAAAAATTCGATATGCACAATCCCGATCATGCGGCAGGAACGCGTTCACTACGTAAGCATACATTGCGTTTTACAACAAGTGAATTAGAATTACACTAAGTCACTGTCACAGAGTCTTTGGTCTTGTTTTTCTTATATGAACAAGACCTCGTTGTAGGCCTCCGGCTACTCGACCAGGTCAGGAGAGAGCCGGTCCGCTCGGAAGTTTTCCATACTCCACATTTGTCTCATCTCCTTCTCGTTACAAGACTCCATCACTATTTTGTCCTTGTTCCTCGATATCGCCATGCACTTCTCGCTCGAGCCGTGCTTGAGGAGTTTCGTCTGTGAAACAAAGATAAAGGGTAATTGATTGATGGTACAATTTGGTCTCGTGAAGAATTAAGCAACTTTCAGGGTCTCGGTAAGTAACGTCTGCTCGTGTAACGTGTCTTGCTCTAAAATATAACTTACTATGAATATAAGTAAAAACAAAACTCTTTGTTGGATTTCTACCACAAAACAGTGTATACAATTTGCCTCATCAATTATTTTCAACCAATTTTAAATGTCAGTCGCAGTGACATAATAACCATGATTCTAAATACTTCATCAACAATATAAGTAACACATTGACTCACATTAGCATCATACAGCCACAGCTGGTTCCCCTTGGCCCCGTGGCACATGTACAACACAACGTCGTGGCCAGAATAGTCCAGGCAAGTCTCGTCGCGACGGATCTCGCCGTTCTTTGAGTACATCCAGTACTGTAATGTTGGAAACGATATTAGTACAGGTAAAACTAAAGAAGGTAGAAAAGAAACGCAAATGAAGCATAGTATAAATGTTATAGTAGTATTGTAGACCAATATAGGTATAAGTTGTTGTTGAAAGAAAAAACGACACAAAAATTTTAGACGTATGAAATAGATAATCTCAAGATGATTTAATCAATAAAATTGCTAGTAAAAAATAACTTGCACTGTAATCAGATAAAGTTTAAATAATAAATATGTCCCACACCTTTCCAATTTTAAAGATATAGGTTTCTTAGATTAATAAGTGTAGGATATATATTTGAGTATTAGTAGGCACAAGCTTTTTACCCTAGAAATTAAAAACTTAAACTAAAAAATAGTCATCACGGCAGTACCATACTATTAAAAGAAAAAGATACTTTTTTTAATCCACAGTTTAGGTATCAACAGAGAAAAAAATATGAACATTTCTGGAAGACTCAAGCACACTTATTTTACTTACCAAGGAAGGAAAAATAACGTGATGTGTCTAAGTGAGGGATGGATGAATATTACAATGATTCTTAGCGTCAAGCACAAATCACCAAGCAAGAACATGGTAACTGGAAATACAATTTTTAAAATCTCAAATTTTAACTACTCATCAAGTCACTGACATGCTTTTTTGCTAGGACATTATTGTTGTTGATACTTAGTAGCTACTCCAAATGACACTGGTTTTTAAAACATACATTCATTATAATTATGTAATTCATCATTATTCTTGATTTTTTAAATTTTCCAATACTATCATCGCTCGCGTATCTATCAATTTTATTTCAAATTTAAACTGGATCTTTATTGAGTGGATTAGAAACCAGCGCCACAAAATTAAACTAGTCTACTGAATCCTTACCTTTACGACGAGCCCCCAACACCAAAATTATCTACGGTACTAAGTTGGATTAAAGCAAAGCGTTATAAGATAAAGTGGGCTGCCTCAACAGACCTGGTTTCCATACTCCCCGTGGCAAGGCCATACGTTGACTTCTTTCCCTAGACTTTCCGGACTGGCTTCCGAGTCGACGCATATGCCGGTGTGAAGGTTCGCGATCTGATGCCATCGATACATTTAAAGGCGTGCCACAAGCAAGCGTGCTGCTCTAGTATCATTATTTGGTATGGCAAAAAGGGAGCCACATATTCTAGTCTCCATGAGAACGGGATAAAAGTATTTCTATTGTATGACTTCTGATGACTTATGATCTTTTATCATAATATTAGTGTTTGTCTTTTAGTTTGGTCTTCAAATTATTTATATGTCAAATAAAACAAATTATGTCGTCTAATTGAAACGTAAACTAAATAATGATACCAGAGCATTGTAATGAAAAATGAAACAAACAAAAAAAATGTAACACATCAATTCGTGAAAAAGTTAAATTCCAAGTGCTAGTACAACTCAAAAGTGCCCGGAAACTCAGTCCACTCAGTCCAAACCACTCCAACAGGGGGAGTACCTGGTTGCCACCAACTCCGTGGCACTTGTGAATCATAATCGGTAGGTGTTCATCTTCAGGGATGTCAGAGACACCGTCTAGACAGAATCGGCTCCCGAACGCTCTATTCCGAACCTAATATTGTTCAACAACAAACATTCAGACAACAATAACGTGCTCAAGATGCAATGTGCTTTGAAAAAAAACTGTGATACCAAAACGTGCAGAGACAGAGTGCAAATACTGGTAAATTTTGAACGACTGATAAGATGGTACTGCCGCAATCTTTCGAATTGCATTTGACAGATGACCTGATTCCCTCCCTGCCGGTGACACGGGTACAGTCCTACAGGTTTGTGGTGGTCCGACTTGCGCGTCGGAGAGTCCAAACATATCTTTTTGTAGGCCACATTGCGGATCTGCACAGGTTAACATTTTCAACAACACATCCTCGAAAACAGTTATCAATTTGCACTCATGATAAAAAAAATATATAACAAAAATTACAACTCGTTTCATATCTTAAATACATGACATTCAATAAGAATAGAATATTACATTAAACATAAACAAAAGTAATATCTTTACCTCTCCATGCGCAACAGATTCTCCAGGGATGAATAGCTCGGGATAGATGTTCTTCAAATACCATTCGAATGATTTACATTCAAGTTTCTCTCGAAGTGCAATTCGGCTGCTAATGTCACCGAAATCACCTTTATCGTTACCTACTCGCTGATAGTAGTATTGAGCATAATCATCTAACCACACCTGAAATAAACAAACACAGTGTTCATATCGTATAACTTCATTGGATCTACAATTAAGAAAATAGGTCATGTAAAATAAGGTCATTAAAGTTAAATGGATCTTAATTTCTTACCTCGGCCAATCGAACCGAATTCTTCTTTAACACATTGACTCCAGTCCTCCACTTGTACGGGGACCGTTTCCTAAATATATGGCCGACGTGAGAACATGGCACTATCTCGAGCGTCCCTCCACACATCCACGTCTTGAACGACAGCTCGAGATTTTCTCCACCCCAGATATCGAAGCCACTGTCATAGGTGCCGAGTCTTTCGAAGAATTCCTTATCGATGGCGAATAGACCACCAGCCATGGTCGGTGACCAGACTGGCTCGGCTGTGTGCTTGTGTCGAGCTCGCTCCCAGGAAGGAACTGGATGCCAATTGAACTGGAGATTCCAGTCAAAACCCCCAACATTGACGGAGGTGGAGTCCCTGTAGTGGTACTCTAGGGTGTTGTCGTCGATCACGTCTATGACTGGGCAGACGACTGTCGTTTTGTTACGAGCGATCCTGTCGAGTAAGGGCTCCAACCAGCCTGTGAAATAAATTATGAATTCAAAATCTTAGCATACATATGGAAGTAGATAGCCGGGGCCAGTAGGTAAAATTCACACATTTAAATTCTACGAGTAAACAAAACATGTGCTAGCACAATCAGATCTTGCCTGAACTATTTTTAAAATTTATGTTTTTGTGCTTAACCTATTGATCACAATGCTTTTTGATCTTCAAACAGAGCTTTAAGTAGAGCTGTATATTTTTTGTATATATTTACTTATTAGACCAGTAAAGATTGTTCAGCATGTTCCGTGAAAGGATTTGAGCTCGCACCACGGTACATTTCCGAAATCTCCGAAACAAATTAAATCTGCGAAGGATTTACGACCCTAAGTAATACGACTCCAAAAACAGCATATACTAACCTTCAGTACACTCGCAATGGCTGTCCAGATAGGTAAGTACGGGAGCAGTCACATATCTGGCTCCAAGCAATCTCGCTCTGATGAGACCTTCGCGTCGAGTGGCGCGCACTATCCTTACTTTGGGCAGGGAAGACATGTAGTCGTCAAGTTGTTGCATCAAGTGTGCTGGAAGGAAACATAAAACAAAAGAGTTAGAAAATGCAGTAGTCTAAAAATTCTAACTTTATTTTTACTGTTGAAAATTTTATTATACTATTATGTGGGTGTAATCTATAAACAAATCTGATATAATTTGTTTTATTGCAGCTATTGGTGTCATGTGTTTTATTTTGTCCGTATTGATCTGATTCACATAACTAACTTTAATGATTGATCTATTTCTTTCCAAAATTTAGCGTCGCTCTATTTTTACAATATGATTTGACATTTAAGAAAATAAATGTTATTTAGTTTAATATACACAATATATCTAATATTTAGTTTATAATACAGTGAATAAATGTTATGTACATATGTATGTATGGGGAAATATTAAGAAGTGGCATGAACCTTGGAAGATTTATGCCCGCAGCAAAACAGTCACATAATAAAATAATAAAGAAAACACCTACGCATATCAGAGAAGTCATCAACGAGTACGATTTCCTTGATAAGTTGGTCTGGCGATCTGTCGAGCACTGAGTGTACCGTCCTCAGTAACACCGACCACGCTTCGTTGTGGAAACATATCACTACTGATGTCTGTGGTAGGTCTTCTAAGTACCGGCCTGGGACTTTACACCTGTGAAAAGAATAATAAACAATATTAGATCATGTTTATGATTATGTTCAACCCCATGGTACCGAATGGCAGGAGATGGTGCAGAACCGAGGAGGAGGAGAAGGAGTAGCGTCTCTTTGTGTCGGAGGCCAGGATTAGTGCCACATTAGTAAGCAAGTAAGTAAGATCATGTTTATGCTTTAGGTAGTTCTTATACTGAGATGTGCTCAGTAACAGAAACTATTTCTTTTTTAACGAATAATGGTGCATGCATTTGTTTGAACTTCATTTTAACGGCACGCTTTGAAATGTCTTTACTATTAAAGACGCAAGTTAAAAACAAATGCTTAGTTGTTGTTATATTTATTTTTGTTATGTTGCTGTGTTTGAGTTACCTGTTTAATCTATACTAATATTATAAAGCTGAAGAGTTTGTTTGTTTGTTTGTTTGAACGCGCTAATCTCAGGAACTACTGGTCCGAATTGAAAAATTCTTTTTGTGTTGGATAGACCATTTATCGAGGAAGACTTTAGGCTATATAACATTACGCTTCAACTAATAGGAGCGAAGAAACAATAGAAAATGCGGAAAAAACGGGGAAAATTACTCATCTTTGAAGGCTTCCGTTGCGTGCGCTGCGAAAACGGTTCAAGATATCAAAAAAATGTGTATGAAAGAATTATTCCTCTTGAAAAGATCTAACAAAATGTACCAAACAGTACATGTCTATCTTTTAAGGTTAACTCACTAAACCGTTTTTATGGTAATAACTATTCCACGCGGACGAAGTCGCGCGCACCAGCTAGTAATACATAATTACGTAATTTGATTAATTTCATCACAAGTGTATCTTGATAATAATTCAATTTATTTGCTTTCATAAATCGAAGTACATGACGAAAATAAAAGATTTCTTTGACATTGCTACCACACACGTAAGTATTCCTCCTTTGTACCAACTTTAAAGGTTTCGCCCACCTTTGATGTGAGCTGCATCGGCAAAAGAATACAAGTAAAAAGGTAACCAGCACGATCTGAGCCCGTGGGATTTCACATATCCGCTTTATAATCCACATAGTAGGGTACCATTAGTATTACGTTGGTTTTTTTAGGTCGAATTTATACGGGTTCACCCTTTAACCCGGATTATTATGACTGTATGATCTGTGATCGACTAGGTTTACATTATCTGTGTCGTTGAACAAATATACTTACTCTCAAAGGAATCGCACGCGTTTTACTCCAAAACCCTACAAGCAAGGCAAAATCGACCTAAATACAGTGAACCGAAGGAACATATTCGAGCAGGATGCAAAAATTTGCCTTGCATTTTTTCCGGAGAACGCCATTGTGTGTGCTAAAAATGGAAGACGCAATTACATTGTGAAACTGAAAAGTAATTGCGAAATGTCACAAATATCTGCAAACCTTGATTTCGTGCTACCTATCTGTTGAGATCTGTTGGTGGCTTAGAAAATGTCGAAAGCGGAAGGACTTCAAATTGAAACCACGAAGGCAAAGTTAGATGACATAATTAACGGCATCAAGCGATCGTATGAAAATTTCAAGAAATGCCCAAAGGTGCGACGCACAAGTGCGTACGCAAAGGTTCGCATAGAACATCTCACACAAAACTGGGCAAAATTCTGCGAGTACTATCAAAACTTGCCATTAACGGAACAACGTGCTCATACGCAAGAATACGGCGAGGTCGAGGAACTTTTCCTAACCTACAAGACTGACATGATGGAAGTGATTGAAGCCAGTATAGTTCAGAATAACACATCGGCGGCGTCGACGTCGGTGGATGGCATTCACTGTCACACTGGAGGAGTCAGTCTTCCGAGGATTAGCCTACCAAAGTTCGCCGGAGGTCATGAAGATTGGCAAGGTTTTGAAGACACCTTTGTATCACTTATTGAATCTAACCAAAATTTATCTGATGTCCAACGCTTGCATTACCTGAAGTCGTGCCTCACAGGCGAGGCCGCTGCTGCAATCAAGTCGTATCAAGTGACTGGAAGTAATTACAAACCTGCCTGGGATTGTTTAAAGAAAAGGTACTGTCACAAAAGATTAATAATCAACGCCATTATGAAAAAGATGTTTGGTGCCAGAAGGATTTCATCTCAGTCGGCATCACAGTTGAAAACACTGATTGATACCAGCCGTGAATGTCTCACAGGCATAAATAACTGTGGAATACAAACCACTGATTGGGATCCAATAATAATCTATATGATATCACAGAAGCTGGACATTCAAACTCATAAGGAATGGGAGGATTATGTAAGTAATAATGGCAGTGAGCTACCATCTTTAAAGAACTTATTCGATTTCATTGAAAGAAGAATACAAACATTGGAATTGACTACAACACCCACAAACAAGTTAGTACTCCATGCTTCAGCTGCAGCGGAGCAAATAAACAAATCAAGGATAAAGGATAATATTAAGATATGTGGATATTGTGATGAAAAGCACTTATTACCTAATTGTAACTTATTTGGTAAGTTGGCACAACCAGAGAGGAGCGATTTTGTAAAGGGTAAGAATCTTTGCTTTTATTGTTTGTTGCCCGGACACTCTGTCAGATTCTGTCGTTTAAAGGGTTCTTGTAAGATTTGTTTACGCAGGCACCACCCCCTGCTCTGTTCAAGTAAGTCAAGTGCTAAGAGGGAAGCTTCTGAGCCCAAGGCTAAAGTACAAAATACAGAAGTTTCATTACACACACACTTAAACACAGAACTTTTAAACGAAGTAAGTGAGCCTAGTGAAGTCAGTATGCAAGTAGCAGTAGCTACCTTATTTACTTGCATGGACTCACCCGGTCTGCTGGCCACAGCATTAGTGCCAGTCAGAGACGGCTCAGGAAATATTACAATACTATGTGCTATCGTAGATCCAGGGGCCCAGGTAACACTGATAAGCGAGAGGGCAGCTCAACGATTGCGCTCAGAGAAAAGTCCCATACAGGGACATGTTTCAGGTACAGGGTCAGCAAAGTCAGCTGTTACACATGTAACTTCCTTTGAGATTGTTCCAGAGGCAGACCCAACATTCAATCTCAAAGTCATTTGTTATGTGACAGCCGGTAACATTACATCATTCTTTCCCAAAAAAATCTGTTGATTCCAGGAGCTGGCATCATGTACAGGGATTGAAACTTGCAGATCCCAGTTTCGACCGTCCGGGAAAGATAGACCTGTTGCTGAGCTCAAAGGTGTATGGCAAGATAATAAGAAGTGGTGTCATACACGGAGAACCTGATCAACCGACTGCGCAAAATACCAGGTTAGGTTGGATTATTTTTGGTGAAATAGGCGAAGATAGGCACAAAGAAGCACTTTCTTTGCACATACACACTGATCTGGATAACATGCTGAAAGGCATGTGGGAATTAGAGCCTACAGAGAGAAGAAAACTCACTGCAGATGAGAGGCTCTGCGAGAAGATATATGAGGAAACACACACCAGAAACAGTGAAGGCAGGTATGTAGTTAAACTACCATTTAAGACACCAACACCAATATCAGTTCAGGGGGAGACTAGAGATATAGCATTGAGAAGATTACAGCAACTGGAAAAGAAATTCCAGCGAAAACCTGAACTGAAAAGTGAGTATACTAAGGTCATGAAGGAGTATTTAGACATGAACCATATGGAACCAGTTCCGGAAGATGAGATGAAAAATCCAGCTGTGTACCTTCCACACCATGCAGTGGTGAGAGAAGATAAGGATACTTCAAAAACAAGAGTGGTTTTTGATGCATCAAATAAAGGTACAAATAATGTTTCGTTAAATGAAGAATTACTGGTTGGACCTCAGCTTCAAGATGATTTACGGAATTTAATTATGAAATGGAGAATGAAAAAGATTTGTTTCATTGCAGATATTCAACGAATGTATAGAGAAATTTTAGTAACTAAGGAGGACACAGACTACCAACGCATACTGTGGCGGGACAGTGATGAGCAAGAAGTACAAGACTTTCGTCTGCTGAGAGTAACCTTTGGGACAGCCTCAGCTCCTTACCTAGCGGTAAGAACTTTGCAGCAACTTGCAGAAGATGAAGGAAAACATCATCCCGCAGCAGCTAGAACAATAAAGGAAGATTTCTTTATGGACGACATGATGTCAGGCCAAGACACAGTAGAGACCGCGTTAGAAGTAGCTCAAGCTGTAAAGGACATCCTCAAGAAAGGAGGTTTCACTCTGCACAAGTGGGCTTCCAATAACCTCAATTTCCTGCAATATTTTCAACCTGATGAATGTAGTACACATGTAACACATGTCAACCTTGATCTGCAAGGTATGGTCAAGGCACTGGGCATAGCCTGGGATGTTGGTCAAGATGTGTTCCAGTATCAACTCACTCTACCATCAGTACCCAAGATAATCACAAAGAGAGTTATCTTATCTGAGCTGCAGCGACTATTTGATCCTCTTGGTTGGCTGACGCCAGCAATACTACCTGCAAGAATAGTCATGCAAAAACTATGGTTGAAGGGAATCAACTGGGATATAGAAGTGGATGACCAGCTGAGAGAAGAATGGTTGAAGATTCGACAAGGATTTGAGAATCTGAAGGAAATAGAAATACCTAGGTGGTTAGGAACAACCACAGAGAGACTGAAAAATGCCACAATACATGGATTTTCAGATGCCTCAACAAAGGCATATGCAGCAGTTGCTTATATGAGAGTAGAGTAGATTGAAGCTTGCCTAAATTCTAGGCCGTTGTGTCCCACTGATTGTGATGACCCTGATATAGTAGAAGTTTTGACCCCAGGACATTTTTTGATAGGCGAGTCATTAATTAATGTTCCTTCCCCAGATCTGAGTGAAGTTCCAGCTAGCAGACTATCTAGGTGGCAGCATTGTCAGCGTGTAGTACAACATTTTTGGCGTCGTTGGCAGCAGGAGTACCTGACTAGGCTGCAGAACAGACCTAAATGGCATCGCCAAAGGCCTGAGTTCAACATCGGAGACATTGTACTGGTTAAAGAGGATAACCTCCCACCAGGTAAGTGGTCAATGGGTCGCATAGTTCAGAAACACACAGGGAATGATGGAGTGTGCAGAGTGTACAGCTTAAAATATCATGGTAAGATTACACAGCGTGCTGTCTCTCGGTTGTGCCCACTTCCAATTAATGATGAATAACTTGCATATAATTTGATGCTAATGTGTACAAATTAACTCTAGTTACCTATGAGTTTACTTATAGATTCTAACTACTTCAAATGAAACAATGTATGTTTATGATAATGTTTATTGTTTACAATACATGCAAGGCTTCATATAAACAAGTAAATTGTACTTACATTCGATTGATTTACCTAAAATGTTTTAAAAATGTATAATTTGAACGTTTTCTACCTGATGTTTCCTTAAAAGGTCATAAAAATCTGATGATTACAACTTATTGTAATAATATTTGATTTCACATTGTAACTGGTACTTGCAATTTTGTGCAGCCTTTATTGTGATCTTGTGTACTTGCTGAACTTGTATTTACTCATTTCGGCTGTAAATAAAGTTATAGATTTCAATATCATTTGCTGTAAAGATAAATTTATACTTACCTCTGATTTATTCAGATTTCATACATAAATTTGGTACTTATCATTAGCTGTAAGGTTGAATTGTTAGTTAGATATGACTATTTATTACTTGAAATGTGTAATAATATATTGCTAAATTCGGTACAATTTGTGAATATTTCAAGAAGGTATAGTAATTCCAAGGATAAATTGGATTGCAGGTTATGTTTACTTACACTATTTCATAGATTATGTATAAACGGTCAATTGTCAAAAGATTATCAAATGTCAAATTGAACGATTAGGGTCAACGCTCACCATACTATTGTATCAAATTACGGTTTTTTGGTGGTAAATTCAATTTATATTTTGTATAGCTTTATAGAAAAACTACGTTTTTGGTGGGCGGTATGTATGATCTGTGATCGACTAGGTTTACATTATCTGTGTCGTTGAACAAATATACTTACTCTCAAAGGAATCGCACGCGTTTTACTCCAAAACCCTACAAGCAAGGCAAAATCGACCTAAATACAGTGAACCGAAGGAACAATGACTTCTTGTTTTTTGCGAGCAGTGCAAATTTTTGGTTTGTTTGAAATCAACTGGACAAGTATGTTTCCGAATAGATAGAGGTGACACACCCGCAATACGGTAAATCAGTAGGGATTTTTTCATACCATTCAATTACTACAATGATTTTGACAAGGTATGGATTAAACGCATATCATTTATTATATTATATCGAGGTAAATATATCTTTATCAGGAATCTACACCATATCCGCACCAAAAAACTCAAAACAAAAAGTCCGTTGCAGTGGCAGTCAAGAATAACATTACTATTATTGGAAAAAATCATACCATTTTATAAAAAAAAATAGTTTTTAAAATAGTACGTTTTTTCTTAAACTCTAAAAGAGTAGGATTATTTTTTTAAATGGCATGTTTTTTTTTTTTAAATCACTTACCATTCATCTCTAGGATCGGGCAGTTTCCTCCGTATCGATATGAGATCGCTGACGTACTGATTGAAGGCGTTCTTCTTCCAGCCCTCGGTGACGGCCAGTTTGGTCTCTTCGCTGATGTTCTTTGGCAGTACGACCGGTTTGCCGAGCTCGCCGGGCGCGTTGTCTGACCCTGGAGCTGCCAGGACTCCTTGGCCTGAGGTACATAGTAATTATACTTATATTTTAGAAGATGTAGGCAAGAAAAGGTTTTCTCTTGGTAAGTTCCTGTAAATTAGTGTCGAGATTGGAAGTAAAAAGTTTGCACCGAGAATTAATCACATACTTTCAATATGTAACGAAGGAGTTTAGGATAATTTGGAGGTACGGCATTGCAAGGTGGTTTTTTTTTACATTATATTGACTGCCATGTCCTGTATTTAATGTGTTCTCCACAACAATCGCGAAGAACTACATCTCTTTAGCAGATTTCGATGGAAGGTATTTTGGTGTGGAGTTAGATGAACAGAGGTAACTTAACCTACAACTTGACAAAAATATACCGGCTATAATGTTTTACTTCAGCCGGATTTCAACGGTTATGTTGATAAACAGATGATTTTTTTGTAGTAATACCAAGTAGAACCGCATCTTTGTAGCATTATTCTGCAAACATTACAGTTTTAATAGCACCAGTTAGCTTTAACGACAGCTATACACTAAAGATGCGTTTAGATATGCAAAGTAGGTTTTCAAAACTAGTATTTCGAGTCTGCCGAGGTAAATGAACTAAAAAATAGCAAATAGTACGTTTAAATGTGGCAAGATTATGCACATGGAAACGACTGGTTTTGTATGATGTAAAAATGAGCATAAAAATATGTATTATATTTTATGTTTTTACTTTTAATAGATAAAATACCAGTTAAAACTACAATAGTTCAATGATACCAGTACAATATTTGTAGATAGGCACCAATAGATAAAGTACCTATAGATCACCTGCAACTAATAACATTTTCCTTTCTTCTTTTTCCAAAATATCAAAAAAAAAATCTATTTTCAAAATTTTTAAAAATACATAAAAAAATATACAATTGTAAGGAAGAATTTGTATCGATTTCTACCTAATACATTCCATCTAATCTATGAGTAATATTATCCATCAAATCTAGATTTCCCTTATCATTTATAAACCATTCCACTTAAAATAACCTTGAACCTTTACCCACACCTATTCAGTCTTACCTATTCCAAAACGTGGCTTCACTGTTGGTCCGAAACTTTTTCTTCAGTCATTACAATCAAACTTTTAAAATTTTACCAATGATAATCGACGTTCCAATTACAAAACAACATTACAAAACAAAAGAAAAAAAAACAATGTAAATGTATTACATTGTTTGTGATCTTTGAACAACATGCACAATTTTTTTTTTATAGTTTTTGTCGTATATATCTCAGTTTTTAATGTAATAATTGAACCACGTTTTGGAATAAGCCGGATTTTTATCTTCAAACTAAGTAAAGCAAAAGCAACATATAAACAAGAAGCGTGTTTACCTTCGAGCCCTGCTATCCTGCCCATCCAGTTGACCCGAGTCCGAGAAGCTGGGGCTAACAAATATATACAACATGCATATAAGTAGGACTTGGTAGAAATTGGCACAACAATGCGAAAAATTTAATAAAAATAAATGAGTTTTTATGTCAGGTTCAACGGTTTTAGTTACAGTTTGATTCTTGATTGAGTTTTAGTAACAATACAACAGCCCCCTTATACAGCCGTATTTTAGTGAGCGTATTGTTGCTCACTTATAGAATAGAAAGACCAATGTATGGGATTGACATCGCGACGATTGACATGTTACGTCACTCCCATACATTGGTATTTCTATTCCTTAGGCGAGCGTCAGTACGCTCACTAAAATACGGCTCTTGTCTAAGGGGGCAGGGCTGTTTTGTCAAACCAGTTTAATATACGTCAGGCACTTTGTATTGAAATGGACTGACACAATAGCACAGTCAGAACATGCAGTAGTTTAATATAATTAGTAACAATAAAATCAAGTCAATAATGAGTTACACAATTTCACATGCCAATTTAAACCTAGTCAAACTTTTAGTAAAGGCAAAACTCATGCAGTATTTGGCAACATTGAGCTTATCAAGCAAGAGAATAAATTTAAAAGTGGGGCAATAAATTATTATGAATTATTATCTAATACAAATAAACATAATATGATATTGAAACAGCCAGTTGCCTACACTATACACTCTTATGTTCAAATTTATTTATCATTTATTATGTTTGTATGTATAATAAGTATGTATACAAGTATTATATTCGTTATCTAGTACCCACGACACAAACGTTTCCTTAGTGTGGGGCTAGATGGCGATGTGTGCAATGTCACGGAATATTTATTTATTTATTTACTGGAGTCAGTAACATTCTGTTTATTTTAATTATATCGAGACGACATATATAATATCATAATCTTTTTTTTTTTAAATCAAAGCACTGCTTTTTTATCACAAGTTACGTTATGTATTGGTAACGAATGAAGTCTACTACTATATGTATAAAGTAGGCACATAAAATATAAACTGCCTGTTTCTCATAAAGTCAAAGTCATAACGCTCGAGCGATCTCCGCAACAAAGATACATCTTCATTACCATTTCCGCGGCATCTGGTATTAAACGAAAGACAATCGCGGCCGTGATTGTCTCAACCATCGAAATTACATCCAATAGACGGGGCGCTTTGCTTAAATAAATCGGATTATGAGAAATCAAATTGTCGTAAGAGTACAGTTACATAATATATATGTATAACTTTAAACACCTTGTGGCTGCATATTGGTTAATTACGAGTATATATGCCTATGTAGTATGTACTAATTATGTCAAAATTTTTGAGAAAATGGTATTGAGATCACTGTTTTCACAGTTTTGATGCTATACTAGACAATATGGCGGAAGATGAAAAAAATAAAGCGTATAAACTAAAGTGAATATGTAATTTCTCTATATAAATTCTACACGACAACGACAAATATGGCTTTCAGCCGTAGGACTAAATATCCTTTTTTTATTTTAGTTTGGTGTATCTAGTTAATATTGTCTACGGTCCCAACTGAGCGGAACAATAATAAGGTACGGAACATTTCAAAACAAAGACGGTGTAACGTTGTTGGAAAGTAACAAGTTTTGGCTTCAAAATCAAAACAGGTGTTGGCAAACTCCGCTTGTACGTTTCATACTTTATTGAGCCCACCGTTTTCGTAATTGGATAATTTTGTTTCGCCCACTTCGGCGTCTGAAGTCGATGTTCTGTTATTTTTAATCACAATTGATTTAGTGCAGCTTAGATTTAAACCAATAACTTTAATTTTATAAATACCAATACAACAGTTAAAAATATGTTAATGTCAAGCGTTATAACTTTGGCACCTCAATTAAGGAACTATGTGTTTAATAAATCTGTCATTCACTATAGCCATCACCAGAAATACATGCAATAGTTACAAAATAAAAAAAAACTTGTACCTTCGAACAATTGCTGGCTATTTCCAGCATCGCTTTTCCGTTTAGAAGGCGTTGGTTTAATCATTTTCAGCGGCTTCGCTTCAGGGTCTTCATACTCCAAAGGAGGGGCTCCGATAGCATTTCTTGAAGTGCCATTTGTGGTCAGCAAAGCTACCATGAACCACACGGCTGTCAAAATCAGCACAGCCTTCAAAATAAGCGCCCGCCGTCTCAGGAAAAATAATGTCACCTTCATCTTGAAAGTCTTACAAAACTTCTTATAGTCAAAACTCAATCACTAGAACGATTACGTCTAAATCATCATCATCTATAGTTTAGTAGATTTTGAGCAATAAAGTTAACTATCTAATTGTACAATCACAAAAGGTGACTAGCATGAAATTTAGATATGTTTTCGTGATTCCCTTCACGATTGTAAGATATGCCTTTTCGATATGAAAAGTTGTTGTTTGAACTTTGATTTTTACATGACTTTGGCGATGCTTTTGGCTATAATGTTGTTGCCATCGTCCAAAGCGTAGGTAGTTTTTTTCGTGTCTTCAGTTTCATTTCCGAGAACTTCGCAGATGACTGTCACTGCCCATGTTGCTACTTGATATGATTCTGTAAATAAAGGAAAACATGCATCAATTAATGTACCTATATAATAGTAAAAAGAGCACTAACAAAGTTAAAGCTATTTTCTGTACAATGTTATTTAATTTTCGATACTGGATTCCTTAATGGTCTGTACAACTACTAGTTTTTTTTTTCAAGAACTTAATTCGCATTATTGTGGTATGTACAAAAATATAGTCTACCTCGTATGACGATGCGACACGAAATTAGTATGTACAAAGAAACACAAAAATGCAAACTTTTTGACACAAGTGGTAAGTACAAAAATATAGTCTACCTCATATGACGATGCGACACGAAATTAGTATGTACAAAGAAACACAAAAATGCAAACTTTTTGACAAGTGGTAAGTACAAAAATATAGTCTACCTCATAATGACGATGCGACACGAAATTAGTATGTCCAAGAAACACAAAAATGCAATCTTTTTGACACAAGTGGTAAGTACAAAAATATAGTCTACCTCATATGACGATGCGACACGAAATTAGTATGTACGTACAAAGAAACACAAAAATACAAACTTTTTGATACAAGTGGGTGTAATCCCGACGTTTTAGAAGAATTTTTGCAACAAAGTGTGCAATTTCCCGATTTCGTTCTACGGATACTATCAGTGTGAATTTTCTCTGCGCTCCTCATTTCGGTTAACTCTTGCTATTTTAATATTTTGCGGTGCAAGATAATATGAACTGGCCAGGCTATCAGTGTTTTGTGCTTTTATGCTGTTCTGCTTAACAACTTACCTATTAAAAACACAGATTTTGAATTTTTATGTTTTTTTTTTGTTTGTTTTCGAGTTGGTAAAGTATTACAGTTATTTTTTTATATAAATAAATTGATTGCTTCGTATCGTATGTATTTGCTCTTATATGATTTTATTTAAATAAAAATATATTATTCTCAATAAACGAGAAAAACAACTTTCTATGTCCACATCAGTCTATGTAATAAATAGACTTCTTGCAGCAATAAATACTTTAAAAAACATAATAATTATATTTAAATTGCATTCATTGCATTCCATGTAATGTGATTCATTAGAAAAGCTGTGTAAATAAATAAATGTTTATTTTGAAGGGCAATAATAACATGTGTCTTGCATTAATTAATAGTTAACAATAAAATGTTTTGCAAGATACAAATGTAAACAAACTGTTACAGGTGCAAGAAAATAGTGCAATAAATTGTATAGTAAAAATAGTTGTAGTAATATTAACCCCTTATTTATTATTATATATTTGTAGTATTATTGGACGCCCGCGGCTACGCTCGCATTATTTCAGGATAAAAAGTATCCAGACCTCATACTACCTAAATACCAAAAAGCATGATAATCCCATCACATTTTTGTGTGATGAGCGGTTAAAAAAAACAGAGACAAAAAATATAAACAGACAAAAAGTGCTGGAACGTTTTATTAACGATTTAAGGTACCTATACCCAATTTTTTTTCTAATGTATTCTGCATACAGATTTTTGACTTTCTTCAAGTTTATTATATCTCGATGGAGAAGCATCCGTCTTGCGATCCAAAGCACCCTAGATCCTTATTTTTTAATTTTTTATATCATGGGTTCAGTTTAAAAGTCAACAGGTACATACCTAACTAATCAAAACATCGTATGATTACAAACATGTGACTTTGTTTGTTGTTTTTTTTTTCTTACGTTTGTTTCTCTGAAGTTTTTTAGTGACTATAATTTACCGGTTTTCTGGAATATTAGTACCCAGAATAAGAGCCTGAGAGTGACGTAGGCTATGTTTATGCCTAAACAACATTAGCAACTTAATAAATTAAATTAATATTGATCCTTGAATGTGTACAGTATAAAAGCTAGCCTTAAATTATCACCCACTTCCTCTGATAAATGGTGTTGCATTGTTAATTATCGGGTTTGGATCACGCCATTTTTCAACAAGGCACTTTGCCGCCTGGAGATTGATACAACGTTATTTAATGATTGGGAATTAAATCAATTTATTACTTTCGCTACGATACAAGTTATTGTTATTTTGTAACATACCTTTTTTACAAGATTGGTGAACTCTTGATTGTCTGCTTAGTCCAGTATCTGAAACAAAAACGAAGCTGATTAAACATGATAAATAAAACACAAAAAAGCAACGTATAACGAACAGGCAGTAGCATGATCATAAATCATGCGACTGCCTGTTGGAATCTCAGTATATTTACTGTATTTTTCGTATGGCATTTTTTAAATCTCTACTTCATAGACTCAGTGTTTTTATATACGCAATCGCATCTGCAGTTAAGGTTTTAAAATCCTCCATTATTTTTAATTACCGTGAATGTCTTTTATTAGAAGCTAGAACTTGAAGTGCTAAATTTTACTTAATAAAAAATTTGCACAACGTAAAAGATATAGATTAGTCTCTAGCAACTAAACCTTAATGTATCAAGTTAGCGTGACTTCACAAGATGCCCCGTACATTTTATAGGCATCTGGGAACATAACCAGTTCCTAAGAGGCTATTAGCAATATCAGTCTCACATTCCACGGGGAATTCAGTATATTTAAAGAGAAATCCAGCGATGATATTAAGACTGAAAGGGAAGTACAATTTTGCTGACATCACAAACTTTACAAGGAAAATTATGTTTATGGGTAAAATTCATAAAAATGTATTTTTCTTAATTATATAACACAATGATTTTTTGTCAGATCACCCATCCCAAGACCGACTGCTACGGCAGTGGTTGAACAATGACAAATGCGAATGAATCTCACAATCACAGACCTGATGTATTATTCCACTTTTAAAAATGTAATCACTGTAATCACATTAAAAAATAAACAGTAAACAAATGAATGCCCCTATCTAATTCTCTTAACCCAATTTTTAAACCATATACCTAACCTTTAGCTCACCAGATGCAGCATTGCCGCAGTCTCGAACACAACACGCTTCAAGAAAGTACATATTAATTTGCCCCTAGATTTCAAGAGCCCAGGATTTTAATTCTCCCTGTCCAATTAAAGTCGCATAACTTCAAATTTCCACTCGCCACGTCCACAATTAAGACCAAACACGCGAAGACCGTTAAGCTCGCCGGCGTAGTAAAAATGTATCATAATTAACACAAAATTATGATACATTTTTACTACGCGTCTGTTAGAAAGCAAATTAACTGGGTGCACCTTTCTGCGCTTAACGGCTAGAGATATGAGAAGTTGTTGCCTCATATTTGTCTTTACGTACGTGCTGTTAATTCACGGAGCGGCTTTGCGGTTTGGAACTTACGCGACTTCGCTATTACGGCTCGCTTCATATTACGAGTATGTTCGCGTTTAATTGACGAAGTGAAGGCTTGATGAGTCTGTGACGCAGCTATGTTTGTAAGTTTATGATTTTATCACAGAGTATCTAAGGTAATCTACCGCTACTCTTGTAATGAAAATTATAGGCGTGTAAAGTAGAGATTTTAAGGCCTAAAACAAACTAATCACAAGATAACATATGATATTACACATGATAACCTTATCAATGTAATGATTTGGCGGAGGCATCACGACTCTCAGTAATGACAAATATGACTCAATGAGAATCTAAAAGCTTGTATCCTCAAATATCATGATATTTAAGTAATAAACGACAAGAAATATAATAATAAGAGTTATTTTTTTATAAACATAGTAAGTAAACTGTTGTGTTGTCGCTGCACAATTATATATAATACGCACCGTTGCTATTTAATTAAAATTGTTTTCTGCATGATACCAGTGCAAACTGAGACGCTGAATGCTACTGAGATTTCTGCTTTTTCCGAGAGTCTAAGAAACTCTTTGAATTCAAATCCTTCATTCCTATTCAATGAACACAAGTAGGGATAGTTTTTAATTTCCCGTTTGAGTTTTATCATAACAAATTAAAGTAATTTCACAGAAGTCTAAGAAAGGCACAATTAAATTAAATACACAATTTTGTTGGTACATTACAATATCTTTTATTTTTGTTAAGTTGTCAGTCTTGATTTCATGTTTAAGTACGTACGAGTAATAACAAGTTTGAGCGTCAAATCAATGACTTGCATCCTCAGCACATTACTCAAGCTACGATTTACGAGGGTTTCGATCATGTTACTACAGGAATAGTACGATAAACGAAAAGCTGATGAGGAGTTTCAATTCAGAAATCACTTGTGAAAATACGTAAACGAAACGTAAAGTTTTTATGTTATCACGCAAGTGATGAAGATATCAATTGTGGAAGCGTTGAGTTTTAGATATATTATGGCAATTTCATGACTGATGTGTTATGTAATATAAACATACTCTTTGGGTGGTTAGAAAACTGCAACTTACTTCCTTAATATTTAAGAATAATTCTCGTTTAAGAAGTAATAATTACCACGTACCTGAAACAATTACTCTTTTTTTTTTAATAAATATTACAGTTATACAGCAAAAGAAACGATAACTTGATCATTATTCATCATATTACAAATCTGAATCAAACAATGAAACATCAAAATCACGCGTCTAACCCTCTACAATTCCGCAAGTCAGCGGGTACAGCGCTGCATTTCTATCGCAAGCGCTGAGTTGTTAACTTGTTCCAGTACAAATTGGACGTATTTAAGTCTAAAGTGCAGGTCCTTAGTTTCTGGGAGGCCGATTGAAAGCCTTTCAGGCTTTACTAACTGTGAATGGGAGTGCTACGCCCGCGGTTTCAGTCGTGTTTGCAATGTGAACAGAATTCCAGCTTTTCGTAAGGAAAATAAAACATTTAGATAAGAAGAAGTTTAGATAATTTATGAGAGATTTTAGATGCCATTTGTTACATAAATAGCGTTTTTAAACATGTTTCTCGCAATAACGTGAAGGTTGGGTAAGCAAATAAAAAGCTTACCAACCTTCACGTTATTGCCAAACGACATATTAATTATTAGATAAAAAATATATCTTATGATTACTCAACGGATTGTTAATTGTCTAAGCTTACAGTTAGTTTCAAATAAAACCGATTATAATTGAAATCTAAGTACGCTATGCAGGATATTGCATTTTATTAGTGAATCTAGTAGAAAACAATGAAGGCACGCAATGGCGACATTTCTACCATATTCACTTAAAAAGAGCAATAAAAAGGTAAATATTTAACAGGAAATATTACTTTCTTTTCTAACCACCCATAAACAAATGAAATAAAAACAAATGTCGTCACCAAACGATCCCATCAGAAAGTAACAATCAAGGCAAAAAAATATATAGGTATATATAAAAAGCAATATTCTTACTTATCGCAGCAAAGGTAGCTCTTAGCAACCAGATGCACAGCCCTTTCAACAAAAAAAATAATAATATATTCTTATCAAACATAAACAAATGAAATAAAAGCAAATGTCGTCACCACACCATCCACTGCAATGACACAGACCGCAGAGCTGCGTGCGCGCCGTAACCGTGACCCGCGCCCGCGCAGGATCCGGCCACCCACTCACGAACCAGCCTGTGTTGCGAGGCTTTGCAGATTGGCACTATATTAACAACTTGGTTTTACCTACGTTTTGACAATGAATGGCGCATTTAGCGACGAGATTTCATATTAAAAATGGCTTAATGGAGCCGTTGAGTATATTTTCTTTCACGCCACAACGTAGTGACGGATCATCGTAATATAAGATTATTTCTTGTAACTGTAATAATTAATGTAATTGGCTTCAGCCGTTTAAATTATTATTAAATAACTAAAATAGTAATAAGTATAGAGTGGTTAAGTGCCATTAGCTGCTAGACATTAAAACAGTAAACAACGAGTTTTAAAGCCACGAACATCCGATAGTAAATAATGGAAGAAAAAATCTTGTAGGTATTTTACCTACAATGTACCTACATACTGAAATCGTATCAAAGATCTTTATCACGATCCTTTCTATTTATCATCTACCCTTACCAAGCGAACATCTCAAATTAACATCACCGTATCCCGGGCCTTGGTTCCTCATCGATTATTATATTAAAAACAAAACTGCTTCCGCCTGCGAGCCTATAATCAATTTCAAAAGGCAATCATCGGGCCATCATCGACAGGCAATTGCCCAAAACGCCGTTAATGGACACTTCCCTGAAAGAGATCTTTTACGATAATAAACCAATTACTTTATCCACTGAAAATATTGGAATAACGGACGACGGATGCATAGATTATGTTGCTGATAGATTATGTAAATAAAACTTTTTTAACATAAAATGGCTACTGTATTTATTAATCGCCTTTAAAGGATTTATATCCACGTTTTAATGAAAAGTAAACAACATAAAACAACAAAATTAACAATATTCCATTTTTTTTAAATATCAAATGATATAAAACCGTACAAATCAATGGCGGTGAAAAATCCCAAAAATAAACTTTGCGCCCGCGGTTTGTCAAAATAAAGAGCAGTTTCAACGACAAAAGTTTCCAATTTATAAGAGGCGTCTACCAAACAGCGAAGTGGCATTCTGGCCCCGCAAACAGAGACAATATAACACAGATATCCCTAACTACATATTGACCTTCTATACAAACCGTTCCGTCTACATATCTTCTGTTTATAATCTAATACCTTGTGGTAGTACACAGCAAACAAACGTACCACGTTCACGAAACAAATATTCCTAACCTATATTTGTACTACTGATAAAAATTAGCTGATTACTGTATCTATAAGTAGGTACTTGTATGTTAGAGCAGCTGAAAAGCTGCTAGTGGTAAAGTGTGAAAGATAAACAAATAAACACACTAAAATACTCACACACATACTTTTGCCTCAGTACACCAAAAAAAAAAAATGATTTTCATAATTTATAACAAGTCACAGACATAAACATGAAAACAATAACAAATCCTTTTTTATTGATGTGTGTAACGGAATTATTCACACTATTATGATAAGGACCCGTCTGATAGGGCGTGTTGTCATTGCCCGCAAAGATAAAATGGTCCAATTTGGCAATCTCTCTGGGGAAGCCTCTCGTTCTCTTCTTTTTTCCCATTGAATCGATAAAACCCCTGACGGACTGCGATTGGGTTTAATTTCCTAAATCTGACAGATCAAACTCTTGCGGTACTTTATTGGGTTTCTGCACTCATTTATTTTTTGAATAATTGAGTCAGTCTAGCGTTTTGGGATTGATTTTGTTTTCGTTGAATGCAGTGGGTATTGTCGGGATTTTTCGGTATTGATTCGGGTTTTGATGCGTATTTCATTATGACAAGCGTGTTTTAAGGAAAATGGCGACTAGTTTAGCAACTTAATAGCATGATGGTAAGTTAACAAATCAAATCAAATTCCTTTACTTATCCATTCAAGGTGTGCGTACATTTCTATTTACATTTGTATTGCTGTACGTGTTGTACGCTGAGGGTTTTCTGTACACCATACTAGATATCTTTCGACACTGTATTATGATGTAACAGTTGATTTAGTCTTGTGCACGTAGGTATATAAATAAAATATTCCTAACACAGCACAATCAGCCACAAAAGCAAACGCTTGTATATGTGTGTAGCTGTGCCTGCGACTTCGCGAGGAATAGTTATTTTGGGCATCATATTTATTTTTGCAAACCACCTTTTCAGTTTTATAAATTATAGCTCTTACCCACGGGTTGGACCGTTTTCGCAGCGCACGCAACGGCAGTCCTCAAAGATGAATAATTTTCCCAGTTTTTTCCCGATTATCCATTGTTTCTTCGCTCCTATTAGTTGCAGCGTGATGTTATATAGCCTAAAGCCTTCCGCGATAAATGGTCAACACAAAAATATTTTTTTCAATTCGCACCAGTAGTTCCTGAGATTAGCGCGTTCAAAAAGACAAACAAACTCTTCAGCTTTATAATATTAGTATAGATTTATACACAATACACATAGTGTAAACATACTCATAAATATCATACTTACTAGAACAAAACATACAACTCTTTTTTCGTACCTACTACTATAATAGAGCCATTGATTGCTCTCCAATCATTTTCACGTCACTTACATATATAGATTAATTCAATTTCACTTATTTGCAAAAAAGGTCACGAACTCTCTCTAAATAAATAAAATAAATATATAAATATTTCAGGACATATCACACAGCGCCATCTAGCCCCATACTAAGCTTACGCTTGTATCATGGGTACTAGATAACGGATATAATACATATATACTTATTATTATTTTTTGTAAATACATACTTATTATACAAGCAACATATATAGCAACATATATAACATATAGCAACATATAGCAACACTAATACCACTATCACTCAAATTAGCAAAGAGAAGGTAATTCACCGTCGCTAAGTAATTTAAGTTTATTTCTGGCCAACGAGCCATTAAGCTCATTGGCAATTTGTAAGGATGTCACCAAAAATGGACCTAATTTTAAACGGGCTTCCTTCTAGCAAGCATTCGTCCCTTCGGTGACTGGAGGTAATGAATTGTTAACAGACTTGGATTAGGGCTGTCCATTATACCTAATAGCGAGTATTTTGATTTGTATTTGATTAGGTTTAGGAAAAGTTGCACTATGACTCATATGATTAAAGTTTTCAAGAGAGTTCCGTAACTCTTATACGGAACGGTAATGTTTTAAACGTATTTTTAACATAATGTCGACTTATTTATGATATTGACTGTTAAATTTTTTCAGCAAAAGTATTATTTTATTACGAAAACAACTAGTTCCTTGACCAAAAAAATACATCCAGGTAATAAAAGAAACAGTTTAATTTAAAATAAGTATTTTTTTTTATTTTATATGTGACTGATTTAATTGTTTCAACCCTACATTAGAGACGTTGCTCTCTGGAGTTTTTGACTCGACTTTTCGGATGTAAATAAGAATTTCGGGGTAATTCCGCTGATTCTCTCGAGAGGATCGGCAAAATCTCGGATGTAGTGAAATCTTTGTAGTAATTTTTTGGGAAATCCGTATATCTTCGTATCCTTATATCTTGTATTGGTAGGAATCTACATTCTTTTTCACATGCCAATAAGCTGGGATACCTACGAAGATTTAAATAAGAATTTATGTTACGTTTTTTTAACTAGCTGCGTAGCCGTATAAAATGAGGAAAAAAACTAATGACTCGACTTTTGATATTTTACTTCCGTTAGGTAAGTAACAAAAACAATTGTGGAACTATTTTTAATAGTATTATGTTACTGTGAAAAAAATACTCATAACAACTTTATCACCTGCAAAAAAATATTGGAAATTGTTACTCATTACCGCGCACACCACAAAATTTCTAGATTTTAAATTCATATATGAAGCAAGCAAACATATGTAATGCATATAATCAAGTATACTACATTTCATAGCAAGCACAGATTTTTTACATCACCTCATCATAAAATACACATATCAAGGCATCCTCGCTACAAAATCGCGCTCGCCAATAGCCAATGGCGGCGTAAAACAGCTAGCTAAAGTTATCCCTGTACGTGATTCCAAGTCGGGTCGCATAAACCGAAGATTGCTCCCGGCTGGATTGCAACAGGGGCCAGTTCGATGACCGTATCCTGTTGACCTCACGACTTGGTAACTTGTCCTTCGTAAGTCAGTTGTGTGAGTGGACGACTCTGGTGTTGAGAGTTTTTAATCCCTAGGAGACTTTGATAAAGCTTAATGATTGTCGACTGACAGCTGTTACCAATATATTAGCGTGTCGATTTCTTTATTTTAAGTTGTTTATAAAATGTATGTATTTCTTTTAGGTTTTAATGGTTGTAAAAAACGTATAAATCGTAGGAATTAAATTCTGATTAATTATTTTACTGCTTAGTGATGATTAAACTCATAAAGGTTTTATTCATAAACAAAAAATAATATGAAAATTCAACCCGCGTATTGTTATTTTCGAAACGCCAGGATGTCGTCATAAGTATGTTTAAGAAATAAGTATTATGTTGAAGGTGCAATGACCGCATGTTGACCTCACATCTGGTAAACTTGTCCTTCTAATGATGTATCAGGAAGCATGGAACAGGATTGACTGGAGAGGTTTACTGTTCATCAACTTAATCGGTTCTTATATGGTTGGCTAGAAAACCTCCTTCTCAGCATAGCTACAGTGAAATAAAATACGTTACTTTTATCAAAATTATCAATTTTTTTGTTATCAATAATAAAAATACAATCAATTATTGAAAAAATATTATAAAATTAAACTTCCACAACCTAGTATCCTACAAAAAAAAAACTAATAGTGATATTAGGTAGTGATTTGTCTAATTATCTTAAAATCTATTGACAACTACTAATAGATTAAGTAAGTCTCACTTCCCATTAGATAAATTTTACCCTTACAACACGTAATTTGAAGTCTATTTTACCCTATTTCAGACATCTTATTTCAATTTCCGCGCATTTCACCGAGCGATACCCGAGGGACCTCTAAATTAGTCTCCGAAGACAAAACATGCTTGCCCCAATGATCAAAGCAAACGATTTACATCGAGTAATGAGGAAGCTATCAATTAATCAGTGAGAAAACTATGGTTGTGTGATATATGGTCCAATAATACTAATATCATAATAGGTATCTTCTAGGTAAACATGTTACACCCTAGGCTGCAGCAATGCTTAACATCAGGCAGGCTGTAGTCAAACGTAAACCTATCCCACGTAAAAAAATAAAAAAATAATAATAAGGATATAATAAGTTGGTTTCTAATTTTAATGAAAACTGCTAACTAATATTGAAAGACAAAAAGAAAGAAAACATTTATTTTGACAGATTTAACAGAAGAACACACACGAGTAAAAACATAATAATTAAACATAAAATCTGCCACAACACAGCCCCAACTCAGCATAATGCTGGTTGTATGGAAGCAACCAGCGCTGGTTTTCCGTTGGGGCTGGCTGTGACGTCACGCATGTACAAGAAGGCAGGCATGTACTCAATTAAAGTGATAAACATATGTAGATAATAAATAAAGCAGAGAAGCTGGGAACGTATAAAACCATGGAACAAATCTACCAGGAAAAATTGTTGATCCAACATGTTTGAGGATCACAAAATACGTGGAAGGACCTGAGCGTCCTTGCTGTAGGTATATGTCCCAAGAGAACTCCCCCAGCGAATTTAACATTTACAAATTATTATTTATTTATTAATTTTGAATTTGACATGAGATCTTCTTCTTCTTATATGAGAGTGGCCAACTCTAGTGTCGAGAGTTTATCAAGCCGCCCTAAGGGCCTCTGACATGGCTTAACGACTGCCGTACTAGACAAACAGCCGAGACCTACAAATTAGCGTGTCATCCGACCCACGGAACCGCCCAAATGGAATGCCACTTTTCGGTCACCCATCCAAGTACTGACCGCTTCGACCTTTGCTCAACTTTGGTAATCGCTTGCAATTACCTCGCTAGCTGAGCTACGGGCGCTGACATGAGATGAATAAAAGAGATAAATCAATAGTTAAAATAAAGCGACAGATGGGTCGAAAATAACTTACCTAAATTAACATATCTAACTAAATATATAAGCATGAAGATTTTCCAGCATCATAAAACACCAAAATGCATCCTCTCAACTATCACAAGAGCAGTTTTTCCTCCATTAGCGCATAGTTAAACTGGCAATTGCTTCGTAGCGGGAATAACCAAGTTTTTATTTTAAAAAAGCTAGTTTAGCTCCACGTCGTAAAGTGGTGAAATGGCAATGAAAAATGCTTTTGTTCCGACGTTTTTAAAATTGCCTCTTGTAGCTATTATTTCTTGATTAGCTAAATGAGCTCAATGAGTGCTTTATTTACTCGGCTTCGTAATATAGTGATTAAGAATTTTTCACTAAGTGGTACCTAGCTATTTAGTTGATGGTAAGCGACACGCAAGTAATTAGGGGGTAGGTTTATTTATTACGATAAGCAGTTAGTTGCGATGTGAGTAAAATTTGAAAAAAAAAAAATAGGTAACTTAATCGTTTTTAACTCAACAATGTGATTTTAGTCAACGTTCCTATCAATTTCTCCTCCAAGAATCGTATTTCCCCATGATTGAGGGTTATGCCTCCCTCGCAGAATTAAATCTTTGCGATTCACCAGTTTAGAAAGTCATAAAGTGCAAATTTAATTACTGTATAAAAACAACATCACGCAAGGAACAAAATCATTGATTGATTAAAAGTCTCAGTAAGCCAATTGACCCCACTCGGAGAATCGCATGTCGTATCTAATCAAGTGTCTCCTAATTAGGAAACGAACGGGATTCGAACATACTCGTAGCTGTACCAACAAAGCAACAGTTTTGTTTACTTCAAAAAAATAATTAGGGTGTAAAATTTAAAAAAAATGGACTACGACATCAATAGATTAAAAAAGCACGCAAATAATATTGTTTTTATCACAATATTTTCTTTTTTCAATCCAAACATGAAAATATTTAACTAGTGAACGCCTGGGGCGTTGGTCGCATTATTTCAGGGTTAAAAGTACCTAGCCTATGACACCCATCATTCTACCTACATACGAGTACATACAAAAAAATATGATGATCCGTTCAGCCGTATTTGCGTAGTAAGCGTTTAAATAAACAGAGACACAGATAAACAGACAAAATATCTAGAAATTGTAGGAACGTGTTCTGCTATCAATTCGAAGTATCTCCGAATTTTTTTTATATATCATATATCTTCAATGTTCAGACTTTCTACCCTCTTCATCTTTATTATATGTATACATAGATACATATATATATAAATTGCCTAAAATATTGGCATCATGATAACTCCGTCTGATCAACCTTCATAACTCTTCACTGTAATCTAAGCAATTTTTATAAAATCACCGATTTTACTCAAGTTGAGCTTATTACATTTTGCAAAATGAAGATCGTGCGCGATCTAAGAGTCTTATTTATTAATACCGCTGCATTTTACATCACGTTTCATCTCCCTTCGAAAAATACGTAAGTTGTATCGAGATGAATCTAGAAATTTATGTATGCATGAAAATAAAAGTTATTTGATCGAACCGATAGGTGAACATGTTTTTAAAATTATTATTATTAGATAAGTTGTAGAATGGAACGAATTATAGGTACACTCATTTAAACAAATTATTAAATTATATACTTTAATGTTATTAAAATCACTTGGGCTTCGTCAAAACGCGATATTACTCTCGTTCTTTCGGGGCAAAAGTAGGCTATATTTTTATTCCAAAGTTTATTCAAATTATCAATATTGGTGCAACCACTTGAGTGTAAACGAGAAACAATCACTGACAAACTTTCACCCACAATACTTAAATAAGTGGAAGAGAACAAAAATATCAAAACTGTCATACAGATATACCTACAAATCAATGGATATTTTTAATTTGTCATTACAACAATAGAGGCCAAACTATTACGCCAGATTCCAAAGAAATCACGTTGCAAAATAATTAGTATTAATTTAAGCATTCTTACTAAATAACTCATCATCGATAAATAGGTACATTTTGCCATGACATTTGCAACATATACAGGGTAACTGGTAACTAACGCACAACCTTTTAAGGGTGGCTTTAGTACATCTATACCAACAACTGTTTTTGGGTGGTTTATTATTTATACCAGATAAACAGCTGATTTTTTTCACGAATTTCCAAAAGTCGTAGAACAACAGTTGTTGGTATAGATGTACTAAAGCCACCCTTAAAAGGTTGTACGTTAGTTACCAGTTACCCTGTATATGTATTATCTAGTCAACGCTATGTAAGATGAACTAATAAGAGAAACGCGTATGGTGTGTTTGCTTTATGCCAACTGCTACTAGTTAGTGCAAGTTGATGTTTGCATTCCTTCACTTCGATTTATTTCCTCATTTCTATGGGTCATGACTTAATTGAAGAAAGAAGATGATACATAGATATATATAGGTAGGTAGGTAGTTAATTATTTATTGTCACACACATATAAAACAAAAATAATAAAATTACATATAGAAACTACTCTAGTGCCACAGCTGGCGCCCTTATTGCTAAAAGCAATCTCTTCCAGGCTGGTCAGCATAATGGTCAGCAGGTTTTTTGGGTGGTTTATTATTTATACCAGATTATTTCACAGATGGATGACACAGACAATTGCTGGTGTTTCAGACACACAAAACAAACAGTAAAAGTTAATTTTAACAACATGATAAGTATTCTAATGTTTCAAGAGCAATTTCCAACCATCTTATTTCTACAAAGTGGCTAACTTTAAGGTTTTAACTTAACAAATGTTACCTATGGGAATACTTATAAATATGTACCTACATGGTTTTAAAAACTCACACACGAGTAAAACTCATTTTAAAAATATTAGTTACATAATAAACTCTTACCTAGTTCATTCCTATTTCACATTGTCTACCAGAATAGATAACTAACTTCAGAAATGATAATTAGCAAGTGGTCTTTAGATTAAAGCGTAGGCGTAAGTAAAGACCTAGACAGTAAACTAACAATGGCAATAACTCTTCTAAAGGAATTAGATACAAGAGGTTGTTTCTACTTTTGTCTAATGCGAAACCATTTGAAGACAAAAGGCTTCGTTCATTTGACACGGATTCGCTTTCACCCGATTTATTTCCTTTCAATGCATATGTAGGTACATCAGTACCCACATACGTACATAATACGATAGGTACATATATTCTGTGGAGTTCGATGACAATAGAAACAACAATGACCCTGAACTCTGCAGTCAAAATAACCTACATGTCGATTCCTGTTTCAATAGCTAACGGTATATACTTATAGTTGTACTATTTGTTATATACTAAACTACTTTTGTATGTCTGAGACCATTTTAAGTGTCTTTAAAATAAGGAGTACAAGTGATAAATTTTGGTCGAATAAATGGTTAAGGTAATGTCTGACTGACTTGTGATTTCTAATACTTCTTGTGTTGGATTGGGGATCGAAATACTAAACGATATCTAGGTACAGTTTCACTTACACCCGTAGCTCCCGAAGCGCAGCTAGCGAAGGCAATCTTGGATGGGTGACCGAAAAAGTGGCATTTCATTTTTCTGTTTGTCTAGTACGGCAGTCGTAAAGTCATGTCAGAGGCCCTTGTGGCGGCTTGATAAACTCTCGACACCAAAGATGGCCACTCTCGTTCAATAAGAAGAAGTTACACTTTCAAACGCAACATTTTCATACACTGTTTAGAGCGTAAATATGATGTAAGTCTGCTATACAAAAGAAATAAAGCTACCAAAGAATAGTATAAATTAGCAAAATTTATATCAGAAACACTGAAAGTTAAGTGAAAATATCTTCCAACGTCGTCATAATTTCGCACACTTACCTAGCTAAAGTTGAGTTCTGTTTTATCACCATCATATTTACGGGGTGAAGCAGTTTTGTTTCGCTATTCGCATATTTATTCGTCGCTCTATTGGCGATTCATAGACGAAATAAGCCAGACACGTCCTTTACTATCTTATCTTTATACAAACTGTTTAGTCAATAAATAACATATAAATAAATATTTCAGGACATATCACACAGCGCCATCTAGCATCTATAAAATCAATAAGCGATACTTAAACCAAACCCAAAAAAAATAAAAAAACTGTCCTATCAATTCAAAGTGTCGGTCGGTGTCATCTGAATCTGGTAAATAAAAAGATCAATTCGTCAATCATTTGCCTCTTTGTTGCACAGAATACAGTACTACCTGAAGCGTTACTAATACATTACTGTAATGAAATGGAAAATCACGACTGATTTACATTCTAAGCTGACCAAGTTAGTTTTTAGTACTAATATCCCAAAATTCAACTTTATTTTCATTCTATTTATTATGAATGGTCTGTTGGCTTATTAAGTAGCGGCTCAGCCTTCTAATCTAGGGTTGCGGGTTCGATTTACTTTGTTAAGTCTAGTGGTTTCTATCTATAAATTGAGGACCCGACCGCGACAGACTTCGTCCTGTCTGTTGACTATTTTACTCTTTAGTTAGTTAGGAAACGTTTGTATGGAAAAAAAAAAATGGGCGGTTTTTAGGGATTTTTTAGATTTTTTCTCGCCGTAAAAACCATATTTGAACTTGAACGAATATTTAAAAAAAAAGAATTGACCAAATTGGTCCAGGCATTGTTGAGTTATGAGCTCACCAACACATTTTGCGATTAATTTTTATATATAAGAGAAGACGAAAGAAGATAAGAATGTATTTACAAAAAAAGGTAGGTATATAAGTATTACATTCGTCATTTAGTACCCACGACACAAGCGTTTGCTTAGTGTGGGGCTAGATGGCGCTGTGTGCGATGCCCTGGAATATTTATTTATAAGTCTATCTGGTATATCGCGACTGTGGCAACGCTTTGCGGCGCAATAATTTTCCGGCACACGCTCACGGCACTTATGAAACGATTTTTCTCACGTATTGTTTGTGTCTGAATTATTATTAGCATTATTGTGTTGACGCCGTTTTTATGCACCAGTTTTTTTAACGTTTGAATGGTGCATTGAATTGCCATGGGTAATTAATTGTTCGGAAAACAGATTAACCGGAGCGATTACAGTTAAGCTGTTAAGCTTGGTAGTTTGAAGCGTAAATTATAAATCAGACGTTTTCGAACCCCGAAAAAAATAGGTTTCTTTTAGGCAAGTGTGGGTTCTTAGAATACAGTGGTGTTTAACATCATGCAGGCTGTATTCAAACGTTACCCTTTTCAGTGTTATAAAAAACGTGTAATTAAAGATATTGTTTTATGTTTCACTTATTACACTTGTTTTATGGTATATCAAGTGTCATCTTTACATTTTTACAAAAAATAATGCTGCATACCTTTTATATAATAAATTTACTTCACTTAAGTATAATTTAATTGGCAAGCACCAAAACAAAATTTAGTCACATTTTATTTAACAATAGCAAAACATGTTTGTACTTAGACACCTACAACATAAAATAACATTTCCACATACGTAATGAGACGTGGGTCAAAAAGTTATTGAAACACTTAGGCACCTAAAACGTCACTAACTTTTGCCAGTTCCAAGTTCCTTTATGCCTATTTCGGAACACTTTATCCCCTGCGCACATAATTTAGTTACATCTACATAAATTCGCACTCACGCCGACCGTCCGATGTCCCACTATAACCTAAGTTTACGCATTGGCCTAAGTAAGCGATATCCTTGGGATGTGTTCCCGTAGACGATATAACCAAGATGCTTAACTTCAGTTTATATTTCCGCTGTGATACTGTTTCGACCACCATTGACACGCGGGATCCAATCAGGATTCTATTTCGTTTTTTTAAATTTTTCTTTTCAATTCAATTCGTCAAGTATTTCTTATGACATTTAATGATTTCTGTGAATGAATGATTTTGTCGCGACTTTGGCCACGATTATAAACTTGCAATCAGACGTGACCCGTGATATTCGTATTTGACATCTTATTTAACCCCATGGTGTTAAGTGATCCCGGAACAAAAGAATGAGTAGCAGAAGTAGTAACTTAATTTCTTGTCTAATCTATTTTCATGCCTCGTAATTTATCATTTTACACTTAATTGTCTAGACACACACATTTGCTTCCACAATATTAGTGGTAAATAAGACGTTAATAATTTCTGCGTTATATAGAGGTGTTTATCGGGTCTAATGTCTCGAGTACCGTACCATATTACAGGGTCTTTCTCGAGGGTGTTATAAAGTACTCGCACGCATTTAAAACTAGCCCCAAAAATAGCAAGTTTGCATAACGTGGTGGGACCGGCCGCGGCAGGTCACGTTAGAGACGATAAGGATGAGAAGCCGAGTGTTATGAACGAAGAAAAGTCAGTACGTGTTACCGGCAAAAAAATACTCAAAATAAATTTATTACACATATAATAATAAATAGGGTTGTAAGACAATTTTGCATTTCTTCTTGTAATGAAAAAGTGCCTACTCATGCTATCGTTATTTTTACAAAAAAAAATATTTAAGTAAACAAAAAAAAACTATGTCAAATATAATATATATTTAAACTTTTTTTTATTTCAATAAATAAAAGAAAATATTTGAGGTGGTTGAACGAAAATTCAGTAAGTATATAGAATTACGGAAAAATTACATGAAACGATAGATTCGAAATAATTATGGCACAAAGATACTTAGAGTACCAAAGAACACATACACGTCGCATCTCAATTTTCATATAGCAAACAGTACCTACGTAAATACGTAAATTAATAAAGTGGACGGGGATACCCCATCTTTTTTAATCTCCCTCGCGACATCTCTAGTGGCAAGCAGCTTTGAGCGTCACATGGCACCAGAGTCACGTATTAAGACCGCGTGTTTAATGCATTCAGTATGAAAGCACCCGTTACTGGCGGTGACACCGACTTAAATTACTTTTCTCCACCGCTTTTTTTTTTCTTTCAAGAGAACGAACGCACAGAAAAGTTTGAACGACGAACGCTCGCTGAGAGTTTTGCGTTTTGTTTTTTTGCAGCGATTATTATTTTCAAAGAAAATGCTTGAGAATAATCGTTGCGCGGTTTTGATTGAGTTTTGTTTCGACAAAATGCTAAAAGTTACTACTTATCAGTGTTCTAGTGAATGGTGCCAAAGTTTGTCAAATTTTGTTGTTAATCACAAGTTGCCGGAAAGCACCAACTGAACTAGTTAGCGCTGAGTATTTCGGAGCTAAAACTGTATTTTATAATAACTCTAAGAAATTATTACCAGTTGCACTTAGTTAACAAATCCACTTAAAAGTTTTGAAGAAAAGGAGTGAGATTCGAACAGGTAAGAAGTAGTCGTAACTTCTTGAAAAGAAAATAAATATACTATAGAACCTACTGAAGAACGATAGCAACATTTATAAGCTCCCGTTCAAAAGACAATGAGAAGAGAAGAGAGAAGAAGAAGAAGAGATGCGGTATTTTTTTAAATGAACTAGTAAATAAGCATACTGGCCGCCTGATAGTAAGCAGTCGCTGTCCCTTATGGATACTACAACAATCGCTAGAGGTGTTGCAGTGCTTTGCCAGCTCAGAGAGGTGTTTGAGCGTACTCTTCTTTCATATCCACCAATTGAAATCGCAGCTCTGCTCTGCAGTAAGATTTCGGACGATGAGTTGTATATATAGCTGCCTTTATAATAAACTCCTCGGTTATATTAGGCAGTTACCAAGTAAGTAGTGTAAGCAAACCTTATTATTGGATAAAGGAGTCAAACTTGATAATGTAAATCTCTTTGGTAACGATAAACTTTTAAAAAGTAAAACCAATGACAGTTGCAAGATTGACAGTTTTAGATTATTATATTCGTTGCCATGGAAATAGCCGACTGAAAAATTATTGTACTGTGATATCAATGATATGGAAAATAAGAAATATATCTGTATTTTCATGTAAATCTTGGTTTAATTTATTATGAGATTAGCTAAGAGTTTACATTTCAGAAGTGGTATAAAGATCACAGCCCACGATTTACAGAAAATACAGATTAGATAGTCGACGGAATATCATTGTGAATAAAGTAATGGAAACAAACGGGTAAAGGATAGTTCAAGCATCGAAAAAGAAAAATGAAAGAAAACATAAGCGGTAACCGAGACTTTGAGGCGAAACTAAGCGGCAGTTTCATTTGTGGTAACTTGAGTAAGATGGTAACTTCGATCCCACCGCGGAATCAGGTGAAGTAAATATTTTTTTATCCAATGTTGATCACTATGAACATAATGTTGTTCAATGTTAAGCAATGTGATGATTAGTTATGATTTGATCAAAGGACAAACCACGGTAAAGTAGCCAGAGAGTGAGTATATTTTATACAATATCTTATCTTCATAGAAAAGTCCGAGAATTGGCTAGTACGCTTGGTGACGCGGCCGTGCCGTGAACAAAACACGATCGGATGGCGCGCATTGATTCAATGTTGCTTTATTGATATTTAATTATATTTGCTAATATTTTAGTATTGAACAAATGATGATGAATGTGCAATGATACAATAATGAGTCAGATCATAAACTATAGGTACAATATTTAGATAAGCAGGTGTCACTCTTAGTCGTTTTACTTTCAGAAAGAAAGTTTAATTGAATTGGTTGACTACTTTCTATGTATTTTCCATAACATTAATCGATATGTTGTCTTGGTATTAAAGGCATAACATTTTTTTTTATAAAATAATGAATAAATCTTTGCTATAGGTATATAAGGAAAATATGCACGTTGAGTTAAGATGTTTGATGTACAGAAGTGGCTCTCACCGAAATTATAATTTGGCAGATTACAATGGTATGCTGAATTAAGATGTACTAACAATTTATATTCCATGAGATCTTCCAGGCTTGATATTGCTCAAAATAATGTTCTTGCTACAAACATTTCTCTAAAATGGTCGAATTAAAAAATATTATTCCCGATTCAAAACGATGGATTGGTATTGGCATTGGCGCTGCATCTTAGTCGTGTCGTCTTTGTTTAGTAAGAGTAGGTATGTGCTGCATGATTTTTTGTGTTGAGTCAATATACTTTGACGCAATAGAATGGAACATATTATGTAAATGCTCTTGATTTGAATGTTACATAATCACCTCGGTTATTTTATGATAAAAACAGAAAGAGACACAAATATTTCTGAAACAATTTGTGTTGAATTTATGATATTCAGAGATAGTAATAGATCATTTATATTTGAATAACTGGTGAATAGTATGTACGAAATAGTACATTACTGATTTTGTTATATACTTATAAATTTTAGAGATATAAAGTTAAAATAAACACATGAAAATAAAACGAATACGAGTATGCTTAGTGATAAAAAGAAAAAACCAAAGATTAAGAAAAATATTAAAGATACTTACATTTATTCGAACAAAATACAGTCATCGTAAATTTTGATCTAAAGGATAATTAGGAACGAATTATGTCATGAAGTAGAGTAAATGTACTGAACAGGACAATGTATACAAACTCCAATGTTGTGAAAAGTAGTGAATGCCTACATAGGACAGAGTTAAAGTTATAATTAGATAATTGCGAATCATTTAAATATTATACGATTATAAATTTGACTAAAGCTTGGTTTGATTTGAGCACGCATTTATTTTCTGTTGTGAAGTCAGTGAAGTCTGTTTTAAATATAATTGAAGTCATTAGTTCCTCTAGTCATAGAAATGACGAATGGAGATATAAAATGGAAATAAATTTGAATGAATTGAAATGACCAGTTACTTGCCGTACATTTTTTTTATCTAGTCCAATAACGAAGCGAAAAGAAAACTCAAAATCTCTAGTTCGGGCGTTGATTGGATAGAGTTTAGATTGATGTTATCAATGTTGTCATAGATAATTTGGTTACTAGAAAGCAATACAGACATTTAGAGACCAATGAAGCAAGTTTGAATAAAATATACCATTTAAAATGATTAAGTAAGGTATTGTGTTGAAAAAAAAATTTGACAGATGCAAAATGATTTCTTGCATTTTAGTGGATGTAGATGCAAGAGTATGTATTATTGAAACATTGAGTATTAGGAGTGTGCACAGCCTGCGGTAGATGCAGAACGCATTTGATACTCGTACCAGCATGCACTCAATGACTTTGGGTGAGAGAAATTGTGCTAACTAGTACAGTTGTTTTTTAAAAAAAACGGTACATATAATAGTATGTCAAAGTGAGAATATTTTAAAGCAAAAAGCCTTGACTGAAGAAAGTAGTAGAGATGGATGACTTTAATAGGTAATCAAAATTGGTAAGATCGTTAAGAATAAATAAAATTAGTGAACATAATTTGACTGTTAAAATGAGAACTCGGATAATCATCTCCTAGACGGATTGGACGTGTAAATAGGCTTTACGAAAATAAATGGATATTAATATGAATATAATACTAAAGAAAGGAGGTAGTAGGTGCTGAAAGCACAGTAAAAAAAAAGGGTTTGCAAACGATTGATGTCTGATAGAATATATACAGAGATAAGTTTACATGTATTAGTGAAACTTGTTGGAAGTTTAAGGTGGACTTTTGACTGTTGATTGTGCGCATTATGAAAGCACAAGATGATAGTATTGTGTTAGTTACTGGTTCATAATTAATTGAATGATTAGTATCACTGAGCAAGACGAACGAAACGTGAATAAGCTGTTAGTGTTAGTTTAAAATGTGTACTTACTAATCTAAATGTTACTGGAGTCGGTCCATTATTGAATGTATGTTACCTATGTGAATGAAAGTACCGAAAATATAATAACACTACGTTATATAGAAAAGACATATCTCATCCCCCACTCAATCGTGGCTTCCTTACTCCGAGACGCAAGCTGGGGCCAGTAAGAGTACTGTTAGACGCAAATGACACGCACCCGCTACTCGAATTTAAAAGACAGCAGAATGTGAAAAGAGATTTAGTTGTTTCAAGGGTTGTAAATCAAATGAAAATAACGAGAAAAGAAGTTTCATAATTAGAAACCCCATTCACCTTTCATCTAAATATATAAAACTCAAAGGTGATTGACTGACTGACTGATTGATTGACTGATATAGTGATCTATCAACGCACAGCCTAAACCACTGGAGGGATTGGGCTGAAATTTGGAATTAAGGTAGATGTTATGACGTAGGCATCCGCTATGAAAGTATATTTGGAAATGCTACTTTTAAAGGGGTGAAATGTAAGTAATGCAAGTTTTATTTTTTAATGCGAGCGAAGTCGCAAGCACCCACTAGTTCATTCATATAATGTCAACGCTGGGCCTCAGACACACGTGGGCCTTTTAAGCTGCTATATATGTTTAAAGTTTGTGCAATATGAATAGTGTCTATGTAGCAGGTTGTCAGTGTGAAGATGTAAAAGTCAAGAATTTTAAAAGCAACTGTAGAAACAACGTAAAATGTAATGAATTTCCGACAATAATGATTAATTATACTAGGTGTAGTGTACAGCATAGTCAGTTATACAAATATTGTTTTAATGCTAAGTAATAAATGGCATTTTGTCGAGGGGAAGCTAGAGGCACGAAGAGGAAGAGGAAGGCTGAGAAGGACATATATCGATCAAGTCAAAGAGAAGGCAAGCGTTATGTCGTATAAGGAGGTCAAGGAATTGGCCGAAAATCGAGGAGAATGGCGCATACTCCACAGACAAGAGCATCGCTCTTAAATTTTGAATGAATGAATAATGGTGAATGAAGTAAATGCTGTAGATGATTATTAATAGAACCACTTATAAGTATGAGGCATATTGTCGAGGAAATCTCTGATATTTTTCTGTTGTATTTTGTCAACAACCCCAAAAGAAATAATAATGATGAAATTGTATAGTTGAATGAGATTGTTGTAATTTGTTATGTTTGAGATACATCTGCTGGCTATTGAGATGACTGCGTCTGCGGTAGAGTCCACCTGCATTGTGAGCAGTCTTCATCAGTTCTTTGAATGGATGTAACGTCGAGGATCGACAGCAGCAACGTGATGCAGTCTTGTGCATCGTCAGTGACGCATTGTAGAGAGAATTTGAGAGGTTTAAGATAATTATTATTACTTAAAACTCACGACTTGGAATTAAGGTACGATTAATCAGTTACTAACGTTAATTACAAAAAAGGTTGATGCGTCTTTGATTGGTGGTGTTATCATTGTATACTATGTGAAAGGGCAGTTGCTATGAGATGAAAGACGTAGATACGGAAGCATCTACCATGAAAATAGTTAAATTATCCATTCTTTATACTTAACTGATATATGCCAGTATGTACTCATAATGTCTCTTCATTTAACGATAGGTATAAAAGAAGACTGTCTTAAGCGAAAAAGAAAAGAATAAAACTGTATCATAGTTTTGTATACATGTTTTCAGATTGAAGTGATGATATCACGGGTTGCGAGCAATCAGTGCAGAATATGAACAGAATGAGCGATTTATACAGCATAGATGGTTGTAGATCATGAAAATGAGCAATCAGTGCAACAACACAATTGTTTGTATTGCACAGATGATTGTAGATCGTGACAGACCTGAGATGATATTACGAGCATATAATTGCAGATCGTAACACACTGGAGATATATCGAGACCATACATTTGAGACGATTCATTAGTGTTAAATACGAAAACTGAGCGTTATACACTGAACAGATGATTGCAGCTCGATTAATGATTGATTTACTAGATTGCTTATACTTCACAACTAATTGCAGATTATGGTAGACTGAACATGACTTGACAAGCCAAGAGCCATTGAGTTTATGAACTACGAGCTAAAGTACGAGAACAAGCGCCACTACGAGGTTAGTTCGAGTGGTCGAGCCCGACATGCGGCGCGCTGCAGGAGTCAGCGCCGCAGAGCCCGGCGGGCGGCACCGCGCACCGCCTCGCGCGGCCGCGGCCCGCAGCACCGTGCCAGCTTGTGACAACACCGGCACAAATAATACTTACTAATAATCTACGAACATATGGAAAATCACATTCATAGTACTAACAAAGAGTGACGCGAAATCGTTAAACAATTGTTATTAATTTTGTGCTTAAAAGTTCGATCATTTCATTGTTTAAGAAGTAATGAGATAGTATCCATGATTAATCAGTCAACTACAATTACATTGTATTTCTTTTTCATGTTTAAGTGAAGGGACTCACTTAATAGAGGATGGCCGAACTGTAAGCAAACCTTATTATTGGATAAAGGAGTCAAACTTGATAATGTAAATCTCTTTGGTAACGATAAACTTTTAAAAAGTAAAACCAATGACAGTTGCAAGATTGACAGTTTTAGATTATTATATTCGTTGCCATGGAAATAGCCGACTGAAAAATTATTGTACTGTGATATCAATGATATGGAAAATAAGAAATATATCTGTATTTTCATGTAAATCTTGGTTTAATTTATTATGAGATTAGCTAAGAGTTTACAGTAGTATATAAGTACTTTAAATAATACTATTAACTCACTCTCAATCACAATCACAATAATTAACTTTAATACCATTATTTTCCAGTATGACAGGGTAAATTTACCAATGTCATTGCAAGCTCGCTATACGGTAATGTCATTTTAATTTAATTTGCCGTAACGAGCCAATATTTCTACGGCAGGTTGCGGTTATTGCAATACGGCCATACTGCGGCTGTCAGAAAACTACGGCCGGCATGTGAATTGCCAACATATTTACATAGCGAGCATTTTATTTATCTGTTAAATAGTTTTCAACAGAAATGTTGCATAAAATATATAGTATCCCACTAATAAATATTTATAAAGCAAAATATTGGTGTAAATATGTCACAAGTATTTTATTAATATTTGTTCAATGAGTATTATTTTATGCTAAATACACGCCAAGTGTCATCAAATTTCATTTAATCAGAGTATGGGACTATGACCAAGCCCTGTGAGTGTAAAAAAAAAGTAAAAATTAAAAAAAAAACGTTTAAAAAATGTGTGAAGAGTATCATTAATGAAACACATAATAATCTTAGTCGAGTTATATTAATACATGAATTTCGATAATTTTTAAAGATATATTTTTATTTTAAACCAATTTTTTTGAACTGTAACTTGTATGAACTTGGCCATAGTTTGCCTGATATAAAAATACGCACATGTTTAAATCTTATAACAAGATACAAATATAATATGTTATTCAGTCAAGTAACAAACACTCTTTACTCATATGCTATAGATCCCATAAACAATCGGTTAGTATGTTACAAGGGGCATGACTTGGAGTGAACGAACGCCCTTGGCATTATTGTTGCATGTGCGGAGCAAAAAATATTTGCAATACGCATGTGTTACTTCGAGGGCAGCGATCATGTCACATAGAACAAAAATATTACAGAAGGATAATATTAAAATTATGTCTCTCTTTTCCTCATGCCTGAGAGTCGTGACTCCTCCGCAGGAACTAATTCGTCAGGGGAGTTCTCTTGGGCAAATACATCGTGGTGGGCGCCAAGGTCCTTCCACGGAAGACACATGTCCTTTGATATTCTGGTCCTCAAACATGTCGGTTTCCTCACGATGTTTCCCTCCACCGTTAAGCGAGAACAAATCCTCACAAAACTTGAAAATACAAGTCATTGGTGTAGGGCCGGATCCGAATCAGGGTACGTCTGGGTGAAAATTAGACACTGGAACCGCTGAACCACACTCGCTTTAAAATATTAAAATTATAATATACAAATAATATATTTCGGAACACTTCACACAGCGCCATCTAGCCCCATATTACGCAAACACTAGTATAATGGGTACTAGACAACGGATACAATACGTTACTTATATACATAATAAAAAAAACAAATGACTAAGAAGATACTTGTATTTATATTGTTATCTTGTTCAAAGATTTTGTTTTTTTATCATTTTTTGTGATACTCTGCAATCAATTTTAGAGTCACGGTGTTAATGATACAGAGATTTCTTGGTATTTTGAAATTCTAATCCGTTACTCATTATCATCAACATCAGCCAATTATCGCGCAATGTTGAGCAGGTTAGGCTTCCTTCTTGTACTCTATTTAATCTAATCCCGTGCATATTTTAATCCCAGTAACTTGGATTAATTCTAAAATCAAATCACTAAATCTAAAAAATACTTACTCGATATTGTTATGTACGGTTGAAATAATTAATTGTGTAATGCAAAGAGTTTAATAAAGGGTCATTATGTTTACAAATCGTACCTACAGCTGTTATATTGAAGAGTCTAGCCAAAACATGTAAAGTGTGTTGTCTGTTTTGACTAAAGAAAAAAAAAACAACAAACAATCATCTGATTACAAAAATAAGGCAAGATGGTTACAGCTAACGACAGAATTTGAATGAATCACTAATTATATATTATCATACACATTAATTGAAAAATAAAATGCTATAAAAAAAACAACTTTCAGAAGACTTGATAACCTTTTTTTTTAAGTCGTTAAAAATATGCTAATAAGTTTGGAATTAAACTATGTATTTTGGAGCTTTATTTGAGTTAAAACCAAGACCAGATCGGTAGGGAAAAGGGAGTCATGCAATTTATTTTTTAAAAGAACAGTATTAAAACAATATAATATTAAATACATTTTATTTTTACATAATACGTAATTTTTTTTAAATAACTTTCTGTTCCATTTATCCTGTGTCAAGATTCCCTGCAGTCAGACATTCAGCGACTTAAATGGCTCTTCAGGCACTGAAACGACGCTTGAAAATAACTTAATGATCTCACCACATGCTGTAATGCATTAAGGAAAGATATATGTATGAAGATCTTGAAAATAAAATGAGATATTTATATAGGGTAATATTCTTTTAATACAAAAAATATGTATACAACTATTCAGCAGTTTTAAAAAAAAAAGTCTGTTTATCTGTTTAGTTAAACGCTCATCGCGCTAAAACGGCTGAACGGATCATCATGATTTTTGGTATGTAGGTAGTATGAAGTTTTAGAAGTGTTATAGGCTTGTTATCCTGAAATAATGCAAGCGAAACCGCGGGCGTTCACTAGTAATGTATATGTCACCGAAAAATAACAAGATTCGTAAGTTTATAAATTTCCTAGTAAATTTATAAACCTTCGTAAGATTCTAAACGAGAGATAAATTGTATTATTTTACGCCCACATTTTCGTCAATTGATAAACTTACCAAACTCACGCGTAAAATAATAAGCAAGGAATAACCAAACGTCATGTACGCTCTGATTGGTTGAATAAGTCACGTGTTTCTTCTCCTTCCTCGCCACCTTCTTGAGTTCTTGACCTTTTTCACTTCACCGTTCTTGTTCGCCACGGAACGTAAACAAATCGTTTGCTCGTGCGTTTTTCTAAAGTTTTTAATTTTTTTAGTGTTGGAACTTTGAAAATAGTTTTTTTTTGCTAAGGTTATTAAACTAGGCCCATAATGAGTTACCTAAAAGCTGCGGACAGCCAAAATTATGAAAATAGTTTGGTAAATATCACACAATTTGTTGACGAAGTGAAATTTACCACAGAGCTACGAAAGTTTTATAGTAGCCATGACAAAAATAGCAAGAAGTTGGAATGGACAGATGGAAAAATTCATAATATCATCAAAATGATAGAAGGTTTTAACAAAGCTAAAGTTTTGGGACATCGGCCCACAGACAAACTTTACACGACTTTGCACCCAAAATCGAGAATCCTCAAAAAGTAGGCGAATCAGATACATTGTTTTGTCACATATGCACATATAACAATGAATCATCAGGGGTCCATACATGTATTAAATATAAACGCATCACACACATAATCTGTGGAGGGACAACCGAAAACAATGACGAATGTAATTTGTGCGCAACCGAAGCAAACATCCTCAGAGAAAGGAAGGACTCGCACTTGAATTTAAAACGAGGAGCAGATAAAATTACAGCACATTCATGTAAGAAATTTCAAAATACTGATGTTGGTGCTACTGTGTTAGTCAAAGTTCTAAAAGTTGATAGAGGGCCTTTAGATAGCAAGAATGTGGTCGGCAGAGTCATAGAGAAAAGGAATGAACTATACAAAGAAGGCACTTCTTTTGGAGTCATCAATGACTGGTTGCCTCGAAACGCTGTCCTTACAACCCCAGGAGAAATTTTGACTGATGATTTACCAGAGGTTCGATTATTCGACCATGAATTAAATTTTTTATGTGCTATATTTTATAAGTTACCATTAAGAACAATATCTGCGATGTCTTCTACATTTGGTGGGCGTGGGTAAAGAATAAAGAAATGCAACTGCAAAAAAACTTGAAGGGACAATGTTTATCTAATAAGTGCAATTGTAAAAAGGCTAATATGTTGAGTAATTCGAGGTGCCATAAATCTTTGACATGTTGCAATAAGCAGAGGATCGATAATCTTGTAGTAGGTGTACTTACATAAACTTTTAAGTTTCAATTTCCTTTTTACTCTGTTATTTTAATTTGGCAGAAGGCCGGTTTTTTATTTAATGTTTGTTTTTTAGTTCTTAATAAACCTCTTTAATATCGTAGAATACGATTTCCGATGTTTTATTTTGGTTGAGTGAAGTAGGGGGCATTAGCATAATAAATAAAAAAGTAACCCTGTATTACATTACCTACCTAGTTTTAAAGTAAAAACTTTGGCAATTCTGATTGTTTCTAAGTCTATGAACACAAACATGGTCACTGTCGACATCGGCTAATTAGAGCGCAGTGTGTTATTTTCCGTATTCTAAAGAAGCGTAAAATTAAAATCTCTTTTGTGATTGGTCAACCCGTTTAGAATCTTACGGGTGGATATCCGTTAGTTTATAAATTTACCACGAGATGTCGTAAATTCATAAATTAGCGAAAACATGAGCGTAAAACTATACAATTTATATCCCGTTTAGAATCTTACGAAAGTTTATCATTTTCCTAGGAAATTTATAAACGTACGGATCTTGTTATTTTTCGGTGACATATATAATGGTTTCTTATATTCGACATTCTTCCAGTATATTGTAGGCGCTAAGAAGAAAATAATATCTTGTGGCATTAAAAAAGACGATATCAATCAAAAGCCTTCTTGGTAATTTAATATTACGATACGATCATTATATTCGTGCATAAATTTTAATATTCTCAAATTAAATCCATTACAGGAATTTAACTTCAGCTATAGCTACTTTTAAAGATCTATTTTCAAGAAACCGCGTTGTATGTGTTTTTCAGAAAAATTATAAAATAAAGGCCTTCGCATCTTATTTTTTTCAGTAAAACCATAACTATGATTAAATAAACAACCATTAATTTCAAAACAATATTTAGTGAAAAAGTCGCTATAAAACAAAACTGATGCCAGCGCCTAAGTGCCTACAATAGTATTACAAAAGCCTTCCTCACATTCTTTTAAACGGAATAATTATAACCATTTATTTTATTAACACCTATTTATAAAATTGGTTACCATAAATACAATACCGTTCTATCACACCTCCAATTTGGCAAAATTGCAACATTCCCATTGCATTTAAACAAAGCACAGCCATTAAGGTACACACCTGTTCCCGAGACTGCTAAAAATAAATAAAGCAGCATTTATTTTGGTCAGCTAATTTACGCATTCAGTACGAAAATGAACAGCAACATAAGTAACGTAGCCAAACATGTTTTGTTTGGGTCACAATTTGGTAAGGAACAATAGCTGTAAAATATGCTTTTCATTACTATGAAAAATATATTCTATTTTGTTGACTCTGTGCCAAATAATCAATTTTATGTTAAGTAGAATGTATTCTCAGGTAAGCAGTTTTTACTATTGTATTAAATATTTATAAATTACAAAGTGTACCTTCTAGTTAACCAATGCAGAGTTCGAAATATTTTTCACTTATTCTCATAATGTCAAGTATGATTTTTACCTTTTCACTTATTTCTTGTAAATTTCTCTATTGTGCTGATGTTTTATTAAAGCACATATGTTCATATTTTTCCCACACCTCCACCACTTCCAATGCTTCCCAATACTCAAAACTCGTACCCAAAACAAACACTCACCGCGCGCCCTACGTCCATTGACATGTACCGATTGGACCGTATAATGAGACCGCAGAGCAGACCGCAACGAATTGCCGCCGGCAGAGGGCCTGCCAGTGGCTTAATTGACCTGCGCCACGACGCGCCCCCACAAAGACCAATCGAACATTGTACCACCATGGGAACGTTCATAAGTGTCGCTTGTTGGTACAGGTACGCTTGACGTCAAATAAGTTGTGGTATAACATGAAATTAGTTGTCATTAGTACTAGAATATAACATACGGCTGACACAATACATAACAGCTATATTGGGAAATCACAGTTTTCGTATTTTAATAAACTTATAACATTTAATAAAGAATTTGTGTGAGTATTAATATAGATTTTTCTATTCCTATTTCTATTTTAAATGAGGGATCAAGCGAGTTCCCAACGGAGTACCCGGATGTCTTCGTCACAAAACCATAAGGCCAGCCACACAGGGTTTTAGTGGGTAAAAATCCTACATAACCCGACTGCACCCCATTGTGGACGGGTATCTTTATAAAGATTTCCCCGTCGTGAACAATAAAATACGTTCTTTGTCATTAAAGCTATGCATACAGCTATTATTATTTCGTGGTACACTATTCATTATGCGTTAGGTGTTGAAATTCAAAACTTGAGCCTTGAGTTAAGGCGTTGATTTCCATGAAGCACTCGTTTTATATTCTTGATATTTATTATTAAAATTTATAGTGAACTTATGAATAGAAATTAAATGCCCACCTTTGGTAAGAAATCGTATAATGGCAAGTCAAGTTAGGACTTAACTACCTACGTTGGGTTTATTATATTTCGAAACAGGTCTCAAAACGCAGCTATATTATACTTGGAATACATTTCTACGGCTGCCATTTTTTCCACGAATCTATACATAATTGTTTCAATTTGAAGAAACCAGTTATCCAGCCGTTCTTTGAAAGCCAAATATCTCAAGCAACGCTTTCCGTGAAGATACTGCTAGCAGAATTAGTGAGACCAAGAAAACTGCTTTTAATTAACGGCAGATTCAAATTAACAACTATTCCTGTGAATACTTGTACATTGTAACACTATAAAATTCAATATTGTAGTACATTCTTCTTATTCATTTTCCATAAAACATAGATGTCGCAGGTTTAGGAACTGCCCGGTATGAGCCGGTTCTTTAATAAATAATGTTTTTTTTTCTGGATTATCGTCAAAGGTAACATTGTTTAACTTCTAGAGTCGTAAGGATTCTGCATAAGCATGCTTTACCTTCGCACACAGGATAAAGCCAGATTATCTGTCACTAGATTGTATACTGAAGTTCAATAGTCGTAAAGGAAAAAAAAGCTCCACTCTTCCACCCTCAAATATTCCAAGTCTGATATAAACTTCGGAGACCGGCAAGCCGGAGCGAAGTCAACATCTTAAAAAGTACTTTCATTAGAGTCTCAGAGTAATACCGCCAGTCTGGAATAACCGATAACCTTAAATTCTCCACCCTTTGCTCCGCAAGGATAAAATAGAAAGAGGTGGAGCGAGCCCGGATACTGCTGCGTGAACCAAATTTACGATATACGGTGCGGCTGAATTTATTCTGCCATGGTTAATGTTTTGAATTGCAATCGTGAACGTTTTGCTACTAATAAAGTGCGTCGGTTATTTGATGGGAGTTAGATAAGGACAACCAAACTTACTATTCAACGGGGGAATGCAGCCAGCATTTTGGGTACGCTGCCTTTTGACATTACATGCATTACGTATTATACATTACAAACATTACATTATTAATTATTGTACATTATTTAGGTGTATAGTGTTGTTGTCTATATATTTCGTGTCTTTAACATTTTTTTTATTCGTGGTGTATTTATTATGTAATTCTGTTCTTTAATAAATAATTAAAGGAAAAAAATACTTTCCATCAAGTAAAGTTGACTAAAACGCTAACTCATACCTTGTAATTCAGAAAAAGAGAATATCTAAGAAAAAATAACAGAGAGCATTTACTATATGTTTGGTAAGACTAAATGAAGCAAGTAAGTAAGTAAATAAATAAGGGTAAGTAAGTTTTCTAGTCAGTCATTAGTATTTCTTTCCATAGTCTTCATTAGCAATCGACGCAGGCCCCGATTTCGCACCAATGAATTGAGGTCAAGCGCTAACCTATTTACCGAGAAAGATGGGCTGACTTTGTCTCCTATAATAAATCTTAAAAATGGAGACTATTCAATTTGAAAACTTGTTTTGTTATGTTAGTGACTTCTATACTATTTTACTCAGACATGATTGTCTTAGTAAAATATGACACATCAGATAGATTAATCCTACTTTTAAGCCTAAATTGCTTTACTAATGGCAAAACCATGGCCGTTTGAAGGTGGGTAAAAACTCTCTACACTTATTAACTTGTTGAAATTTTAACTTAGGCACTTATATTCTCTTTGAATTTGTAGGTCCCGGCTATTTGTCTAGCACGGCAGTCGTTAAGCCATGTCAGAGGCTCTCAGGGCGGCTTGATAAGCTCTCGACACCAGAGTTGGCCACTCTCATTCGATAAGAAGATATTCTCTTTAAAATGTATGTAATAGTGAAACCCCCTAGTTTAAAACGCTAATTCGCGCCCATTTTGTCATCCGGCAAACAACGCGGCATAACAAAGACGTCCAAACAAAATGCAAAAGTCGCACACGAGCGACAAGCAGCTGTTTCTGCATGCTGCATTTAAAAACAAAACCAAACAAGGAGATTAGCTGCAATGCCACCGTGCCGGACAAGTGACATGAAAAAGCTACAATCTAGTTTAGTTACTATAATAAACCATACACTGTTGTGTTTAGAGGTTATTTTTGTCTGGGCCGGTTGTTTGAGGGTAGTTTGGCGTTGACGAATCACCCGGTCAGTTCGGGCTCTGCTAGTGAAGCGTGTTCGCACGAACTGCGTTGTTTTTCCAGATTTAAACGGTCACGGGTATTATCTTGGAGTTGTGTTAGAGTTATCAGCAGTATGACCACTTATTCTGTAAAAGTAGTTTAGTCCAAAATACTTATACGTATTGAATAATCATCATCATATGAGCCTGTGTCTACCCACTGCTGAGTATAGACCTCTTCGGCGGCGCGCCACATACTCGTAGTATGGTCTCTAGCCCGTATATTGAATGCAAAACATACTGATACTGATACATGTTAGTTTTTTGAATGTTATGGTTAACACAGTATTTTATAAATGTTATTTTCAAGCTACGTTTGTTATTTATGTTGTGGATGTACCATTTCTAAAGACTTATTTTTTTGTGTCAAACCGTTGTGAAAATGATTTTACTTGTTTATGCAGAAACTTTACAAAGTGTACGTCAAAATAAGTTTACCAGGAGAACGTAACGCATGTTTTAACAAAAAAACATGATTACTTTAATTTTATTATATCTTGAACTTAATCTAAACATTTTTTATACGTGTTAAATTCCCCATACTAGATATATTTTCCTTAAACAGTACCATTATTATCATCCATCTAATCTCATTTAAAAGTATAATAATATCTATATTTTGCTCCATCTAATCTCATTTAAAAGTATAATAATATCTATATTTTGCTCTAATAGATTGCGCAAAAAAGAAACTACATGAAAAAGCTGTTAGGAACCAGTTTTAGCTAAAAAAAAGTCGAAGAGGCAGACGGATAGTGCAAAAGCTTTTCAAGAAGATATAAATTCAGTGTTTTACGTGTCATATTTTAGGCTTAAAAGGAGACAAGAAAAACACTCGTAAAGCCTGATATGGTGAAGATTTTATAAGTATTGCTACCATTATTCTAGTAAAAATATTGTTTTGCTCAGAAAAACTAGCGTAGAAACAACCTTATTAACTGTATTACTTGATAAATCTAAGTAAGCGCATTTTTTATGAGTTCATTATTGCACACGCCCGATGAAAATGTCTGAGCGTAATAGCATTTTTTACAGTTCTTGTAAATGATGTTTCTGTATTAGATCAGTTTTTTAGTACCGTAAATATTGCGATATTCCTACATACTAGCGAACTTCCAAATTTCCGTCATTCTTTTTCTAAAAAAACCAAACATACACGTAGTATAATAGAAAAAAAAACATAATGCATTCCTAATTATTATTTGAACGCATCCCGGATACCGTTACATCTAACTATTACTCATAGACACACAGACACATCAACAAACAATAAAACAAGCTATTATATCAAGTAACTGCAATATTAACACCTAAGGCCAATCCATCCGTTTCCCGCAAGCCACCGGATCGTGACCCGACGAACTTAAACTTATACAGAGTCATTGTACAGAGGCTTCCAATTAAACATACGATGTGAGCAGACTATTCTACGAATTCATAATACTAGAAAACACGAGGTACCGAAGTCAGAACTTTATTTTGAAATTAAATAATGTGTACGGAAAATAAGTGATGTTATTTGCCGTGACATAGACCATCTTGGCCATACAACTGACAAGAGAGGTTTCTATGTTAAAGTTGCCAGTAACGCGTACAGGCTATGCGTTTTTTATTTGCTCAAAGTCCTTTTAAATAGCCTTAGTACGTACTAAGAGCACTTTACTAACTAACTTTTTATACTTTTCCATACATTTCGTTACAGATTTGTAACGGTTTTGTACGAAACAGCAATGTTTCCCGTTAATTTCCATAAAAATATTGCACAATTGCAGTTGGTTCCAATTTGAAATACGGAAGACACTCTTATGAAATTTGGCATAGGTACAATATCAGTATACCTACATCATCAGCCTAAACTCGTCCTACGTTACGCTTGCTGAAATCAACGAGACATGGTAGTTACCAATCAAAGACGTTAAAACTGGCTCATTTTAACCAATAACAGTCATCCACCAATTACAGAAGTTACTTCCTAGTTCTACGATTGGCGTTTCGTTTCCGAGCGGAAACGTTCCGATTTTGTGAAACACTCTGCAGTTAGTTAGGTAGTAGCACTGTACATTATTCAAGTTAAATCTATACTATTAACACGCTCCATGACCCGGCTGAGTCGTGCCACATCCATCCGGAGACCAGCTCTTCATCCAAGGTCCTCGTCTGCGGTCGAGGCCGCGCCGCGGATGTTACTTCACCTATCCATTACGGAGTCGGGCAAAAAAGACGAAAAATAAGCGGTTACGAACACGATGTATGAAAAAAAACAGTTGTAAGGCTTTTTAGTGGAGGTTTGGTGGATCACGATTGTGTCAGATTAAGGTAAGTAGGTAGGTACATATACTTAATATACTTATAGGTATGACGTAAGTATTTGGCTAATATTATTAGTACTTTACGCGTTATAAAGAGATTAGATTGATGTTAAACATAAATTTAGGAATAACGATGCAATTGATGTGCAGTTTTCTCAAATATGTAAAACAAATTTTTTGATTGTATAACTATGCTACTAAATCTATTGTACCAATTGACTTTGACTGCTCTATTAGCTTAGTTGGTAGTGGCTCTGCCTTCTAATCTAGGAGTGCGGGTTCGATTCCCGCATGACACAAATAATTATGAATATTTAAATTTGTAATTATTTGTGTTGAGTCTGGTTGTTTCTATGTATAATAAGTATGTATTTACAAAAGAAAAGTATATATATATATTATATCCGTTACCTAGTACCCATGATACAAGCGTAAGCTTAGTATGGGACTAGATGGCGCTGTGTGATATGTCCTGAAATATTTATTTATTTATTTATTTAATTTGTAATGTATGCGATTTTAAAATACCTAATGGTTACAGGCACAGAATATTTTCTCATGTCATTTAGCGTCATCAAATATTTCCAAAAGAATTCCAAAATGCAGGAAGCTTAAATACTGACAAAAACTATATACCTACCATCTCGCATTGTTGCAGGTATTCGGTTCTTCTCGGCTTACGCACAGGCATTTTAATGATACCCATTCAGACAAAAATGAATGCGAGAATTTGAGCGGTTTCGTACATTTAACGGTGTGATCGTGACCTACTAATGGGCAGTCATTGGATAACTTATAGCATTTCTGTGGCAAAGAGAAAAAAACACTATGTTAATAAATAAATATATATAATAAAAAGTAATATTTCAGGACATATCACACAGTGCCATCTAACCTCTTATTAAGCGTACGCTTGTATCATGGTAATAGGTCTAGAAGCATATCTCTATAAACCATATAGATAATTGACAATCAGCTTTCTAGACAACCTAATAGCTTCACCATTAGCTTCATACAATGCTACAACAACGATCTAAACTAGAACTTAAAGCTAACTTGCGACTACAATAAGTAACAAATAGTATTGCTTAGAGACAAAATGGACGCATATTCATGTTTTGTTTATTCCATTGTGCTCAAACAGCGAAGCTCCAAACACGATCTCAGACAGAAGCTATCAGATTATACGAATTTAACTGGAAAATGGTGAGCATAAACAAACTAGATACACCGACGTCTCTGTAATAACCTAGCTTACACAGTTTATTCCCCGAGAGAAATACCTGAATGAATACAACTATTTGTGGGCGCGATATATCAAACTGTGACGGTATCTGGATAAATGGCCGCTAGTTGCGCAGGACGAAAGTGTGAACAACACGCGTGGGGATAATATTTGACTCCAACAGACATCATTTATCCGAAGCTTTGTGAATAAAAACAAGCAATAAATCCAACGCTTACGAATCCATCGGACGTATCGCGTATCTCACAATATTCATTGCCATCTCGATTATACGAGCGCGCATCGTATTTCCAATTCATTAATTCAAATTGGAGATCAGTACACGGATCACATTTAAAATTATCATCCAAAAACCGTTTTCGTGTTGGTTCCGGCGCAATAAATTAGAATGGAAATTAATTTTGTACGCGCAATATTAATGTGGTGCCGTGCAAATTTGTTTTTAATATGACGAACATAATAAATATTCGATATTTTTACGCTCAAAATTAGGAATAATTTGACCCATTTTGATTACCCAGAATACATCCGGTAGCTGTACAAAAAAATAATTGAAATTTTTCATACAGCGGTGAAAATTGTTTAGCCTTAAAAAGACGAAACAATATATTTAATATCCTGTTTCCTTGTGAAGGTAATAAAACATTCTCATCCGCTTCCACGTCGTTGTACATTTTCTTGTTCGCAATAAAAATATGGGTCGAAGCTGTAAAGTATTCGCGCGAAACTTTTTTAATGTAAAACTTTAAGAGTCAACCGCGAGCTACACATCAGAATGCATTCTTTGTAGCCAACTTTCGCGGTGAGCACCGGCGGCGTTGCATCCAGAAGACGACCTCTTTTATCACGAAGAAATTTCTACACTCATGTGTCATATAAAATCCATGTATTAAGTACACCAAGGTTTATTCTATGTCAGCAAAATTTTAAATTTAAATAATATAAACAAAATGCTCAACATTAAATATAGGTACTGTAGTAAAACGTCATCATATTATACGCCAGAATTCAAACGTAGGAATATTACTTATGCGTTTAAAAACACTCATCAATCTGCGTAGGACATTTTATTATTTTTGGCATAATTAAATAAATAAATTAAATAAATATTCCGGGACGTTGCACACAGCGCCATCTAGCCCCACACTAAGCAAACGCTTGTGTCGTGGGTACTAGCCAACGGATATAATACTTATATACTTTTCTTTTGTAAATACATACTTATTATACATACAAACGACCAGACTCAACACAAGTAATTATAAATTTTAAAATGCATAAATACTTGTGTGACGCGGGAATCGAACCCGCAACCCCTAGATTAGAAGGCAGAGCCACTACCAACTAAGGTTTAAAGATGACAGGATAGGTAGTTAGAAGTCTTTACAATATTATACGTATGACGGCGAGTTTCTGCAATCAGTTCAGTGGGACATTTTGCCACAAACGGTCCCGGACGGGGCACCGTTGTCGTAACCAGTGGCTGCTGCGAGCTTCAGATTATTCTAACGTGCAGTAGCGGTGCTTTAAACGTGCGACTTTTATATCAGGACCATCGTAACGTGATCCGTGTCTTTGAGCTTCGCAGTAATGAGCACGTGCTCTATAGAACTGGGTAAAGTGTTTTCTTTGACAATTGTATCTTGGTCTCCACAATGTTTTCACTTGTATATCGAAGACAGATCAAGTTGTTTTGGATGAGCTAGGAGTTATAATGTCATCAGCGTCGATAGACGGCCTTGAAACCATTTGCAACAACTGCAAGACCGCAGGCTTAATAGCTTTGTGGTAAACGTGCGTCAGAATGTAGGCTACCATTTGTAATTTATGTCACTTATCATATCTTACCATTATACAATGTTACTTTACAGGTTGCTAACACATAACCTCGGATTTAATGTATCAATACGAGCAACTTTATTTTACCTTTCAAAATTTACAATAATCAGTTGTGTCATACAAAAAAAAACATATAATGATAAAATGTACGGAAAAGACTTATTACTCCGAAGTTTAGAATTCATGGAATGCAAGATTAAAAGAAAAAGTGAAAGTAATCTAGTATTGCATGCATATAAGTTTGTTATACTTTCTTCGCGCCACAACGGAGCGTCTGATCTTCATGATTTTAAATACGGAGGTAGTGGGCAACGGGCAATTGGGTATTCACTTATTATATTGGGAACAACAAAACAACGCAAGCTTTTATTTTATTTAATAATAAAAGGGTCCAGTTAAATTCGTATATTCGTTGGTACATTTGATAAAGCGAACGAGATAAGTACAGACATCCTGGCGGTAGGGCGTCGACCTCAAATTCGAGCTTGATTTAGTGGCTCCGAAATGCTATTGACTTTAATGCACTTGAATGTCAGTTGGAATGAAGCTCAATTCGACAAATCGACCCGGTAGACGTAAACAAAGCGATCGGAACATTTCGACGATCCAACCATTTTATTATACGTACTTCAGACATAGGTATCTGTATAGTATACTGACGATATAATATAATATCATTTCTTTGAGTACCTAGTATTTCCTCACGACTGAGGGTCGTGACGCCCCCACAGAATTAATTCGTTAGGAGAGTTTTCTTGGGCAGACACATCGTGGTGGCCGCCCAGGGCCTTCCACGGAAGACACATGTCCTCGGATACGGAAGGCACATGTTCATATAATATGTAAATTAATTACCATTTTAAATGGAGTCTATAATGTAACCATGATTCATTTATGCATATAAGTATCTTAGAATACAGAAAAAACAAAGTTAAAGTGGAATGAGCACACAGTTCTTTCTGTATCTGGCGAAAACTTTATTTGTAAAACACGTTGGTGGCCAAGATCTTATCATAACAAATTTAGTTTTTCGACTTTTAGCAGTCCAAGGAATAAAAATTGTCTGTTCTCAGCCAAAATGTGTGGACAAGCGATTTAAATTCGCGAATTTGGATACTACGTAAAAATGATGTTTTTTCTCTTTGTTTGCCACTAAGGAGTCTAAATATTAGTCTATTTATATAATTTTAGCTGCAGGTCTAGTGAGATTACATATGTATATCAGGTAACCTTGTACATAATAACATTTATAATACCTATTACATTCCATCATAAAGGACTCCATTTTGTAAACACGATAAATACTCGTAGAAGCCCCAACATAACACCACTAAACGTACGGTTTTGTATGGATATTATTAATGCTATGTTATTAATGTCGGTATTTCTATTGTTAGCTTTACCTTTGACTCACAATTTCCATTTACGTATATAAATGTTTCATCTTATAATTTGTATTCACAGCCTACGTTCATAGAAATATAAGCCGTAAGAAGAAGCATACACAAACAGAACACCGCTTAAAATACATTATGTCCTCCAATTTACACGACATATTTTTCTTTATGCTATGAACACATTAAAGATGAAAGCCAGTCTCACATCAAAACTCAAAAGTATTATTTTACAAATTTTTCATTTTCGACGTTTGCTTTAGTAAAAACGTGACTTCATACTTATTGAACAAAATAAATTGTGCACTTCTTTTAAGTGGCATTTTTTAAGCACTAAATTCCAGTCTATCAAAGGGAGTTGAAAAATCATTGCCTTTACAACAAACTACTAAATCGATTTATTTACTGTGCGTTATTGGGCGGTTCCATTTAATTTATCGGCTGACTCGATCGGAGGGTCACTCCACTATTAGTCCGGTATCAGTAATAATGTTTCCAGTAATGATTTGGATGGAATAGATCCCTCCCGAGTTTCAACTCGACCCCATTTGGGTCAATTGATTGATTCGGTCAACGATAAAACGTCACTCACAATAGCAGAATTAATGGCAAAAAGAGACAATGTCAAACGACGGCTATTATTGAAAATGTTTTACGATATTTCCCTCCCGTCACTTCCCATTTGCCACTGAGCAAGATAAAATAAGTCTTTTGTGCCGTTTCTTTTGATTCTATTTAAAACTCACCTTTACGTGGAGTCTGCCAAAATCTGCGGACAAAAAAGACAATGCGTTTATTGAACTGTGCAGGAGAAGAGTAATTGTGGCGCATTATCGTAAGTTATGCGAATTGTAAAACGAGAAAACAGTGCTGTCGTCGTTTGTTTTTGTGGTCGTCGCGAGTCAATTAAGAATCGAGTTGGTTCTGCTGGAAATTGTGTGGAGCCTTCAGGGAACGATAAGAGTCTTGACATACACAACTCGTTTTAGAGGCGGTACGTAGAGCGCTGCGGGATCGTGTCTCGAGAGTGCTCCCGGGCTCGTTATACCGGCCGCCCATTAGTCCGGGGGTCTCGCCGGGACCGCCGCGATTTTAGTTTCCGACCCAACGCGTCCTGTAGCACCTATACATACCTATATCCACTTATATGTATATCCCTATATCCGCCCTTTAATAAGGGACTCGGCGCCTAATTGACTTAACATTGGATTAATAACGGTTTAGGCCTGAAATATGCTTACCAATGAATATTTGGTCGGTTTAAATTTTGGCAAAATTAAATGTGAATTTGTTCAAAATAATATTTGATAAGTAATTGGATCACAAGTGTTGTTAAAAGATAAATACCTACTTCTTCATGGTTAAATACATTTTTACACATTTTTCCTGTTGTATAAATTGTACAGTAAGTACAAAAAAAATATACTTTCATGCAAACTATATTCAAATAGCACCGTAGCTAAAATTGAAGTTGTATTTTAAACAATAAAAATAAAACATTAACATCAAAACGAAGCCTCAACTTTCCACTAAAAATTTCCCACCCATCTTTTAAACTAAGGAGATGCTTATCCGGAATTAAAATATGAAATCCAATGACAAACGCGCCAAGTTACCGCACAGACGAGTTGGCGGCACTTAGTTTTTAATTGATCTCCAGTTATTGAATAGCGCCGACGAAGTTTCAGCCGAGAGTTGGGAACTGTAATAAAAGGCTTCGGAGATGCACCTGCAGTCTCAAACTCTTACCGATGTACTGGGTTATCGAGAGATTAATCTATACCCAGTAACATGCAAGTCAAGCAGTGAGAAATCTTGTTAAGGTTTAGGCCCAAAATTTTTGATACGAGTAAGTTGTAACCTACAATTGAACAACTGATTGCAACAGTATACTGGCGCAACCCTCGTCACCAGAGGCTAGGCAACTCTATGAACTATACAATACAGCTGTTAAGTTAAGAAAATCTGTTTGCTGATTATTTTGTATAATGTTACAAGGGTGACATTTAATTAAAACCCTGTATAAATGAATAAATGATTTAAAAAAAAAAGCGTCAATAAACAAATTGATTATAATTTAAACATCTTATTACTTTAAAATCTATGCAACCTATAACTAACTTAGTTGCCAAGTAAACTGGTAAGAAATGGTAAATAAACTTAGACAGTACTGTCCAGATCTCAAAATTTTTGTAAATGGTTTGCCGTAGCAACGACCTGTGTTTCAAGTTATGTATAGATTTGGAGTCGGAATCGTAGACGTGTCTGAGGATCACACAATCCGACAAAAAGATACATTCATAGAAGCATGAAAAGATCCAAGCGACCAATGAATGAATGAGTATTAAATATCTTACAAAACAATTACACTTTTTTAACAAACAAAATGTAACGTCCGTAGCTCAGCTAGCGGAGGCAATCGCATGCGGTCAGTCCTTAGATGGGTGACCGAAAAGTGGCATTCCATTTTGGGCGCTTCCGTGAGTCGGATGACACGTTAAATTGTAGTTTCGCCTGTTTGTCTAGTACGGCAGTCGTTAAACCATGTCAGAGGCGCTTAGGGCGGCATGATAAACTCTTGACACCAGAGTTGGCCAATCTTATTCGATAAGAAGAAAAAACTAAATAGATACTGAAAAAATGTGTCTATGTGTGATAACCATGTACAGTGAGTCAAGCAGTCGTTAAATTGTTCCATGCAACTTGTTCCGTGCGCCGAGAGTGCGGTGTTTGCTGCGGTCGAGCTTTCGGCCGGTTTATTTTAACCGACTCTTTAACTATGTTGGTTTAAAGGCTATTAATAAACCTCTTTCTCGGTTTACGAGTATATTGGTTAAAGTCAAGCCATGTAATATGTCATTGCAATAATATTTGGCTACATAATTAATAAATTGTATATTGTTAAGACAAGTCAACACAAAATAATAATTATCTAAACTTCATAATTAAACTCTTATAATTACCAAATTAAATGTTATTGTTTGGAGAATAAGAATGTTTAGAAGTGGAATAATTCATTGAATAAAATAAACTTTCTATTCCTATCTTCTGCTCGTTAGTCAACAAGTCATTAGAGAAGGTACGTACTCAATTTGCAATTTTACAATAAAACTTACATAACACATTTCAGTTGTTAATTGTCAATAATACTATGTATTTCTGAATTAAAAAATGATACACAAGAGAAGAGCAATAATAAACTAGCTAAGTAAACAATTTCAGACCTTCAAATCAACATTCAAAGCCAAAAACCTGTTGAGTATTAAACCACCATTCATAATTGAAATGTAATCCAAACACGTTGCAAAGCAACTGAACCCGCAAGAAGCAAGCACCCGCGGCCTATATTCATAATGAAACTGAAAAAAAACCTTCAGTATTCCACTTTTCACGAATTTCATTACAACGAAAAGGTATAAGGGAGAAAAAAAGCGTTTTGTCTCTGCCAGTTTTAATAAAAAAAAATGATTTATGTTAAAAATCTTTCGTTCTGGGCGGTGTGTGTTAGCATAATGTATGAATCACACCTTTTGTCATTTTATGGGTACCCAAATGGTGATGAGAAACGTTTCTGACACCTTTATTAAAATGTTTGCGAATTTTCCAGGTAAACAGATTTAGGTGTTTACTCTGTTGAGGATATTTTATGAAGAAATATTTAAAATTTTATGTTTAGCTGATTTAGCAATAAATTATACCCAACCAAAAACACATAAATTGATTCAACTGGTAGACTAAAATGTGAGCTCCCAACTAACATTTTGGTAATAAGAATTGGTGTTAAAAGAGTTCTTCAAAAGTGATTTCGGCAAACCAGAGTCATACACAGGTTTTAGCAATTGGTGTTAGAGCACGCTCTAACACCCCACTAACCCTCGATTGGGCCCCATTTTTTAGCGCTACAAGTAATAAAATTGGTCATAATTTTAACCATTTTAACACTGAACGTTACATAATAGTTATAGAATGGCGTCAGTTGTGACTTATTTCTTGTATATATATTGGTGGTACAATATAAATCTTGCCAACTAAAGCACCTTAAAGTTTGTACTATGGTGATAATAAAAACAATTAGTGGTAAACAAGTTCTAAAGTCTGTTGGTATATTTTTTATAGTGACAGAGTAGTTCTTTTTAAGGTTCATTTATATCTTGGACATGCTTTATGCATTGATTTAGAATTAATAAGCAACTCAGGGCTATAAAACGTTAAATTTCTATGTAGTTTTGCATACAATAACTTTAATTTTTTCTTTTAATTTGTGTTATCGTTTCAATATCAAAATCAAAATCAAAATCAAAAATCAAAATAATTTATTAGGCCAAAAGATAGTGCGTACAAAATTTTTTCTTAGTGTCTAGATGTTTACTTACTATTTCAGTTTTGTACATGAGTTTGTGACCGTGCCACGTACTAGGTCCCTCAGTGGGCCTGTGTTACGTAAGCTACTGCTACATTCCTCACTGAAATCCTACACTTTTTACATATAAATCATTAAAACAACAACGAAAAACAATAATTGCAAGAAGATCAAAATCAAAACAAACACAATTAAAAAAAATAATACATTGTCAAGCTGCCTTCTTTTAAAATTTACTTTTTTGATTGCCAGATGTAGGAAAAGAATATCCTAATAAAATAATACATATGAATGAATATAAATTTGCAAATGAGTTATACATTGATAAGATAAGATAAGATTCAAATGGCTATTAATTATAATATAATTGTACGATTTATGTTAAATATACATAAATATATATTATACGTTTAAGTACAGTAACGGAATGTATACTTTATGGATGAATCACCTACATTGCAAACTCTGATGAGTATGACTGTTAGGTGAAATTATTTGTATGTGTCTAGTATGAGTGTAGGGGATGATGTATGTAGTGTAGTGATAATGTGTGTGTGTGTGTGTGTGTGTGTGTGTGTATGAAAGTGTGTACATGTACACATTCAGTCAGTTTTAACAATCTCTATGAGCTTTTCAGTATCATTATAATTTAATGTAAGCAAGTGGTTGATTATAGTTTTTTCACATTCAAATTTTGAGACATTTAGTATATTCATCTTTGTACTCAGACGATTGTAGACTAATGGTCCTAACTTCTTCACACATTGTCCGCCAAATTTAGTTCTTGTTTTGATCATTTTTAGCACTTGGTCTTTTCTTCGCTTAGTTGAGACCTCTAATTGACGGCTTTTGGGAATTTGACCATGTTGCTTGTTGATTAAAGACTTGATAAATAATTGCCGTACTGTAAGTACTTTGCACAATTGGTATAATTCTGTTGTAGGGAAGCGCCTGGGTTTAAAAGTTATGACTTTTAAGAGTGCACGTTGGGAGATTTCCAATGGTAAAAGAGAAGTCTTGTCTGCGGATCCCCAAGCTGATATGCAGTATGTCAGTACTGATTGAACAAGCGCAACATATATCCCAATTATTGTTTCAAAATTAAGGATGTGACGTAGCTGCTTAAATGTGTATATAAACTTTCTTATTCTTCCAGAGATTTTATTTATTTGAGTTTTCCACTTTAAATTTCAATATGACGGCGAAACATGGAAGTGAAAGTGAATAACAAGTTTGTCTAATAACTCGGTAAGCCAAGTTTGATTTCTTCTATTTACGCCTAAAAGTTATTGCGAGGGTTTCTTTATTGAGAGAATCATGTATGTTTTGCATCTCAATTTTGCAGGGCCTTGAAAATAAGTGGTATTTTAAGTAAAAATATTGTTTATTTTATCAGGCGGGGTATACAATCAATCTACATTTAGATAAGAACGGGCTATTGGCTATGTCTTTTGTAGTAGATGTGTATTTCTTGTAAATATAATGTATTTTAAGTAACGTATCACGTAAAAAATGCGTTTTAATTTAGTTTTTTCTTAAATTACTTTTAGGTTATGTTTGAATTATCATGGCGTCTATTTCTTATTACCCTTGTTTCTTATTGTTACTATTTGTCAACGATGAGTGCTAGATAGGTTGTAGTTAACACTATTGTAGCACTTGTTATACCAGAAAAGAGTTTTTAAGGTAATAAGGAGCATAAGGTTGAAGTGTTTGTTTTCACTGTGGTGCGACTTGGATGTAAAGGTAGTAGTATTTTAGGGTTACGTTTTTCAATAGATAAAACCCTTTCACCAAGAAAAAGGAATAAAAACGTAAGATTGAGATCAAAAGCTGAACATTTTTTAATAAAATCAGTAAGATTGCATATTCAGCAAGTGTTTCTTAGTGTCGCTAGTATTTTTATAAATGAATTTATTGGGATACATAGCAAAATTTATTCTGAATTTTTTTATCTTAGAAATAACTATATCATATTATTTAAGTTATACATGTAAACAAATAATTAAAATACTTATGCTAATTATAATAAAAGTAAATTTACAAAAAATTAATACTTACTTACGTAATTTTTAATGTTTTTACAGACTTCTCGCTGCATATCGTAAACCTATCTACGTCCTTCAAGAAATGATTCTACATACTGACACTGAAGATGATACCACACATTCAGCTACTACTTCTAAGCAGTCCAAACCTGAGTTAAACTTGAATATCATCGCTGATGACATTGTAAGTTATTTGTTGTTGTTGATATTTTGGATAGAAAAGTAAATAAAAGATATAATAATTTTGCATTGAGTAAGTTATACTAAAGGAAACCTAATACTTGTTTCTGCTTTTTATAAAATATAATTATATAAAAACAGGTATTTACCTATTAAGGACATCTAACTTGAGTATGTAAGAAATAAAGCTAAGATAGGTACGTTAATTTGTGGTTAAATTTGGTAAATGAGTTTGATTTATTAAGAGATGTCTTTGACATTACAAAAATGGGTACTTACGTTACATCTATTTTCCACGATCGAATAATTAAAGTATGAGTAGTAGCCATTTTCCCTCTTGAATACAGTTCTTTAATTATGTGGGTTGTTAAATCCAGAACTGATCTTAAAAAACAAAAATAGTTGAAGAGCCGCCCAAACGTCTAGCTTGACTTAGCTCGCATGTAACAACAGACAAATACGTCTACAAAGTTTTATAACGAATGAATTAATAGCTCAACTATTCATTGAGTTAAACTAAGTCCTTTTCTTGCAGGTGTTCCCAAGTATCCAGCAAAATGTCGGAGATTCCAACCCTTTTCAAGGAAGTTCTGTGACTTATCATCATGACGTAGTACTAAAACAGAAAAATACAAATGCTACAACAATGGAGCCAGCTGCAGAAAACTTGAACAGCGAATTGTCTTACGAGTACATTATACCAATGTGTAGTAATGAAACCACCGGGAATGTAGATAACTTACATTCGTTCATAATAGAAAACCAAACAAAAATATTGGAACAACTCAACTCTATCCAGAATGTACAAACTACTATATATAGATTTTGAATAAAACTACAAATTACATACTTTTAAAAGCTTGTTTTTATTTATACATTAAATCAACATACTATAATTTTAATTTATAAGGTATGTAGTAGTGGTATAAAATACAGAAATCCGCCGTGGACAACACACACTAGCTTACAGTTTACATCGTCAGGACTCAGAACGACATCAGTTTTCTCTAAACTTATTTCGCAGACTTTGTAGATATTTAGAAAAGATGATCGAATAGGTTTTTCAAATACTAGCGTTTTCCCCATAAGTTTTTTACCTAGTATATTTATCTTTGTTGCGTTGCTAGATATATTTAGGACTTCAATTATATCGTCAGTTGATGATAGAAAGTATTTATTTCTCTCTTTAGAAGAAATTACAAAGTGCCCAAAGTTAAGGACCTCAATGTCACTGAGTCTCGATAAAACAGGTCTTTCATTAATGCCCTTTGTTTTCTGGGATTTTGAATGTATATTTTGTTCAGATAGCCTTTTGGCTACTTGAGACAGTGGTTTGTTTCCATGTCTTAGCATTTTTTTTATTAAATTAAGTTTGTTTTCAAAAGGGTATGCATCGAATGTTGGCAACGGACCAAATCTTTCAACTTCATCTGCAACATGTAGTAAATTATGCACATTGCTTGTAATATAATCGGCACCATAAAAGTGTTTATAATTTTCTACGAAATATTCAAACATTTCTTTCGTTAACCGAAGTAAATGATTGTATTTTGGAGAATAACAAATTGTGACGCTGCAAAACAGGCTCAAGAAGTGATGATACGCGTCTGCTGGTAAGACTTCCTGCAAAATTATTATACTCAAATAGTGAAGGAATGTTCGGTATTCGGATGCTTTCCAGTAGGCGATGCATTCTAGAGTTCTTACTGCTCTATGAATTTCAGAAGGCAACTTACACTTACTAAGAAATAGATTAACACTATCTATATCTCGTGCACACCACTTAGTCTTTAAATTGAAGAAATTGCCTTCCTTCCATCCCGTAAGTAACCTTTTCATAATGCCCAAATGAATCAAATGCAACGAGTCTGACACTGGAAATTGTTCAACCATGTCAATAGGAAGTTTTAATAATGGTGAATCTATTTTATGATGGGCACCATACTTCAAATCCCTAAAATCTTCATCAGTCCTTGGAGGAGATATTTTTGTCGAAAATACTACTGTATGGGTATTATGCGAGTAATTTCCTACTGTAGTGCATTTTAGACAACCATGTTTTCCATTGAAATTGCAAACACCTGTAAAAATAATAAATTGCGATTAGGTAATATAAAATTCAGACAAAAATGTTGATGAATGTAAAAATAATGTACAATACAAGAAATTGAATAACCTCAAACATGTCGAGCAATATTTCGAAAATTTTCAATTCCGTTGAAATATTAAAAAATAATTAATAAAACCTTTTGAGATATTTGTAACTTTAAGTTTCAATTATCACAAAAATATGTTTACTTCTAGATACATAATAAAATGGCTAATAAAATGACACTATTCGGTGCAAGAAAGTTCCTCACCTTTGATGAAAGCGCGAGCAGGGGAATCACATATAAAACATCTTATTTTGATGTTTACTTTAATGCCGTTTACACAAATGCCTTGCTCTAAAACTATAATACTCTCATTCACAAAATCTTCTAAATAAAGATTTAAATTTTTCGGTTTTCCTTTCCCATAATATATACCAATAATGAACGGGTCATTATCAATTTCGTGCACATTCGCCAATATAGGCCAGAATTCAAATTTTGAGCTTTTGAAAATAGGTAGCCCATCTAAATTAACATTCAAATACACATTTTCGGGCAACAAGTCCAAATTATGAAGTATTTTAGTAAGAGGAATTATGATTCCGTTGTGCCAATATTCACCACCGTCAATACTTTTGAGACAAATTTGTGTTGGAGTTTGCAGAATAGTACGAGGATCAGATGGTAAAATATTTACAAATCTTTTATTCAAAATTGATATCAAATCTTTCAAAGCAGCTTGACTTATATTTTTTTCTACGGCCCATATTCTTATGTCATTTTTAAATTTAGCATTTTTTATAAATTCGCTTTCTTGCTCTTCATCTGAGCTTTGAGAACTACTTAGAGGATAAGTAGATAGGAAGGCATCTCCTGTTATATTAAATTCTCGCTCTGCAGAACCCTCTTCTGTAAAAATAAGCTCTCGCTGTACAGAACCCGGTTCAATACTCGTATCTTGCGTTTCACCATGTTTACTGCTCACATAAATATTACGGTTTTCTAGTTCTGTGAAAAATAAAATTATTTGAGTTTACTGATTATATTAATCAGTCATCTATTAGGTACTTACCAACTTTCAAAAAATAAAACTGTACGGAACCTTGATGAAATTCCGGCACTTGGTCGAAATTTTCGGTAGAGTTTCTGCGATAACTTTGGTATTTAAGCTGTGCTGGATGAACATATTCGTTGCAAAAACTACTACAACCCGGACTAGCGTCATCAATACTTCTATTCAACGAAGAACTATGATGCTGAACTGCATCAATGGTTAATGTTTGCGGTGTAGTGGTCTTATCGCAGGGTAACCCGGATTTATTTGATCTAATTATTAATTTGTATTCGTTTGATATTTTTCTTTTGACTCCTCCACATCTTTTTCGTTTTTTCCATGAACTCATAGAGCAAATCAAACAAACAAGCGCAAACAATCTCGAGAGCAAATAAGACTACACACATTTATACAATTTTGAGGTTAGAGACACTATACATTTATAAAAGTAATATATCATGTTTTATGATTTCAAGTGAAATAAAAGTTACAATGTTTACCTAAATTGTATTTTCATATTGCTTAGAATAACATAAGAGTAAATCTGAACACCGTTGTAACGATCAGGGCTTTAAAATAACTCCATAATACCAATTACTCTCATATATAGCGGTTTGTGATTACTAAATTAAATTGCAGTAAATAAGTTCCAATTACTTCCTTTATACAAATTCAGGTGATAATTTTTTTTGTTAACTATTTTCAAGAGCTTTTGTCTTTAGAAAGAGTTATCAGAAAATATAATATTACTTTAAGTGCTTTGCGTTACTTTAATTTATATAAGAGTAGGTGCTATGGCGGTTGCGACTATAACCTTTATACATTCTCAAGTAATATTACGCTTCTAGCCAAGTTAAGTGGTATAAAACTTTTACTTAGCACTCTTTAAAAACAGTTGGAAATAATAGAAACCTTACTATTACTCAAAGTACTTATAGTTACTTGAAGTAACAATACCTAGCGTTACTGTGGTTCAACGTAACTCTTTTATAATTCCTTAAGTCATAATATGTCTTCTTGTTACTGTTACTCATCTTGATGAGTTATTTAGTAATTTTCATGACCATTAAAGCAACAAAGGTTTTACTCTACACTTTAATATACCCGTTAAACCAATACAGACGATAAAAGTAGTGAATATTAGCGCCAAAATGTTGGTTGGGCTACCTACGTTAACTGAAAACGTATTTTTTTTCCACATTGATGATTGATTGTGTAATATCCCGCATTAATTTAAACTGTCGCAAAACTCAAAATGTAGGAAAAGTTTTTACAAAAACCCGTTTTGATATGATGAAAGTTTTTTAATAATTTTCTTTGCAGATGAAAAAAAGACTAAAGTAAACTTTAAAGATCACATAAGCCGATATTATTCACATCGCTTATTTGCTCAAGTATCATTCCGTCAAGCATTTCAAAACCAAAAGTTACAAACGACTCGCAGCAAAACTGAATAAAGCCTCAAAATCTCAAGCGTATCAAAAGACCATCCCTCTCTGCTTCTTTCCAGCAAAGTATAGGATTCAGTTGAGACGTTTTTTCCTTAGAATTTCATAAAGGATAGTGAGAGATTTCAGCGGCGGTCTCAAAGTTCATATTGAATGGCTGCGCAAGAAATAAATCAAGTGGCGACTGGGTAAGCACTTCCGCGGGACTTTGTTAGCAGTAATGTAGCTTCTGTGATGCTTTTGGACTGTGGTATCTTGAAACAGGATTTTTTTGCAGACCTAGTGTGGATACTAACCACGGTAACGTTTAAATATAATTATTTGTAGGCTTATCATATCACCTTTGTACTGAGCCTAAGATATAGAAACTATTATTCTATTTTTAACTGTTTTGTTTGTTTTAGGCTGATGAGCTTACGATGGAAATAAGCAAATTTTATTTAAAACTGTTTTGGTTGTCTTAAAATTGTATAAGGCTGCTTCAGTCATTGATTTTTAAGTGGAAAGATAAGAAAACAGAATACTGACTACATTTCTATTGCGTTTCCAGTATGGTTGGATTCGTTTTAAGCAAAAATTTTCACATTTTCGCAAAGCAGAGTAATGAATCAGTTTTTTCATATACTGCAATATAACAATCTAAGATATCAGATCAAAACTATGCAAAATGTTTTTTGATCATATTTGTTATTTAGGAAAATATTTTATATTAAATACTATATACAAGCACAAAACATGAAAATGATATTAAGTAGGTATGTGAGTAAAATATGTTTATGTGGCAAATGTACTTACCATACTCGTTTCCCCTTTTCCGAAAATTGTAGTAATTCCTATTTTTTTAATTTACGCTCCAACACGCAACCAAATGTAATTTGAGCAAACACAATTTTCCATTATAATAAATGTACAAATACAAAAGTATAATAACGGCAAATTACACTTTTAAAGGAACAATAACATGTATAGGAAGGAATTAGAACACCATATAAGATCTCGAGCTCGGCTATTAGGTCTACGATTAAGGCGACGTCCGACCTTTTAACTTAACATCTGGTTTCAACATATAATATTTACTTTATGTCATAGAAACTCCTTGTCGTATAAGAGTAGAAACATCTGTATATATCACGCTATACAAAACTTAGCCAACGTCACATAGGAACTCGCAAATTGGATCGCATTCCGATGTATCTTTTTTTTCTTCGATTTAGCGCCGAAGTCAAAGTTACACAGAGATAGATTCGGGTTACAGTGAGATAGATGGTACAAAGCTCATTACACTCGCTTCAGATTTCCTCGCAAAGGATCCTTTTCGGGAGCGGAATGAAATTCTCATTCCAAAAACCCTTTGATGCTACATGTTTATTCGTAAGATAGGGATTGCACCGCGCCGAACATCCCGATATTCTTGCTACCTATCATACATATCCTTCGTTTCGAACGGCAAGGCCACGTTTTTTACATAATTTATACGGTTTGTCGTATCTTCTGGCGATTGCTCGATGCTCGCAGCCACGAGTGGAGTCGCAGTTATATTTATGAATTCAGTACCTTGGTCACGATTCAGATACTAGATTAAAGTCTCAAGATGCGACCGGGAGTAGCACGATTTCCAATTTAGTCTTAATAGAAATTTGGAGTGGATTCCATTACTAAACTATCAAGTCAGAATTTCCCAAACATTCATAAACCTGCTTAATATATCCATCTCAAACATATTTTCTTTTTGCAACTCAAATTGTTCACCTATTCATTCACATCTAACTCACGACAACGATCCAAGACCCAAAACAAATCAACCCACATATTCTCAGCACACCAATCCCAAATGCATCGGCAGCCATTTGCAATAACAACATTCGAGCAATATATGAGACGGAAACCAATTCCCGAATCTAATTCTCTGCACCTATGCAGACACGTTTTAGCTCCACGCCAGCTGTCGCATCGTATGGCAACACCAGATATCAGCCCGCAAGGATTCCACTGAGATTTATTGGACAAACTGATAGTGTTCTATTAAAAAATCGATTCCGATTTCGCTCACACCGCACCGATAGTCGACAATAAGTGGTGCAGCGTTTTTATACCTAAAAAGAGCTAAGCAAAAATAGGTACGTAGTCTAGACTGGGTACTCAAGTGGAGTCATCAACTCTATATAAAACTACTTCGTTTTTTTAACAAAATCGGTTTGCATTTGATCTTAATACACTTGATAGTAAGCGGTCATTATGGTCTAGGATGGAAAGGTCCTAGAAGAACTGCTCTCGTGTTAGGATCGCTATAGATACCTAAATTGGATTTTTGAACGAAAAATCTAGCTATCAAAAAGAGGTACATACTTACCGAAAAATTATAATGAAACGCGACAAATGTCATATAAATACAAAAGATCTAGAGTAAAGACTAGAACAGTTTTTTTATAATATTTTTTTATATACTATTTTAAATTAGATTCATGTAGATTATTCTATTGGCACACAATGCAGTGGCCATTTGTTGAAAAATGCCATGCATTTCTTTAATTTCGATATCGCTTTTGCATACCAGATAAGCGCAATACCGGTATACGTTTTATAGGTGCAGTGAATCCGAATCCACGGCGCGGTAATTTCAAATTGAAACCCAATGTATTGAATATTCGCGGGGCATTTTTCTAGTACGCGTGACATTTTGTGAAATTGGTGCGGGAAACGAATAATGCAATTCCGTAGTGCCACTGCGCCTCTTAAAATGTAAATTCTGAGAATAGATTTGGCCAGCTGCGACAACCGTTCCGGTGGTTAGCCGCTTTTCTTTTAGAAACGAATCCCTGAAATTGATGGCGCACTGTTATATGTTTTATTGTTATTCGCGTGTGAAATTAAATAGGTTGCCGACACGTTTGTAAGAATATGGGTTTGAGTTACTTAGTTCATGTGACTGTTAATATTCCTCCATTATTATGTAAATCACCATTTCATGCTTTTCATCTACTGCCGGGTACAAAATATAACAAATGAGTTGCGATAAAAACAAACTTAACGCAGAAAATGTTACAAAATGACCAATATTGTATGTCATAGGACGGTTATGATGGTCAGATTACAATAAAATTTATTGTATCACAGGAAAGGAATTTATTTATTTAATAATAATCAAAACGGCCGTAGCCAATTACATTAATTATTTAAAACAATACTTATTCTACAAACACATAATCAATTAATAATAATCATCGTAATAAATTTTTATATATTTTATTTAAATACCATTAATTATTTTGTGTCAAACATTGTTTTTTCTAACACGGAATAGAGACTCGTACGTTTAACTTTAGCCTGCCTGATGTTAAGCACCACTGTAGTCAAAGATGATATAGACACAGAAAATAATTATATTATGTTATGACAGTAAGACTGACAACAATAATAAATAAAATAATAAGATAATGTATTTTATTATTTTACTTTCTACCTGAACAAAAACACACAACCATTTTCGTTTTTCCCAAACAAATCGTCCCCTAAAAGTCGCTATCGATTCTTGGTTCGACTCCATTATTGCGGTCGACACTCCACCAATAAAAGTTGTCGTATATCACGAACTATACATACGTACACCTAGAGGTATACCCGGAGAATATTAGAAAACTCGAGGTCGCGAGTCGAAAGTGTTCTATAGCATAGTTAGAACATGTGCCGTATTCGCGGTTTTTACATTATGTAGATTTGCGATTGGATACTTTTGCCTGATATTAACTATAACTGCAATCTAGGAATTAACACTCTGACCTAGAATAATAGTACCTACTTGTTGTTAGTATTTTATACTTATTAGCACTCATATTTAAGAAACTTGTTTTTTTAGGAGATATTAAGTAACTCTGCTTGCTCTGTTACTTATGATCCCAAATTTGTCGTAAAATAATTTGTAACCTCTCGAAGTTTTTAGTAGTTTTTTTCATATCCTATCATATTTTTTCTTTAGAAAACTATTTCTATAAGCTGTATATAGTTATGTATACTCGTATTCAACCACCATTGGCCCAGTTTTTCCAAACAAAACTTCTAACTCGGTTTGTTTTACCTTCTGATCAGTAAGCTACGCTGTTTACAGCCGCTACGCATTTGGTTTTAATGCTACCACAACTCGTCATTTCTGTTCGCATGCAGAGGTTATTTAATATATTGTTTTATGACAGACATGATCACGCACAAACGAAAAAATATTCCAAGTGCACAATTATTGCATGCAGTAAAAACAAGTTTTTGGTAAACAAATTTGGAAAAACTAAAAAAAAAACAGCTTATTGGCACCAAAATCTTCAGCTAATAGACAAGTATTTATTTCATCAAGAGCGACAGACACTATTACAAAAAGGTATTTCCAAAAGACCTAGAAAGCTGACGATAATAGTGACGAGCTATGTTAAGGTTCTGAGTCTTTTTGGTAAACAAATGAATTTGTTTTAGTATATTACAAAAATAACCCTAAATATTCTTCATATTTTTCAATCTCTCTTTAATTGTATTTCTATAAAACTAGCACATCTAGGTAGCCTACCATTCTCAACCAGGCAGCAGTCGAACCGGTGGGTTTCTAGTGACACCCTTGAACTTTGCAGCACTGGGTCACGAGTGTCACATTTATTTATAGGCAAAAGAATTTCGTCGGCCAAAATGTCACGTCATGTAATTGTTGGTTAATATTTGATCGGTTTCTTGTTTGTTATTTTATGAATGCGTCATTAGGATTATCGCATACCAATATTTATAAAGATTAAAGAATGGCACTCTTTATTATAATAATGTGTCAGGGGTCTTCAAATCTAGAGTACAATATTATGTTTTAATTTTATAACATTAATAAATATCTTTGTCTTTAAGTCTTTAATAGGTTTCTTCTATGCAAGCGTGCTACATCTTAGACTACAGTGATGCTTAACATCAGGCAGGCTGTAGTCAAACGTAAGCCTTCTTCATGATAAAAAAGTATGTGATGAGTGTGTTATTGCTTTTGGCATTATGCTATCATTGAAAGTGGCTTGGCTGGATTTTGCCTGCTGTTATTTGTTTAGTTAAGTGTTAAACCACTGAAATTAAGTTAAGATTTTCGAATCGCTTTTAAAACTATCTCGTATTTTGCCTATTTATGCAAGTACTGAGGTAAAGTGACTATTTCTTATCGATTTTGTAATATGAGTGTTATTATACATATACCTAGTCAGGTCATAAGTATTGTCACACAGTAAAAACTTTTCTTTTAGAATGCTGGCCACAAAAAAGTTTATTGAATTCGAATTTCGAATTGTACATGAAAATAAAAATGTATACTTTTTAGAATTTTACTCATTTTTAAATATGGAGTGGACGCTTAAAGAAGACCGTGTTGCAGTTATTGCATTGCATCGTTGCGGTTACGCGCCAATTCAAATTTCTGACATACTGAAAAATTTGAATATAACCAAAAGATTTTAAAAGATTGAAGTTTATCGTACCATCAAACGATACAATGAAGACTCTAGTGTAGATGACAGGTCAAGAAGTGGTCGCCCTCGGTCTGTTAGGACTCCAGCAGTGATAAAAGCTGTGAAGGCGCGAATTCAAAGAAATCCAAGCAGAAACTGTTGGCCCTTCAGATGGGGTTAAGCAGAACCACGGTGAAAAGGGTGTTAAATGAAGACTTAGGGCATCAGGCATATCGAAGAAAAACAGGACATCGTTTGAATGCTCGTCTAATGGACCTGAGACTGAAGAGACGCCGCGCTTCGTTAAAGCGGTACGCGGGAAAAAAATATCGGGAAATTATTTTTTCGGATGAAAAAATTTTTACCGTAGAAGAGAGCTACAACAAACAAAATGATAAGGTGTACGTACACAGTAGTGAAGAAGCGAGCAAACGTATTCCGCGTGTCCAACGAGGTCATTTTCCATCCTCGCTCATGGTATGGTTGGGAGTTTCTTATTGGGGCTTAACAGAGGTACATTTTTGTGAGAAAGGTGTAATAACGAATGCAGTTGTGTATCAAAATACAGTCCTGGCGAACCTTGTGGAACCTGTTTCTCATATCATGTTCAATAACAAGCACTGGGTATTCCAACAAGATTCGGCGCCAGCTCATAGAGCGAAGAGCACACAAGACTGGCTGGCGGCGCGTGAAATCGACTTCATCCGGCACGAAGACTGGCCCTCCTCCAGTCCAGATTTGAATCCGTTAGATTACAAGATATGGCAACACTTGGAGGAAAAGGCGTGCTCAAAGCCTCATCCCAATTTGGAGTCACTCAAGACATCCTTGATTAAGGCAGCCGCCGATATTGACATGGACCTCCTTCGTGCAGCGATAGACGACTGGCCGCGCAGATTGAAGGCCTGTATTCAAAATCACGGAGGTCATTTTGAATAAACTTTATTGTCATAAGAATTTATGTTTTGTTAAGTTCATTTTGGTATATAAATGGTTACATAAAGAATAAAGTTGTTTCAATTATTTTATATTAAACATGTGACAGAATTTATGACCTGACTAGGTACTTAGCTCAAACTTTTCACAATAACTTATATCACACAGCATGTACAACACAAGCGACATTAACTAAACAACTTTTTACTATACAAGTATGCATACAAACTTCCAGTCACAGTTCGTTGACCTATTTTCAGCAGTAACCAAAACAAAACCTCATTAACCACACCTAACACCATCTAATGTACATAATAACAAAGTAAATCCCATGTCCACTATTATAAAGAACATACAGGGTTCAATGCACACAGTCAAGATTTTTTACATTATTTAAATAAACCATATTAATCTATGTAGTCTATAAAATGCTTTTTACATGAAAACATAATCTAAGTGCATACATTTGTATTAAAAATATGTTTGAAACTATAATAAAATTAACTTTAAATATTTTAAACTAAATTTGTTTCATAAGTTCGATAAAAAAATAATGATTCTTGAAGTAACTTTATGTATTAACTTGAAGTATGCTTATACGGACTATCTCTCTTCGAATAGTTTTTTGAGTATGCTCTTTACGATTAACACTGTACAAAAACACTATAAGTCTATACACAAGTAAATGCTTTTATAACACTACTCTATACATATAAAGGTAGTTTTACACGTAAGTATGCCACTATTAGGTAGGTACGAACCCTCGAATAAAAGTATACGAGAATGGTAACTGCAGTTTTGTGTCTCGCCACCGCACTAGAATGAGACATACGCGGTGATTGAGCAAAGTCACCCCATTAGATTAGTCCAAGAGATTGCGGACAGAAATGTAGGTATACCAAGAGGTTTTAGCACAAAAATAGAAAGTTCTAATGTTTATCTAAACTCAATACATTATTGTACTTTTCGCAAGTTGATGTAATCACGTCTTTAAAACTATCAGTGAGGGTCCACAGATGATGGAATCCGGATTTCATTTTCTTCCATATGTTATAAGCATGCTATTAACATGTGCTCCCACCACAAGCCGTTTTAATTTGTGTGTTTGCAATAAAGACTCATCATATTCTATTTTCTACTAGTTTTTTTTTTTCAATTTTACCGTAGTATCTTCTGATTAAGGCACAAACCAGCTGACACAACAACAATTCATTCCTATCAAATACATACTTCTGAAAGACTCCAACTAGACTCGTAAACAACCATCACTAGAAACGGGCACTTTCTGCTAATGACAACTATTGTTTACACAACAAACTTGGCAACAAACAAAGAAGTGGGCAAACAACTTGACCCAAACTGGAATAACTAAGGTTTTACGACCGTCTCTCGGCTTATGCTCCGAAATGGACTAGCGCCGTAATTTCAAACGGCCGACCCTTCGCGGCCACACAATAAATTGTCATTCCCTTTTAGCCGACTAATGTTGCGAGTATCAATTAAAAAGCCATCCGCGTCACGTATGGGGATATTAGCTCCAATTACTACAGTATCGAGCTATGTATGTGTACCGGAATAATGATTACAGGGCGTTGGATCATTTCACAAAACGATGTTAATGGTTTATAGTTCAGGGGAAGGGAATAATTGAAATAGTTTCAGGATATTTCCTACTCCGCTAAAGTTTCATTTAGAGGAGTACGGGTCAACACCCGTACTCCTCTAAATGAAAGTAACCTATAATTATAGGTACGTTACATTTTAGCAAATTAAAATATGTATCTACTTCAGTCAAAAGCACACTCGACTAATTTCAAGGCACTTTTTCCCCTCATTTTGGTAGAAAATCAAAATCAGGAACACATTTTAATTTTGGTATTTTTAGTGCTTTTTCCACCATTTATATTTAAAACGTAACTCGAGTTTTCCATAAACAAGAACAACAAAGTTACAAGCACTTGATTACAGCTACATATGAACTCGTGTCAATGATCTCCACATCCGCACAGATACCTCGCACCTGACCAACAATTGCAATCAATCATCTGACGCAACCTTCCGGCCCTGGACAAATGCATAACAAAAACTAATCTTGTCTCCTTTCATTTCTCGAACATTTTAGTAAATAAGAAAACAAAGCTTCCTCACGACCTAGTGGTGCACTCGTGAGACCGATCGCCCGACTTGGTTCACAAGATATAGCTCTCTCTTTCTATTTTTGTATGAAGGAACGTGATGCGAATATTTCGATCATCGATTGCAGTGCTTGTATTGGTAGTGACAGTAGCTAAACTTGCGCGATTGGGCGAGATAGGGAAAGGTCACGCGATGGGCCGAAATTGGCAAGATGGTGCGATATTTTTGGAGGTTAATTTTAGAAAGCAGATAAGTCTGGCGAAAAACTTTTTAATATCGTTATTTTTATAACTTTGGAATCGATGAATTACAGATTTCTTGTTTAATAATCAACTCAAAAAGCCCGCCGTTCTACTGTTTTTTTTATGATTTTTAATAAATAACAAATTTCAGATTTTAAAACTGATGAAACATCATTAAAAATAATTTATGCTAGGTAATGTTCTCAATTAGTTCTTGACGATAACATCCCTAAATGAGACACTGGTTCATTCTCAACTTCACATGTATGTATCTTTGTCTGTTGTCTAGATTAATAGAATACGACGAAATTAACGAAAAAACTCAAACAAAAAAGGATTTTGACTAATCTAGGTTGTCTTAAATCCCTCTTTTTGAGACCTATATCACTGACCGCCACAGCACAGAACAGCAACATTGTAGATTGCCATCTCCGCAACTACTCAGATCGCTGTAGGCTCATTACATGGCCTAGGCATTACATCCGACGTAAATGGTAGATATCTAGACCCAACTCGACGTCGGGATGTGAGTTGACTTCATAAACTTGAAACGGGAAGCTTGAGAGTAATAATGTGGTTCATTGATTGAGATGTTGGCTATTGGCTATCGATACGTTTTAACATTCCAGGGGATATTTTATTAAAACGAACAGTAGGTGTTAATATAAATTGGAACCTAATGTGCGGTTTCAGTATTTCCCTTACGTATATAATATTTTATCATAAAAGTCACAATATAACGCTGAATAGTAATTAAATAATAGGAAACTTGTATGTTTTTTCAATACACATTTAAATATTTTTACTAAACTAACATAATTAATATATATATAAGGGTGTGATTCAAATGATTCTTAGCAGAGTACCAAATTAAATTTTAACAAATGACGTGCTACCTAATACTCTACATTTACATAAAAATAGGTCTAACAAAACACAATACAACTAAGCAACCGATTCAGTAACGATCAGCACTTCACACAACCCTACAAAATCAACACGTCAAACTACTCAACAAATCAACTCGAACAAATAAAAACTCATCCCATCCACAACAACAATCTATATCCTTCACTAGAGGCAACAATGTCTATACTAAAACTTCGCCACGTCGGGATAGCGAAGAAGTCATCAAAGCTGCAATAAATTCTTGCCTAAGTCCCAACAAGACACCGAACAAGACAACAATATAAAGGGAAATAAGCCTGTCTACTCGTAAATCATTCCACCACACACACACACACTCAAACACATAGATATATCTTTCCACGACGAACAGTGTTTTGGACACACAATATATTTCATTTTAGGCTTAGAGATTATCAGACAACGTACGAAAATTGTTTGTGAATTTACACATCATATACTTTTTTTACTTACTGAATTATGCATAGATGAGATTCTGTAAAAATAACTGACCATTGTCCAAAAAGTCGCTCGTTTTCACGTTTTTAGATTATTTATTCAGTTTATCTAAACACATAATGTAAAATTGACATTGCGTATGTTATTAGAACTGTTTCTTTTTATTTTAACAAACTAAGCTTTTAAGATAAAATTTGATGTTAATGTGTAGGTACCAATAATAATAAAAATAAATTAAAAAAATACATTGCCGGGACATTGCACAAAGCGCCATCTTGCCCCACACTAAACAAACGCTTGTGTCGTGGGTACTAGATAACGGATATAATACTTATAAAGTTTTCTTTTGTAAATACATATGTACTTAATAAACATACAAACGACCAGACGCAACACATGTAATTATACATTTTAAAATGCATAAATACCTTTGTCACGCAGGAATCGAACCCGCAACCCCTAGATTAGAAGGCAGAGCCACTACCAACTAAGCTAACAGGCCAGTCACATAACATAATAATATCAGTTTTGTACATTTTTATACTTTACTTACGGATAAAATTCCTTTATTTCCAAGTTCAAATCACAATCCAACATAATCATATGTATGAATGAGAAAATCTTGTCAGAATCTACGTCAGAATCAAATTATCTAACTTAAATTGAACCCGCCTTGACATGTGACAGAAAGCTTTATAAAAGTTATTCAGGGTATAAATCCAACCTGAGCGCCAAGTTTGAAACGCGACGCATACAAAATATCCACGTGAACTCAACATTTTTACATCCGAACACAGTAAATTGAATTTCATTAGACGGAAATACTGCAAGAACTCGCGACACTATAAGAATTATGCAGTAAAAATAAATGGTTCTCGGAACGGAGGCAAGTGAAATTAATAGGTCGGAAACTTTAGATAAAGTTCCTGAGAGAGGGCCCACTCTTCTTGTGTCTAGTTTTTAAAATGCTTTGAAGCGTAATTTATTGGATAGGTAAGTAACTATGTCAAACAGCTAGGATCGTTAATATACGCGCAAATATAATGAACATAATAAATGTGTGTGTGTGTGTGTGTCATTTACTCTAGACATCTACAGAAGCAAGTGTAAACTATTTCATTTCACTTTGCATTGCTTGCATCGATATATGTATGTAGTTACTTAACTTTGGTAACCGCGTAAGAGTATCAAAATAAGCTACGGCCGTTTCTTAACATAAGGAAACTTGAAAGGAAATTATAGAAGGCTTAAGGCTATCAATCAAAGGTATAAATAGACCAAGTTTAATAGGCCAAATCATCGTAGGGCATATAATTAGTGACATTAATCACCAGCATCTGATATTACACGACATTAGATCGGCATTCATTAGCTTTGAGGTCTATGCATGTAATCTATGCTGATATTCAATTCAATTAAAGCCCATCTTATATGTTCGCTGCTTAATTGATGCGAAGGCTATTAGGCAGGCAACTTAAATGCAGAACTTGTGTTTGAGATCTGTCTCAGTGTGTATAAATAATTATAATTATTTTGAGTATTTAATATCTTGTTATTGATAAAACGACATCATGTTAACATACCTTCAAATGTTAATTACACGAAATAAGTAATCACCAAGTCTCGATATCTGAAACAAGAGAAGAGAAAAATTAAAGCAAAGTAAGTCTAACATTACACTAAAAATACATTTAGATCCACTTCCACAAATATTCCTAAACGCATTTAGCGACAATCCATACTATCTAAACATATAATAAAACTGAAAAGGGTCGAAAGTCTGAACATTGAAGGTATTTAAAAAAAAATATGTTTGGAGATACTACGAATTGATAGCAGAACTCTTTTCAACAATTCCGAGATTTTTAGTCTGTTTATTTAAACGTTCAACGCGCAAAAACGGCTAAACGGATCATCAGGATTTTTGGTATGTAGGTTGTATGAGGTCTTAGGAGTGTAATAGGCTAATTTTTAACTTGAAATAATGCGCAGCTTTTTTTTTTTTATTACATAGTTATAATGGCTAAATGTGTTTAAGGGTCGTTGTTCAACTGGGTCTGTGCACTTGAATAATACACGATCAGTGATCTAAGTCAAACTTATTAACTTAAATGTCAGTGTCTAATAAAATCAACTGTAAAATACACAAATAAGACTCACAAATAACTACGAATCAAACGTTCAAAATAAAGTAATTTAATATTTCTTTCTCTCTGTGCCTATTTCTACCTACCAATATCACCCACCAATAACACTAATGAAAGTAGACAAAAACAACAATTTCGCGAAGCTTCTCTTCTTACGTCTGTTACAATATGCTGTTATCTTTGTAATATTAGAAGACACAGATTAATATGTGCCTGAATATAGCTGCTGTTTTCTCTGTCGCAAAGCTAATATTGATTGGGAGGGATTTTCTTTTTGTCGTTTGTGAAGCTTTGTTTTTTTTTTTGGCAAAGAATAGGCTAAGTAGAAAATAGCAATACATACCTATAGCATTGTCCCTAGCATAGACTTTAAAAAATGAATTTATATAGATATAAGTAGGTAATATGTGTACCTATATCTAGAAAATTAACTATTCCACGCATTACATCCGCACAATACCAGTGTTCATAGTTCAAAGGCAGAAAAAAAAACAGTACATATGATTCTATTAGGCAAGCGGGCTACGTTTTAGACTATAGAAGGGCTTAACATCACGCAGGCTATAGTCAAATTGCAAGCCTATCCCGTATTAAAAAATATATACCTAAACCGAAAAAGAAACCGGCATTCAAACATAACTAAAAGCAAACCTAAACCGTAACACGTCACAAACGTGTGAGCTGTAATTCAGTATGCAAATCGATTTCAATCATCATTACGGTGCATGTAATTGACATTAAATAAGCCACGGTCATCGCAGCCGTGCAATTGATAACACCGTAACAACATTATGTTAATGTGCGTTACAAAGTTGAAAAATCTCTATGCACTTTTATGACTACAACAGTGTGTAGAATGCCTCACACGTTGTTTTTTTTTGTCTACATAGATAAACAATAATATCTAATTAATGATATCCGGGAGGGAGTTGGAGAAGATATTTACCCAGGAGTGGGACACTATAGTTTAACAAAAAAATATATATGTATATAGTGAATTTCTGTTAGATTTTAATGTTGTTGTGGTAGATTTTAAACTATTCTCATAATCATAAGCTAGACCGGACGCAGGTTCCAAAGGCAAAAAAGAAAATTAACTTTTTTGCCGCTACGAAAACTTAAGAGTATGTTTTGTATGAATTAACATTATGTATGTTTATACGGCGCTTACGTGGCATTACATCCATACTTTTCGTCATAGTAGGTACTGAGGCCTTACGGGCAGTTTGAAAACCCTCAACACGAGAGTTCCCCGCTCTCATACGATAGTAAGTTCGTTTGTTGCGCTCAAATTTAAATAAATAAATATTTCGGGACATTGCACACAGCGCCATCTAGCCCCACACTAAGCAAACGCTTGTGTCGTGGGTACTAGATAACGGATATAATACTTATATACTTTTCTTATGTAAATACACACTAATTATACATACAAACAACCAGACTCAACACAAGAAATTATACAATTTTTTAAAATGCATAAATACTTGTGTTTTTTGTTTATTTATCAGCCAATTTAAGTCGGAAAATAAATTAGACAAGTAACACCGCAGGGCGTTTCCAGTTTAATACGTATTGTCATAACAAACAAGCAAATGTAATCAAAAGTTCAGACAGAGTCGAGTCTCTGTAAACACGAGTTATTAGATCAACTAGTTGTCTTTGGAGAATCAACTTTCGTATGTTATTTACTCCAGTTTTGTTATTGGGTATTTATATTAGAACGAGCTGTTTAGATACTTACGATTTTGCTAATGTTGTATTGAGATAAAATAGTAAGTGGTGAAAATCCCAAATGATTTATTGCTCCGATGTGAGACGAAAAAACAACATCATCATCATCATCATCCACAGCCCTTGGGATCCCACTGCTGGGCATAGGCCTCCCTTTGTATGTGCCATCTGCGTCGATCTTGTGCAGACCGCATCCAGGTTGGACCCTCGACTTTGACGATGTCGTCGACCCATCTCGCGACCGGACGACCCAATCCTCGCCTGCCAGTTCTAGGCCACCACTCTGTAACTGCCTTACTCCATCTGTCGTCAGTTCTCCTAACCACGTGTCCCGCCCAGCTCCATTTTAAACGCATTACCGCGAGTCCGACATCACGAACCTTGGTTCGCCGCCGGATCTCGGCATTACGCACTCGGTCTAAAATACAACATTATCAATAAATTTGGAAACGAGCTATTTAAAACACAATGCAAGAAAATGCTTTGACTTTAAAACTTAACATAAAATTAAATTTTATTGGTATGAAATTTGTTTTTTTTTTAATTTCAATTTGGTTGACTATGCTAAGCTCATAAGCTAACTATGGGCCATAGTTAGCTTATGAGCTTAGCATAGGACATAGATTAAAACCAAATTGAAATAAAAAAAAACAAATTTCATATGGCTATACAATACGTACCTACTTACCAAATAATACATAGGTACATGTAGAGTGCACTATTGAACACAACCGAAGGCATAGCACGTGCCAGCAATGTGACCGCATATTATAATGTGGCTTGTTAAACCATATGGCTGCTACATGAATTATCCTAAGTAGATGCCATTGGCAGATAATAATGATGCAGTTTAACATAATGAAACATGTATGGGAAATAACATATTTAATACTCTTAGTCAAATGTTTTTTTTTTCACTTTACAGTCAGCCAATTGACCACTAGATACTCGAACCAGCGAACACTGTGGCAAGCCTGTTTTGGATTGCAAAAGCAAACATTTTTGTAACATAAGCAATCACTTTCTAGTACTATGAAGTAATGTCCAATTTTTACGAAAGGAATAGACGTTCATTTGACTCAGAAATGGGACGCAAAAAATCTACACAATCTTTTTTTTTGACACTTTGTAAGCCGCAGAAATGAAGTCATGATATCTAGTTTGAGAACATTTTCAGGATAGTTTTCGCATTGCCTTTGAAAGTAGTCTCTTTGAATTTTTTCAACGCTGCCGCATTTCAGCTGTGAATCAAACCTGCATTTTAAAAGGCTTAGTTGCTGTCGTCAGATTAAAGGCAGCTTCAATATGGTTATTTCTCAGGTAAACTGAAAACACACATGTTTCTACAAGAATTTAATGAGGTAAATCGCTGCATGGGTAAACAAATAGTAGAATTAAATTCAGGTGCTTTTATGGATCGGTTGACATGTTAATGTTTATCAGAGTAAGGCTTTTGTTTTAGTATTGGTCATTAAACCATTTTGGAGACCCTAAGGACCACCCTTAGGGTCTCTGAAATAGTTTAAAAACTATAAATCTCGACAACAGAGTTGACTGCTCCAATACGAATTTGTTTAGCAGGTTAGGATTACTCTTCTTCTTATCTCCGATACAACTTCAATGTAGGTACATTGTACAATTTCTTAGTAACTTTCTTTGTAATTATTAATTAGAAACCCATTGAGCGTTAAAAATGTTACAGTAGATATTACACAAAGAAAAGAGTATTTTTATGCCTTCTGAACTTGGACATAACAATGAAAGCTCCTTCCAATATTTCAAAGGATTTCGAGATAAAGCGCGAGCTATTGGAATAGCAAACTTTGCGGTTCATGTATTTCATAGAATTTGTAGAATACTCAAAGCTTCAGGCGAAGTTTATAAAGAAATTTGTTAAAGATCAAGTTGTGCTCAAAATTTTTAAAACAAAGAAGTTTGATTGATTCAAGCCGCCTTTTCTTTTGAATTTCAAAGAATTGACCGACTTGAAATTTTCCTGTTTGACTTGACTCCGGGAAATACAATTTGTTGAATAAGTTATCTAAAGAATGAGAACATTTGATTCATTTAATTGATAACTTTTCGATAAATCCATGTAATATTCTAAACAAAGGTTCTTTCTTAAAATGTAAAACGCACGAGCCTACCAAAAATAAAACTATGTGCAGGCTGCAATCAAATCTCCAACAATACTTAATTAATTTTACCAACGAAAACACTTTTAAAAATAATAACAAAGCAACACGAGTAGATACACTAAGACCGTCAATGGCAGCTAATAGCATTACACTACTCTAGAAGGATGTAACATAATCCGGATTAAAAACACTGCATTTTCCTTGTGGAACAAAAGAGTTTGAATACCATCGCCGGCTATACCCTGTAGAGTTTGTAAGGACGCCGTACAAAGTGTGCGGTGGATTTTAATCTCTTCCATGCGATCGCCCCTTTCGGAGTAAATGGTGCGAGGAGTACGGTGTGAATTGCGATTAGGGAGGATACTCACGTTCCTACGCTCCACCGTCCAGGGGCCTTACCGTGTTGGGGTCACTTCAAGTTTCAGGCGATTCAATAGACGGCTCGTAAAAAATATGAGCTAGCATTGGTACTATGATCCATCATAGTCTCACTAGTCTTTGAATCACTACAACATATGAAATGTGTATGTCTTTCTTTTCTCACAGTTTTGTAAAAATAAAAACGTTTTGCGAGTTTTAGTCCAATTACAACATACAATTATTTACATAAATGTTTGATATAATCGCTAAACTAAATCTGCAAGAATCCGGATACGTCACGGTACGAATTTGACCAGCCAGCGTTAATTCAGCCAGTTACCAGCCCCAGGCAGCGTTCACGGTAAGGCACTTGTGTTATGTCTTCATTTTGAGTTTCGCCTTCATTGGTTCCGTCTGGATTGACTTTATATTATTTTTTTCGGATGCGTCGTAAAGCTTTTGTCGCTTGTGACGAGGAAAATGTTTGGAGAAAACGCGTAACATGGTGAAATAGTTGCATCATAGTAAGTATTTATATTTAGTATTTTTCTGTTTGTTACGCTAAGCAAAACAACTTTCAATGAAAACCTTAATCATCACTATATCAATTAACAGAAAGCCTATCATTGAAATTGTGCATAAATTTCAGTCGTATGTTTTTTTAATAAACGAAACATTGTATGAAACTCTAACACTTTAAACATGACATTCTAGCAACAAAAGCACTCTTTGTTGGAACAAAATGGCCACCGATAATGCACTTCACGGGTTCAATTTCAAGAGAAAACAATAAGATACAAAGTTACAATTTCTTGCAAGAAATTGTCGCAAAGAGAGGAAGCTGACCGCTGGCGGTGGCAACTGACAAATTAAATTCATTTACAACAGAACTACAGACTTGGGAGTTGGCATTAAGTGAAAATACAACTTAAGCAATGAGCTGAGTGCTTTATAAAATGATAAACACTGGTTATTAATGACTAGCTGTGCCTGCGACTTCGTCTGCGTGGAATAGTTATTTTGGGCATTAATTCTTTGAATTTTGAACCGTTTTCGTAGCGCACGCAACAGAAGCCTTCAAAGATGAATAATTTTCTCCGATTTTTCCACACTTTCCATTGTTTCTTCGCTCCTATTGCAGCGTGATGTTCTATAGCCTAAATCCTTCCTTGATTAATGGTCTATTCAACACGAAAAGAATTTTTCAATTCGCACCAGTAGTTCCTGAGATTAGCACGTTCAAACAAACAAACTCTTCAGCTTTATAATATTATATATAGTATAGATATAGATATTCTTTTAACTAAGAAACACATTTTATTAAGAGTCCGCTAGGTTTTTATGTGTGAGATTCGAACCTCTTCAAAGGTGTGTCAATGTTCTTCTTCATGACAAGCGTGATTCATAATTACATATAAACAAGCCCATATGGCTAATGTCAAACATAAATATAAAACTACGAATTCTACAAAGTTTCTACCTAATTGTTTCTTAAATTTTATCTGAAGAAAACTATTATGACCGCTATTACAGCAAACATGATGATTATTTTCTATTTATGTGTATTACTCTTTTTCCGTTACATTTTTATCATAGCCGACATTAACCTTAAAAGCCATGGTTAAGTTTAATACTTATAATGGTAAAGCGGGCAATTTATAAGTAGTCAATTTATAGTAAACTGAATAAGATCAAGCTAACCAGCACTTAATTCATCGTGCTTTTATTGGACTTTATTATAGTTCATTCATATGCTTAAGTACCAGACGATAGTATTATAAAATCGTAGTGCTACCCGTAACTAGTATTTCGAGATAGGAGGCTCCACTAATAATGTAAAGATAGAAAAAGTGTAAAAAAATATAACTTTATTTACAATAATAAAATATAAAAACAAGGGAAGAAAAACTAAACATACTACTTCTAACTACTACAAATAGGGGCACTTAGAAAATCTTTAGAAAAGCCTAAAGATAATCTAAGTGCTCCAGCCCACTACCAGAGGGCAGCGTGCCCAGCATACTGGCCGCATTACCACGCTGGATGGCATTGCTGATACGTTGAGCCAGAAAAAGGCCAGCATTTTGGTCATGCGTCGAAAAAGTGTTATACTTTTTTAAAAAAAAAAGGAATTGTATTGTACGTATCACTTAGTAAAATAGTAACCTATGTAATGTAAATATTATTTCCTACATTAGTATCTGAAATTTGGTGTGGCCTAATCAAGTCAAAATTTAGCATTCAACAGTGAAATAAACTCACCGTTGCCAACAGATCATCAAATAGAGATGTTAAAACGCCGAAACCGCTAGCGTGTGAAAAAATGCTATTATAGAAACAATTCTAAAATTTGCGTGGCGGTGTGTTCTATAGTGGTGTTTAGTTCTCACGAGTCGATTGAGTCTATTGTGCTTTGAGAGAGCTATCATTACGCATTTGATATTAATCATCGCTCTAAAATACATAACAAATGCAAAGATGGGTAAACTAACATAAAAAGTGATTGCCTTCTTTATTTATTCATACTTATACACATAAAATTTTTCAAAAAAAATACATTCTTTTAAATTGATCAAGCGTGTTACACCCTAGGCTGCACCAATGCTCAACATCAGGCAGGCTTTCAAACCTGTTTCACGTAAAAAAAAGCAACGAATAAACATAGAAGGTAAGTAAATATTACAGTGTTACAGATTATCAATCATTTTCATATAAATTATGTTTCTTTACCAGGAGATGTGAAAATGTGCCAAATCATATCGAATTCTTATCATATAACTTTATTTTATTTTAGCATTACATTTTCCTAAAATTTCGAGTCATTAATCATCATTAGACAAGTAGAACTGAGTAAAAACCTATATGACATAAAGGAATGCTTTAAGTTAACTACTGATAATAATATATATACGAACGTATACACACGTATTCATCGTAAAAAGACCAAACACGTAAGTAAATTTAAAACCAGCATTCGCATACCGTTCTTCATTGCCAATATTCCGACGCAGCAGTCAGTGGAGGCAATTTTACGGAAACATCCGTAAAACGTCGCGCCGCTGATATATGTCTCGGTAGCATTTACATTTCTATGTGCGTCAAAAACGCGCGGAATTAATCGCTAGCGAAATATGGCAACACATATTATAGACTCCTTACTACGCATCTTATTATACTGAAGACTCGCACTAAGCGTTTTGCTTCCACTTTTATAGTGCGAACTGCTAAATTGTGGAACTCCCTGCCTGACTCCCTGTTCCCCGCGGAATATAACCTTGCGATCTTCAAAGCTAGAGTGAATCGGTTCTTACTTGGTAAGGACGTTCCATCCTAGACCGTAATGATTGCTTACCATCAGGCGAATTACGGTCAAGTGCAAACCCATTCCTTGTAAAAAAAAGTAATTGTATATGGGTCAGCTTCAGATTGACGATTCCGAGTGAAAACAATGCCAATTTGTGAACACACACTAGGCTCCCACCACGATGTAGGTACTTTGCCAAGAAAACATCCCCAATAAATAAATATGAATGACGAAATTATAAATTATATCGTAATCCTCAGTTGTGTAAGATACGAATCGAGAAATAATAATTGACAAGGAATGAATAAAAATAATAACGAACAAAGTTCTCTGATGTCAATAGAACTGGTTTTGAAGACCCTTTTGTCAATAACACATAATTTAACAACTATTGTCCTATACTATTATAAAGATCCAAGAAACAAAACAAATAACACTCGATAACGTATCTGTTTGCTGATTAGTCATATCATTACGGACTTGTGATAGATCTGATTGCTGATTGGTCCTTAACATTTGGGTGACGCGATAACGGAGCGAGTTAAACAGAGTATAGCAAGAAGATAAGGGAGTCTCTGGAATAAATCATCTATTCCAACGAATAACTGTTAGGTATTGCTTGTGAAACAGTTTTTCTGGCCATTGTTTTCGGCGCTCATTGTCTGCAAAGTTCAGGAGTGTGTTGTGAGATTGAGAACGACACGTCGTGTGTCATTTTGTGTGTTATTTTGTTATTGCGATATTGAGCAGTGGTATTTGAATTATTAAACTATTTGTTATGTAATTTGGTAATCAATTTATCAACTAAGCTGGAATTGTATAACCAGTTATTTCATAAGATCTTTACCTATGTATGAGTATAAGTATATAGCACATCTGACTCCTCGTGGGGCGTGTGGCCCGACACCTATCAGGGGCTGTACTCCGGGGGTGACGTCACTTCCATAGAGAAACTACATTGGTACTCAGTTGACCGTATATTCACAGGAGCTATAATGTATACGATTCGTCTGCTTCACTCAGAGGCGAAGGGAAGACTGTGTGTGCGGTGTATGCAACTGCTGACCGCGCGTAACTATATACACCGCCATAGATCACATCATAAATACAGAAGTGTATTACTTTTAAACAAAACCAATAATTTGATATTACCTACAAGTTAAATATAGTTTTTCAAGGGTTAGTTTATATGTAGCTGCGTCAATACTTATTTTTTTACCAATTCAATCAAAAGCGTAGACCAGTCGAACAAACAATGAATATCAAAGCAAAAGTTTAAAGGTGTTTTATTCACAAGACTTAGTTATTTATCTTAGTTAGAGAAACTTAGAGGCCTTGTTAGAGGCCTTAGGACGGCTTGATAAACTCTCGGCACAAAAGTTGATCAGTCTCATTCAGTAAGAAGCAGAAGTAAGTTAAAGGTAAAAACATATCCAAAATGTTACTTAGTAACAACTTGTATTACAAAATAGAAGTTTAACTTTGTTAAGTCTATCAAAATGAAAGCTCAATGAAACTACGCAGTAAATTTCATAGCTTAAAACAGCGGTGTTGTCACAGCTGTATTTCAATACACAATTTGCACAAGCCGGAGATGTTTTGTAGTAATTTAAGTGTCTACAGGCAATTAGAGTGTTGCAAAACGAGATGTAAATTGCTAGGAATTTTCACAACGCCGTCAAAGATGTTGTCGGTCAGTTTGAGCTTAAATAGATGCGATGATTAAGCGTTTATAATAGTTTCAAGGCTTCATGTGAAGTCGTTAAGAAGGATTTTTGTTTTACAAACAAGTCTTTAACCAATCAAACTTAAATTTATACAATGGCAATCTTTGTTGCATAAGCAATAAAACATTAAAAAAGTAAGTACATCTCAGAAGCTTAATCGATGCCACAAACATTATATATTTATTTATATCAATATATATCAATCGATAAATAAGTTTCAGCTGTTTTTTATAATTTCTGTCTATATATCTATTTATCTGTGTCTCTGTTTATGTAAACGCTCATCACTCAAAAACGGCTAAACGGACCTGCATGATTTTTTTATATGTAGGTAGTATAAGGTCCTGGAAGTGTCATAGGCTGCTTTTTATCCCGAAATAACGCGAGCGAAGCCGCGGGCGTCCACTATTATATGTTTAAGTTGGTAATTTCGTTTATTTAAGATATGTCAAGGTATAAGCAAAATAAAATATTGTTTGTTTATCATACCATTTCTTAAGCTCTCAAATTTAATTAACCTCAGCCATCTCGACATTAAGACGCTATTAGGGAAGCAAATTTGTATGCCATACAATCTGAATCACAATTTCCTACTGCGTAAAGATTCACTACGAAATACCTACTTGATGAGAATTTCAAAGGGGGCATTAAAGGCTTACTATCAAACCGAAATCGGGCGCAAACCCATCGGAACGCTTTGACCAAAAGCCTTAGAGATCTCATCAAATTGATTGCTCGAGATCCTGAATTTAAATGGCATTTCATCTAAAGAGAAACGTTTGGGTGGACCCACCTCAAAACTCTGATGGGTCAATTGATTGACGTAATTTGCTTCAAGACGAACGCACGGTGTATCTACAAACTAAAATATCTCTTTCGACTTAATAAAATGCATTAGAATTATCTCATCAAAAGAAAACTACATAATATACACAAATATAAGATAAGATAAGATATGTCTTTAATGCACACCAAAGAAATTACATAATAAAAAGAAATTTAAAAACTAATTTAATGCACATTGGGCGGCCTTATCGCCTAAAACGTTTTTTTCCGGGCAACCTTTGGATGAAATATTAGACTAAAACAGTTTTAAAACTAGTATTTCTACTGAATACTTTTTGATTTATTCTGGTTCACCATATAGTATCTATATTAAAAACTTTAAACTCTATGTTTTGTTCTATTGCAACAGATCAATATAAAAATACTGTGGAAAACCACATAATACAGAATACGCAAAACTCAACTATTGCACGAATATTTCAATTGCTTCAGTAAAACTTTCGCGCCGAGTTTTAACATACTCGCACCTACTTGTATCACACCTCGACCGAAAAATGAAAATCCATTTATAGTAATACAGACCGCTACGGCTACCTACGGCGTAGCACTTGACTACAAGACAACTAATACGAAACCGATAGCACCACTTCTGCTTCTAATTGACTGATAAGCCTAAAATTTTTTAGTGCCGGTTTTATCCGCGCGAAAAACTGATCTTGCTTTTTAACACTGCACCGTACAACTTTCACACAGGGGGCGTTCGGAAAAAATCAACCGAACTTCATTGGCAAACAATTGGACCGTGTAGGCAGACCGTAGCCGATACCGGCTCGAAAAAAAAACCTCGATAAAATAGGGGGTAGTCGACAATGTACGTATGGAAAATACGGCGAACTTCCGAGCAACTGTTACCGACGCTGCGACTCGGGGTTGAAATAAAATTCGCAACACAGGAACGCAATATTGGGCGCTTTTTACAGGTGCACTTCTGTGTACGTACACCGAACTTGGGCGAGCTTTGTTTGCGGCGAGCTTTTTAGAGCTTTATTGTACAAAGGTATTACGGTTTGTCACTGTAATACTTGCACTAGCAAGAGTAGGTACAAATAATAATTTGCACATATTTGTATTCTTTATGTATTAATGCTTCCACAAAAAGAAACTACATTTTTCATATATTTGGTTTATTTTAAATGTTGTGTCCCAAACATCGCGCACCTAGGAGTATCTCTATACGATAATTAATCAATTAGAATATTTTCTATGTTGACATATACATTTTTTCTTTTTTGTTCATATATTATTATCAAACAAAACTACCCCTGCAAGCGTTAACCACGAAACTCGACTAACTCCTGTTTCCAAAAACGTAGAGTGTAACGTAGCAAGTAACTAGTAGAGTGGTACTCGCAGGCAATCCGCACGCGTTTCATCGCATTTTCGCGTGTACAATACACTCCCACCGTGGCACAATACAAATAGGTAGGTCGGGTACAGGGATATTAGTAACATACATAGATATGCATAATATTATAAACGCAGATTTAGTATAAAGTATGAACACAATATGAACTTTAGTTAAAACCTCTTTCTAGCTGTCTCGTTCAACAATGTTACTTTCCTTCCTAGAAATTTATGAAAAAGCGATATGTTTCTTTCAAAAAATCATAGAAAAAAAGCTATTTGCATGCAAAGGCATAAACTTATACAAATAGCCACAAAGGGCAGAAAGAAGTCGAAAAAAGTCATCAATGATAAGGAGCTATTTAGGGATATTAGAGTTTTTATTGCAAACACAAATTTAAACAAGCTTACAAGACAGGCCATAAATATGTACCTCAAATTTGACCAATACGAATCAACAATTAAATTAATTTCAATGCCAAAGCATTGAAAAACAAATATATGTTACCAGTAACCTTGTACACTTACCTACAACACCTCTATACACAACTAGGTACACACATACATATATACAAGCGAGGTGAGCGAGTAACCCTGCGTTTTATAGCCAGGCCATGTATCAAAGTTTTGGAAGCACAAGCTAAGAGTCACGTCGGATAGACAGTATGGGATTTGTGCCGGTGACATATGCTGTATTGGAGCTGTAAGATAGTGCCTTAAATCCCTGAGAGCTAACCGAATACAACCTAGATTTCCGAAGCCTGGATTTAGAGGTCTAGGCTGTGTTTTGTTTGGGATAATTTGCAAATGGATACAAAGGTTAGATAAACTTTTTGTTGTAACATGCGAAAGGAATAAATAAATTGAATGTAACTGTTTTGATAACCATCTTCATATTTTTAGGTTGGTATAGATACTAACCGACCGCATAATTGCTTGAAATTGAGTCATTCATAGGACGTAGCCTTGAGCCAAGCTGCCTTGAGACCAAGTACCGATAGGCTGCTGAGATATAATAATATGCTGGTTGCATTTTTTTAACTACATAGGTAGCTCACGCTTGACTTCAATTCGCCTGATGTTAATCAACGTTATAATCTATGATCTAGCGCGCTTGCCTAGAAGAAACCGATTCACTCTCGACTTGCAGACCGATAAATTATGGTTCGAGGGGAATAGAGATATAATAAATAAAATATACAGCTTAGAGACCAATTTACGCGGGCCACAGTCACGACCGATTTGCTCTGTTTTTAAAAGCATTTACCTATTTATTAAATATTTAAAAAATTCATAGTCATCTAATGACTTTAACATATTTCCTTGCCAAATCTCATAACTCTTCCCTACTGCAACGCTGTGAGTCCTAAAATCTCTACGTTACGCATGGAGGTTTCTTCGGTGTATGGAAACTAGAAGCGCTAGGGTTGCTTCACAACAGAAATGAGACAGTTTTGATGTTATTCATTACAGTTGGTAATATCAAAGTTACAAAAATTTTGCTTTGTGTGATATGATCATATGTTTATTTTATTTACACTTGGGAGTCAGAGATTTGATAGTGACTATCATAAACTTACTGCATTTCCTTACCTGGCCGTACAAACATAATACCATAAACTTAGTGCAGTTCAATCCGCAACATTTAGCAAAAATCAGCACACCACTCTTATTGTACATTCCGTATTTTAATTTGATGATTCTTAGGTTAATTTGACATTTCAATTAATTTAAAATTTAAATTTGATTTGACATTTTATTTTATTCTTTCTAAAATAAAAATGTACTACTTTTGTAATATTAAGACGAAGACCTGTATAAAATCTTTTCAGTGACATTAATATATTTTGTAAGACGAGACAATAGAATTAGTAGCTGTTAACTTTTAGTTAATAAGTTGAGTATTTCTATTGATGAATAAATGATTATCTTATCTTATCTTATTGTTTTCATCTGGCCACATCCAGATTCTCAACCACCTTTGGTTCCCTGCTGTAATCTGGTGCCTAGTAACGTGACACAGGTGATTACGTCTCGGTTATTGCGACAACTCCGCGCGATACGAGAGCGCACGTCTTTGCTTCAGATATTGCCCATTTGATGGTATTTGCCAAGTTTGGTCGGTTCTAAGTTAGAATTGTGACTGATAAATTAAATTCTGGAAATGTTAAGTAAGGGTTTTTGAAGGAAACATAAACTATTATATGTGAAAACTTGGTAAGTATGGATATGGTAGAATCGAAAAAGATGTGTGTAATGCTCGATTTTTGTACATGCTCGATTTTTCCCACCTATGTGTTAGATTTTAATAGTGGAAGTACATCACTAACAAATTTAAATTTATTCTAAATAAAGTCTGGAATAATTCTAACCTAATTCATTTATCTCTGAAAATTTACACTCACATAATTAACAGTTAAGTTTCAGTAACACTAAAAAATATCATAACATAGAGCAATACAACGAAAAACCTTTCCTCACTTAGCTGAAACCATTTCTATGGGCTCAAAGCAACAAAACGAGTTCCATCATAAAACCGGTCGACTGAACCAAAGATGGCGGAATAACGGCACAGAACCGTCAAGCTAAACTTTAGGCAACATAAGATGCCAAAAGCACTGACGCCGAGAAAATCCCCGCTGTGAAGCGGTACTGCCATGATTCGTTTCATAGACCATGTGACACCAAGGCCCCTTAAACCCACTATCTAATCTATGCAAGCTGCTCCTTGACTTCTGGTATCAATTATCTATCTATACGTATAGCGAAAAAGGGTAAAAAATCTGTAGATAGAAGATATAAGAAACTAGTGGACGTCCGCGTGTTCGCTCGCATTATTTCAGGACAAAAAGTAAAATGTGATATTTCAGTTTAAAAAGTAAAAAAACTCCCAACGCCTCATACTAACTACACACCAAAAAATTATGATGATCTGTTCAGCCATTATTGCGTAATGAGCGTTTAAATAAACAGAGGCTCAGATAATTGGCTCCCTTTTCTTCCTTAAATCGTGCAGCAGAGTTTACAACTGCCCTAACTTTTCATTAGGTACAAAAATAATTGTCATATGTATGATGAAAATGTATCTGCACAATGAGGTATTTATTAGGCATGATGTCGTTGATTCGCTTCATTTCATCCATTTCATCAGAATTACTAAATCTCGAGGTAATCTTCGCGAAACTTCGTTTTAGTCAAGCGAGCGAGTATAATCCTCGGCAAAGTATTGCCACGCTAAAGACTAAATTGCAGATAGAATTGAGACTTTCATTGCGTTACTTAACTGCTAAGTTTGAATTTAATAGTCGAGTAGTTTCTATTGAAGATAATAACTAAGCCGAATTAGATTGTATTCTAGCAAAAGTAGGGTTAAGATTTACGCATTTAGGCTTTTATTAAACTGCTTAACTAAAACTATCTGTACTATGTAATAAGAAAGATAGATAGATAGAAAATTCTTTATTGCAACACACGATAATAATTACAAAGAAAGAAGAAAAAAATAACACTTATACTAGTGCCACAAGTGGCGGCTTTATTGCTAAAAGCAATCTCTTCCAGGCAACCATTGGATGGAAAGATAGCATCTTTCGCATTCGATAATTGACTAAAACCTATAATTACTCTGTAGTTATATAAAAAAAATATATTGTAACACTAACCATAATCAACTCCTTCTAAAATGTTACAAAACTGCTTTTTACTAACTTACATGTCGATATACTATTTTCCCACAGTAGCGGTTTTCCACTGCTGTAGTACAATAGTATTGCCTAATTGTATAAGATGTTGGGTTATCATTGTAAGAACATTGTTACAGTCATGTACAAATGTACAATATATGACCCAAATGTAAGACTATAATTGCCAGAACTTTTTTACTTTTTTAGCTACAAATATGAGGCTAAAAAACACAACAAACGTTGATGTCTTGTACAAACTCTTACCACAGTATTCTGGTTATTTCAACGAAGTAGAATCTCATAGGTGAATTCACAATTTTTTTTTTAGTTCGTACCTGAAACAAGACAAAAACATATTAGTGAAAATAAAATAAAATTTTAAGAATTGTTAGGCCAAAAAAAGTAGTCTAGATTTTTTCTCAATTTTAAGTAGTTTAAGTTTATGCGCGAAAAACGACAAAAAAACACAATCTCATATTAACATTTCAAAAAAATACCGTTTATTTGAGTTAGGTATCCATCACGAGTATCTAATAAGATTTATTGTTTTCACTCAAGATAAATATTTACGCAAAGCAAAAGCGCGGTGTGAAAACAGGAAAATCGTGGCAAACTAGCAATGTGTCACTTTATTAGTATTTGCAGAGGACACAATATACCTCCACACGAGACGCCATAAACACGTGATAGAACCTTATTAGGTATGTTTGAAACTGTGCGATGATAACTTACACTTAAGACTGTTAGGAACTGAACGTTGGCATACTAGATAATCTAGAGTAAATAGGTTTCTTCTAGGCAAGCGCGCTACATCTTTGACTACAGTGGTGCTTAGCTAGGCTGTAGTCAAACGTAAGCCTATTTCATGGTAAAAACAACTTTTATTCATGGCGATCAGATGTTTTACCTTGGGGATGTAGAAGAAAACGGTATATGCTCTTATTTGAAGTAAAACATTACACGAACAATATGCCAAAATCTCCCGAGCAGACTGTCCAGCACGTAGTATTTGACTACCCTCTAACCAAGTATGACGGACAAATGGAGGATTTTTAAACCTTAACTGCAAATGCGATTGCGTATTTAAAAACAATAAATTTATGAAGTAAAGATTAAAAAAAAATATGCCATACGATAAATAAATAATGCCAAAATCTAAGCACTTACGTATAGGGTGATCTTTTATTTTCTCTACAGCTTTAGATGGGTATAAACCGTATTAAATGTTATTTTTGCCACAGGAATAAATTGGCAAAACTTTTAAAACTTTCTTTAAGGGTTTCGAAACGGCATCATGATGATGAAATACACCTAATAGATACAAAGTCTACACTGTATAGAAACGTTTAAGTACCCAATTAGGAACCCATACATTTTGAACAGAATGTTGCAATCTCAATTTGATGAAAGCATACAGTTTTATGCTAGAACCTCCTAGCTGCCTCGCACAGGCCAGTAACTTCACTACAATAACAACTTGACCAGTTTTACGATTACGATTTCACTAAAACCAACACACGTTTTACCGTCCATCGATAGCAACACCGCTTCTATTCCCTTGACGGTAAGAGCCAAATTTGCATACAATTCATCACGTACAGCTGTAAAAAGAACACACTCAAACTCGACAGTAAATTCCTAGCTCTCACTGAAAATATAAACAGCTTGTTGATATAAAAATGTTGCTGTTATAAAAAAATGTTATATACCTCTCGGAGCGATAGTAAAAAAACATGATGGCATCTTAATTTTGTTGCTGTTTTCTAACGAGGTCGGAGGTTTATGTGGGATGTAAAAAAAATACAGTTAAATTATAGACTTCAAAAAGTTAGTATGATGCTACGTTCTGTTTATTCTATAGATATACATACCTACAAGATAAAAATGTAGTTAATTTTTAAGTACTTACAAGTTTAATTATAACCATTTACCACGCTCGTAAAATTTGATAATAATAAAGCTGCCCTTAATTTCGCCCTTAATAATGTACAGCGATCATATAAAATGTCAATATACATATGTCATAAAAACATGTCAAACTTTAATCCGTAATAATTTTACTATGTCAACTGCAATTTTGATGCCAATTTGACCACAATTTGGCCTTTGTGTGGTAAAATACAGGGTTTACGATCCATAAACTCTAATAGTAGGCTAACCGGCTATTTCTTTTTGAATATAGAACTGAGCTACATAATAAGGTAATGACCAATCATATGTTATGTACCTTTCAATAATATATTATGTTTGACATGATTTTAATAACAAAAATTTTCATTATTTTATTAATAAAACTAGACATATGTAACTTCTAAAATTTTATAAAAACTAAATGTTATAAATTCAATTTGACGAGATATTGTAATTTGTGTAGCATATTCTGTGATATCAGTACTTATACCTATACCTATGTATGTTACAACTTTACATTATCAATAAAGATTCTTTATCTTTATATATCGAAATATGTCTTAAAATCTCCATAATAAGTAGTAGTATTCAAATTCTTGAGTCCTATTTTCTCAGTACTAAGGATCGTTAATATCGTGATTCTTAATCATTTGTTAGAACAATTCGGTGCGAATAGCTCGGCAGACCCACTTTTGCACATTGCAATACAAATAGGCGATAAATGATTTAAAAAAAAATTTTTTTTTTTTCAATGTAAGTATCGATTTTTTAATTCTACTTTTACTATCCACAGTGTTTTTAGCGAGAAGATATTGCTAGAATAATGCCACCAAGTGTGGCGAGCAGTAGTGGTTACCCGTTTCCGCGGCCGCATCGACGCGAACTCCGCAATGCCTTTAGAGAAGACAACTCTAACGCTCGATTTAAAAAAAATCAGTGAGATTCAAATAAACAAAATATAAAACATTGTCAGTTTCTCTTTTAACACTCTGAGAAAGACAGCCTATTTTAATCTATACATATGTACATTATATACATACGATAAAGCTGACGAGAGGCGAAAGTCTAAACATTGAAGATATTTAAAATAAAATGTTTGGAGATACTTCTAAATGATAGTAGGACACGTTCCAACAATTTCAAGAATGTTTGTCTGTTTCTCTGTATAGCTGTGTCTGTTTGTTTATTTAAACGATCAGCGCGCAAATACGGCTGAATGGATCTACATGATTTTTGGTACCTATGTAGGTAATATGAGATCTTAGGACTTTTAATCCCGAAATAACGCAAACGAAGCCGCGGGGGTCCACTAGTATTGCAATACTGGCCTGTTAGCTTAGTTGGTAGTGGCTCTGCCTTCTAATCTAGAGGACGCGGGTTCGATTCCCGCATTACACAAGTATTTATGTACTTTAAAAAAATATAATTATTTGTGTTGAGTCTGGTCGTTTGTATGTATAATAAGTATGTATTTACAAAAGAAAAGTATGTATATAAGTATTATATCCGTTATCTAGTACCCACGACACAAGCGTTTGCTTAGTGTGGGGCTAGATGGCGCTGTGTGCAATTTCCCGGAATATTTATTTATTTTTATTTATTAATAGATGCGAGAAGAACCGCCTGTAAAAGAAGTAGTCATAAGTACGTGTGAAACAGTACTGGCACAGTAGGTACCCACTGGGTAGATTCGCGTCCTTAGCTGCAAAACGTCGTCGCTGACCGCAGCCGCAGCACGCGCCCGCGGCAAGTCTCGCTGTTTATTGCGTTGCGGCTTTCATTACTCGACTGGAGTGACATTTTGATAAGTATTTATGTTTCTTGTGTTTATTTATCTTATGATATTATAAGGAAAACCGCTGGGAGCACCTAAACTCGATATGCTCCGGACCGGGACGAGTGGCGTACTGGAAGAGTGGTCTAGGCTATGGTGATGATAATGATGATGATTAAAGATACGTAAGAAAGTCTGTTCGAGTCTTGTCAACTCTGGTGTTTTGATTTAATTTCAAATGTTGCATGCCAGTCGTTTCAACTACTGGCAGCTTGGTGGAAAAGCGTTTATTTTACAATGCGATGCACACAGGTTTCATTCTTTTTTTACGGGCAATCTTTCAAGTCAATGTAAGTATACCTAAGTATTCTAGATATTTCTTAGTAAAAAAAAGTAAAAGTAAAAAGTAAAAAAGCCTTTATTCAATTACACATTTGATATTATATAAATTGCACACATTAATTTCACCATTTTAAATATCTCATGTCAACCACTTATAAGATATTTCTTAGTAACTAGGGCAAAATTTGCATCATCGAGATATACCTATATAATAAAATTTGTAATTTTCTGGACCTGCAATTATTTTTTTAATTACTCATCTAACATTTTTTTCCAACTAAAATTGTATTATTTGAGGAATGTACTCCTTAATTACAAGATAATTAGAAGCGTTATAATTAAATACTGTACTACTGATTATTGGTAATTATTCCATGAAACTTTGTCCTCAAAAATAGTAGTCATTTATTGCTGGAAATAAAAAAAAAATAGCTACTTAATTAGTAGTCAGTCAATACCTATCACACAAACATGTTTTTAATCAAAGTTTATTTGTTGTTTCATTATGATTCTGATATTTAATTAACAGAATTGGTAAAAGACCCCTTGTGGATTAATTTTAAATAATGAAAGTAATACGTAGATTTTTGAGCTTTGATTATAACGAAATAAGTGATAAGACATTGTTTTTTTTTTTGAACTGACATGTAACTGTACTGACTGCTGTTTATTATGAATAAATATCTGAATCTGAAAGTTCTAAGGTGAAATATTTGTTTCTACTTTTTGCTAGAACGATTGAGTAGATAATGAATAAAAAATCGAATGAAAAAAAAGAATACATACATAAATAAATAAATAAATATTTCGGGACATTGCACACAGCGCCATCTAGCCCCACACTAAGCAAACGCTTGTGTCGTGGGTACTAGATAACGGATATAATACTTGCATACTTTTCTTTTGTAAAGAAATATATTATATATTATGCATATATTAATCATAGTTAACTTAATAAGTGCAAATATCCTAAACATAAAATGACTTACATTAATATGTCGTACGTTAGCATCACTTATTATCTAAATAAATATTTTCAATTCTCTTTTCATAAAAATCGACTTTCTTTGAGCACCATTCCTATTACGCTGAAAATCTTTTGAAACTCGCAACTATTTTTAGTTTTCCGTCGCATCCAATGCTTTGTATTGTTACTCTCTTCAAACCTAGGAACATCAAAGAGTACCCCTTTTATTTAGGAATCGATATTGGGTCAAAGATATTACTCGGAAACAGAGAACAAATAACCTCTATAGAGATCTCGCTTTTATATTGTACCTTTCGTCTTTGATTCGACATTCGAGTCATAATTTACGAGAACATAGATATTGCCAAGTCAATATGTTTGAGGGCTTTACTCTAGGAAATTCCTTTTTTTTTTCTCTTCAGCCCGATAATCTTGTCTTGTCCAACTTTTTCATATGGGTACATAAATGTATTTGGTGGAACAATTTTCTACTTTTTATTGTGCCGTCACATTTACCTGTCGTCAATTTTAAAAATTAACTATTTTTATCATAAACCAGTATGAAATTAAATTCAAAGTCGCTTTTTTTGGACATATGCAGAGAGGATCCCTCTATGATTTTCCAAGGTTGATTCTCGAAGGCAAGATTCCAGGGAAAAGAAGCCCAGGACGTCAGAGAATGAAGTGGCTAGACGACATTAAAAAGTGGACAAAACTGAGCTATCCGTATCTAAAAGAAGCAGCATGGGATCGCAGAAAATTTTGCCAATTGACCTCCAAACTTCAATATGAAGATGGCACCCGACGATGATGATAAAATTAAAACTTTGGCGAAATAAATATTGTCAAATTGTTCGGCTGTCAAGAACCGGTATCAATTTTGAAATCAAGAAGATCCATCTCTAATCTATATTAATCTATGTCTGAGCTCTTTTCTGGTTTCTCCTATAATGGATTTATACGACATACCTACCAGATACCTACTTAATGTCATCTACTAAGGACTGAGTACAAACGACGTATACAATATATAAATGAAATGGATATCTATTGTAAGAAAGGATTTAGCTGTATAAGCTAACTGGCTCAGACGTCTTTTGGCGATAAGCCAGGCAATGTAAGTATTTGATTCAAAACATCTTTGCAAATTAAATAACCTTTTTAGTTGTATTTTTTCATACAAACATATTTAATGTACTTTATTGATTAATAAAAACAACCTATTCAAACTCATACCTGTTGCTGTTATAAAACAAACTAATTACTGGGTCTATTTGAGATTTACGTATCCCTCGCAATCAATCTCATAAGCTATTGTAACTCATCTCATAAAAAAACTTAACAACACGCTCAAAAATAACACCACAGTTGCGAGTAAACTGTACAACAAATTTGAACACTTTATCAGTTCAGTCTAAAACCTAAACCTAAGCTCGCAGCGACGCAAATCTACCTCGTTTCCTCCAAAACTGTAATTGTAAATCATCGCTTCGCAAACGTCGGTGAATCTTCCCCGGCTTGGCATATTTGCTTCCGCGGGCGAGCGTGGCTACGATATAGACTATAAAATCTAGAGACTTCCAACTTTATAATGTACTCGTATTTTTAGATAAATATTGTAACAGTCAGCTAAACAGCCCACTAACTTAAAGCACAGCTGTCTAAGATGAAAGGAGAAGAAAGATGACTAAACAAGGAGAAAGTCTTTCCATTATAAAAACTAATCTATACGCATACAAACGTGTTACGCTGTATGTGACACCCATTCGGAAATGTCACGTGATTTATCATGTAGATATTATTATACATAGCAAAAAAAATTTGGCTACGGCTGGCAATATATAAGCAACTGTAAAGCACCACTGTATTCTAACATTTGCTGCCGGGCAGAAACTTTGTTACTATAGGATAAAAAAATGGTATTAAAAAAATTACTTAGCATACTGGTATGTTGTTTTTTTTGTCACAATGTATGGTCTATGATGTGCAATGCCGTCGAGCGACGCTCACCCAAATCTTGTTTAGTTACAGACGGTTACAGCCCCGCTTTAATTATGGTCTGATTTAGAACTTGCCGGTTTAAGCAGTAAATTTGACGGAAATTAGAGTTAAGTATGTGTATTTTTTCATGCATGTTTGATGAAATAGGGCTCGGTTAGATAATTTTACATATAGCTTGAGCATTTAAGCCTTTTAATTATGTGCCCTTTTAGCATTAAAGCGTAGTAAGTTGAGGATTTTTGAATAATTACAAAAAAATAATTATTCAAGAAATATCACACGTACAGCATTGTGTCACTTATGAATTTTGAATGCGGCTAAATTATATTCAATAGCGATTAACTTAAGATAACTTTAATACAAAATACAATTAAGACAACACTACAAACAAAACATAAAAAAACAAAAATCACACAAAATCCATCATCAAAACTCTCTCACTAACCACAGGTACAAAAACTACAAAACCTGAACTATAGAAGCACGCGTCCGTGTGGTCAAAGCTCGCTGTCTGTGGAAAGTGCAAACATAATGGAAAAGCAAACAAAACAATACGTGACGTTACGAGAACCATGCCCGTAGCGGACTAACCTTATGGGGTCTTATTACAAAACCTGGTTTAACTATTAGTCAAAAACTTTGAAAATACGTAGTCCGTTCTGGTTGTTAATAATTTTATTTTCTTCTGTCATAATATTCAAATTATTTAATTAAGCTTATGAGATATGTACATGTTCACTGCACTCCACACTAGGTTAATATAATGTTGTAGAGCGCAGGCTTTTCCTTTATATAATAATAATCAATTGTCAAAATGTTACCAATGATAAATTTAAATCAATGTTCTAATTTGAAGTTGGCATTTTGATTGTTTGTATATGATGTTTGAACAACAATAACCTACTTTCTATTTTCCTCTAAGTACTGGACTAATATTTAAACCACGTTTTGTAATAAGACGGATAGAGTTTTGCTATCATATCTATGTATAGCCAGCTTTACTAGTGACGCGACTGGATCTTTCAATACTTTTTTCATCAATTAGTTTAGCTTAGATCTAATTAAGAAAAGGACAATAACTAACTAATAATAATTTTGCCCTACACTGTATGTCGAATGCACACTTTAATTGAAACATAATATTGCTATGATTACTTTTGTTCCCAATAAAGTTATAAACAATGTGATATTTTTTCTTATGTAAGTTGCTATTTAATTTATCTTTTATCTTTTTTAGATTTTCTAAGTGCCCCCTTTTATGTAGTAGTTAGAAGTAGTATGTTTAGTTTTTCTTCCCTTGTTTTTATATAATATTTTTGTAAATAACACTCTTTTATTACCAAATTTCCATCATAAATTTTTCAATGGCATCTCTAACACTTACGTGTCATTTCAACTACCTACATATTCTCTAAAGACCAATGTAAGGTCCATAGAAACTGTATTTTCCATTTCCACAATGGCGTTGCAACGACCTCAGCCATACGTAAAATGCAATGCTTTCAGAATTCAGCAGATTTTGTGGCAGCCGCGGTATTCGATATTCAGTTCATTGGTTGCCATTTAGTTCTGATTTTCGAAAATTTTCTATTCATATCAGAGTTTTAGACAGATATGAGTGGTAATGTTTGTAACTTTATCACATTGTTTATGTATGCAAACATGTTATTTTATGTGTAAAGTGTATTGAATGAACTGCAATATATGTTGTTACGCTTACAGTATTTTATTATTTATTTATTTATTGCGAATGCATTTTAAATTCTATACAAAATTTATTTTTGTTCAGCAATAGGACTATACCAATGTTTTTGTACTTTCACTGAAGTTTACGTGTCAAAAACTATCACATTGTACACGGAAAGCCATTGTGGTAAATACTACATTTTGGTAGTTCTTCTTAGAAGTGGCTGCACAGACCGCTGTTTAGCAATAATCGCTTTAAAGTTGCAGTGAACCAAGCTACAAGAAATACCCTACTTAAAACAGAGAAAAAACTTCAATACAGTAAAGAATTGTAGAAAAAAAAGCAACAAAAAATTTCAAGAAAATTCACTTCCAGCCAACAAACCCATTCACGGCCCAAATTATTCACCACACCCCCAATATCACAGGAATCTGTCCCGAAAATATGTATTTTCCTTTTTCTGGATATAAAAATTTACGAGAGCCCATTGCAACGGTCATTTCCCTATCCTGAATATGTTACACAAAATCGCCAATATCTAAACATGAAGGTGCAAGTTGAAAAAAATGGTCGCACCTGATCGGCATATACAATGTAGGCAAACATTTTTTTTTTTTACTTTTACAGAGTTAGTCGTTTTTTTTAATAAATTTATTCAGTAAAAACACATGTCAAACAATAAATACATAATAAGTAATACAACTTAACCGAATGACCCGCCCTTAATTGATCCCGGTGCAAATGTGCCCATCAAGCTAGCTACATTTCCGCGCTGAATGGTAATAGCCGTTGCACCAGAAATTACCCAGAGTGGGAGTCACCAGCTGTAACTCTAAGTTTCTACCCAATTTCTCAGATGAATGATTATCACATCACATATAACAGAAGCTCTGACGTTCAATGTCGTGTCCTGAATGAAGTAGAATTAAATTCATATGATTATGTAAACCAACACAAATAATACATTATAACATTTTGTAGTACTTAATTAAATCACAAATGGAGTTTTCGTGGTGTATCTGGTAACGAATTATGTTTATGAAGAATGCGACGGAGAAAGAAGATTTAATAAATAAGTATTCTTCTCATCTATAACCCTGTACAGAGTACTTTACATGTGGCAAATATTCAATACATGCTTATTATGGTATTGATATTATTATTGCGGCCATTTTACTGGCAACAGACTCTTGTATATTTGGAAGTTTTGTTTCTATTATTATGGAATGTGTGTTACAAGAAATATAAGAAATTGACTTTTATACGAGTATTGAAATACTATAATGAAAACATGTCCACGTAATTCATCCAGCTATCTATTCCTTAATGTCATGTCAGAGGTTCTTAAGGTGATTTAAAAACTCTTAACGTCAGTGATTTACTTGCAAACGAACATACATTTTTGTCGAACTATTTTGCAACCAATCTACGCTTATAAAAAGAAAACGAAGTTGGCCAGTTTTCAGTCTTATTTTAACATTAAGATCTACTTAATTCTAACTGTATTCAAACAAAATACCAATAATTTCCTCAAAAATTACAACCCATAAACAACCACTCAACAACACCATTTAAAAAAAACTACTCTACAATTCCAAAGCAATACCCGTTCGGGCCCCAAAGACCAAATATATCACCGCAATATGTCTAATATCGATAAACAAATATCACCATTATGCTAATCAGAATAACGGAGAGAACATTGGAGTCTATAATACATTTCTAGCATTCACACAAACAGGAAAAAAGCAACCTTATCTCTCTATAAATAAAGTTTCAAATTGCATCTATCTAGATTCGATCCGACTTCTGATGACACCCGTTTTATAGCGTATCACAATCCGACTGGATTCCTAAATCGACAGCTAGGCGTCACAGTTTTGATGCGAGCTGTCATTGCAAACCCACGTGTACCAGTTCTTAATTTTTACCGGTTTGGAATAACAGAAACATTTTGTACAAAGAAAATAAGTAAGTTTAGGTGACTTTTGAGAATACGAATTGTAAAATGATGATACGAGTATACATATAAAGCTGAAGAGGGTCAGAATTCTGAACACAGAAGATATTCGAAAAAAAAGTGTTTGGGTATTCTTTGAATCCACAACAGAACAAGTTTCAGCAGGTTTTTGATTTTTTGTCTGTTTGGCTTTTTATTAAATGGCCACCACGTAAGAACGGGTAAATGGATCATCATGTTTTTTGGTATGTAGGTAGTATGAGGTCTCAGAAGTGTCATAGGCTACCTTTTATCTCAAAATATTGCGAGAGAAGCCACGGGCGTCTACTAGTACTAAACAATATCAAATTTTTAGCAATAGCGCCGCAATAGGCTATTTGGTTATTTTTTTTTCATTGATAGTAGCTACTCGTAGTTTTGTCTACAAGTAAAATTGACAAAGCAACATTTGACTAAGAAGTTGCTGTTTATTTTATAACTAGCACAGTGAATTATTAATTGATTAATTTTCGTAATAAATTTCGTTTAAGTTGGTTTTGTTCTGCTACGGTTATGATATATTTTGAAATGTGAAATGTGTATGGACTAAAGGTCTGAAATAAATGTCATCAATTTATTTATTAATGTTGGAAAGGTGGAAAAAAAAAACTATAAATAATTACAAAAAGCGACGACACAAGCCCGATAAGAATCAAATATCGTATCCAAAATTACGCTCCAAAACGGCAGCCGCCTCTCACACAATCTATTCAATCTAGGAGAACCCAGATTGCCTCCCCTTTGTTATCGTAACCTCTATTCGAAGCCTGCAAATTTCCTCGAACCTCCTGATCCCTTTGGTCGAGAGATGCTACACTGTCTCATGTGTACCGAAGCTCTATTTGACGTCAGACACTTATATGTAGCGATCTTTGACATACAGCTCTAATAGACTGGTCTGAGCGCAACATTTTGAAGAAAGACAGAAGATGGGTAGTCACTACAGGATATTTATTTATTTACAGTAAGCAAATTACAATAACAGGTCACATAATAAAGCTCACACAAAAAAAACTTACGCAAACAGATTTTTCTTAAAATGCAGTTGAACAAACAGTTGCTTAAGAGATGTTTTGTCTATTTCAAACGTTGTCAAAAATATTGATGCTGGAAAAAAACAAACTATGTGTGCAGCTATTTCATATTTGATATTAACAAAGGCTCATAGTTTAAAAAAAAACTGCACTTCATTCGCTATCAATATTTTTAAACTAAAAAACTAAAGCTTTGTCTTATTATTTTACTACAACAAATATAAAGGCAAGATCTATCCTTTACAGTTTTATGTCAAATGTTACAATACGTCTTCTACGATAAACTTGAAGACTATAATACTTTCGCGAACTTAGACTATCTGTTGTGAATTTTAAAATAACTTACTGATGCAGGTTTTACGACTGACGCCATTCTAGTATAATACTTACTTGCAATCTAGATTGCTGTGAAAAAGACCCGTATTTCTAGTCTTCTGTAATAAAAGAACTGGTTATGCTATCAAGAAAGTAGAACTGGTATTAGAGTAGTATGGAAATGACTGTCCTGATAAGACAAAACTGTGAACTATTAAATTAGAAGAACTTGTTGCAGAAAAATATTTAAAACTAGCAGCGCCCGGTGGGTTTAGTTCTAAGCGGTATAATATAAATAAAAAGTAGCCCATGTTTTAATCCAGGGTCTAATCTACCTCCATACAAAGTTTAATCTAAATCGACTCAGCCGTTTGAGCGTGAAGAATTATGTACATCCCATTTAAAATAAGCTACTAACAAGACCGTAATATTATATGCAACACATATTAGCATTACCGACAACCCGTGACTCGCCTAATAAAGGAGTACCTACTTAATCGTCAAAACCGGCGTGTAAACATGTATTTTTTTACTCTTATACAATTAAATGGAAATCGAATATTACAGTTTTACATGGTATTAGTTAAATAGGCCACACACTATTCCCAACAACTAGTTCCTTACTTATTACCTATCAGCAGCACAGGTAGTGAACCGAGTAACTGTGGCAACTATGTCGCGGCACTAGTTCCGGAGGTCAGTACAGTATATACCTATCTGCCGACTCCACTCCGACCGGTGAGTTTCCGTAACTAGATTCCCGGCGCCGGGAAATTCGGCGAGGGGATTGCGAAACGCATTATTGCGTTAAATGCGTTAAACTGGGAACACGGGGGGAGGTCGGAGCGTAGTGATAGTTGCTTCGAATTATCGAAGTATCATTGAATTTTTCAAAGTATCATTGGCATGATTTTTGTTACAGTCTAGTACAATATATTATTTGTTTTTTTCCGGAGTAGTTAGTTAAGATTTTGTTTTCAACATTGATATGAATTATTTTTGGCAGGGTGATTGTAAAACGCATTATTGCGTTAAATACGTTAAACTGGGGGGAGGTCGGAGGCGCAGTGATAGTTGCTTCAAATTATATTTCGTAAATTTCATGCTTCAGATATAATAAACATGGTAGTACTTTTATCCTACAGGCAACATTGCACGAATTTAAGAGACTGATTTGACTATAGTCAATACAAGTCAAGTGAAGTCCTTCTAACTTCCCTTGGAAGCCATCTTGGTAACCATCTTGGATGTCGTCCTCATTCTTTATAGAAACAAACACACAAAATGTACCTATAGTTAGGGGTATTTTGGGAGGGCTGGGAGTATATTATATCTTCGCATGAAACTTACTCATATAATATTGATCGAACTTCACTTTGTAAGTTCGTTTAATCATATATTATAGAAGTATCATTGGCCTGCTTATTTGTTGAAGTTAAATAAATATTTCGGGACATTGCACACAGCGCCATCTAGCCCCACACTAAGCAAACGCTTGTGTCGTGGGTACTAGATAACGGATATAATATTTATATACTTTTCTTTTGTAAATACATACTTATTATACATACAAATGACCAGACTCAACACAAGTAATATTCTTATAAAAAATAAATATTCTTAGGATTATTTATTTTATTTTTTCTTTAAATATTCTTCAGATTATTTTGTCGATGGGTTGTATACCGCATTTTTGCATTAAACTCGAAACACGGGGGTGAAACGACGAAGCAATACCGAAATAAAACCGTGATAAAATTAAAACGATTGTAGCATAATTTGAGTCTTATTTTTTGCTGTAGCACTAACAAAATTTCTGTTTTAATGAGAAACTGTTGGTACTTAAAAACTCTTAACGAGGTTATGGGATGACAACTGATATATATGTAATAAGATGTTTCTAATAGTCAAAACATAGGTACATACATATGTCATCCAACTCTTTAAATAGTTAAGTCTAAAAACTGTTCACACTTAAGTAACCGTATACGTTAGAACCTGCAATTTTAACACCAACGTTTAACGTTAACTCGCGACTTAAACATACGTAGTTTTGAAACGTAATTAGTGTCAAAGAAATACGTCTTTAACAAACATATTCTATGCCTAATGATGTTTGCCTTCATGCATTTTTTCTTTTGTAAATATTTATTTAAATATGTATTGTATGACTTTGGTATTATCCAATAGAAGGTCAGGAATTTTCGACTTAAGTGTTCATTCATTAAGTTTTGTAAATGTTATAAACACTTTCTGGAAACGAATGGGATAGATATCAAAATTAATTAAATACACAATTTCTCGACTAGTGGTAAAAATTTAACCTTCCTCAATCGTAAACTTTCCTACTTCAAACCCAAAAAGAATCTCCAAAGGCGTTCTAAAACTCAATAATCGATATACCTATGTATGTCACGTGAACGGAAATGTAAATGAGCCTAAAAATATACACCGTTGTAAATAACGAGGAAGGGAGAGGAAGGGGTGAGAATTTGTAAAAAAGGATGTATTTAGATATAACGCGCAATACGCATGAATGATACTTATGTTAGGTATACGTTTGTATTTACATAAACAACAAGTAGGTAGGTACATGCACTCCGTTTTATTCGAGGTATTTCTGGATAAAAAATAGCCCATGTCATTTTTGTGACTACATAGACATACAATTAAAACAACATACAATTAGTGATATACCTAAGGGTAGCCACTTCTAAACTAACACACTAAATTACAACACCAAACTCAAAAGTCCCCAATAAATAAAATTATGATTAAAAAAAAAAAAAAAAAACTCAAAAGTTTCTAAATAAAATGGTGGCCAGTCGATTTCTACTTACTTTCTAGAAATTCAACAAATCATTCAAGTGCTACTAATTCTCTTCGTATATCTGTATCACCAAAGGGTGCATAGAAAACTCGATACCACTGTCAAATAAACTCATTTACCTCCAGCCACCGTACAATCATTTACCAAATAGCTTATACAAAGTGTGAAAAATGTTCGGCGAAATTGAGACATTGTTTCATAATACCATCGTTTGTCAAACACTTTTGCCAACAGCACACGACGCGAGGTTTACTTTTTTCAGCTAACTCTAAGAGTCATATTATGTACCCATAGACAATTTTTATCCAGACACCTAAATAGTTTCTTTACAAACTGTTTCGTAAATAATATGTCTCTCGTGAATTATTCGACGTTCGGTGCGTTCTTATTAGCTATAAAAAAAAACAACCGGCACGTAGAAGTACCGCGTCTTATTATGCCACTGATTTGTTTAGTGAAATGATATTTATGAACGTATCGAATTAGAGGCTCTTAAATTTTATATTTCACTAATAAAAAATTGTGCTGTAGTAGATATTGTATACAAAAAAATCTTAAAGTAGACTTTAGAACTATAGACAAGCTTCTGATTTCTACTACACTCACCTGGGTGTAGTAGAAATCAGGAGGATCAGGATCTTTAAAAAGAATGATTAGCGTTTTATGACCTCATGAAACACCAATTATTCTCTTTAAAGAGACGTCTTGTAGACAATATTGTCGTTGCACACACGAGACACGAACATTAAACACACTCGAGCAATTTCGTACGTCACACACAACGCGAGCGACTTATTTATTTTAAAACACTGCCAGTAACGTGGATTCGCTATGGTTAAGTGAATCTTCTACACACAATACAATACAATACATATGGCTACTACGTACGAGTATGTATTTACTTTTACAGCATATGATTATTTAGTAAGTCACGTGAGTAAGCACATGGAGATTTAATTTTTGTTTGACTGTATTAACTTGTTTAATGTCCCTTCTCCCTAAAATACATTTTTCATAGTTGAGTATTTTGTTGAAATCATAACTATTAACGAGTTAAAATTACTATTATTGTATATGTACATACATACGTAAACTGATGTATGGAAACTTTTATGCTATCTTTATAATCGGTCGCCACTTGACCCAAGGAAGGAACAAAGCCCAGAAGCCTGCACGACGCGGTTCCATTAGTGGCACAATATCACATGCTTCTATACAGAACAGAAGAGAATAGAAGTGGATATAGTTCTATTGTGAACACTTATGTTGTCTTATATAATACTAGTGGGTGCTCGCGGCTTCGCTCGCATTAAGAAGTAAAACTTGCATCCCGTATCTCATCCCTATAAAAGAGACATTTCCAAAAATTCTTTCTTAGTGGATGCCTACGTCATAACATCTACCTTCATTCCAAATTTCAGCCAAATCCGTCCAGTGGTTTGGGCTGTGCGTTAATAGATCACTATATCAGTCAGTCAGTCAGTCAGTCACCTTTGAGTTTATAAATATATATATATTTAGACTTATCTGTTGTTTATATTCTAGTACCTGAAATGTTATTGTTCATACTAAAATATTACACCACTCAATCTTTAGTTAAATTTATAAAAAGTATAAACTATGTATGATATACTATACAACATATATTAAGTACATGTTACGTTTATTTGTTGTTTTAATCGGAATCAAAACGTATATAATCTACTCAGGGCAATATACAAAGAATAGTTAGTATTTACTTACAAACACTTGAGGCAAGTAAAGTAGTGTGTTGGTAGTCTTATTCTGTACTTTACACACAACTAATCGCAATAAACAGAAGAAAAATTCAAATTCACAAATCAGTTTACTACACTACAGCCCTTGCAAGACTTATCAAATTTCATCAAACCTTAAATTTCCTCCTTTCTCTAAATAATAATTTCCCTAAGCAGGAGGGTGCTTCAGATTACGTACCGCATACGACCCAAAAACCCCTGAGCGTCAGGTGAAGACACATTTTAGGTCGGCACACACTTGACCCACAAAGCTGTTGGACAATACTGTACGCACATGGCGTTTCCATTAGGATCACAATGCTGAATCGCAGAGTACGGTTTTTGCAGAAGGACAACTTTTAAACCTTTTTTTTCTAAAATGCAACTAACTCTTCTGTAATTTCTAGTAAATGAGATTTCTATGTTTAGCTAAATTAGGATAATCAGATTCAAATCAAATCAAATCAAAATCATTTATTTGCAGAATATAGGTTTCACAGAGTTCTTCAAAAATAATATATTGACCGCTACATTCTCACCCATAGGGCATGCAAATTGGTTTCACAAAGTATGAATATAAATTTAAATTTAAATGCCAATAAAATCTATTAAAATTAGGTACATCATAAATGTCAAATAGTTTCATAATTCAAAAATAATTTTATGGAATAATAATACTTTTCCAATAAAAACACTCTGAGTCGTTTTTGAAATATAGCATCAGACTTGATTTCTTTGATGGTCGCAGGGAGCTTGTTGTATATTTTTTTGCCCATATTGAAAATTTAGATTCTGTATCTTCATAAACATTCCCACTGCATGGCATAAGCCTCCTCCCTTTACGCAAGTGAATTTTATCTTGGACCCTTTATTAACACGGTTTTGTTTTCGGATTACCGCGGCGGGTATCGCCGTGGTTTACGACCGGTGATAAATTTAGACAAAGCAAAGACCATCAAATTCAAACAATAGATAAAAAACATCAACTACAATAACGTTTAGTAAACAAAATTATATACCTACTAACAAAAACTTCTTGAAATGAAAGACTAATTTCAAGTTACCGGTATCTGCTCTTTTTCTATTCTCCATCGGAACCCTCCACGCGGAGTGTGGCCTCGAGAGGTGACATTAGCTAGATTGTCCGAGAGTTTTGTCATTTACTTCAAGTCAACGTTTCAAATGAAGGTTTCTTATACTTACTATATACTACTACTGGACGCTTTGCTCGCATTATTTCAGGATAAATAGCATATTACACTTGAAAGACTTTATACTACCTACTGACCTACCTACATACCAAAAATGATGATGATCCGTTCAGCCATTTTTTCGTGATGAGCGTTTAAATAAACAGAAAAACAGAGACACAAATAAACAGAGAAACAGACAAAATTTCTAGATATTGTTGGAATGTGTATTAATTACAAGTATCTTCACTCATTTTTTTAATATCTTCAATGTTCAGACTTTCGACCCTCTTTTATTTATGATATGTATAAATATATTAATTTCTAATTTGTTTATATCTTTACAATTTGCAAATAAATGATATGACTATGACTACGACTAATCATAATGTTTTATTATTTTATTTTTAGTGAGATTCATAGATGTTGTGTGTTTTATAATAAAGAGCAGTTAACTAAGAATTACTAATTAATTACTTACTAGCCCAAACTGCTATATTGCTTTTAATTTAGTTAATAACCGGCTAGCACTTACGTCAAAAATTACGTCGAAAAATTAGCTCGACAAGTTTCGGAAATCTGAGGTTTCCATCATCAGGAGGACGAGTCAGCACGCGCGTCCCGGTTGGCCGGTTATTACAACTAAATTAAATCATGCCTTACGGGAACTATAATACAGTGATTGCTATATTGCTGATATATTTGATAAAAAAGTAGGTATTGACTCGTATTAACATTACACATCCGTCTGTGCTAGCTACCAAATCAAAAATAGTGTTACAATTGAATTTAATATTTTAAAACAACCAATGAGATCATTGTTTTAAAATAAAATATCTTCAAAATGTTTTTTTGATACCTTTTATTTTTTATTTCTATGACTTTATGCACTATTAAATACTGGTAAAACCACGAAATACAAATGGCAGTAACTGATAGGAAATGCCTAGTTTAAAACTTCACGTTTAATTATAAAAATTCGGACAGAATCAGAAATAAACACATTATTTCCATGTTTTGTTTCAGGATTATTCAAGAATGTTTATAACTTTTGCATCATCATCATCATCTTCAGCCCTTGTCGTCCCCCTGCTGAGTATAGGCCTCCTCCTCTAGGTGCCATTGGTGTCGGTCTTGTGCTTTACTTGTCCAGAGAGGCCCCTCGATCGATTGGATGTCATTGATCTATCTGGCTGGGGGTCTGCCTGCGGGGCGAGTGCTCTCTCTATTATCTAATTTAATTAACCTTTAAAATAGTCACTAACTAAAATTGCAATTTTTTCTATGGTAATAAAATGTAATAATTATAAAAATGTTGACGAAGTAAATCTTGAAATGTGCTTTCTCTCAAATATATTAATTAGAGTTATGAGAATGCAACGTGACATGATTTCGAATAAATTATTTCATTTTATTTCATTTCTTATTGTTGCATACGTGGCGGAATCACTAATTAGTGATTTGTAATCAATTACAATTACAATCAAGCAGGCACTTATAATCAAAAATCTGATAACCTTGTATCAATGGTTTCACTTCAAAGAATAGCTTGATAAGGATTCAATCAGATCAACACCTTATCAAAGTCCGTGATTACTGCATTTGATAGCACTGATTACAAAACCGTGCTATCGTAAACGTACTTGTTAAATGTTTTCAAGTCTTCTTTGAATTGCTAAACTTCAAATACAAAATAAAAAATTTCAAAAGAAATTTAGGAAATATACGTTTGAGAAATTTATTGCGCCCTAAAATCAATTCAATATCTTCATTGCTTAGTAGTAAACATATGAAGATATTTTATATTTAATAGTCGTTTTATTAAAGAAATTAGTCAGCTGGACTGCTGAAGATAAACGTAACAATACGGGGTTTACTTATAAATGAAAATATCAGTTTAGAAAATAAATATGCATTTGTGGACAAGATAATTATGTAATTCTTCTTTTCAAAATTCTGTATAATAGACTAGACATATTCTTATATTTCATCGTGCTCACCTTACTTTAGTAACACTTTAGCACAAATACAATGAATAAGCTAAGCTTTCTGATTATTCGTATTTATTGTTATTTATCTAAATATAGGCATATGTATAACACTCAAAGACTGACGGACCGACTGACATGGTGATCTATCAACGCAAAGCCCAAACCACTGGACGCATCGGGCTGAAATTTGGCATGCAGGTTATGACGTAGGCATCAGCTAAGAAAGGATTTTTGGAAATGCCACTTTTAAAGGGGTGAAATAGGGGATGAAGTTTTACTACTTAATGCCAGTAAAGCCGCGAGCACAATCAAGTAGTTTTGATAAAAATTTGCAGTCTTATTACATTGCTAATCTACACCTGTATAATGCAAACACTATCAATCAATATACCACATTCGATTAACTCAACTTAAATGCATCATAAACTACGCCATATGCGTTGAATAATGCAAGTTTGGTTAGGTTATGCAACATTCGTACACGGCTGTTGCATTGTTGCACTCTGTCCTGTTGATTTGCAATCCACAGAATCCGCGTGAATCAGTCGTGAAACGATTATTTTTATTGTTATTGATTTACTATTTTGGTCATCGTCAAACAATAAGTTTAATTTCATAATAAGTATGTGATTGTATTTAGTAAGGAAGGTGATGATTAACACTATGCTTGTATAAGGTTTGTTAGACAATACTTATCATACAATATTTACATAAACCCCATAAACTTGAAAAAGAAATATTGATACGAGTACGTTAGCACAAAATCTTTCAAATATGAAACTGTAGGTATACTAATTAAATAATAATAATTAAGGAACTAAACAAACATCACAATAGATGATCGAGGCATTATGTCACGTGAAAAAACTATAAATTATGCTTTAACTTAGCTTGTAGCTAAGTATATATGTATTTATATTTCAACTAATATAATTTTCATAGATTTACATAAAAAAGAATATGAATATTGAATTTGGATATTGAACATTTCAACAGAAAACTCATCTTATCACTCCGATAACGGCAACCGCCCATCATTAAAAAAGATACAACTAGCAACCCACAAAATAGCACATAGCATGTAGAATGCAGTTACTTAACTATTACTCTGCAAGCGTGGGATTCGAGCCGCGTGAATCATTGTTAATTACGACCGGGCCTTGTCTCTGTGTGTCATCTTATGTTGTAATACTTTCCAAGTACATATTATACAGCTTGGATTTCAATCTTGTAAAATGCTCATCTTTACTGTCGACGATTGTTAAGGGCAAAGTTGCAATTTTGCATAAGTCATGGTTTTTATCTATACTTAATAATATTACTAAGCTGAAGAGTTTGTTTGTTTGTTTGAACGCGCTAATCTCAGGAACTACTAGTGCGAATTGAAAAATTATTTTTGTGTTGAATAGACCATTTATCGAGGAAGGCTTTAGGCTATATAACATCACGCTGCAACTAATAGGAGCGAAGAAACAATAGAAAATGTGGGAAAAACGGGGAAAATTATTCATCTTTGAGGGCTTCCGTTGCGTGCGCTGCGAAAACGGTTCAAGATATCAAAAAAATGTGTATGAAAGAATTATTCCTCTTGAAATGATCTAACAAAATGTCCGCAACAGTATATGTCTATCTTTTAAGGTTAACTCACTAGAACCGTTTTTATGGTAATAACTATTCCACGCGGACGAAGTCGCGCGCACCAGCTAGTCCTCCTATACAAGTACGTGTTGTATTTTGATGCACTACATGACAATAGTGCAATTTAATGAAACATGGAATGTTTAGTTGAATAACGGCTTTTTTTTTCTTTTTTTTTTATAATGACAATAGTAGCGCCTCACGGCATAACGTGTAATAACACATAATCAAAATAAGTCTTGAACACAGCCTACATACGTAAATTTGTTATCTAAGGAATCAATTTTCATACTATTTTAACAAATCTTTGACGTCATAGTTCTCTAGTTCTTCATCTCTATGTTAAAATGGTGTTTAAAATATCTTTTGAATGGATAGATCCAAGTAGGTAAGTAAATAAATGGTATTATTGGCAAAGAAACATTTTTATACCAAAAAATCATTGTAAAACTGAACTTGCATATTTATTGATATAGTATCTACTTCATATTATTATTATGATAACGATACAGCAAATAGAAAGTTACTTAAAGCACAGAATACATAATACAACTTAAAGTGATTAAAAATACTTTTATCACCTCGGTCACGCTTTTTACCTAATTGAAAGCGCCTCACTTTCATTTATATTAACTAGCCCTTATTATTATGCCTTGAATTAAACCTTATATTTACTTTCTTTATAACTAGCTGTGCTCGCGACTTCGTCCGCGTTGAATAGTTATTATCACAAAAACGGTTCTAGTGAGTTAATCTTAAAAGATAGACATATACTGTCGCGGACATTTTGTTAGATCATTTCAAAAGGAATAATTCTTTCATACATATTTGTTGATATCTTGAACCGTTTTCACAGCGCACGCAACGGAAGCCCTCAAAGATGAATAATTTTCCCCGTTTTTTCCACATTTTCCATTGTTTCTTCACTTCTAGTAGTTGCAGCGTGACGTTATATAGCCTAAAGCCTTTTTCGATAAACGGTCTACTCAACTCAAAAAGATTTTTAGTATATATAGAATTTAAAGGTTTAATAAGTAAAACAAAAAGAAATAAAAACATCTTCAACCTGCATTGATAAAATTAATATAGGTACACAATTTTTAGCCTATTCATACAATCACGTGTTAACTTTAAAACATTTTTATTAAATTCATATTCTATACTCCAGTGTTGACTGCCAGTAAAAACTATTTCCTAGCGAACGGAATAATGAAATGTCCATCAAAAACATTATTAAAACACCATTACAAATCGACTATCATTTGTATTGAGTATTCTTCGGCCCAAAACTATAAAGTTACAAAAGCGTAGCGAAACCTGTTTATCCATTTAAATACTCATTGTGCACTCTCGTTGCATCAGGGGCTAAATATGCATAATTATTGTAAATGTTGCATGCAAATGTTAGAAAAGTGACAGTTTTGTAGGTGAAGAGTCATTTTCTCGTCAGTTTTTTACTTAAAAACTCTTGAGCGTGGAAAATTGATGTAGGTACTTTATTTGTATTGCAACAAGATTAGGTACGAGTACCTTTAACTGTGTCAATTTTTTTGGGTCTCGTGGTTTTCAATTGTTTAATTATTATAATTTAACGATAATTAAAAAAAAATTGTTAAAGACCAATCATTCAATTATTACAAGAGTAAAAATAATGCAAACTAATACCTACACGAAATCATGCGATTAGTTAGGTAAACGGAGCACAAAAAATAATCGTAAATTTCTAGTTTGATGAAAAGTAGTCGATGTAACAGACACTTTCTTAAAAACGTATTTAGGCATAAAAAACTGTTAACCACATCTTTGTTTTAAACAAACCACAAACAGAAAAGCCGTATAGCAACAGTTTAGAATAATAAATACTTACGTGATAAAACTGCGACCCATTACAAAATACAACGGTGTGTAAATTTCATGTGGACGCATGTAATTAGAAGAGATAAGAAAATGCAAAACAGTTGCTAGTTCTAATAGTGTTTTACGTGGTTTGAATAGTAGTTACATTTACTTATACATATGTACTTGTAGTTCTCGTATGTATACAGTTGGCCTTGATCGATGGAAACTTAACCTGTTTAGATGTTGATGCCTTATGTAGCTAACTCTATTTAGGTGCTTAGGTGCTTTAGAAAAACGGCTTAGTTTATAAAGTATAAAATAGCGTAAGAAAATACCAATAATTAAATTATTTAAATATAATTCGATGGCTTGATGTCAACTGAGACAAAATAATCTGGGACAGTTTGGTTCAGTTGACAAAATCGAATTTTTAAGTTTTTGTTGGTGACAACTCGGCCTCTCCACAGATTAGTAAAGAGATACTGTGGGTCAAACATGAAAAGTACAGAAAAGTTGTAAAGTGTTTGAATTGGAATAGCCAAAAAGCGCTTTTGTGACTTAAACTATTTTACGAAATGCTTCGTTTCTATGACTTTCTTTCTCCAATTTATTATTTTTATAGCATGTGTTTTTATAGCAATCAAACACACACGACACATTAACAAAATTAATTACAAACATCACTCCGTAGATTTTCCTATAAACCCATGAATGAAACAAAACCTTTTCATCTTTTATTAAAGCTTCACCATTATTATTATTGTCCTTACACAAGTCAGTTTTGCCATTTATGGGTCCCATAAAAGTCACCATTTTATGATGTCGACGTCTGTAACTGTGCAATATAATGTTCTTAGGTTATAGAAATGCTAGTTTGTCAAAACATAACATTCAGTGACGAGTTCTTGAACTTTATAGCAGAGAATTATGTCGTGAAGTCTCTATTTTGTGTCTTTTTGGTGGTGGTTGTTGCTATTTAAATTCTAACGCAAGGTACTGAAAAGTTAAAACATTCAAAGTTATCATTAAAAACAAGCCTACTCAATTAATGTTTATTTCATGTCAAGATTACTGAAGAGCTGAATAAAATAAAACCGATGGTATTGATAACGAAGCGAAACTTAAATATGAACGCAAAATATCAAGAGCATTAAAACTTACTCATCCATTTAACTCCAAACACAACACAAGGCCTCAAACCCGACTGCACCTCGAAGAACTCAATCGAGCCCCGAAATGGGGCAATTATTCCAATTGTGAGCATTACAACCCCAAACGCAGAGCACATAACTTCGCCAGTCAATTGCCACATATTGGTAATGCCAAATTGCGTTTTCCTTGCCGAATGGCATTATTATGCCCAATGCAGTACGGGGTGGGTGGATCGCGGTGACATATAGTCAGTATATATTCATTGTGGACATAGCACTGTAAAAAGATAGGTCTTAGTGATACATTTTCCTCGTCAATTCAGTTAGATTAGCACTACTTAAGTCACAATAGGAGTTCTTAAAAACCCCATTTTCGGTGGTCTTACCAAAAAACTAGCTAAAACATCTAAAGAGCTGAAGATATTGATAAATGTCGCACTGCATTAAGCAACTTAAAACAAAAATGGCGTCCACTAGTTAATAATATCACAAGGAGTCACGATGCTAAGCTGTGGGGGAAACAAATAATAAGTAGATATACTAAATGAAACATGAGAGTACGCTCGCTGAGTTTGTTTGTACAAAATGGTGAAGGTAGACCAATCTAATTCTACTCTATCAGTTCTATGTCAATGATATTGACGAGTTAGAGTATTATTGAGCCTTTAGCTGAATTGATATTGCAGGATGAACAGCGGATTATGACTGTTATAGACTTTGAACACGATAACAAGTGTACGAAAATATATAGAAGTAGTAAAGAAAATACATATGTACGATAACACTTCATTTTACTAACTTTACTTTTGTTAGATATTTGTAGTGAGAATTAACTAGTCGACAAGTATTCCACATTTGATTAGAAGTTAATACCATGATTATTAAAAACGAGGTTGATAAGCTGAGCTGAGAAACATTTTAAGCATTATTTTGGGTGTAAAACGTGTTTATCTTAACAAAATATGTTTAGGTTATTATTAAAAAAATAACATATCTTCATAGTTATTAATATATGTAATCAACCTTATACTCTCAACATATTGTTTTACAACGCCAGACTACAACAAACACCTAAACATCTCAACAGCATCGCCAGATACAGTATTAACCCTTCATTCCAAAACAGCCCACCTTTGTCACTTCCACGACCCAAACTGTATCCCCAATATTGGTCGATAACCAAACGCCTCGGGGACCTCGGCGGAACAGTTCCCGGCAATATTTATCGCAGTGCTAATGTAACAACGTATTACTGTAATGGATATTACATGTGACAACTGAGCAGAGATAAACTTTTAGTGCTTGCTTGTACACGCACTATGTCTTTGATGGGAGCGGATTAGGAGGAATCGGTTGCTTTTATTTGTAGGTTTCTTTTGAATAAGGGTGAGGTTGGAATATGTTCGATTGTAGACTATGTTTCGACTGGGTTGTTGATAATATAGTTATCTGCTTTGAAAACATTATAATAAAAACCGGCCAAGTGCGAGTCGGACTCGCGCACGAAGCGCTCCGTACTATCATATATAATAGAAAATCAAGTTTCTAGATATCACAAAGTATAGTTCTGTTTATAAAATAACGAGAAATCAACGAGCAACCGCCTCGCGCCACCACCACACCGCGGCTCGGCGCTCGCACCGCGTTCAGATGGACGGATTATTTTCATTTTGTGAGTTTTTATGTATGAGATTAGGTATTTATATTTAAAGTTTGTATAATATCTAAATATTTACCTACTTACAAATATTCAAGTTTCTACCTGTTTATTAAGGTCGAGTAAAAATTGCTATAAAATTACTATTGTTGTATGGGGCCTTCCTTTAATATTTACTTTATTGTTATTTAATTATTTATTTTGAAAGGTAATATACAAGCGAATATTCTGTGAAAATTTGAAGCATCTAACTACCTGTTACCATTTTAAAAATTGAGCATAAAATTACTAAAAATAAAAATTACTTACTTAGGTACATATTCAATGTCAACAAATAAATAAATTATTATTTATCTAGACCCTTGCTTCTCACCGAAATATATGATCGCTCCTAAGTCTAAACTTCATTTCAGTTTCATAGTTTTATCGACTATAAAAATAAGCTTTGTCGGTACCGGCATGTTTTATTTAAGAGATGAGCAAATTACATAAACATCATCAGTCGAAAAGTTACGGCAGAAGCTACATTTTACAATTTAATCAGGTATAATCACAATTTGTAAGAATATGGGTCTATGGGTCCAACACTGGGCGGCACGACAGATAATAATACCGTACCTACTCGTAGATACTACAATTTAGCAAAAGGGTTAATTTGCCCGAGGGCCTGTACCACCATCTCTTTAGAGAAATTAGTGAAACGACGCAAAATAAGGCCCTATTGCAAAAATATAAGTGATTCAACTATTGATAAGTTTGACATTACTTTCTTTTACTCGCTTTTTGTCTTTATCAATCGATATTTTTTTAACAAGGCAAGTTATTAATCTTTACAAAGTAATTTTGATTCCATCTAACTAGGCTTTCTAGAATTGTTAAGAAGTATTGTGAGTATAAATATGATGATAAGCAGATATGTGTATTATAATTAGTATATTATAATTAGTGTAGGTAAAGAAAATCAGTGTATCCAAAAGTCACTAATTACCCGGATTTTACTCAAGAAATATGTGTTACACAAGATTGGCCGTTAGAAATAATTTTATCACAGCTGATTAGTCAATTCACGAAAAGAAAGTAGTAGATCGTGGTACAAGCCCTGGGCCCATGTAGGACAGGACGGTAATTGTTTGACCGACAAGGTCGGAGGTCTGCAGCGGTCGGAACGTACGGTATTGTACTACCGTAGTTTACTGGGAACACTTGGAAATTAAGTTCATGCGTATAGACAAAGGGATACGCATCGTATTGGTAGGGTATTTATTTTCTACTTTATCTGGTTAGCTACATTTGTGAAGATATAAAACTATCATCAACCACATGACAGTGTATCCCTGCAGCCTGATTTGATGAGCCAATTTCATTTCACCAAAACATACTCCAACTTAGTTTATAAAGTCACTCTTGGGGTGTGGCTTTAAACGACCAGACTGTCCAGTGTACATTTAAAAAACAAGACAAAATTGCAAAATATATCTTTCCATGTGTTTACAGTAAATAAGTGAGTACAGATTGTATTTTTGTATCCTGTGGTACCTATATGATAATATAAGTCAATCGTCGGCATGTAGTACAGGACGGTAATTGTTTGACCGACAAAGTCGGGAAGTCTGCAGCGGTCGGGAAATCTAGGGTAGTTACTGGAAACACAAGAACATGGGGGAATGTGAGATCAGACTTTTCTATAGGAAAATGTAGGTACAGCAGACAATTCGTCGTTTGACGCAAAATCTCATTACAAGATTTATAATAATCAATTTTCTGTTGCCTATTTAACTTACCTTTTTGTTACAAATCTGTAAAAAGGTTTTTTCATAATTTATTCATCATTATCTACAGCCTGTCTTACCCCACTTCTGGGCGGTACCATCCACGTCATTTCTGTACAGATCTCATCAGATTGTATCCCGGACTTTAAAAATGTCGTCTAACCATCTTTTAGCCAGACGATTAACTCCTTAGAGTTGATAAAAAACAAGACATGTAGGCAATATATAATTTAGTACCTGGCAACATTTCCATGCTTCCATATACCTTAGACTGAAATAACATCTAAATTTAATGAAATAATATTAGGTTAAAATTTACACGTGTCTATCTAAAATACCAACAATGCGTACATATTTTAACGAAGTGCCTCAGCAAAGTGTTAATTAGTGAAACACGTTGTTATCGCAACTCATCGGCGATGTTTAATTAGTAACTTGGAACGAAAAAATGCTACTACGACGGTTTATTGTTTTAAAATGAAATGTGCTCATATGATTTTATACGTAACTAGTGGGAGCACGCGGCTTCGCTCGCTTTAAGAAGTAAAACTTGCATCCCCTATTTCACCCCTTTAAATGTGGCATTTCCAAAAACTCTTTCTTAGCGGATGCCTACGTCATAACATCTACCTTCATTCCAAATTTCAGCCCAATCCGTCCAGTGGTTTGGGCTGTGCGTTGATAGATCACTATATCAGTCAGTCAGTCAATCAGTCAGTCAGTCACCTTTGAGTTTTATATATATAGATAATGAATAATGTAATTTTTAACGTAGCTACTTATTTTTTTAACTACACTAACAACTTTATACTTAGGGGGAATCACGACAGTCAGTAATTAGGAAATACCACTATAAACGAACCAAGATACTATTTTCTCTTTTAGATCTAAGTAAAAGGAACAGATTTTAATCATATTAATTTATAAGACCTTCAAAGTTTCGGCTAACATCAACTGTTATGTTGGCATAACAATGAAAAATCGACGATATAAATTTATAAAATAAATAAATAAAATAAATGTCATTTATTTCGAACTTTTAGTCTATACACAAAACGTACACAACTTGCATTGAGAAAATGATTAAACATAATAGAAGCAATTAGAAAATTAATAAAATAATTATTAGTTAAGTCAATATGAATTAAATCACATAATAGAAAAATGTCAATTAATAAAATAAAATTAAATGATAAATGTCAACATTAAATTACTTTGTTACCAACTAAGATTTTTTTATTAAAAGGGTCATTAAACATTTATTCATTTCGTCGATACAAATCAAGCATTAAATCAATCTCCCACTACGTTATCAACACAAGTCCAGAGCAAATCGTGTTCCCATTAAACACATGCCATATGCCAATTCCATCCGAGTCACGGCAAGGCCGCCAGAAATTGCTCCCCCACTATTTCCCTTTAATAAACTAGAAACTCGTAACCTAACAGTTTTACTGCCTACAACTTTATGGGCCGCCGAAAATTTGTCACAAGATTATCTTACCGCAAAATTAACGAGCTCAAACTCTACGAATCGTAAATCTTTAATCGTTTAACTTCGTTCACAGATTTACGGATCTCGTAATATCTATCAGTGACTCGTCAAAAAACCTCTCTGAGAGATTACGAAAAGATTGGAGAATAAAAGTTTCGCGAAGGTGACTCGATGGTTGAATTCGTGAACCTGTCAGACAGTCAATTTACGATTTTTCAATATATCTTATCTTGATGGTTTTAAATCGTTGCTACGATGGTAACTGTCATAATTTTACGATATCGTGAGAGGTCAATGCTGTCCCATCTTCAGGTTTCGAAATAACAATAAGTTTTAATGTGTTTATTATACACCTATTTAATTATATTGTGGAGATACAATCTTTTAATTTTAGTTTAACAACTCCTGTACTAATAACTAATAGAGAATGTCATAATATTGGTACAGGATTCCCACGGATATAACTAACGATGAGGTATTTACCAATATTCAATATCCAATCAGATCAAGTTTATTAAACAAACCATTAATAGACATTAGGTACTTGAGATAAATTTATACCACCTGTGCCGAGAACACACTAGGATATTAAGGTAATATTAATCAAGCATTCAATACTAATTCCAGATGGAATTTGAACGTTAGCGATAGATCTCTTGAGTGACAGTATTCAATTATACAATATTCAAAGCTCAGTAGACCTTTTAGAATGAAACTTCTTTCTTTTTAGGCCTACAACTAATTGAGTTAATCAAGGGAAATGTTGACTCCTTTCTTAAATTTACAACCATATCAATCTATAATCATATTGTTCGTTGCACTCTGTAAGTAAAATTTAGTTTATCTATTTATATTTTTGACATAGCCTCTATACAGCTCTATACTTTATAATAATACACTGTAATTTTTAATTTATAATTTTCTACGACATTATTTGACGAAGCCTCTTTACAGCTGATAGTAAAACTTATTTAACTATAAATACATATTTAAATTAATTAATTGCCCTCTAAAATATGTTATTACCAAAAATTTTAAATTTGTCATAAATAATCAATATACTTATGTAATGAATATAATTATAAAAATATTGACGATGTTAATCTTGAAATGTGCTTCCCCTCTAAGATATTTATTAGAGTTAGTGAATGTAACATGACTTGATTTCGAATAAATTATTTCATTTCATTTCATTTCATTTCATTTCATTTCATTTCATTTCATTTCATTTCATTTCATTTCATTTCATTTCATTTTATTTCATTTCATTTCATTTCATTTCATATTACTTGCGAAGTAGGTACTCAAAGAGTTTTGGTTTTTTAACTTATTCGACATATCACTAGCCAGAATCAAAACAATACTGTCTTACGTCTACTACTAATTTGGACTAATACCAATTAAATTGGAGACCGGGAAGCGTTTCAGCATTAATGTTTCAAACTACAGAGTTTGATTTTGAATGCTCGAATTGTGGAACGGCGAATCATTTTGCAAATTAATTGACAGAGGAACTGAGAGCTTTGCAGGTTTGAGCAACATTGGCAAAGGGATTCGAATAACCAAACGGTTTGTGTAAATCACAAGTAGGTATTGATTCACGGCAGAGTTATACGTGACACAAGATACTGGTAAAATTAGTAGGCAGGTACAAATATGTCCTCGTATATGTACATATATGCACAATTTTGGACATTGGACAAACAAAATGTTTTAGAAGATCAGTAGTTGTAATGCAAACTATAGTATCAGTAGTAAGGTAGTCACAACACTAAGAGTACATACGACTCAAAGATATAGTAGATAAGTAAACATTTATTTAGATTTTTGTAACAACTGATTTAAAAACGTAAAGACACAGGCACACTTGTCAAGTTTTTAGTAATCAATTTATTGAATTAAATATGTTGCACGCCTACTTACACCTTTTTATTTTTCTGGTTGTATTATTTCTTTAGAATGAGCAGATTTCATTCTAAAGAAATAAGAAATTAATACAATCAGAAAATTTTCATAACAAATTTTTTTTTTTTTTTTTTACGTGGGATAGGTTTACGTTTGACTACAGCCTGCCTGATGTTAAGCATTGCTGCAGCCTAGGGTGTAACACGTTTACCTAGAATATACCTATTATTTGACAAATTCTCTACTCAAGGTTTCGCTTACCAGTAATCCGCTTTGGAAATACTCCAAGTTTTGTGAAATTCCGAAGGCTTCCAAAACTGTGTCGACGTTTGTGAAATATTCAATAGGCTGTATCAAACATTTCTTTGATCTTAGGCCCTATTAACTGCTATTTTTCAGCTTCTTACCTGTGAACAAATAAACATTAATCGTTAACTAAAGGATGATGATTCAACAAAAATATGTGCCTACTTACTATAAAAAAGTCAACTTATATTCGTATAATTTAGCTGAGAAAAAAAAATTACATTATGAGAAGGGTGCCTGGCGAGAGGAAGCCTTCGACCGGGACTCATGGAGGGAGTTGGGGGAGACCTTTGCCCAGGAGTGGGACAGTATAGGTTGATAAAAAAACGCAAAGAGTAATATCATCCACTCAAAATTTGTTTTTGTCTATCGTATTGCATCCACGCGTCAGACAATTATATAATTATTTTTAACATGTATGAGGTACAATATATCTTTACTAAGTAGATATATTCGATTTGAAAGCTTTTTTTATCATCAGAACAAATAAAGTTAAATCTGATACCGTTTTTATTACGATTGTTTGCTGGTAGCTGGTCTCAAGTCAAATAGCTTTTAGATTACATCATAATATACATTTTTATAATACGTCAGATGAATTCAGTTTATTATGTAGTTAGTGTCGAATTACTCTTAAAAGATCGTGATCAATTTATACAAGGTGATCGTTAGTTTATCGACGAGCAAGGTTGTTCGCTCTAATTGACTTAAGATGGCTTAAGGTACAGTTGCTAGAGATAATTTCCAAATTACATTGATTACATCTAAACTTTTTTTTAAAGAAAACCTTTGAAACGCTTGTACGATTTGTACATTCAGGTATACTTAATATATTTGCGTTTTATTGCTAACAACTTTTTACAAAAATCGCACTTGGCGTAATACCACTGTAATTTTAGAATATTATGAGATATTATGAGATGTATTATTTGGGTATCAAGAAAGCTACCTACGTAATTGAATTGGTGCTAATTAGTTTAAAATTATTTTTTTTAGTCTCTATATTAATTAATCTGATTTAGATTGAGTATTATTTAACTTAATTTGAACGCAAATACTTTTTTAAATAAATAAACACTCATATAGCTTTTCTTACTGTTTAACAATACAATATCTACCTTCATACGTATACAAACCTACGTAAATAATTCTTCCAAAACATTTATACCACGGTCAATATTTACGTCAAATAAAAAAACACACACAAGACAACAATAAAATATACCAAACATCATCTATCCAATTCTCATATGCAAGATGACAATAATTAACACCATTATTCCGACTGACACGATGCCTCGAACAAAGCAGACGCGTAACAGAAAAAAGCTTTTAAAACCCATTGCGTAACATCGCAGCCACGACAGGGTTGATAAAAAACATGGAGCCATCGACAGTGTGAGATAGTAAGGCACTCGATCACGACTCATCGATTGACATCATATCGATTGATGGATTCCAATAATCGCATTCACTTTCAGTCGCGTTAGCACGGTGTTTATGAATCACTGTATCTAGAGTGATTCATTGAAGCAAAATGACTTCTATGTAAGATGGCGTTTGGTCTGAAAATGAGAGGCTTATGTGTAGTATATTTAAGCACATGGGATGGCCGAAGGGGTTTAATTAAGTAGGAATATCACATGCTTATAATCTATGAAGATTTCCCTTCGGGATGAAATAAAAATCTATAAGTCTTACCAAAAATTATGAGAAGACGATTAATTACAATTAAACGTTACCAAGTATTTCTTTAAGACTTATCCTATATAACCGACTTCAAAAAGGAGGTTCTAAATTTTTTTGTAGTACTTACTTAGTTTATTGTTTTTTTAGTATACTTACTGATAAAAAGAAATAGGACAATTCGTGATTCATTTGGCATAGTAAACTTGCTAGAATATCTGAACTATAACAATTGTTAAAGCAATGCAATTCTGCAATGAAATACAATTTTATTACTGAGGAAGCTTAACATACATGAATTTAAATTCGACCCATCCCAACAATTTTAGTAAGTAGAAGGAGACGTAATATTTTCAGGTTTTGGTGCATTTTAGACTCTAGATAAACTAATGACGATTTCCTACGTGAATATCCTTAGATTATCCCTAATATTAATTATCTTTGTATTTACTTCAGTAATCTGTGTTTGTAGTTTAAATTGTATTCACTCCTTAACTAGCATTATTGCGCTTACACATCCCCTTATCACAATTCACAGAACCAAAACCCCTTATCAGCATCATTAGGCACAGGACATAGGAAAGAGCAGAAAATAACGAGAAAAAATACAATCGCGATGGGAGTAGTGTTTGCTCAACAAACCGTGTTCGGGGCTCGTTTATCTGACCATTCACGCCCACTACCCACGATAATGTGGTTCATACGTACACTATGTAATTTGGAGACGTGTCATTGGATAAAAGTAAAGGAACACGTTAATCACAAAAGCTAAAAAATAAGGCTATACAATAGTTTTAAAAATTGGATTTGAGTTTTAGTTTGATCACCGGACTTCAAACTAGGTATTAGCTTGGCCCTGTATATCAGTGGCCCATAAAACAGTTAGTCTAGAAATACATCACATTTAAGTTATAAATGTACAAGATAATATTGAATAATGCACAGATAAAATGTGACATATAAAATGGAACGATGGAAAAAAGAGACAGAAGAGCTAATTAGAAGAATTTAATAATTTACGTCGCGTCTATTTGTCATTAAAACACGTTTTATATCGAATCGATTTATTTGACTTATATTTGGCGAATTTTAAAATATGAATTAGTTGTCTATTGAATGTAAATATTCACTGGTCTGGTTGAATTACAATCAGACACAACTTACATAGTGTCGGTGGATATACAAAAATAGATATTGTTTCGATGAATTCCAATGTTGGTCGTCGATTGTAGAAAAACTCGATAGCGATAGCTAATCGCTGCTGGTTTTGTTCGTAACTGTTACATTTTTCTGTGGAATTGAATGTTGTTTTAAAACATTGTTTTGTGTGATAAGAACGGTTGCGTGCGTGTTTTGTTTTTCTGTTATTGAACTATTGTGTTGTGAGTTTTCAAACTATGTCATAGAAGGGGCGGCCGTAGTATAATTTACTTAAATTCGGGCTAAAAAGAAGTCTATAGTTTTATCTACATCTATGGCAAGATCCAAATCGGATCAACCCTTTAGGTTCTCAGATAAAACTTACAGAAACACACTTAAACGAATTTTAACCAAAATATGACAGGAAAATACAGTGAAAACAATTTTTATTCGATTAGGTTAAGAATTCAATGAGCATCGTACTAGTAAGGAAAGGAAGGAAGGAAATGCCTGTAATCACAAATGTGGTACATGAAATAATCTTACGTAGTAATACAAACATCAACAGAATCGTAAGTCACAAACTCAAACGCTAACTGGCTTTACCAATTCACGTTAACCCCGAGGCCATCCTATTTCCTTGCCAGCTCCGAATCCAGATCAATATTGACAAAGGTCAGCATTCATCTGTCTGTCTGTCGAGGCAATTATTAATTTGCAACTTTGTCTGTAATTTTCCGAAGCTACGAATTTGCCAATCTAAATTTTGCGCCAACAATTTTCGTTGAAATCGCAATGTTTAACGAGTTCGAGCAGTCGAGAAACAAAACAAATTGTTTTTTGATTTCCACAATGGTCGTCATTTTGTATTTCCAATTTCGATACAGTTTTTGTGTGATTAAGTAAGTTTGAATGAGAGTGGTGAACTCAGATTTTGGCAGTTGTAAAAAATACCCAGAGACCGTTAATATGTTTTCCGGGTGCTACTATGTCTGCTATAATAATATATGTCATGTAACTTACCAACCTACAACATTTTCTCTTTGACTTTTAAATTTTTGATATTTAATGTCATCATAGCATTCATCCTACAAAATCCTGAGTATGTGTGATCTAAATAATAATGTAAAACGTTTTCAGAATAAGTGAATTAAAAAATTGTTCCCCTATTTCTCTACTGATTTCTGGCGTTAGAGTGAGTCATATAAGATCCTTAAAGCGATGTTGGATTTTTCTATAGAATTCATTTCAGGCCATAGATAATGCTTACCATTAGGCAAGATTAAAAGGTCACTTGACCACAATTTGTTTTAAATTAAGCAACCCTATTTTAAAAAATAAAAGTGAAGTTCCAAATATTCACTAGATTCTAATAGAATTTCTTTATTCCTTTGATTCTTACATACTATTATATTCTAGCCGTTTCAAGCACTAACACCGTTCCGCCTTGCACATCAAACTGGATCGGATTACCATTGCGTCTCAGTCGAGGAGACATCAATCAAGGCGTGATTCAATGACGTTAAACCCACTATATACCTCCAAATACTTATTAAAATTATTCCAAAACAGATCTGCTAAATAAAACATACAGATCTGTTAGCAGAAAACATAAAACAAAGCAATAAGGCATGGCGAGACACATTGGCAAGAAAATAAGAGAACAAAATCTGATGGCCTCATTGCTTCCGCAGACGGATCCGTGCTCCACTCCATCGAGCTAACAGGTTAACTTAAATAATAATTCATGATTATAAGTAAGGAGGAACACAACGCGAGTATAAGAATAGGTTTGTTACAAACTTCACACAAAACATTTTCTGCATATCATAATTGGTCTATCGCGTCGCCACTAGCAAATGATATTACTGGATTCCAATTGATCCGCTCATAATAGCTTTATTGGACCAATTGTTAAAGAGGAATAAGAAATAAATAGTAATCTGTGAGTAATGTAGTCTATGACGTAAATCAATGCTAAGGTCCTCAGAGCTTGTCTATTCCACCTACCTCCTCTACGTCGCATTGTGTTCGAGACAATCTAGGTAGATCAGGATCGTGATTCAGAGATTGATTCTATTCTTGATTATTGAATGACCTTAATCCACGTTCCTGTATGATTTAACTCATGTAATAGATTACAATATGTACTACTTAATTAAAAGATTATACATTATGTATAAGAAGATCTTAAAAATATTACACTAATGAATAAAATGATCATTTTTTATAATAACTGGTATTAATATCCCACATCTGAAATAAGCTGGAATCGACAGAGCAGTGTTACGGTAAAAATTAAACTGCATATTATTTCCTATTTGATATCGTGATATTAATATCACGATGTTGTTCAGCTAAGTTCAGTAAGCTATTTAAGCCATTTAAATATTAACAATAGGCTATTAATTACCATAATAAGCTGAGTGAGCATAGCTTTGGACAAACAGATCATGTTGCAGATCACCAACTGTTTTACACAAATAGATTCATCCTATGAAAGAAAAATTTGAAATTTAAATGCCAAAAGTAAAGTTCAGCACTGACATGAATAAAAATTTGATACTCCGAAGAATAAAACTAGAAAACTACCCAAAGTGTTGGGAGAGATAAAATATTGGATCTTGAAAGCATAAAATATCTAGGTACATGATTCGGACAGCGAGGTCATAAATACCGCATCAATCTTGAATCAATCTCAATTTAGCGGGACATTTTATCGCTGTGTAGACTCTTTTAAGTGCCCGCAAGTGTAATAGATACATAATGTACAGCTCCCTTAGACAAGAGGCGTATTTTAGTGAGCGTACTGACGCATACTTATGGAATAGAAAGACCCATGTAGGAGATTGACGTGAAAATTCCCCCCGTGGAGCGCATCGTGGTGTCGCTCCATACATTGGTCTTTCTATTCCATAAGCATGCGGTAGAACGCTCACTAAAATACTTCTCTTGTGGGCAGGTCAGAATTTCATTTTAGTTTAAAAGTGACGAAAGTGGTATCTGTTTCTAGAATAGCGCTAGAAATGGCTAAAAGTGATGATAGAGCTTTGTCGTGTTTTAGCGTTTATCTATTTTATCGACATCGTCTTTTCGTTGGATTTTGTAGTGGAGCTAGAAATACGTTTATGAACTGAAGATTTAGTGTATTATTTGCTCTGTCTTAGTATCTAATCTACTAAAATGCAATGACAAAAAAATAGATGCCTGTAAAACTTAGATTGTCCTACACAAACTTCGTCCAAGTTGTTTAAAGCCTGTTAAAGAAGTTCAAAATCTGATTGATATGTGAATTGTACATATTTTACTCACGCACAATCGACTTCTGTGATAACACATAACATAATACATAAATTGATCCCATTATCTTCGCCGATCGATATAAAATGCGTGTGTACAAGCAGTGTGAGTGAAATACTTCACGCACGAGTTCTCGGGCCGAGTTTAAAAACTTATAACATCTTATCAACTTTGGACATCTAAATAAGGGCGTAAATCAGGCGCGTTCAACAATAAATTGAAAAACGATCCAAATTGAAGAGTGCGTGCGTGCGCGCGCCAAGCATATAATTACATGCTCCAAAACACAGGTCACATCCACTTACCTGCTTGTAAATGCCTGATTTAGGCCGTACTAATTTCAATTGCTAATACGATGTAGAAAATGAAAGTTTTCTGACACTAAAACTTGACAAATTAGCCTTACTCCGACGCTTTATCCAGGACTTTTTCACGCAAACAGTGCAAGTAGAAACAAATTTGATAAAAAAAATATATAAAATTATAATTCACCGAAGAAAATACATTCAAAATAATTACAAGCAAACGGCGAAATATTCAAAAGAAAAATGTAGGTAATGAAAATACAAAATTCACATTTCATAAATCAGAATCTGAATTTATTGAAAAAGAAAACCGAGAAAGCAATTTTGACGGGAAGCGGGAATTAATAAAATGAGATGAGATATTACGTGTAATATCACGACACGGAATGTTCACGGCTGGTGAAAGGTCAAGGAAGCTTTAAACAGGTCGACGTGGAAATAAAAATGGTGTATTTGTTTGTATGTTATGTGAAAGACGTCGATTTCTACTGTAGGATCACTCCGGTCTAAACCGAAAAGAGATACCATTTGGTATCAGTGCCTTGAGCCTGACGTGAATGAAAACAGCAGAGTTCCTAATCAAACAGCGACATAATCTTCCATACAGAATCTAAATAAAAAAGACAACCAAACGTTCTATAGTCTAGACACTTAAAATTACAACAATTGCAGATAATAGCGTTCAATCACGAACCACAGCTTACGCCAAATTTCTATTGTTCCATTGAGAAACCGAGATGTACTCCGCAATTTGTATGCCAATCACAAGTGTTCATAATGATAACGTATCCGCACATATCCCAGATTGGCTGCTAGTCGCTATATTGTGCCGTGTGAAGCACCTTAATTACATTGACAAGGTACGAAGCAACTTGCACAAGTAATGTGCCAACTCCTATGAATATTAATAGTGAACAGTTCTGCTTCACATAATGCTATAATTTTATGCGAACATAAACATTACATTTTAGATGATGGCGATTGTGAAACCGCATTAGATAACGGGCGGCCAAATGATGCAAACGAAACAGACGGCGGTATCGATAAAGCGTAATAAAAATTCAATATTGGCAGCGGATTTGATTTCCGCGTAACAAGGTAAACCGCTGACAAAACAAATTTACATAAATCCGGGAGAATCCGTAAAAATGACACGCGACAGTCGAGCCCATAAGCTGACGCACAGCGGCGTCCGTGGGAACGATTCATTGTTTTCAAGCTATTGTATTCAGTTATCTGCTCATGTTTTTTGCTTATAATAGCGACCTACTTCAAACTGTTGAATTTATTGCTAACCGTTAATCTTTTGAGTTTCATAATTTATTCATGTTTTTTTTTTAACAGGTATAATAATAATAATAGGTATTAATGACAGTAGCTATTTCGTACATTCAAAAGATCTTAAGTGCATACACCTTTCAACGTATTGAACGATACAATCTAGCTTTATCTATGACTAGCTGTGCGCGCGACTTCGTCCGCGTGGAATAGTTATTTTGGGCATCGTATTTATTTTTGCAAACTACCTTTTCAGCTTTATAAATGGCTTTTACCCACGACTTGAACCGTTTTCGCAGCTCACGCAACGGAAGCCCTCAAAGATGAATAATTTCCCCCGTTTTTTCCACATTTTCCATTGTTTCTTCGCTCCTATTAGTTGCAGCGTGATGTAATATAGCATAAAACCTTCCTCGATAAATGGTCTATTGAACACAAAAAGAATTTTTCAATTCGCACCAGTAGTTCCTGAGATTAGCGCGTTCAAACAAACAAACAAACAAACAAACTCTTCAGCTTTATAATATTAGTATAGATATTATAAACTTGTACAGATATTAGACCTGCAGATACAGATGCATACATATTATAGCTGCAAATACAAATCAATCTAATCATCCAACCAATATTCCCTGATAACAGCACAGGTCAGCACATGCCCCACTGGTCCCTCCAAGCTACGTGTATCATTAGCTAGCATACCCGATCGCTCACTTGTGCGGCCTCCGTTACGGACGGGCGAGGGAAAAATCCGAATTATCAATCTTCCCTCTCCACCCCCATTCTACTTACGATCAATTCTAAATTGAAAATCCCCGGAGATGTGGAATCACTCAAAGCCTTTGTCGGAGCTTAGAAAAAAATGCTCGCAGCTCGGTTTCAATGATACTTTTGATTTTTCGATTTTCTGTTTATGAAATGTCAATGTTGGCTGCGGGAATTTTTGTTGCGGTTCTTCAGATTTTTTATTGTTATACGTTACGAAGTAAATATTGAGTGAAAATAGTGATGCTAATGCAAATAGCTATTTTTTAATATATTTAGCTAATGTGTAATAGATAAACTGCGTTTATTTAGAAATTTTACGAATTTTAAAATGTGTAAGTAAATACGAAGAAAATTTCGAAATAGAGCAAGCACGAAATCGCACAACGACTAACTTTTCTTGATTAAATCGATTTCAAAGCTTGAAAATTGCACACATTTTAAAATTTAATAGCATTTCTGTGAGTGCAGCGAACAGAGGAAGTTTCATAGCGACTTCAGGAATTGCAAGACTTTGTGCTCTATTTTAAAGACACAATCAAAGTGTAGAGCATTTTAAAGTTTTAGGAAATTTTGCTACAATTGTGGGTATTGCACATACAGTGTTTGTTCAATTGAATAGTTAGTGATTTTATTCCTTAATAATTAAGAATGAAAATCGGTTAGCACCAAAATTAAATAGGTCACCCTAATCATTATCGACAATACCGTAAATCATATAAAACAATTAACTGTTTAAGCAACGTTGAAAATATGCAATAATTTACTGCAATCACACAAGCCAAAAAAGGCCCAATATTTTAGGCTTGTGTAAGCCTAAAATATTGGGCCTTTTCTGGCTTGGAGTGATATTCTTTTCACACACAATCACATCGAAAAAGGGCACACAAATCCTAGTGTCATTCAAATAGTGTTGAGACACCAGCCATACAAGAACCAAGAGTACAAAATTTAGAAACGCACCGAAAGTGTGAACCTGTAACACTAACACAAAAACTCTAATGAAATGATAATTTATTTAACAAATTCATTGCGCCGTTCTTACACAGCAAGTGTCTTCGGAGACAGTAAAAGTTTCCCCATTTTTTGACACTACATAAATTTCTTGAGCATTATACGGAGTAATTCGCCGGTAGCGTACCGTGATGCACTCACAGATTTAATGTACCGTTTTATATGCCTTCAGTGGATTATTAAGAGCGATTTGATAGAAAACATTACACAAATAACACCTTTATACGCACAAGCTTAAGTGTTGCAATCGTGTGCAAGAATCGTAACGTTTTGTTGGTTATGTCAAAGTAGAAAGTGAAGATGTAAGATTTATCACAATGTGGGTAACCTTTGACTGTGAAGTTGCATCAGATTTAGCGAGCTAACATTTGCCAATTTTCATGTATTTGAGAAATAACACATCGATAAAGGTAATGGTGTAGGTAATTACACGAACAATAACTTGTTTCCCATCTGTATGTACCTACAATGTAAATTAAAATTTTAAAACATAGGTTTTGCAAAGCTAGTAAAAAATATCGTTCTCAAACAGTTTCAACTCCAATTTCACACTTGAGTATATGTACATAAGAAAAAATAATTGAAAACGCATAAAAATTACGCAATTGCGTCCAAAAACACACACACACATTCTGAATAAGTCTTTGCAAATACCTACTCTTTATGAGCAAAGCTTTCGCAAGCTGTGTGTTTTTATTTGAAAGCTTTGACCGTCTTTCCGAATAACCTAAAGGCATAATTACGAAAATGTTCAAGCTATCTTGTTAGGGAGTTTTTACATCTTAAACGGGGCGCTTCATTTTTCTTGTTTATTTTTAGGATAAAAAATACAAGTACTCTTCACGCGTGGGATTTTATATTTTTTTATTTAAAACGCTGGCATTTTATGTTACTATCAAACGTTATATTTAACTCAAAACTGCTCACAACTTTGCAACGAAACAGGCATCAAAAAGTAATGCATTTGCAATCTAAAAAATTTAGACTTTAATATTGATAAAGCTTTTTTTATATTGTAGATATCATCATCATCATATTACTTAAGTTAAATTATACTAAAACATTCAAAGGCGTACACGAAATAAGTTTTAGCTAGGTCATTTTAAGTTGGAAATGTTATGTGTAGTATGAATGACAGAAGTAATAGAAATAAAGGTCTTTTTTAGGAAACAAATTTCATCTTAATTTGATTAAATAAAAGCTACCTAATTTCGCCGCTAATCTCTAAACACATCTGACACCTAAAACACATTAACTCCCAACTCTTGCACATTAAAATCCACAACATAACAATATTGCGCTACTCTGCCAGAGGTCACCGCATTTATGGTTCAGCGATGATCGCATGGCATCTGCTAGCATATCTGTGTGGCAAGCGCGTGACCTTTCCCCTCCCCCCGGATAAATTACCCCCCACCGGTAACCGGCACCGCAAATATAGTAGGGCTGGCTATGAGATGTATTTTTAATTTTATCTTGGATAAGTTTTAGAATTTCATCGGAACTTCATAAACACGTTACACGAGTTTCTTCAAGAAAAAACTACTTGTCATTTTTTAAACAACATCAAGTGTTTCATTGAATGTGTACGGAACATATATTTTAAATAACGCTAGGGCTACATAATACAGGCCGCTTGCTGGTCCAAATATAAGAAAGTACTTACATCAATTTGCCTGAGAACTAACTACTTAAATATAATTTTTAAAAGTCCAAGGCGTATAGTTTTAAACAATGCATGTATTTGTCCTTTATTTTTGCACATGAAACGACATTATTATTAAGCATACAAAATGAAAAAAGGTACTTAAATAAAATGTATCCATATCAATATTTTACGGACAACCCTGGATCCTGGTTGGATAAGGTCGCATCGCAGATTTGCTGAGCCTCTTACTAGACATAGATAACACAATGCGAATAAACAATCAACTTATATTAAACTAGTTTGTGTTCGCGGCTTCGCTCGCATTAAAAAGTTAAACTTGCATCCCCTATTTCACCCCTTTAAATGTAGCATTTCCAAAAATCCTTTCTTAGCGGATGCCTACGTCATAACATCTACCTTCACTCCAAATTTCAGCCCAATGCGTCCAGTGGTTTGGGCTGTGCGTTGATAGATATACAGTCAGTCACCTTTGAGTTTTATATATTTAGATTAATAATATTTAAAACATACCTAATGAATATTAGTAATATTGTTTGGATGATAATTAATCGTTGAACTTTTAAGGAAAACTAAAATATAAATCATGGTTCATGTAGTTTACTTACCTAATTCATAATTTTATCTTGTTCATGTGTTTAATTCATAAATTTCATTTTTATTATTACGCTAATTCATTAAAGTGAAAATTGTGTGTGAAGGTATATGTTTACGTATCAATAACTTTTCGTAATTTTTAATTAAATTTATGAATCAACAAAAAAATATTTTTGGGAATTCCCATAAGTTATTCTATTTTATTTAAGTTACCTCCTTTATAGACTTTTCTGGTGTACCTATTTAAAGTAACCGTGTATACAAATGATTAATGCGGACACCACAGGATCCTACTTAAACATATATCTATACATATGTATGTATAATAAAGCTGAAGAGGGTTATAAATCTAAAAATAGAAGAAATTGGAAAAAAAAAATTGGGGTACACTTTAAATCGATAATAAAACACGTTTATACGCAGTTTTTTTGTCTGTTTATCTATGTCTCTGTTTATTTAAACGCTCATAACGCAAAAACGGCTGAACGGATCATCGTTGTGTTTGTATGTACATAGGTAATATGAGGTCTTAGGAGTGTCATAGGCTTACTTTACTACTTACCTACTTATACTTTTTATAGTGGAATAATGCGAGTGAAGCCACGGGCGACCACAAGTATGTCTATAAAATTATAAATCAAACCATACTAGCTGGTACAACTATATGTAGTTGGTTCACGGAACACACTTGTCCATAATGAAATATGATCCGACGCCGCCGCGCCGTCCGGTCGTTCTATATGTACCTACATATTATGTACTATAGGATTACTTGACTTCATGTATGGTTGTATGCCTCTCTGATTTATTGATCCGAACACTAGTTCTACCAATAAATCGAGTTGTTATAAATCAATGGTCGCGTGAACTTACTTTTGTGATCTAACAGTGATGTATTTAGATATGGATCTTCTTTAATATATATGACTAGTGGGTGCTCGCGGCTTCGCTCGCATTAAGAAGTAAAACTTGCATCCCCTATTTCACCCCTTTAAAAGTGGCATTTCCGAAAATCCTTTCTTAGCGGATGCCTACGTCATAACATCTACCTTCATTCCAAATTTCAGCCCAATCCGTCCAGTGGTTTGGGCTGTGCGTTGATAGATCACTATATCAGTCAGTCAGTCAATCAGTCAGTCACCTTTGAGTTTTATATAAGTATATAGATTTAACTGATGTTTAAGTACGTATTTACATATATAGAATTATACCTACACGTTTTTTGTAAACAAAAATAAGAGTTAAATATCAGTCAATTTTATTAGTTAGACAGTAAAATACATTATAAGGGACTAGGCTATGCCAGCGGCTTCGTCTGCGTCGTTTTGGGAAAAATGATTCTACGCCGCAATTGTAACCACTAACACCATACCAAGGATCACGAAGACCGGTTGCTTTATTGCGGTGTGATTTAAGAACAGACAGACCAATAAACACACTGTACCTTATAATAATGGTATAGTAAATGCCGTATTCCCGTACAGTGTACACAAACGATAACTATGTTTATACCCTTCACGAATCATTGAAATCTATAAAATAGGCAGACATCAACTTTTTGCCTGAATCTAAATCTGGAACTTCCTGTATTTCAGTCTATGCCAGACATCAACGACGTTTAACAATCGATGAGCGATTCGTGCTGAAACTGAACGAATCGGTATTATCTCCATAAATAGTGCGCTATTTTAGCCATAATATGCTCTTCAGAGCCGGTAGGCTATTGAACGTGTATAAATATTTTATTCGTTCAGTCTGTGAGAATAGTTTTAGCTATCTAATTTTCAGTCTATTTATTTTGACCCCATACCCAAGCCTACCCGAATATAAGTGCTTAGTTTTACGGTAGGTATTCAAACAAAACATTTAGTTACCAAATTTGTATTCATTATTGATCTCATCGAAAAGAAAACATCACATAAACACACTTAAACATAGTAGTTTATGAGAGATATGTTTTCGTTTCAATACAAATGCAAAACGGTTTCAGTCCAAGTTACATACGAGTAGTATATAATATACATAATCATTATTTATTTAATAAAAACTTATAAAACAAATTTTACTAATTTAAAATAAAAACTTAAGTAATTAATACCTAACTTATAAACTAAAACTTTTAATAAACTTAAAACACCTATAAAGAAAGTATATCCTTAGGCAACGTTCCCAGCATGCTGGCGGCATTGCCACGTTGGATGGCAATGCTTATACTTTGCGCCAAGAATGCGCCAGCATGCTGGTCACGGGTTGCCTAAACTATCATAACTATTTATAACTAGTATATAATTGTTTCAAATCTATTTAAGTCGCAAAGATATAATATATGTATATATAGGTATATTCATAAATCGTACTCAAACGTTTGAAACTGCAAAACATAATGACTTGCTTGTCTCAGTAACATCATATTGGTCACAGAATCACAAGTCACATTGCCAACATGTTTGTTTAGAAAGTAGTCGAGTGTAGAAAGATCTGTTTGCGTATCTCCAAACACATTAGAAGATGGTGCATTACACATTACACAAGTCGTTGCGCAAAACCTCTCACTGAACGTTCAAATGAAATGAAATGTAGATTACTCATCGCATTCTGTGCAGCTAATTTCAGTATTCTGATCTGTTGGAATTGAAGAGAGAGGTAGGCGAATGAAAGGTGAAATGTTATACTACTGTTTCACTAGTGAATGACCGCAGTTACGCTCGCATTATTTCAGTAGAAATAGGCTATGTGAGTCTGACCCTACACTACCGCTAACTATACCAAAAAAGACACGATGATCCGTCGCGAATAAAGTACAAACATTAACAAACTTTACTTTTGCATTATGTACCTACATACATATATGGCATTGATATGTGATTGATTTGAGCGTTTGAGCACAGTCTTGCAAAATGTATTGTATATTTTTTGGTAGTAGTGAAGTACAAATCGCTTATTCTATTTCCTTGTCTACTTTAACACTAGACATAATTTCTAGTCTCAATTTATAGTAAATACCTATATATAGCTATATGAGCTAGTTGGGTTCGATGATCGATTAACAACATTTCCGTCAGCTTTATAGGTCTGTCTCAGTCATAAACACTAAACGTCCTGCTCGTATTCACATACAAGGAAATTAACTTATAAACAGGTAGCTTGCGAAATAGGCTGTAGTAAATTGATTTGTTGACAAAATAACTAGTTTGCAGTAATTCTACGGTTTGAAACTTGTGAAACTGTTCTTTTTTATCGCATTTTCCGAAAATAGTATAAGGTGTATGTTGTCAACCAGCAATTAGATACTTCTCTTGTTTTATGCACTACAAACAGAACATACCAATAGGATAACAGCAGCAGTCATATACATGACTTTAACCTTTGTATGTATGTATGTATGTATGCAACATAATATAAACCTATAAGACCAATTGTAACTTGACCTTTTGTTTGCGAGTGGTACAAGTTGAGCCGTGTCATGGAAACTTAGTTAATCCAAGCGCAAGTTTGTTGATTTGTAAGTTCCTTAGTTCGTATTCAAACCGTGTCGTCTAAGCTAAACGTGCTGATTAGAATATGTGTTACATTACATGTCAATATGTACCTTTACCCTAGATTTGACGTGGACAATGTGTTGTGAATAATGTGGTGTTAAGGGTTATCTTGAAGTCCTACATAACACTAAGTTATATTCAGCATTGGTATGATATTTGTTTTAAGTCAAGGGTTTTAGAAAGAAAAAAAGAGTCCGAAAAAAAGGGAAAAGGCTAGACGACATAGAGAGTTAGATGAAACTATGTTACTTGTTCAAGGTAAAGTAGCATAGAATCGCACGAAATTTCACCAACTGGCCAAAAAACTTCAGTGTGTATAAAATAAATTAGTTTAGAGGATTTATTCATCCCGTGAACATTTATTTCAACTTAAACTGTTCCACTCATTTGTGGTTCTTATATACAAAATTACGACTAATTTATAGGAAAAAAATACAGACTACGATCTTCCCACAAATTCATACCCTCTAAGGCATTGATGGCGCACAGAAATAGAAACGTTTCTAACTTTATCTCAGCAGAACACTTTACCTCCGCAACACTATACGATTGAAAAGGGATGAAAGATTTATGGAGCTCTATCGAGACCTATCTTACGTGCTAGTAGTAAAACTTGAGAACCTTATCAACAATTCATAGCCTCTAGAATTTAGTACCAACTGCAAAGTGGGATCTGCATCGCACCTTACGAGCAGGAGAGAAGAATGAAAAAGTGAGTAAGCTCTTGGAATCTACATGAAAATTGCCTTGAAGGAAAATAAGAAAACATATTAATGATTTATCATTTGACACATACTTTGTTCTCCATTGTAATTGATTGCACAATTAAAACTTAAATATACATACACATATAACTCTCTCCTTGTATCTCGTAATTCAGAACAGTTGAATTTTGAGCACAGAGAATTTATTCCATGTTATTGTAATTTTCTGCTAATACAAATATTCAAAACTAGTAGTGCCCCGCGATTTTACTCGCGTTAATTTCATACAAACTTGCATCCCCTATTTCATCTCGTAGGGGGTAGAATTTATTCTTTTTTTAGCAGATGCCTACATCATAACATCTACCTGCATGCCGAATTTCAGCACGATCTGTCCAGTGATTTGGGCTGTGCGTTAGTAGATCACTATGTCAGTTAGTCAGTCACCTTTGAATTTTATATATTTAGATTGATTGAATTTTTTTGCATTCGCTATTCTTAAACCGAAAATACTTTTACATTTTTCTAGTGATTCAAATTTTCAATTTCAAAGCAAAACCTCCAATTTACCGATACCATTCCGGAAGCTATCCCGATTCTACAGTCACACCGCTGAGGCCTTAGACTAACAATTTAACAAAGTGAATTCTAAACGAGTTGAACAAACACACTGTCACAGAATACGTGATAGTTTTTGGAAGGAATAAAGATGTTCAGAAGTAGAACTACAAATATAGACATTTCAAATTATTCATTTTTTTAACGAAATTCATCACAGATTTGGATGGCTATAAAATCGTTGTATTGCTACCAATTATCACACAATTTATAAAGAAATTTTACGGAGTGCCGAAGATTTTTTCGAGGTAAATACAATTTTAGCACAGTTTTTTTTTATGATAGTGCTACGTGTTATTGATTTGACGAGTTTTGTTATCTCTAAGCGTTGACAAAATAGTAACGCCTTACTTACACGTATTGTTGATTTAAAAATAAATTTAAAGTCAATTTATGGCCGACACTGACTGAAAAAAAAATGTACGCATGATAAAACAAATTCAATGTAAAAAGGGGTTTATTACATTATTATTAAATTCCAATACTCACAGAAAACCCATCTGCCTTTACCCAATCACCATCCTGCGTAGAATCATAGAGAGTAGAGACAGACAACGGGTGGCGAATGAAATTTAGAGTCGCACACAAGCCGCACGCACTTTGCTCACTCGTTAATTAAATTTGCCTACATTCATACGTGCGGGAACAAATCTCATTTGAAAGGTTTTATTACCTTCGGGTTCTTTCAAACAAGGAGCTGGTACGGCTCTAATTTGGAGCAAATTTTACCTAATTACATAGAGAGTTTCACTATTTTACCTGATGGAATTTTGATAATTATGATTTGAATAAATTATCAGCTCTTATGATGGAGTCAAAATATTGTTTTTAGATGAGTGTTTTTTTTTTAATCTGGTAAATTAAGGTAGGTATTAACGCGGGGTGCTATGTGAAATCGACATTTCATAAAAATCAAATAAAATAGAAGTATATAAGATAAAGATATTTTTTTTTCAGTTTAAATAATTTTGATTCAGTGTTAAGACAACAAAAAACGCCACAACACGATTACGTATAATTTGCTCGATAGTTTTATTTTTTGAAAAATAGTTGTTTTGAAATATTTTTCACCTTTTTTTCCAAAAGTTGTACAGAAATTTAAACCAATTTAATTATATCTAAAAGATAATGTTATTATTTAGAGGAGTAAAAAGCCATAAATATAATTTTCTGGATTGCTGATTTTATATGATTTTTTTCGTCAAAAACGACTGCAAAACTGCTCAAATTGTGCAAATTTGTTTGCGTGTGGACAAGACTCGTCGGCCGGAGCTATGCGCGCGATGCTAGCCCTTGCGTTCATGTTAATACGGCGTGGAGTTGCATGCGAAAAAGCAACTGTAGGCATTTTACCAAGCGCAAAGCGTTTTCGGGTGAAATATCCTGGCCTTAAGTAAATATTGTAATTAGAACGTAGTGACTGTTGACTTAAAACGAACATCGTTAGGAACTTACGTATATTTTAACATTAAAAGAAATTACTTACTACAAAAATCTTCATAATAAAACCCAAATTTGAACCTGCACGAATAGTTTATAAAGGTACCTTATTTTAACAATTAGAGAAGTAACTGCAAAAGCCAGTATAAAACCCTCATTTTGAACTTACATTCACATGCAACAGACTCCTCAAATAATTATCTCTTCTGCAGTCATCACAATAAACAGCGTCTGAAGTTTATTCCCACTAGATTCCGAGATTAGCATTTCTTACATCATTTTGCATCAACTACTTACTTTCACTAACGAGAGAGGTCGCCTGGTGGCGAGCGAGCGGGATGACCACTTGATACCCTTCCCTCGACGGTTCATAAAAGAGCCTTTTTACACAAGACGATTTTTTTTACGTAAACAAGTTTGTACTTGACTATTTGTCTCATGGTAATCAAAAGCTAGGGCCTAAGATGGATCGTGCTTACCTAATAAGAACTGGTTCATTCTCGCTTTAAAGATCGTTGGATTAAAATTCGGAACAGTTTGAACAGGGAGTAAGGCATGGAATTCCACAACTCAGCAGTACGTACATTACGTACAATGAACGTAGACCGCTTCGTGCAACACTTTGGAACTTGCACCATAAATCGGTAATATACTTAAGTTACCTATATAGAAATTAAGTATATTTTTTAGTACAGAGATCATTTACTGAAAATTAAACACAAGTTGTGCTGTCACCAACAGCTCCAACAACTTATAAAATAATTAGTATACGGTACCAAATAAAAGTATAGAAATTTTCTTATCTTTTTAGTTTATCATGTGTGTTATTTCAGTCACTTATATTATTTTAGCACTCACTTTATGAACACAATAAATGTCGCATCGTTTGTTGTAACTACAGTCTTAAGATACTGGCTAGAACTTTGTTTAGTTTCTAATTGTAAAGTGATCTATAAAACTCTTAATAGAAAACACCTTTTACTGAAACAAAATGAATACAATTTTTAAAATATTTTTTAAAAGAAAAATATCTTTCTAATATTTGTGAAACGAACTGGACACCCTCAACGGTGTATATGTAATTGACCATGATTATTTCTCAAAATTCGAAATTTTATGTAAATTTGAAACCGAATTATAAAAATATTGTATAATGTTATGTTTTTTTTTATAATAATTCATGTATGTTTCTTTTTCCGGTGAACAATTGAGGCTAAATGGATAGATTGAATTGCGTCGCAGTTGAGGACCCTAGGTACCAAGCCTAAAACTAACTGACTAAAAGTCACTTGATAATATAAAAGAGTATTTTCACATTTTTTTCTCTTCTATTATTATTTTTTTTTTTTACGTGCTATAGGTTTACGTTTGACTACAGCCTGGCTGTGGTTAAGCATTGCTGCAGCCTAGGGTGTAACACGTTTACCTAGAAGATACCTATTAACTCTAGATTTGAAAACCCCTGGATTGTAGTTCGCAGGAAACACAGCTTCTGGTAAAGTGTTCCAAAGCTTTGCTGTCCGTACAATAAACGTTGAAGCAAAGCGCTGTGTTCGATACTTCGGCACTTCCACCATAAAACGGTGTCTACCTGCGGACTTTCTGCTTGTTCGGTTATAGAAGAAGAATATTTAAAGCCAAGAGCCAAAAATAACAAGACTGCAACGACATTAATAATCAAGACTGTATTTTCGCTCATAATTCATTTGTTTTGTATTAGATACCATACCTACTGGAACGCATACCTTTTTGCTGTCTTTTTTACACTAGCTCATGCATTCTGAAATTTATTGTTACTATTTTTCTCTTTTATGAATCCAGTCGAGTGCCTCATAGTATATGTAAATGAAATGCAAACCTTTGCAACTGATTAGAGACAAGGAAAAAGTCGCACATACTCTGTGGATGAACCTTTATGTTGGATATTCTAATGTTATATGGTACCATTCTATTATTATCGCAAAGCTCGTTAACTTGTAAATGACATGCTTTGGTCATTCGTCCTTTAATTAACTCTAGAATACATATTGCGTTAGATAAATATGAATACAGAGATCAAAGTTCAAAAATAATCGAAACTTAATCATAAAATTACCTCATACATCTAACTGCATGCCTCAAACGACTACATAAGAACTGAAGATACCATCACCAAATTATACAAAACAAAGTAACGGCAAATAATTTATGAAGTCCCAAATTACAAAAGCCTTTATGAATAAAGCGATGAACGTCCTATTGTCTGCGACCTTTGGCGTCTCCAGTACGCCAGGTAATTGGTTATTTAAATTTAATTGCACATTGCCGCTTGCGCACACTCCATAGACAATATTACAAAAAGAAACCTCACCAGAACCTACGCAAGATAATTTCTGAGGGAACTAAATCGTGCCACAATTTCTCCACGTATTTACTAACAAATTTGACTGGCCTGTTAGCTTAGTTGGTAGTGGCTCTGCCTTCTAATCTAGGGGTGCGGGTTCGATTCCCGCATGACACAAGTAATTATGAATTTTAAAATTTGTAACTATTTGTGTTAAGTCTGGTCGTTTGTATGTATAATAAGTATGTATTTACAAAAGAAAAGTATATATGTATTATATCCGTTATCTAGCACCCATGATACAAGCGTAAGCTTAGTATGGGACTAGATGGCGCTGTGTGATATGTCCTGAAATATTTATTTTTTTATTATTTATTTAATTTTACAGTTACAGTTCGAACAGCTCTGATTTTACACTGGTACATGTATCTTAATATACCTTCATTACATTATATCATATGTATGGATGTATTGCAACAGAGAAAGGACTGGTTCCCGTAAACCATTTTTTCTAGTTAGGAAGCCAGATCCACACATCCATTCTATATCCATTCGGTTAGTAAAAATCGTCTTATGTTCCTTCATACGCGGTATGTCATGATAGGACCAATCAATATTCAGTTCCACCTTAGAACAGAGTATTGATTTGGTCTCCTACGCGTCCATTCACAATCAAATATAAAGCATAAAAATACTAGGTATTACTTATGTGTGTTTTATATAATGATGCGTCTTTTATGACTGACGTCTTTGTCTATACATTTACACACAGAGCATAGCCGCCGAATGCTTGGGCAATTATGGAAGCTCGCGAACCTATCTGATTGCGTACATCGATGGTTCAATGTGTTATTTGTATAATACAAGTTCCTTTGAATAAGAGGTTATTATTTTGCATTTATACTTTTATTTAATTAGCGTTTTGTTTAAATAAAAACTAAGATTCTTCCCGTTTTTAAATGGTGCTTGCTCACTTCTCCACATTAAATAAATATTTCAGGACATATCACACAGCGCTATCTAGCCTCATACTGAGCTTACGCTTGTAGCATGGGTACTAGATATCGGATATAATACATACCTTTATTTTTCTTTTTGAAAATACATACTTATTTTACATATAAACGACCAGACTCAACACAAGTGATTACAAATTTTAATATTCATGATTACTTGTGTTATGCGGGACTCGAACCTCATACCCCTTGATTTGAAGGCAGATCCACTACCAACTAAGCTAACAGAGCAGTATTAGGATATACCTGTACTTAGAGAGAGACTCTTTCTTTTTACGACAATTGATTTGATTAAACAAATGCATAATGTACTCCGTTGTACCAGCTAAGCTAAAGAATGTTGTAAATAATCCTAAAGTTCATTTTACACTAGTTTTAATAACATGAGATTGGCTGAATTCTGTACTACAAACTGTACATTTAATATAACTAAAATGCTCTATACGTTAGTATTTCAGTTTGTGTACACATTTCATTTGCAAATTACCATTCAAATTAACCAAATAAATCATAAACGTAAAGTACATACACAATAATATATTTATAAGTCATACTACTATACACTACTGCTACTGTATATTGTTATGTCACTGTGTATTTGTAAACTGTTTAAACCAATTAAATATTATATCCTAAAAATATTACTTCTATATACTGCCTTGTAAAGGTTAATAATAACCACTATTACTAAGTACTTAATGATTAATTTAATTATAAAATGTTATATGCATTTGTACTCTATTTTACTAGGTACTACTGTTTTTCTCTTATGTTACTGTGTATTGGAAAAACTGTTCTCTTAAATAAATCAAATAATATATACTGTATATCCTAAAAATATAACATCCATATGGACTGCCTTGTACCTAAGGGTTAATAATGTGTACAATTTAAACTTAAACCTGACGGGAAGACGTTGTCACCCGGGCAACAGAAACATCTCGTCCGGGTGACAACACACAGTTATAAGGAAATTACTCTTGTTATTCAATTGCAATAAAGTATTATTATTATTATACTCGTATATGTGTATGTTATGATTTGAGTTAAACAAACGAAACTGGTACTATTTCGCAGAGACTTGTTGAAAAAAGCGGTGGATACATGCACGATATTTTTGGTCTGATTTAAATTTTTCATCTTTTTAGAGATGGGGTCATTTTAGTGATGCGCCGTTCCACCAATTTCCACATCGACGATCAATCGAATGCCACTTTAGGGAAAGGAATAGGTAGGAGGGGAATTGTTTTATTTAATCTATTAATCATTGAAAACTAATAAATTAAATACATTTTACACAATTATGATAATCTGGTGACACCATGCACTTTCAAATAGAGAAACAATGTCGAAGAATTAATTTGCATTACAAACAATGCGGGTTTGATAAGATAACATGTTTGACTAAACATGCATTCACTATCATGTGGGTGTTATATTGCATATTACAAAATGAAAGCAAAAAAAGTTTGAAAATTGTGACACTGGAGTCAGTCACTCTTATACAAACTTACTTACTTCTTAGTCTTCTCCTTCCTCTTCTTATCGCCCTAAGGGCCTCTGATATGGCTTAACGACTGCCGCACTATGACAGCAGCCGGGACCTACAATTTTCATGACATCTGACCCACGAAAGCGCCCAAAATGACTGCCACTTTTTGGGCACCCATCCGCGTACTGACCGCGTCGACCTTTGCTTAACATTGGTGATCGCATTCGATTGCTTCTGCAAGCTGTGTCACTTCTTAGTGCATTGTTGGTATACATTAATTTTAGCATTTATTTAACTACATTAGAAGATATTTTAATTTTTAAGTTCGTTTTTGTGCTGCCTATTCTAAGGCCAAATTATATATTGTTTTAAACAAATAAATACATATATTATTTATTCACCGTAAACGTTCAGTGTAATTGAGCGAAACGTTTGGTAAACAATTCATGTCGATAAATTACACCGCCGTTTGCTGATATATATGACAGATCAACACAAAATTCATTCAAGAGCCCGCGCCGCCGTTTCAATTGGGTTGAATATATCAAAAACAGTCACGAATTTATGTGACAGGTTAGTATATAGTGTACATAAATAAATAATGGATCAACGAGCGTGATTTTGTCTGGCCTGCAATTCCTGCAACTGATTGGATAATAAATATTTTATTTTTTAACGCATTTTATGCGCCCACCGTCGATGGGGTATTTTGTATTGTGCGCTACGGTTAATGTATGACCAGCAATTTTTTTTTTACAAATTGTTTAAGTAAGTAAGTATTTAAGTAATTAAACTGAAACAGCACTTAGTACTAGTCTATTTTTCTATTTTATTTATTCCATATTATAAAAACATTCTAACCAGAATACAATTAGAACTGCTTTGATTTAAAACATAGAAATCATTTTTATAAGTATGTATATGAGACTGTATAATAATTAATCAGGCGCAAAGTTGAACAGTGTTTAAAATTGCAGCAGTGGGAAGACTGTTAATTAAGATAAAGACTGTATATTCTTATCTCATTATTCGATAAACACACACACACACAGCAGTACCTACATACATAAGAGTAGCATAAGGAAGACCGCCGTGGAAGATGATGATGATGAATGCGGTAAATTTTCTTATCACATTATTTAAGTATCTAGTTCAAAAAGAGTAAAAAATCAATTAGCCAGTATAACACAGCGAATCCCAATGAATTCCGAATAAAACGGTATTATCCCTGTGAACCTCTGTTCATGTTAATTTCAGCTTCAATTGCCACACCCCGCCTCGTGAAATTCAAAACGTAATTAACTTTCAATCTGAAGAATTAAACTCGAGTTTGTTCAGTTTTTATACGTAAGTATATAAAAAGGTTTTCTGAATTGATGTTTTTGTACTTATATGAAAACAAATACTTAACCTAAAACTTTACATAAAATAATTGTTTCGTCGGTAAAGTCTTGTTCTTATATCTGCAAAGGGTGCCTTACCTTATATGTTTATAGCTGGTATTTAGTGAAGCTGGTTTGTAAGACATTCCTCATTAGTGGGGGTTGTGACTCCCCCACAGAATTGATACTGATAGTATTGGTATAGATAGGCTCCGAACATATATTAATGCTAGGTCCTGGTACTTCCTCAGTAACAAAACTTTTATAGACAAAGCCATATATAAATATTCATTGAATTGTTTTATGATCAAAACTAAGTAATTCTGCATCAACAAGTACGAATATTATATTTATTTCTTTGATCGGTTCGAGACAATTAGAAAACAACAAGGGTGAGCGGAACGGGGTTAGAGGGCTGTTTGTGTTGACGACTTAATTATCATGCCATTTATACACCTTTACTTAATTAAAACTTAATAAAATAAACAAATATTTCAGGACATATCACACAGCGTCATCTAGCCCCATACTAAGCTAACGCTTGTAGCATGGGTACTAGATAATAGCATAATTAGAACTTAGTCTTAATGCATCGTGTTTCATATTTTTTTATTAAATTGCTTTAATGAATACAAAATAGAATACGTATCTCGTAGCTTACAAACTATAAATTATATTCAAATTACGATAAAAATGTTTTAATTTTAATTTGAATATTTCCTTAGGCAAAAGATATTTATTTTAAATTAAAGTACAGCTTACATACGAGTACATAAAATTAATGATAATGTCAAATCAGCAACACAGGTAAAATAAAAAAATAAAAAATTATATATAAAGCCAAATTCACATAATTTTATCTCAAGGAAATATTTATATACATACATTCAGTGTATTACTGTTCTACTTTGGTAACAAAAACACAAACAAAAAGCTACTGGCTTATGATACTTAATCTACTTATCGACTTAATATCACATTACAAAAACTCTTCGGCGTGAAGAAGCCATAAAAAGTCAACCTACGCGTTTTCCCAAAAAAAGAATTTGCTTTCAAATCCAACCTGAATACGGCTACAAAAAGATAACTTGTAATGAACATGAATAAACTAGGCTATTGGCCCATATTCAATCTAATATAAGTATAACTTTTATCTATCTACTTAAACATTACCTATGAAATTGCCGATTTGTACGAAATTAATTTAAGAAAAATGATATTTCCATACAAACATTTTTAATGTTTGTATGGAAATGTCTGAACAGATTTAGATGCAATTGATAACTATAGTTAGATGGAAAAAAGCTAGGCACTGCGTATATCAATTTCTCAAAAACAGAGTATATGATAAAAATATACCTAGTTAAAGTAGTGAAACCGACGACACATTGAAAGAGGTGTTTTCAATGACTTCCCTATAAGTAATATGCACTAGTAATACATTTTTTGTTTATCTAAAAGGTACATAATTCAACAACTGAAACAATAAAAATTGTATTTGAAAAAAATATAGCTGTACGTAAAAGTTACAAATAGATTAAAATGTAAGAAAAAACGGCAATTTCATAGGTAAAGATTATTATAATAAAGCTGAAAAGTACTTGTTTATCTTAAGTCTGAATATTGTAAATATTTAAAAAAGATGTTTGGAGATACTTCGAATTGATAGCATAACAGATTCCAACTATTTCTAGTAATTTTGTCTGTTTACTGTGTCTCTATTTAAACGCTCATCACGTAAAAACGGCTGAACGGATGATCAAAATTTTTGTTCTGTAGGTAGTATGAGGTCTTAGCAGTGACATAATAACAATACATTATGTACAGATCAAATAGTACTATGTATATTACAATTATGTAACTAAAACCGTAGGACAAAACTAGAACGAAAAAAGTACTTACACTTATTTTATTCTCTCGGTAAAAACGTCTGTCAAAAAGAGGGTTGAATACTTCACCTTGGACTAAAACGCTCAACATCCATAAAATTCACCCCGTTCGTGTCATGTTAATAATAAAAACACGTTCCAATTCTGAGAAATTTCTTTCACGACTGCCGTAAAGATGTAAAAAATATGTTGTTATACGGCTAAACAGGTAGGTAACGTGTGTAAGCTTTTTGCCTAGCAAATAAGGGTTATTTTTCTTACCTGAAACATGTGAGGATCGTTATTTCAATACAGTTTATTGGAAGCTTATTTTATAGGTGTGATAGACGTTTGAGTGATTCTCACGATAAGGAATATCATATTTTCCCTCTTATGTAACGCTATTCACATTTTTTATTCATTCTAATAAATAAATATTTGTCATTTGTTAGCACTAGAATCTACTTTGAATATTACACAAGGAAGGTATAAACATATAATTTCCATTGTATAGTATCTACCCATAACACACAAGCATTTTCTTAGTATGGGGCCTAAATTCTGACATGTTACATTTCATTAAAGACATTATAGACTAATGTGAAATCTATAAAAAAAAAACATTTAGCTGTATTATGGCAAAAAACATAATGGAAAAACCGACAGGATTTTATAACCACAAAATTCAAAGAAATATGTATGCGACGAAGTCATTCGTAAGATAAGATAGGATAAATACAATTTAAAAATAATTAATTAGTATCAAAAATCAGAAACGTAGTTATTTTGGGAACATGAGTTGTTTATGTGTTCAATTTCAGCTGTAGTAATATACCTACGCTGGGCTGGGATCACAGTGGGAACCTCAAGGGCGATGTGGTAGAGGAAGGCCTAAGACCCGCTGGCGACCACTTCGACCGGGACGTATGAAGGGAGTTGGGGGAGATCTTGCCCAGGAGTGGGACAGCATAGGTTAATAAAAAAATATATAAATGTACCTACAAGCAAGACCTTTTTCATTTTGTTGTAGTAGCAAACTATTGAACACCTTACACTATTACCGTATATCATACAGACAACTGTTGTCTACAGATAATTTTACGACCCCGTTCGGCTCGTGCCCAAGTTCCGATATTATTTTATTAATTTGTTCAACAGCAACAACAGCCGCGCCTTATTTACGACATCGAATAAATTTCAATATCATCGAAATAACCGCGCCGGGTAGCGTTACATTATTTATTATTATTTTATCTCTCATCGCTCTTATATTATTCATATTTTTTTACTGATATCGGCATGAAAAATATTGCAGGTGTGACGGCCGTTTCTGGCAAATTGGTGCCATTTTAAACGTGTTTTCGTTATTGTTTTTATTGTTGGGTTGAACGCAGTTTGCTGGTATTGTTAGGTTTAATGCAACCATTTTATAGCCCACGCAATGGTCAATGGGTGAAAACCTATTTATACTTACGTATATATGAGCTTTAAAAACAACAATTAAAATATCATATTTCCAACTAAGTAACAGTAACTTCACAAATATTGTCAAAAACTCAACGCAAATCATGTTCAAACATGACAAAATTAAACCCAAACTCGCAAAATTACATTAGCTAAAGCGTATTATTACAAAATTGTAGCATGTGTACCACACACCGCAACACAAAGATGATTAGACTTGCTGAACAATTAAGTACGGTGTGTCAACTTACTTGCACGAGTAGACGCTTCGCGGCTTGTTTACAATGCCTCGTGTAAACGAAGCTTTATAATGAGGAGAAAAACGTTTCTTATACCGATTATTTCACATTCACATCGAAATCAAATCAAAATTACAATAAGTTCATCACAACGTCACTAACAACTGGTTATAACAGGTATATGTTTCTTACACTTAAATAAATCATCAGCATAAGTATTGATGCCGATTTTATATAACACTCGTAACACAAATGTTTGCTCAGTATATGGCTAGATGGCACTGTATGAAATGTCCCTGAATATTTATTTATTTATTTCTCAGAAATATATGATTTTTTTATACATTTATGTAAGTAGTTAGCGAACTAACAAGCGGCATTAACAATATTTTTATTTGATTGCTTCTTCTTCTTCTTATCGAATGAGAGAGGCCAACTCTGGTGTCGAGAGTTTATCAAGCCGCCCTAAGAGCCTCTGATATGGCCGAACGACTAACAACTGCCTTACTAGACAAACAGCCGTGACCTACTAATAAGCTTACTTTATTACATTCAAATCAAATCATATATACTTTATTGTACACCAAATAAAAAGAACATACTTAACATAAAGGTGGAAGGTAACCAGGGACATTGGGCGACCTTATCACTAAAGTGATACTTATGAGATGTAAGAGAAAAGTTAAAATAAAAACACACACTCACTGAACGACTGTTGGACAGATCAATCAATGAAAGTGTTATGATCACAACCTATATAATATAATCAAGCTCACAGCTAAGACAAAGGATAACTGCCGTGAATACAATTACGAGGGAACAATCGAGAGGTGTCAACTTACTTTGCACGTTGTTATGTTGGCAAAACTGCGAGATCAGCACAGTGTATGAAGCAGGTGTACCAACCTGAAACAAAGAATATGCTTATGAATTAAGGATATAGAAATGAGATGATGTAATTTGTTTAATACGCTTTATCATAATACTAGTGCTCGCTTCGCTCACATTATTTCAGGTTAAAAAGAAGCCTATGTTATTCCTAAGACCTCATACTACCAACATACCAAAAATTATGATCATCCGTTCAGCCAATTTTGCGAGATTATTATTATTAGTTTAAATAAACACAGACATAGATAAACAGACATAATTTCTGGAAATTGTTGGAACGTGTTCTGCTATCAATTTGAAATATCTCCGAACATTTTTTTTAAATATCTTCAATGTTCGGAATTTCGACCTTCTTCAGCTTTATTATATATTATGTATAGATTTTATGTACTTTATTAATATACAAGCATATTTTAACTAACCAGTTCCAATTTGTCAAATTGTCATATAAATAAGGTAGGTACTGCGCAAAGCCTGTTTTATTAATATTCTGTTTCAAATTAATATACCAAGCCATGGTTTCTTTTCGAAAAACAAAATTATGTAAGTATAAAATATTTTTTATTTAAAAGAAGAAGTGAAAGTAGGCCAACAAAGCAGTTCATTAGTGCAAAATTTTAATGACTGTATTATAATATTAATTTCAAATAAATTATCCAACTTTCTGCAACGAGGGGTGAATACCTAATTCATAGCGTTTTCAAGGGGATACCACGACCTTTTTAAATGATTTTTTAAACAGTTACTTAATCATTATAATCTTGTCTCTCTCTATCTTTGAGTCGTATTTCCTCATGACTGAGGGTAGTGACTCCCCCGCCGAATTAATTCGTTAGGGGAGTTCTCTTGGGCAGATATGGCGCCCAGGTCCTTCCACGGACGACACATATTCTCGGATATTGTGCTCCTTAAACATGTAGATTTCCTCACGATGTTTTCCTTCACCGCTAAGCGAGTGCAAATCCACACATAACTTGAAAATACAAGTCATTGGTGTAAGGCCGGATTTGAACCTTCTGGATGAAAAGCAGACGCTGAAACCGCCGAGCCACACTCGCTTACTATAATCTTGTAATTACAAGTAAAATGTAAGCCAGTAATGAATATAGATTTCATAGTCTACAGTCATCATTACAGATTGCAGAATCAATATCAAAAGTCATCATCATCGGGTGCCATCTTCATATAGAAGTTTGGAGGTCAATTGGCAAAATTTTCTGCTATCCATGCTTTTATTATTAAAAGTCTATAGTCACTATTATTTATAATTAATTTACTCGGACAGAACTCAAATTAGATTGTGATTATTTTCCAAATAATTTTGTGAATTGTCACTGGTTTTCATTAGATTGTTAGACTTACTATATCAATAGCAAAAACGTATGGTTACGAGTATATAAGTATATAGTAATAATCGAGTATGAAAGTGGCGTTTGTATATATTTATTTTCGATTTGGTGTTTTCACTCGATACTTTTTAAATCACAGTTACTAGTATTGACAGTTTATCGTATCATCTGACCAACGGAAAATAATAATAATTACTTTATTTGCACAAAAACCCTTAGCCTAGTTACACATCATTTGTACTTCAGGTTTGATACATGCAATTGAAAATGCCAAGTAAGTATCACTCACTCCCCTATCTAAAGATAATGTAATATTAAAACGATAATGTAGATGTATGAACTAGTAGGTACCATTTTAAAGTAATGTTAAAACGATAATGATGATGTATTAAATAGTACCGCCCAGTTCGTGACGTCGACCGTTTTAGATGTAATCGTAATGAGTGTGACGGTTATTATTACAAATGTAATAGTTAAGTGCTTTGTTAATTATGACAGAACACTAACTAATGTCTCACTTTTATAATTTTATACAATTTTATAATAAAACTGGACTAACTAAATACTTGTGTGAAAAATTTATTAGAATTCATTTACTTATAAATAAATAAATATTCCTGGACATTGCACACAGCGCCATCTAGCCCCACACTAAGCAAACGCTTGTGTCGTGGGCACTAAAAAACTTACATACAAATATTGTTTCGTATGTCCCGTTTCCCATTTATATACTAAAAAAAATACATATTCTTAAAAATAAGTTTACTTTCTGTATAAATTTAACTCAAATGATAACACCGACATTAAGCGCTAGGAAGCGAAAATATTCCTGCCAAATACAAACTTAAAATAAGGTTAACAAAGAACCGTCTCGTACAATGACTCAATTCAATTTCAATATAGCTTTATTGACATAAACTTAAACTAAATTACAATGTTACAATTCCAGTGTATATTTTCAATTCTAGCTACATATACTTACATTATAATATTTGATATTCCTCTAGTTATGAGTCTCATCAAGAGTTTTCGAAAAATGACTCATACAGTTAAGAAACCTCTAGAATTTCTCTCAAAGCCATAAACTACCAAATTACAGGTACAATGATTACTTGAAGAACACCTGGCTCATTTCATTACGATCGATGACTAAACATAAAGCTCCGTACACATGAACAGTACACCGCATGAATTGCCGACAGGCGCGGATTCAGGGCCGAGTGTAATATGGCGTGATATTGGAGTCATAGTTCAAGAATATATGTACATTTTAGTTTATTATAAACCTAACAGCTCTCCGCGCAGTTATGTACTCGCGTTATTCCGGAATAAAAATAAATAAAATAAATAAATATTTCGGGACATTGCACATGAATGTTCGCCTAATGTTTATCCACGATCTAATCTATCTCTGTACGAAATATCATCAAAACCAGTTCACTCGTTTGAGCGTGAAGAAGTTACAAACACACACACACGCATATAATATACACGTACACAAACATTTCTGTTTGGAGTGGAATAGTGGAATTGGGTTCAAATAAAATAACTTGCTATATTATTACAGTCACATTACAACGAAAATAATTTCATTCACTCAATCAAAATTTATAAACAAGCAACGAGTTAACGTCTTCATTAGCTTACCGAACACACGATATGGACTAATGAAAAATCAACTCTTTTGCCCTCTAACGTAAGCAAAATTCAGATCATTGTAAGTTCATCATTCGACTTTCAAAAGAAGAAGACAACTCCATCCTTCACTATTTTCTAAAAGCAGCCAATAACGCCTATAATCGACTTGATCCAATAACTAGATCCACCCATGAGTCGCTAGATATCGGGCCGATGCCGCAGCCCGCATCCACAGCCAAAGGTCGAAAGGTTGCGGTGAAAGCTCGCGGCTTTCGCCTCGCCACCCGACGGTTATTGTGTCCTAAGCTTAGGAGATTCACTTAGAAAGTGTTAAAAGCTACATCTTACATTTTGTTCGATACGTGGTTACGAGTAACTTTATTGCAATTTTATTGAAAATGATTTAATTAATTACTTACATAATGTTGTTTACACATGAACCGCCTTACTTATAAAAATTTAGTTAGTTGCCAAACAGCGAATTAGGTTGAGAAAGGTTTTTTACTCCTTGATAGTTTTGGTGACGAAAGGAACCAAAACCATAGGATTAGGATAAGGATTCCATAACATTTCTTCACTTAGCAACGGATAGGTCACTGACCAAATATTTTATATGTAAGGGTTAGGTACATTATAGGTATATACTCTCGTTTTGGACACAAATGGACCATATTACAATGAATAAACGTTTATATGTAGCTATTTTATCCAGAAAGTAATGACGTAAGTATTTCTTAGCTACTATTGAAATTAGCAAATTGCATTCCATTAACTGGTGCGTCAGCTAAATTAGTCATTTGCGGTTATTGATTTGCAAAAAGACATCAAGTTCTGATGAAGAACATTCGACATTAAGAAACTACTCCTATCACTAGAAATCAGTTAATAAAATGTTAAGTCCCTTAGCCATGCCAGAGGCCTTTACGGCGGCTTGATAAACTCTGGAGACCAGAGTGGACCACTCTCATTCAATAAGAAGAAGAAGTTAATAAAATAATAACAATCTCAAAAGCTACATCAAATATTATATTAGAAAAAAAAGTCAAAGAAGAATCACCTGAGCCTACGATCTATCGAGCAAGCGGATTCTAAACCTGTTCCGTACAAGTACTTATAACTTAGCCTTTAGCATCTAACCGGGAAGCCACGGTAACCTTTCCGTGTTGGATTACTGTGTGTGTATTTATGTGTATATACAGCGTTAGGTATTTGATCAATCGACACTAAGCAGGAAGTCAGTTGATAAAGTAACATGAAACCATGTTCATTGGCCAGGCCGGATAAAAAAAAACATTTTCCAGAAAGATCTTGTCCTCCTCCTTGAGGCGTATTCCTCATTACTGAGGGTCATCACTTTGCCGCAGAATTAAATCCACGTTAAATTAATATAAAGTAAGTAAGTACTTTAAAGTATTGTAAACTATTGGATGCTTGCGGCAGCGCTCACGTTATATCGATAGTCAATACAGAAAATAAGTAAGTACCTTATTTTATCCCCATATCAAAAGTCCCTAATATCAATACCTACTCTATTTATGCCTTAGCTTAGTTAACCACAACTAGCTCTGTAAATGAATAGTGATCTAAACTCGATGATGTCAGTGCGCAAGTTTTGTCGGACATCTGGCTTTGTATTTAGCCATGTAAAGATTTACCGAGCAGATAGATAAATCAAGCAACAGAGCATCGATCAAATAGAAGGTAGACTTTAGAAGTACTGTTCGTTATTTAGCAAAGTAAAATGAATCATCTACATCGATTAATGCGTTTGGTTTCCAGTAAAGATACCATACCTATTACCTACCCTTGTGAATACATAAACCTCCCTTGTGTTGCGCAGTCGAGTATTAGAAAGATTCAAAATTAAATAATGTTCCTTTAAACTGTGGCTAAATAACTAGATGAAGCTTTTTACTTTACATTATGTGTATGAAATATTCTTGACTGTCAGTATCATAAGCAAAAAAGCAGTAGGTACAAAACAATAGTATTTTACAGTAATCCACAAACTCCATCACAACTATTACAACTTCTAGTAACTTTGAGCAATAACAGATCTATCAGAGCTAGAGCTTTGCGAAGTTTCTAGACTTTTTGACATAGCATTCCAGCTCTTAAGCCGCGTTTGAGTAACTTGAGGATTTCATCAAAATTGTACCGATCGAAACTCGGCAAAACTTTCTAACGCTTTGCAAAGCCAAATCTAAACTACGAAAGGTATTCCTTCGGTCTAAAGATGGCTAATCAATCTTTGTCAATCGTCAACTAACGGTATTGACGTTTGGATGCCTAATGTTGCTTCGCTGAATATATATAGACATACTTGCGCGGTTTAATTTAATTTCGAGTTTCTGTGACTCGATTAGTGCCCAAAACTAGTTATTGAAATGTCGTCAATACGTTTATTAATTGAAATTCTTCGTAACAATATAAAATTAAAGTTAATGTTATGTATAGTAATTATCTTGTGAAATTATTTTCTTACAAAACGATTAAAAGAACGTTTGCTATATTGAAACTTGTATATAAAAGTAGATACTTATTAAGATATAGCACAACGCAGGATTTAATTACTTATGTACGTCCATAAAATTGAATCTTGTGTAATAATATGCAACAAACATTCTATACAACATCTACGTACTTGGCTTTCATGTGAGCTAGAACCAGCTCCGGCCATAAATGTGTTCACGATTCGAAGGGCAAGTTCAAAAGTTCAAAGGACCAGCAGCACCGGCACTCTCATGAAATCGCATAGAGAAAGTATCAACAGACATATTTTATACCCATGCTACTATATAAAAAGTAATAAATTGCTGTTACGACAGTTTATAATAAATAATATATATGTAATGGGTGGATAAGACAGTGATAAAATAAAACGAACCGTTTTGTACATCAATCGTGACAGTCACATTCGAAACCACATAAATATTGCAACACCGGAATCATCAAAAGCAAACAATGAGGCGCCAATGTTTCAGGAATCGCCAATCACCATCAGGCCTATTTATAAAGCACAATAGAGTTATTACCCAACACAACTATTTCGCCGAACAAAAGGTCGAGAGTAATAAGTGCAGGCACCGCGATGAATGCATTCATCATAATTTAACATCAATGAAAACATCCCGGCGGTACAGGCGTTGCGAATACTCAATTGGCTGGCGTTGCGAAACTAGATAACGCGCGGACAGGTACTTTAATGCAAATTTAAACATTACATACGATAATGCTACACGCGGTCGTCGCAAAATATATGCGTGTTTAATACCGCAATACAATTCTATGATTAATGATAAAATACAGCTGATGGAAATATCGAACATCCTAGAAAGAACTTGGTTTAGAATCGTAATAATAATTACTTAAAAAGAAACAAAAACCGAATTCATGTCTACTGTCACTTCAGTGAACTTATCTGAGCCTATCAAAGAAAACTGTATCAAAAAGTGGGCTAGTTTTTAGAAGATATAATTTATACAGCAGCGCCGCCTGGTGAGTTGTCGTCGTAATACATAGCTAAAAAGATGCACCTTTAAACCTCAACACATCACAGAAAACTTTATCAAAATCCGACTTGTGGTTTTGGAAATATGGGTAAAATTGGTTTCCATAAACTTTATCAATTTGTTGGTTTATTGGTTTTTTCTCAAAAGTACTGAACCGTACGAAAAAAAAAAATATGGGACCATCTCGTAACAGACCTAGGATCCAGCTCTTGTTGCAGCACTAACTCAAGTAATAAGTACTTCAGAAAGATGACGCAAGAACCATACGAACTCGAGCATAGAATTGCACTTCAAACAAAAGGTATAATTGGCACAAGTATAGGTAAGGTAGCCACAATCAAGCGTGAAATCATAAAACGATAAGCCTTTACAAGCGTATCCAACGTAAACTTGAAAAAACTATGAGAACATTTTACGACCATTGCGAAATCTAATATGTACAATACAATAATATTCGTAACGTAATAGTCGTAAACTAGGAATTGTACAATTTGCATTTGCAAATTTATACGACTAAGAAAACCATCTTTTGAAAGAGTTATTATTGAGTAAGCAATACCAAATATATCTTTCTGCCGATAAAAAAGATGGTATTATGAGTGTAGCTGCGTATAAAAAATGCTAGAAGAATGGCAGACCTAGCGGAACAATTTCGTTTTCGAATCAAAACAAGTCAATGGCCGGGGATCTAATTTAATCAAGTTTGGTCGAGGTGGGTGTAACAGCTACACTTTAGCACGAGACTGCGTCGCATTCAGTTTAATAGAGTAGCATACAAACTATTTGGCTTCATTATGGATACATTTGCATGTTATATTGAAGCTGACAGTGACAATTTATTCTGCAAATACGACTAGTTCATGAACAACAAGCTAATGAAATGAATCTGCCTTGACTTTTATAGTTGGTAGGATTACTCTGTAATATATTCTACAACCATGTTTAAATATATAATAATCCATTATATTAAAATATACAGTTATATAACAGCGCTTTCGTTTGAATCGGGCAAGAGTAAGAGTACAACCTTATTCACAGAGATTATAACTACACAAATCGAGTCGAAACTCGTGGATAATTGCCTAGAAACGACTATTCCGAAGAATTCCCGTATCAGTTTCGCCGTGGCTATAGTAACGGTACACGTGTTTAACAGGTTCCCTAATACGGTGTCTGGTCGTTGAAAGAAAACCGGTCAATTCATTAGAAGCGTATTGAGGATGGTATTGAATTGATTCACGCCGACTACATAAATTTGGCGTGTGCACAGTAAACGTGATAGCTGAATAGACTGCGATTAGCACTTGCGAACTTGCATTAGAATTCTATCGGTATCTGTTTGTGTTAGTTGATTTACGCATGTGATCGCGTAGGAGTAACGTAGGTAAATTTTGAATAGTAATTACTCACGACACTGTTTTATGAATACTAAATTTCTTTGTGTGCAAGGAGGAAACATAAATTGAATTTGTATAGAGCGGAAGCATTATAAAATTTATAACATTGTACGCTAATCATATTGATTTGGATGTAACAGAGCTTTGAAGTTAATCGTGACGATACTTTAGTCCCCATTAACCTACCTCCCGTGATGTAAGTCATATAAAAAGGCCTTATCACATTCCAATCTCTCACATAAAGACAATAAAACTACTAATTTGACTGTAAGAGCCGAATCTACCGTGGTTACAACGTGACTCAGGGCACCTCGGGGCGTTTTGACACTCGCGCTATAAAAGATTAAGATCAAATTGACGCCATTAGATTAATGTTACGACCAAAAATCAATACCCAATGAAAAGGGACTAACAATGCTTTTGTTATAGTGACAGGCTCGGTAAATACATATTTGTTGTAATGGATTCTATCTAAAATACAAGGTGCTTTTTGAATAGTGGAGGGTTCCTTAAAAATCAATGTCAAAAAGTAAGTGATGAACTAAACACTTATGTAAATGTTGTAAGTAAAATGCCTTCAAGCCTTAATTTATCATTAACTTCTATGAGACTGAGGGACAGCTACCAACACAAAACTTGAACTTAAACCGTTCACAACCGAACGCGATAACAACTAGCAAAATCCAGAACCAAATTCTAATTTTCAATCTCGCAAATTGCCTAACGAACCGAAACTCTAATCCGAGCCTCGATTCTAACGAGATAATTCAAGCGATAGATACCTCAAGCCTCAAAGGACCGGTTGGCGTAACTGCGTGTAATGAATGTGAAATCTTTATTAATGAGACTGTTGGTACAGCGAGTGCGCTCGCGGTCATTGTCAGTCCGGCCTTGGCCGTCGCTTTAGGGCTTGCTACTGGTGGCTACTCTGTTACGAATTACGATAGATAAGCCGTGTAATTATGTCATTCTAGCGGCGGAAAGCTATTCAATATCCGGCGGTTGCTTGCCGCTTGTAGTGAAGTCTCGTGGCTCAAGGAAATAGAGTGGTTTGTACTCATCATCGGCATCGCTTTGATGTATTAAGGTCTTGGAAGGATTGGGTACAGTACACACTGGTTTGAGTTTAAATATTGGCTCTGGCTTATTTAACTGTGCTAAGCCGTGTAAATACTTAATTAAGAGCGAAAAACTACCTGTAACACCTTAGTTAGACATATTGGTACTTTAGTCATAAAACTAAATTACTTATACTGGGAGACTACTTTTTTAGTTAAATTTTCTCATAATCATTTTTTAATTGCGCCAGATTTAGACTTTCACTGGTTTTATGATTATAAACCACTTTCTTCACAGAATTTAAATGCAAAAGGCACATAGTTAACATTCTAATGCAACAAATTGTTATGGGCGACGGAGCATTGAAATGAGTTCAGCTTGTTAATTGCCTGAAACTAGTACTAAATCGGAATAATTTTATATCTACTTATTTTTCAATTCGTGAGTTATTATTTATTGTGTAGTTGGCATTATTATGAAGTCACATATAATCCGTAAACTGAACTTTGAAAATATATTGTTGTCATTTTCTAATGATGAATTGTATCTACTTCTTAAGCCATGTCAGAGGCTCTTAGGGCGGCTTGATAAACTCTCAACACCAGAGTTGGCCACTCTCATTCGATAAGAAGAAGAAGACTTACTTGTTAAAATATTTGGAGAATTTAGAAAACACAACAACTCAAAAATAGGTATCATTACATTAATTTCAAATGACTACTTCGCCTTTACACGTAAGTAATTTATTTAAATTAAGTAGCTATAATGATAATTTTTACGTATATTATTCTCGGCCTTGAATAAACGTGAGCTCAAATTGAAGACGTTAACCTGTGAAAAAACATTGTACGACACGAAATCTTCGATAGGCCTTCAGACATTACAAAATATTGACTCCCGTTATAAGTTCTCACAAAATAATGATGTTTACAAAAAGCCGCAAACAGAAACAAGATGTTTGTTTCTGTAACTACACCGATGACTTAAATATCTTAAAACACCATCGAGGTTATTTCTATAAAATGCCGTACAAATTCAGTAAATAAAACAAGTGATTACAACTACTTACTTGAAAATTTTCAACAAATGTGAAATTAAGTAGTTTAAGTAAAAACCGACGTTTATTGAATACTGATTACGTTAACATATTGAGGTCAGAGAACTCTTTACCCAAATACGTGCGGTTGCCAATTTCCATTCACACATGTATATGAGTACGATTCGAGAACAATACAGTACGGATGGTCAAGCGTGCTAACGGTGCGACCCGCGCGCTCCTCGGTCAAACCAGACACCGTAGTAACTGCTTGGGGAACTGTGACCGACACTCATACGCCAGGCCATAACGGTACGCTTCTTTTTGTTGCTCGTATTATACACACACGCACATACCCGATGGATTGCTTTACAACAGCGCTGGAACCAAACAATCATTATAAATCCATTTCATTTTAAAACGATCCTCAGATGCCATCTCGGTAATACATTCTGAGAAAGAACACCATTATGCGATAACAGAATGAAGATAGATAATGCAGAAGTTCTAACGGAAATAAGGATTAGCATTTACGACAGCGTGTGATAAGCGTCTAAATTATTTAACCGGCGCTCGACGATGCAATCTCGACAAATATCAAACAGCAGGCTTAATTCTTAGTGTGACATAACTAAGCAAACTAGATACGAGTGATAAACATTACGAATAATAACCTAGCTACAACGACATTTCTAGTCCAACCCTGTAATGTTATGTCTAATATTTATAATAAATAATAATAATAAATATTCCGGGACATTGCACACAGCGCCATCTAGCCCCACTCTAAGCTAACGCTTGTGTCGTGGGTACTAGACAACGGATACAATACTTATAAATATTTTTTTATATAAAGCATAGAAAAATAAATATAAGATGTCGAACAAAAGAAAACGCCATTACCGCTGAATCGGCACTCGATAATACCGAAGAATGGGTAAATCTCATCGAATCACAATCAGGAGCGGAGAACATGGAACGAACACTCTAGGCCCATTTATCAATTGTAGGCATCCGACAGACACAATAAGATGTTCCTAATACGTATAGACATTGTGTCGAAGAATGACCCACGTCTTGGGCGTGTGCTGTCAAATAGAAGGTGATAAAGGATATGAATGAACGAATAAACGAGCCATCAGCTACAATCTATGAGGACATTGTGGTAAATGAGGTCGTATTACTGTTGAGATGACGTGTAATTGATTGGAGGTTAGGAACTAAATCTGACGGTATTTGTTCTGATATTCGGCTGTGGTTGTGTTTTAATATTATTATTTTTTAGTTTCTCAAGACAATCTCTTTTTTATAAACATTTTCTGATAGTTTGAAGTGAAGAAAAATGAGTTAAAATAAAAATAATGAAAAATATTGAACATTCGTTTAACATCAATAAAACTTCTTTCAATCACCATCACCACATTAGCAGTCAATATTTCATTGCCTAATTCCGTAAACAATAGTTTTGTAACTCGAGTTATCCATCACCAATAAATCACGTGAAACGGTAGCATGAAAGATTCATTCCCATTCTGGGAACCGATTCGGAACATAGTTCACCGCCCTAGTTTACCGTTCGTCCATTAAATATTCTTGTATGCGCTGCAAATTACGCCCGGTCATGGCAAACTGTTCACCGATGCATTTCTAGATTTAGCGCTTCAACACCGCAAAAGTGGTGAAATGTTAGCTCGACTTGTTTAATCTACACTGTAGGACTTTTTATTAGAAGCAATTTAGTTATTTTAAAATTGCCTAACAGTCTTCCGATTCTGAATTAGATGAACTATTTCATGTTTGCATATGTTACGAAGGTTACTTTAGAATTCACTACGAACAGCTATTTATGTTAGAAACTATCTAGATAGTTAACAGTTAACAGAGTTGTTGAGAAACTCATGATTCAAATAAACTTTTTGTTTACCTACCCGATTAAAACTACTAAAGCCACAGTTTAAAAATAATTGGGCTCTCACCTGGCATTACGCAAAGAATCAATTCAGATAATGAGTCATTATTTCCAAACACGATCTTTGACAACACGTAAGGGAACAATGGAGATATCAAGAGGAGACAAGTCTAAACAATGAAGAATGACGCCACGGCTCCAGCTAGAGGCGAAAGGAGACGCCACGTGACCTTTCAACTGCCGTGTGAGCTATCACAAAAGTATTTGAAAGTATTCACGACAGATGAAAGTTTGGACTCTTAACAAAATCTAATCATCAATCCGATCGAAACCGAGAACGTGAATACCATAGATGAGTTCGATGTCAAAAGGCGTGTCGCAAATAATGAAGAAATCGTTATTGTAATAATGACACTTTTGGTGATTTACCGTTGCGTATAGAAAGGTCAAGCCCTTTAAAGTTAATTAGAATTTCAATATAATTGCCTAGTAATTTCACGATTTCTTCTCTCGGTTTATTTGAATTGGAAATAATCGATGTTAGAGTATTAAAACATTGCTCGTGACTTGTTAAAGCGTGAAGATAAATCTAAGAAATGTGCGGAAAAAATATACTATTTGCATAAATATCATATTGAAACTGGTCGCGCTTTCACTTGTGGGCGTATAAATTAACGAGGACTTGTGAAGAGTTGTGTTTACTTTAGACCGATATGAACTCACATTTGGGCGTTGTTTGTCAAATATGTAACCGTCTAGATAGGTGCGCGATTCAGTAACAATCGAACGGAAAAAAATATTAATTAAAAAAAAATGCTTGGCAAGACCGATATGAACTCACATTTGGGCGTTGTTTGTCAAATATGTAACCATCTAGATAGGTGCGAGATTCAGTAACAATCGAAGGGAAAAAATATAAATTAAAAAAAAATGCTTGGCATAACGGCAATGATAACACGAAAACTTCGTAACTATCAAATATGAGCAGTGAAAACTCTTATCAAAAGTCACAAGACTAATAAAGTTGCAATAACCATTCCCCCAAATGTTTACCTATAAACCTATCCCGGAGGCGCTAAAGGGATCATAGTGTACCGTAATCGTTCAATCCCAACTTATCAACGGTAGCTATAAGACAGTAATGGGCTTTTAGGGTCAATATTTCAACAAAGTCAAGGGACTGCGGTCGTATCCTAACGTGACGTAAACGCGTTCCCTAATTGGTCCCAAAATCCCGTCGACTGGCGGGTGGCATTGGGACAGAACGTTTGTTACCAAGTTATACCAAGTTATATTGTCGCTTGCTAAGCACAGTTTGCTATTAGTGCGCACGTCTTATAACGGACCATTGAGTCTCATTTGAATGTCTAAGCCGAGCTTAATTATGGATATTTCTAACAAACTTTGGGTGAGTAATATTCTAAAGACGTATTTTACATAAACGTGATTATCATTAAATTTTACATTCGGCTTGTATCCTCTGAGACCTTAATTAGACTTCGTCTGTAGAGTTTGAGTTGTTACGTTATTACTGTAATTTATTTGTACAATTTATGTTACTTATAAGTGTTTTTGTTTCGTGAACAATGCCTGCGTAAGTAACTAAATATAGAGTTTCTAATATTTACACATACGCTGATCGATTCGTTTGATTATTATTATGTATCATTAAATATATTTTACGGAGCAAGCTATAAATTAAAAACAACCAGTAAATTATTAGAAGGCTAATAAATAAGCCGTATTATTTTGCATGAAATCATATTGTTTACTAAAACCACCTAAAACTAAATAAAGGATTTTGCCTAAAAAAGCATGCACTGTATAGTGAGCATAAGTTACCCTAGTTTGGAATGCAACGTACACAATGCGATTGTTCATAAGTGTTCTGCTTTTTAAATTAATAATTTAAAAATAAGTAGGTTCAAAGTTTGCTACAGGAGACTGTGTACATTCATACACCATTTCATCAACCTGCTTATTATAACATATTTGTCACAATATATTGCATAACAGAGCATTTAAAATAAACTGTGCGACTGTCGAATATGAAATTATGGGACCTGTTTCTCGCGTGTGAGCCAACAGTCACAGTTCTCAGACTAAAAACAGTCAACAAGATAGAATAGTTTAGGAATTAAGTAATACATCTTCACTCACGCAACCTCATTTGAATTGGTGATGTTCTTGTTTCGTACCTGTAACCAAAATAACAGAACAGTCAGATCAAATGCTTTGATTAAATTTAAGTACTTAATCAACATCATTATCCACAGTCTTTTTTTATCCCACTGCTGGATATAGGCCCCTTTTTGCATGTGCTAGCGCTGATATTTTTATTTTGTAGATTTTGCCCATAGAAGACATTAAGTAGATACTTAATAAATAAATTCAAATTAAAAAGAATTAATTCAGTAAACATACGCAATTTGTTAACATGATTAAGTTGAAAATCACTGAAAGGTTGCACAGATAGGGTACTACAATACGTTATTGTAATAATGAATAGGATTGATTATGGCAAAAACGACTATGATTTAGGTATCTGTATGTGTTATTTGCATTAATGTTTGCATTGAGGTTATTGACACAATAAAATAAAACATCTGGAAATCATGGCAACATGTTATTTTTATATTAATTTCTATGACGCGTAATGTTTTCATTTGAAATAATAACACATTGTTACCAACAATTTATAATATTTTTAATGCTGAGTTCTTATGTAGTTTTATACATAAACTATTAATTTAGGTGATAGTGATACTAGGGTCGTTGATGTGGTGACCATGATATGCAAGGTGGACACAAGTCGTCAAATGTATTGAAACAGAATTAAAATAATTTTATTATTTGGTACATCTTCATACATAAGTAGATACTTATTTTTTTTTAAACACGGAATAGGATTACGTCTGACTACAGCCTGCCTGATGTTAAACACCACTGTAGTCTAAGATGTAGCACGCTTGCCTAGAAGAAACCTTTTTACTCTAGATTTGAATACCCCAAGTTCACTAAGTAACAAACTAACTAACTGGGTACTTATTAAAAAGCAAGCCATCAAAATACAAAATTCTAATTAATTAGCCATGTATGTACACGTACAAACACACACCTCTCTAAGTACAACACTATCATCATCATCAGCCTAAGCTTATGTGCGATAGCAATCCTGGTCCAAATAAATGAATGAATAACTTTATTCGGCTAAGCCTCCAGCGGCATGTTTGCAAAGCCAACTGTCATACGCACCACCCATTACATTCCCCACTAACATTCACAAAATGGTGGCTATTGTTCTAGAGGATATGAAATTTTGGACTCGTAACAATCGATTAAGTGAACTGTTGGGAATATAGTTAGATGCTGGGCTTCGTACTAGTTAAGGTCTATTGTCACACAACCGAGAAACATAAGCCTTTCTTGTTTAACTTAGAACGATTTTTTTTTTATACAGGGCTATCAGCATAAAAATAATGATTAAATATATTGATATTATGTTGAGGAGCATAACACGTGTCTTCCGTGGTAGAACCGAAGTGACACCACGATGTTTCTATTTGTTGTGAATTTTGTAGTCCTGATCATGTCGGTTTCCTTGATGTTTTCCTTCATTTACAGCACAAATTTACAGGTAACTCGAAAACGTTATTAGTTTTAGTAAGTATACTTCTAAATAACGTGTATTTTAAATTTAACTCAGGTATTTATTGCCGCCGGCCATTGGTGTGCCAAACGATCATAACTAATTGATTATAGAGAGCATTACCGATTTGATATATGTAATTGCATGAATTAACCGGTAATTTAATGCCTATTATTGTGATCCTCATGTTTATTGTAGATTTTAGTGATGTATGTGAAAATACTCGTACAATTTAGGCGAAAATTTTAGTTTATGAACGTAAATTAACGAGTAGTAGGTAATTACTGACCAAATCTATTTTTTTAATTAAAATCTATTTAAATTTATTGATTGCAGTATGTAATTTATAAACACACGCTACACTACTACGGAAGATACAATACAAATTAAGTATCGTAAATAGGTACATTCTCTCTACTCTGTAAGTACCGGCCAAGTTCCTGACCAGACGAAAAGCTTAGCATCAGGTGGGCTGTAGTCACCTGCGAATCAACAATAATAACTAAAAGAAAAGAATTATAAGTTATTAATAAATAGATGGGGAAGGTGATCACAATTCTTTGGCATGAGCGATACGATTCAAGTATAATTTTATTTCCCATACTAACATAAGTTTTATTTTACAAATCTACAGTACTTAACTTCAGTAACATAGACACAGTAGGTTTGTTTAATACTTTTTCCATGCTTTACAATACTAGGCACAGTTTCAGTTGTTCGATTTGATAAGGGCCGTATTATTGTTGTTGCAGAGGAATTTGATTGGACGATAACGTATCGTGCAAACGCGTTTTAGGTTTACCGGTTTTGAAATGGGAAATAATTGGATTATGTTTTATGGTTGCGTACACGCATTCTTATTATTTATTAATGATATATATTCTTGTTTTGTGAGATTTGGGATTGGCAAAATATTATTTGCTGAGTCTTTAGGTATAGAGAGAGATATGTAGATAATTTTATCATTTCAGAATTCTGTTAAATTTCTACAGTTGTAGAACTATGTACAGAAAAACAATGTTTACTAGATAATATCTATTAATTTATCACTCTTAAAAAAATCATCGTACTTAAGAAATAACAGCAGTTACTTTTCTTCTCTGGATGAGTACATAGACAGCGGTAAACAATTTCAGTAAGTTTTTTTTTTTTACATGATATAGGCTTACGCTTGACTACAACTTGCCTGATGTTAACCAAAGTTAGTTGAGTACTTTAAATATGTAGACCCGCTCGCTTTTTAGTCACAAAAACAAAACGCGTTTTAGTTACAATTCCTTTAAAACCGCACCACAATCTCGCAAAAACGCAAACAAATTGATGTCATCAAATCGTTTCGCTTTACTTCCAGCAACAGACCGCGCTATAAATCAAGACAAATAAACGTATCTCTCAAAGTAATAATGAATGAAACATGTTATGATTCTACAATTGTTTCGGCACAACAATGATGTCATCAGACGCAACACACACGCCTAATCTTAAAAGATAACGACTGCACTGTAATTTGCACAAAGAACTGCCGACTTTATGTGTCTTGTTAACTTGTATGATTCAGATAAATACTCTAGGTAATTGGAGAATTTTCCCACTAGATGTTTTATAAATACAGCTTTCACAACATCAGTGAATTATTTTTCCTTGTTGTTTTAATGTAAATAAGATGCATAACTACTAAATTAGGTACTAAAGTACATTATGTAAAATCTTCATCAGAAAAATATTAGATAGATATTTAAGGGACTAACTATTATCTTCAGTTACTATATCAATAGCAAACATATATTCTTTGCCTTGAAAATTCACGAATGGAACATTGGCTTCCCTTACATATCATCGCAGGTCGATGACCTTTGTTAAATGGAACAGCTGTTTTTTTGCACACCTAACTCCAATAGTTAGTTATAGTATAACACAGAATTTATTAGCTTAGATTTACTAACTAAAGCACTCTTATAAGGTTTTACGTTAGTTATCCATTGATAGATAGTTGTAACTAAACACAGTGCAGTACCAGAAAATCAATATAAATTTAAAGCCACAAATGGTTGCAACATCGCTTCAGTTATGCACAAATAAAATAAAATCACACTTCCATCAGGCTTTAAATTTTAAATCATGTATTAGTAATTATTTAGTTCTTACTGGGTAAGCACATACGTTCCATCCTAGATCGTAATGATTGCTTACCGTCAGGCGAATTACGGTCAAGTACAAACCCATTAATTGTAAAAAAATATATAAGTATACTGATATACATATTAATGTACATAAAATGTCATATGATTTCCGCGTCATCCAAAACTACATAAGTACCTACCTAATAGTCTGTGAGAAGCAACGACAAATATTGCGAGCTCCACAGCTGCGAAAATATAGTCTACCTAGGTACATACTTGAGGTAAATGTGTGCAAATATTAAAATTCAGATAATTAAATTTATTAATTACTTAGTTGGTTGCTAATTAGGTGCTGGTTTTGGCAAATCATTTACAACCAAAGTCATTTCGGACCGGAAAGGAGAGAATTTTTCAGTCGATCTTACTGCTGATTTGCGTTACTTGGTCTTAGCTTAATGAAATTGCAATTATTATTCTTATGGTTCTTATAGCAATCAAAACCTAGTAGAACTACTTATAGGAAAAAACTTTTCTTTAAAATTTGTATGCTATATTTTAACCACTCTTTCAATTGCTGGAAATCAATTCGAGATATTATGTAGGTATGATGGTTGTCAGATTTGGTAAAATCAAACGTTCTAGACTATTAAAAGACGTGTGCCAGATTTTATATGAGTAAGTTTTATTTCGATTGTGTATCAGAATAGGTATGTTATATATTAAAGATCGGTACACGTTTCATCAAAATGCGTCCAATAGCTTTCGATATATGTAACGTTATGGTTTAATTTTTCCAAATCAACCTACCACTTGTACTTGTTTCAATTGCTACGTTTGACTACTAAAATCAAGTCTCGTTTGTTATAATTTGAATCACTACAACCTGCCATCAAATCCTAATCCCAAACGAATTTAGGAAGTGGTCGTCATAAATCACACTCCAATCAGAACGATCCAGCGTGGTTTCAACTAACAACATATCATTACCTTTCACATAGTAATACAGAGTCATTTACAGATCTATGGAACGTAATCTTGTAAGTTGTTAATCGTACAGTTATTAGAAAGTGATATGTGACCTACTCATCATCATCATCATCAGTCTGTGTACATGTAACTGTCTACTGATACCTACATATACTTAGTATCTCCCAAGAAACGCTACTTCGCCAGGTTTTTCGTTTCTCATCTCTATTTTAACTAAAACCATTACAAATTGGCTATGCTCCTGCATCCTAATTATATTTAAAACGATAAGTAACTTACTAGCATTTCACTTCATGTATGCAACTACTCAGTTTGTAAAAAAACTTACTTTATTAGCTTATCCCATAAATACAACGTCTAGAAACAGAAAAAGAGACGATCATGAATAAATAAATTCTAAATGGCACTTCAATGTAGAATTTACTGATATTTCTTTATCAACTCCTTTCAATACTGCCATCAATAAAGCAACAAACGAGTCCAGGCCACTCGATTAGCCAGATCAGATCAACCTGTCGCTGGCAATAGACTCGAGGTGGACTCGCCCAGCGTCGGGTGACACTTCGTCATTACACCGCTACCACGATACTAATCGATAGAAAACAAATGCAGTGCTATTGCTGGGCTTATTCTAAGAAATGATAAACTTTATGACAAACTAGAATACATAGTAATGTGCTGATGCATAGTTTTAGATGAAGAGGACGCCTATACTTGTACTCAGCAGTCGGTAGAGATAGACTGAGATGATTATGATAATATTTGAGATATCATGGGAAACCTAAACTAAACTATTTGATTTTCAGACACTAGATGGGAAAAGACTTGCATACTTTTGAGATTGTCATAATAAATCTAACTCCATGGAATAATTTAACTGAGAACATTATTCAGACCGTTAATGACAAACTTTTTTATTAAGCAACCAATTTAATCTATTTGATGTACTGAAGAAAATAATACAAGTTAAAAATCATTCCAACAAACGCAAAAACCCCTTGCTTAGTAAGAACAAATACACTATTACTGAGCAATGATTCAAGAGTAAGCACAGTAGCCAGTGAGTCGCCAGTAGCAGATAAAGTCATTGTCTCTAATATGACTAACGATGACCCAGACATGTACCGCAATGTTCACACACTATAGAAAACTCTCATTACTCTTAAGGTAACTGGTAGCGGTCAAATAGCGACGGTCATAAGCCAGGAACCAGTTTGTGATCTTGGCAAAGCGCTCAATCTTGGGAGCAATGTTCGATATCCCTAAGGCATACGATGTACCTACCTACATAGGTACCACATCCTTTGCCGTGCGAAATTACTTAAACATCTCTGCATCTTTTAATAACCTAACTGGTATTTTGCATCGTGAGATACACGCTATTTAAATGACTGAGAAATAAAACATGGAATTAACAAAACGTTGGAACTTGTTACTAATAACATGGTTCCCGATAAACCTTCCATTATGAGACATAACTAACAACATACTGCGTTTATTGGAACTATAGTCTCACGCTTTTTCTTCGTGTTGTATAAATTACAGTGTCCGTTTTAATCGTATTAAGGAAGCTAATTGGATAGTAGTTTAAGTCGGTGTATATTTTTCTTGTGTCGTAGATAGGAACGCGTGTTCCAGTTTCCAGTTCTTTGAACCCGTAATAAAAGTCACCGAAAATCCATTTTTATTTTGAATTATGTTTTTATTCTAACGATAGACGATATATGTATATGTTCAGTCACAGAAATTATACTATTTATTTTTCTGACAGATTCAAGAAAAGTCTTTAACTAAAAATTTGGAATTAAGTTAATGATGCTGCAAATACTTACGTTCTTAAACATGTGTCAACACCAAATATCATATTTCCCTGCATGTACTTACTCTTAAATTGAAACCAAATTCAAAGACAATTTTCTCCCAAAACAACTCTGCGCTCGGAACTGATTCCAAAAGCGTAAAAAGTGTTGTTTTAAAAACATAAAACGATAACAAAGCCGAAGATAAAAAGGGCAGTATTGCTAAGTGAGGGATAAAGGAATGTTAGTTAGCGTCGAGGCAAGACGATCCGACGGTTTTAAAAGGATCGTAAACATTGACGATGGGTTTTTAAAACTTTTGATTTTTAAACACAAATACGACAAGGTGCAATAAATCAGAAAATGCTCGATTTCGTATTTAAGAAAGAACATTGTTATCCGTTATCTAGTACCCACGACACAAGCAATTGCTTAGAGTGGGGCTAGATGGCGCTGTGTGCAATGTCCCGGAATATTTATTTATTTATTTTATTTTTATTGTCAATTACCTGGCTAAATACTAAATATGTGTAAATATGAACTTCTTTCAAATAAATTTAACGTTCATTTTACTTTTATTATCATATGCATGCCGTTTTGCAACCATAAAAATATTTTCTCCTGACTCGAAATTTAAATAACTTCTAATTAGTTATGTAAATCAATGCATACGGCATAGAATTTATATAATAGTTTTGGGCAAAATTTACATAACCGTGCCCGCATGGCTAAAAACTTTCACCATCGTTTCGTTATGACAAACTTCATAAGCTGTGGAAACCCTTTTGGGTTAACTGAAAATATTATACACTTAAGTTAGCAATCATGTACTTATACTACACTAATCTGATTTCCAGAACTTATGCTCTTCGGTCATGAATTCCTGATTTTATTTACGTTAGTGAAAACAAATTTTGAAACTCAAAAACGACAACAATTACGGATAGGTACTTCAGTATTAGCAATATCTTTATAACAGCTATAGTGACAGTACCAAGATTTATTTAAGTTGACATATTGTATGATTACATACCTATTATTATGTTTGACATGATTTTAATAACAAAAATTTTCATTATTTTATTAATAAAACTAGACATATGTAACTTCTAAAATTTTATAAAAACTAAATGTTATAAATTCAATTTGACGAGATATTGTAATTTGTTTAGCATATTCTGTGATATTAGTACTTATACCTATACCTATGTATGTTACAACTTTACATTATCAATAAAGATTCTTTATCTTTATCTTTATTTTATTCTTTTACTGCCATCCTGACTGTCTATATGTTTTTGCTTTATTACTAACTTTCTTGTTAGCTTTGCTTTTTTATCTTAAATTTATTATAAAAGTAAATGAGAACGGTAAAGTTTCTCATAAATTTTTCAATATGACCTCCAATTCCAAATGAACCAAGCTATGTACTAGATATATGAAGGGTAATTTCCCTATCGGATACCCTCGCTTTAATCTACCTAAATGTTACGTTTGGAGCCATTTCATTCCGACTGACAACAATGGGACCCAATTGTACAATTTAACGTACATACTCTGACTTTGTATTTCAGTTTCTTAGTTTAAAACACTCCATTACTAAAATCCTACTTACGTACTATAATTAGGTTCTTGACGTTTCTTTACACTACTTTGATGCTTATGCATCAGACAAATTGTAGATACGCGTAAACTCAAGCCCAAAAAAACAAAAAATATTAAATAGTGCTTATTTGCAATATGATATCATGCAATACCACATAAAAACAAGTTTAATCACAGCCATCCCATGCATAATATAATCAATTGAAGTCTTATTGTCTGTATGATTATGTTGTGGCGAGGTTTAGTTCACGTCGTGCTCTGCATGTGCAAGAGATTTGATTAGATGTATGAATAATATATTTCTTACTAGCTGTCCCGGCAGACTTCGTACTGCGACCTAAACTTTTGTATATATATTTTTTTCCCTTTTAAACCTTCCCTAGATCTCCACGAACATTTCAAGACTAAGATAAGATAAATCCGTTCAGCCGTTCTCGAGTTTTAATCAGACTAACGAACAACAATTCATTTTTATTTATAAAGATTTGTTCTTAGGGTGGTTTTGAAGTTCAACAGTAGATAGATATATTTTTTTTATTCTAACACACGAAATAAAATATAGAGAAAGAGATTAAAAATAACAAATACTTGTGTCACAAGTGGCTGCCATTGGATGGAGAGAAATATGTAAATACAGGATTATAACGAACGCCGTGGTTTACAACAAAAATAGATAAGATAAATAACACAAACAAACAAACACAATTACTTATACCTACTTATACATAAACATAAAAAAACAGTTAAGTGTCTAATATAAGGGACGAAGAAGAAGATAAACCAGCAATTATAGAACCTAACCTAAAATGTTTCATATTTTAATTTGTATCAGTAATACAAACGATGTGGTGATAATCGGTAATAATATTATTGTGATAGACCTGTTGATGTGTACTGGCCGCAGCCGCAGCGAAACTAAAACCGCAGTTATGGGAAACTAGACAGACAACAGTCAATTTCTCGAAACCTGTCTACAGCGCTTGGTACGATCGTAATGAATCACTTTTTATAATCGTAAGAATATAATATTGTCATAAGTATTATTTGTGATTTCAATATTTAAAATGTCTTAATTTTTATTACACTGACCGTTCTCCCCCAAGACACAAAAATAAAATTGAGGAAACTAAAAGCTCTAAAGCAAGCCCGGCCTAGTTGCAAAAAATACTTAGTAGTACACAAACATTCGAAATGAAGTACAACCTTAAAGACATTGGTATAAATAACGATATCAAATAATAGGTCTTTACCTATGAAATTGCCGTTTTTTTCTTACATTTTAATCTGTTTGTAACTTTTACGTACAGCTATACTTTTTCCATATACAATTTTTATTGTATCAATTGTTGAATTATGTACCTTTTAAATATAAAAAAAATGTATTACTAGTGCATATTACTTATAGGGAAGTCATTGAAAACACCTCTTTCAATGTGTCGTCGGTTTCTCTACTTTAACTAGGTATATTTTTATCATATACTCTGTTTTTGAGAAATTGATATACGCAGTGCATAGCTTTTTTTCCATCTAACTATAGTTATCAATTGCATCTAAATCTGTTCAGTCATTTCCATACAAACATTAAAAATGTTTGTATGGAAATATATTTTTTCTCAATTTCGTCATACAAATCGGCAATTTCATAGGTAAAGACCTAATATTTAGTATTTTTAAATTTGATACAATCTTTGCTTCAGATAATGTATCTCCATGCTAGCACTGAGTATTGAATATTTGACCGCAAACGCACTAGACTAACCGATTGTGTTGATAGGCGTCACGTCATAAATGCTTTCCGTGTCTGTTACGATACAAACGGTCATAAAACTGAACAGAAATTGTGTTTCTGTTACATCGTCTATTGTCAGAACTTCTAGATGTTACAACTTGTCAAACTTGTTTGTGCCTCTTCTAATACGAGTTTCGTAATTATTTTTAATGTCATACTAATGCTAATTACGTATACCTCCAAGCCATCAGCTTTCAACATTACCCAAGATAATTTCCTAAGAAGATTACCTCTACCGAAGCACCTTGAGCTATCCTCTTAACCTGATGTTTGCTATTCAATATTTCCCCTTCGTCATTATCGGATTCCCATAATTGCAAACTGGCTAATGACTAGTTAAAGATTCATACTGTCTTCATTAGAATATACACCTTAAGACGGCGGGTTTTAAGTGCAAATTAGGGGTGGTTATATCCAAATTGTGTTCATAGATATAGCTATAGATTCCCACGGGGCTGATTCTCGTTCCGCGTCGGGGGCGGAAGTTGAGTTCTGTGTAATTACTCATCGTAACCGACGTCTCTGCCGAGAAGAAACGTTGCGTCACTTGTTTTATTTTCAAGCCTATTTCGCGCAACTTTGGTTCATTCAAAAATCTACAGGTGTCAATAACACGAGTTCTTCTTTTGCCTTCGTCAACTTTTTCATGGCCAGGTATAATTTGCGCAGTTTTATTTTTATCGTTTTCAATTACGCCAAGTTTGGGACAGTCATCGGTTTTATTTCGAAGAAAACAAATTATAAGGACCTTTAAGTTGTGTCATTTGTCTTGTCCGCGCCTGTACCTTTACTAGCACACGGGCAAGTCTTTATAATAAATTAAACACCTCGACGTCTCGCGTGGAATTTATGACCATTGTTTAAAGCAGTTCTGGCTGAGTCTGGGAGATGCTGAAATTGCGGCAGTACTTGAATGGGGAGGGGAAGCTCGTTACTAAACCGAGGCGACGTCACACGAGTACGGAAGCAACCGTGCATAATTTTGATTGGCCCTAAAACAAAGCGCTTTAGTATAAAGCCGCATATTGTGCCTGTAGCTTGGTGCTCGCTTATATCGCTCTCAGCTTGGTTTACTCTGGGGAGCTATAAAAGCTTAGTCGATAGCTGAGTAATAATGGAGTCAACGCAACGGTCGGAGTTTAAAAATAGCACTCGTATTGTGAAAAGATTTTATTTTGAGATATTTATGGTTCAAAGTTTGTTAGTAGTTAGTCGATATTCAGAAGGGTAGTCTGACTTAAGTTTATGTGCTCAACAATGTTATATAATATTTTTAAGCATATACTTATCAAAACTCAAAGCTTTTATGCCAACAGCAGGTGCAAATATATATTAAACATCATAAAACATAAATTTCATGTGCCATATAAGCAGGTATGCATCCAAATGATGTCATTGACCTCTTGAGATATTGTTCTTGTGGTAAGGTATATTCCATGAAAACTTGCATCAAAAACTGGTATAACTGGATAATAATTTAAAATTAAATCAGAACGTCAAGCGTAGTGGGTCAAAGCCACGGGTACCTGCAGATTTTTAAATTTAACCAAAATATTTTCCTGGTTCAGACCAATTTACTTACTACATTTTTTAATCGAAACTGATATTTTTTAATGTAAACTATCATTCAGAGGTAAACTTTAATACTTAAGTAATTAAAATAATATGAATTAAAATAAGTTTAGTATTTAGTGATTTTTAATGTTATGAGAAACTTTTCAATTATTTTATCACTGAAAACAACATGTAGGTACATGGGCTTAATTACTAAAGAGAAACTTGATAAGACTTCCATTTTCTATTAACTATATCAAGCTGAAACTCATACTAGCAACTGAGTATTGTAAATTTAATCACCACAAAGAATTGCACATCTGTGAATGTAGGTTGGTTGGTGTTCCATAGAAAACACTAGGCACTTTCCGAATTTTTCTCTCTAATCTCGAAATCACTAACTAGAATTTCAGTTTAGTATCCATAAAAACTGGATCCACATCAAGATTTTCTCTGAAACTAATAATAGAGATTGGTGTTTTACTACCAGCCACCGTTGGTCGTAAATTAGCAGCTTAACCGTAAATTACTTCCGTAATTTCATTCCGCGTCCGGAGTTAGGAGAAGACCTCATTGACACAAATCTGAATTCTGAACGTCTCAGACTCCCACCTGACTAATTAGCTTTGAGATATAATTCGTCGACTCCACCAACTTTGCTTCACTGTAAAGGTATTCAATAACCAAAAATATATACCTTGTAAATTTGTACAGTAAAATTGAAATTCTTAAAGTTAAAGTAAGACGTAGTTAAACTTAAATTAGCATTGACTGACCTAAAAATAGATTGCATAGATAACTATGTTGTCCTCAGACTACTCTCAAGTGTTTTATCATGCAATAAAGTGCCAAATCAAATATATTTAACCTTAAGAAAGGATTCAGTAAGTAAACTTTATTAAGTGTTAAGAAACAGACAATATACAGCTAGTTGCTGTTTAATTTGTGCCCAAATCAGCATTATAACAGCACTATAGTAGGATATAACTCTGATATGCAGCACATCAGAACTGCTAACAGTTTCCATGTGGCCTCGTTAACAGCTGATATACAGAACTTGTGTGCTACTTGGGTATTGCTTACGTGCAATATCGCTGAGCCATCTTGTTCATTCAATATTCATAGTGGCTGAAAAACCTTTGCTACCTCAAGTGAAAGTAATTCAATTACTTAGAAACGATGGTTTTTCATATTCAAATTATCGCAAACCAGTGGGTTTCCTTTCTATATAGGTAAAACCGTTTTTAAACGCTTTCATTCTCTTTTATTATTGTAATACGTTCTCAAAATAAGCGTCTGAGTTCCATTACACAAATACTTTTCTTGTGAGGTAAGTATTCAAATAAGTATCCCTTTATTTTTAGTTTCGTTCGCAATGTCCATAGGTAATTACTTTTCCTTATATTGATTTGCCTGATCAATATAAGGAAAAGGAATTATGGACATAATTTGCCTGTTTTTACCCAAACACTTCATATAAGTAGGTAAGTTACCTATGGCCAGATTGAGCCATTAGGTACTTATGTAATTTCACATTCTTAACATTCAAGTAAAAACATATGTATATACGTACCTACATACATAAGAACCTACCTATATGCAACGACAGATTTTCCAGTCAATACATTTGATCGCTTTAATAAAACATATTTAGATAGATAGATGCCTACCTAGATAGATAATTCTATATATAACATAGCCTGCCCCCCACAACACAGGTTATCCTAGTGCAGAGTGCAGTGAACATATTGTTATAGTTCATAAGTGTTTCACTTAAATAAATTATTTGAATTTGAAATTATTTGAATATTGTCACACACATATAAAACAAAATTAATAACATACCTATTTAAGCACTTACCTACTTTTCTCATATGGAGTAGGTAGGTATATTCTTAAATAAAATCTAAAATGTAAATATAAACCTAAATCTAGAACTAATTGAAATTGCTAAATATTAATGTAGGTAAATACTAAATAACTATACCTAGGTATAATATTATTTAGGCTTTTTAAGGACTGTAGAAGACATAATCATGTTTAAGATATTTTGACAAATATCATTTGACATTCAAAAATTTATTTTTTAAGTACTTGTTCTTAACTGTATTAATGTAATCAAGATCACTGGAAGGGACTAGCTAACGTAGCACGGGTGTGCCCTCACCCAGTATGTTAGGTAGTAATTAAGAATTATTGTTACACTTATTCTGAATAAATTAATTTTGAATTGAATTTTTTCCTTTTATTAAACCCATCAAACAGTGTGACAGGAAAATTAGTCGTGACACTTACATTGTTCCATATACCTACTAAGGACATTGATTGATTGGTTTGTTTTGGCCAGTTCCATAACACGTATATTTAGTACCAGTCTATTCAAAACTTCACTTCCTTTGATACATCTATGGCCTCGGAAGAAACTCATTGTCCTTTCCTCTACCTATGACATCAAACATATACCTACCTACCTACACTGATTGTCCATGTGTTATGACAGACGCTAAATTGAATAGGATTGTTTATATTATAAATTGCAGAAGACAATTCATCGGTCAAGGATCGTAATGATGAATTACCTGTTTTGATAGAATGTTATATTAACGTCTAGGTACTCGTCGTACTAAGTAGCTGACTACATGATTAAAAGATATATAGGTAAGTAACTATAATACCTATAAGTATAGAAAAAATACAGACAAGGGGACAAAGGTAAAGAACTTCAAACATGATTTGAGTACGAATAGGTATAGGTAGGTACATACCTATTATATACCTACTTACTTGACTAAACGAACGTTCACATGATAATTACAATCTAAGTATGTAAGCATTATGTTTAGCATACCTACCTAAGCACAGAATACAGGCATAGCTGTTAGCTTAGTTGGTAGTGGCTCTGCCTTCTAATCCAGGGGTGCGGGTTCGATTCCCGCATAACACAAGTAAGTACCTAATTATGAATATTTAAATTTGTAATTATTTGTGTTGAGTCTGGTCGTTTCTATGTATATTAAGTATGTATTTACAAAAGAAAAGTATACCTATATGTATTATATCCGTTATCTAATACCCATGATACAAGCGTAAGCTTAGTAGGTATGAGGCTAGATGGCGCTGTGTGATATGTCATGAAATATTGATTTATTTATTATACTTATGCACAAATAAAATACAAAAAGAAATACCTACCCGAAATATGCAGATGAACAAAAATAAATAGGTAGGTAGGTACTCAATAATTAATTCTTATAGGTAGGTAGGATTATTATGGTCGATGAGGTAGGTACATAATGTATGTAGGAGACACTAGACACTCAGTCATATAAATAGCAATCTATAGATACTGATAAAAAATGAAATAAAACACATTAAACCAGTGCGTTTGTTATCAGATAATGTCATTTTATCGACACTACACTGGCAATGTGGGTAATCAAAACGACTAGGTAATCATTTCTGTGAAATAAGGACGGCCAGTAAAATTGACATTGGAGATTCTACTGATTAATAAGATTTTAATCAGAAGGATTGTGATAGGTATACCAATTAGGTATATTCAGTAGGTAGGTAATATACGTACAAACATGACTAACATCGACAAAAAACAAAAGGATTAAGGTAGGTAGTGTGTACAAAATTATACAACTATCCTTGACTCAATAGCATGCGAATTCAAAGAAGTCAACGATGCAAAACTTGTATGTAAGTAGTACATACCTACCAACTAAAACAAGTTTGTGTATTAAAGAAGCTAAGTACCACTAATTAATGGCGCAAGCAGGCTTCTAAGCGTCAATGAACTTCAATACAGCACATACAAACCTTCACTTGAACGGACCTTTAATGCTAATAAATAAATACTGGACATGCGACATTCCGAATGCATCCAACGAATCTCATTATTATTCGCAAAGCATAAAGTACCGACCTTGAAGCTTATGCGGCTGGAATTCCCGCAGTGTGGGATGACGATACGAATCCGGCAAAAATCCACAGAAACGAAAAATTCAGACACTTATCACTGACAATCCACAGGTAAATCGAAAGCTCGCGAGTCGGGGTTTAGAGAGGAACGGTACGTACGTCCGCCCGGGTCGGCTCACGGAGCAAGACTGAGGGAGATCCGTCCCGCGTCCGACGAATCCGAGGCGGTGTGCCGGCCGAAGGTCGGTAGCGATTGGAGGACGGCGCGAAACGGGATGCGGCATAGATGCGCGCATCGTCCGACTTCCGCTCACAGAGATAATACTAAAATCGCGTGGAAAGACTCGAGATCCGCAACCTCTCTAGGTTTTTCGACTGTATTCTCTTTACTTATCTTGATGTCTCGCACACGTTTTGCTTACTGATTTGAATTGTTCTAAATCTGAGTAATCTACCAATTACGAATAGGTAGGTACGCTCACTTAACAATTCCAGTTTCTTGTAGGTACCTACTGTTTTATTTTTTATAATAATTGCACTCTAACTGCAGTTTCTGTAGTTTAGTTAAATTGAAATCAATTTTATTTTTAATCTTTTATAACAATAAATTTAAGTACTAAATTCATATAGGTAGGTACTTACTCAACAATATGTTTTTATAATAATGTATTGCGTGTATTAAGTAAGTAGGTAGGTACTTACCTATGTTACTACCTACATACCTACATTCTTTTTACATCGACTATCGTTGTGATATTTAAGTATGTACATACTTAAGTAACTCTTTAATTAAGCAATCGCACAAGTCCTTAAATATTATTTTCTCTTAACTCATAAATACCTACATTATTTTTATTAAGTGATTCGTATTTTAATCATATATATACTGATACTATTATCAGTATTCTATATTCTGTGGTATTAGTTGCGGTGTACCGGAATGAAGATGTTATCCTCCATTCTAGTGCAGCTTGCACCCACCTACCACGAGATCATAGACGAATCAACTTCAAAATAAGTAACTATAATATCATTATTCACAACAAATTTCGAGAATAGGCATGTACATTGTAGTGAAGACAAGAACGTGTTAATATAAATTGTCAGTTTGTCAAAATACTCGTGTGTGTGTGTGTGTGTGTGTGTGTGTGTGTGTGAAGTGAGTGATTATCATGATTTTTTATTGTGAACGTGTAATTGTATAAAAGGTGCCTTTGGATCTAAACGTCAATGAATTTGAAATATTTTTTTTAAGATTTTATGACACTTTAATAAAAAATAAATTAAAATAGGAAAATTTGAGACCTAAGTTAGGTATTAACTTTTCGAAAACTGCTGTACTTAACCCTTCATCTGTAATGGTATTCAAAATTCAAAATTATTTATTGATGTAGAAAATTGTACATATATATGAAGTGGCGGCTCGGCTGTATTTTGGCACCTAGTCCTTCCCAGTAGAAACATTATTTGTGTGCATGTTACATAAAATTGATAATAAAAATTAAGTTAGCACAGTCTACAAATTATAAAATTGAATTATTGACAGTGTTAATATGTATATGGTTGAGTACATAATAGAAAAAATTTGGTTATATTATTACGACAAAACTTTCGACAAAAATTTAACTTATTATATAATTATTAGTATTTTGTCTAATGTATACAATTATATTATTAATTTAATTATAATTTAATTTTAATTATAATATGTATTTACAGGTCCAATAATGCATAAATATATAATATATTCAACTCAACATCACATTCAAACACATTCGATCTGATATTTCATTACATTGTTTAATTATCTTACTGACAGATTTAAGCCTTGACTTGGATATGTATGAGTCATCACGGCGAGAATCAAAGTTTTTCTTGTAGACAAACGCGCTAGATCGTAGATAAATTATACGTTGTTTACTATCAGGCAAATAAATGTCAACCGTGAAGTTTAAGAAAAAAATACTCTATTTGAAAACTAGTAGGTGCTCGCGGCTTCGCTCGCTTTAAGAAGTAAAACTTGTATCCTCTATTTCATCTATTTCATCCCTTTAAAAGTGGCATTTCCAAAAATTCTTTCTTAGCGGATGTCTACCTACGTCATAACATCTACCTCCATTCCAAATTTCAGCCCAATCCGTCCAGTGGTTTGGGTTGTGCGTTGGTAGATCACTATATCATCAGTCCTTGAGTTTTATATATTTAGAAAATATTAGAAATTCTTCATGCCAATAAAGCGTCCGTTGGATCTAATGTCATTGCTTAAAACCGCACCGCTTAGATTACAGTGTTGGGAAACTAGTTCATTACCACTGGTCCCTTAATGAAGTGCAGGTTTGGAATGTGGTAAACTACATTATATTACTGAGTTTGTAATTGTAGGTGCACTAATTTTGTAGACATAACAATACCAGCAACCAGATACATCGAAATATATCAAACTCAAAGGTGACTGACTGACTGACTGACTAACATGTCTATCAAATCAACGCACAGTCCAAGCCACTAAACGGATCGGGCTGAAATTTGGCAGGTACATGTTATGACGTAGGCATCCGCTAAGAAAGGAATTTTGGAAATGCCACTTTTAAAAGGGTGAAATAGGTTTGCAAGTTTTACTTCTTAATGCGAGCGAAGGGCACCCACTTGTTTAATTATAGTTTTAACCAATTTCTTAAAGGATGATCCTTAAATTCTCCTGTATATTTTTTTATTAAATACTTATCTATTAACAATTTTACTTAAATATTTCGTAATGTAACACCAGCACAGTTTTTTATTATTTTTTAAGTATTTTTGATACAACTACTATAATGTGTATACCTATATGTGTACTTATACGATTATATTGAATGCTATTTTTGCATATTACTTATTTACAAAACGCACTTTAGCACTTAGCTAAACCTTAATCAGTTAGAAACCTGGCTGGTTTTAATTGAATTAAGTAAATCACAATATTACTGTCTCTGTGCGTTTACTACTACGATACTACTACGATTGTAGGTATAAAATATAAATAAATAAATTATTATCACTACATACAAGTTCATTACCATCCTCTATTCTATAAATAAACTTGACCGATTTATGTCTCAAGCAGTGATAGTTGATTCAGATCAATTTGAGTTTGTGGGTTTGTTTACTATGTAGGAGCAAATATTAAAATTAATCTGTGGTACTGCAGTGTTTATTGTCATAGACATATTCTACATATCGGAAACTGTAAACTGTGCACTATTATTCTCTGAAAACTCCATGAAAACAATCAATGGTAGAGTTTTCTTCTGCTTTCTAAAATAACATAAAAATTAACTGTCAACATATCTAACTGTCAAGCTGAAAATGCTTTTTCGCACTTAAAAAATCTACCACACACAAAAAGAATTACAGTAGGTAGTATGTTTTCAATGCAACATCAATAAAAAAACTATATCACATTCAAATCCACGCAACTTTATCGCTTGGAAAATGGCGTAAGTTTTTACAAACATAAATAAAAGGGGATTTTGTATTGGAGTGTGAATTGCAAACTATAAATATGCCGTATTGTGGTAAAAATAGAAAAAGAACATTGCGACCGTTCGTGTGGAATTAAAATTTCAACTAAAACCTTTTTCCAGTTTTTTATAACATACAACCGCATAGATTTAGTGAATCTACGAATAGATCTACATAATAAATCTTTGGTTTAACTCAACTTATTTGGCTTACGTATAACGGAATGCTGTCAGGTTCACATCCAATCATACTTGAAACAAAGAAAATACGGAATCATATCAACCAATGCGCGTGGCACGAAAAGGCATCGAAAAAAATAATACCAGCGCCAATCTCCCAAACAGAAAAAAAAAATAACAATCTGATATCAATCCAATAAAGGGCAGGAAGGAAGCAGCCGCCGAGTAAGCAATAACAAGTGGGAATGAAACAAAAACCCAGGACCGGGAAATGAAGCGAGCGCGAACAGGACGGAAGAATGAATGGCACCACAGTTTTCAAAGAGCACTGTAAACAATAAAACTTTTTCAAGAAGTTTGCTCGCACTTCTTCCAAAAGGGTTGCCATTGCTATGAATAACAGAAATAAATTATTCAGAAAGCAATCGCGTTATATTCGAACTGGTAATGAAATTTTATTGAGGTGTCTGTGGAAAAATGTGGAGTAACATTGGAACAATTTGCACGCTTTTGTTTTGGTTCAAGGGGCCATCAGAAACTCGCTGCAGACCTTTTCCAGCCCTAAGTTGATTAAATTTGCTCCCTCGGTTATTCCAATTTATATGTATGTTTTGTTCCCAATTTGATCATTTTATTTGAATAGGCTAGGAACATTTTTCAAGTGAAAATTATTAATTTTAATAAAACACTCAAGTACTTTTATACTACACGCAAATATATTATGTAGTCTTTGCAGTGACTGCGATTAACAAAATGTTTCGTAAATTCTTATGCAAAAAAAAGCTAAACGTCTATAGCAGTATACAAAAATCTACAAGAATAACAAAGTTACCAATTCACAAAAACTAACAAAACCACAATAAATTACGTAAGTATTTATTTATTTAAAATTACAATTGAAAAGAAAAAGCAAAGGTAAAATTAATTAATTAATTAATTAAATGAAAACGAACATCCAAAAAACACAAATTTCCAAAACCATCTGCAATAGAACACTCACCATAATTTGGACTTGGTCAATTTGCAGTCCCAGTATCAGATGTAACGGAAAGAAATTGGAGGCAATCCCATCTAAATTTTCCAACCAACTACGCGGGAGGGTTCCACCATTATTGTTTCCTGCAGGTTATCGAAAGAGACCCTCTAAATCAAGGGCTCAATTGTCTCATTGGCCCCGGAGTCATTTACTGGGCCGTCTCTTTTGGAAGGTGACACAGTTTGCGGTGGGTCAGATGGTAAACTGAAGAATTGTGAGAAGCTTTTTTTATTATTAAAAAGAAAACTATTAAAACTGTTTATAAGTGTAAAATGCCAGATTCTGATTCTTCAACTTAGAACGAAGTGAGCGAAATCATTTACAGCCGGAAGAATTCCTGCCTAATGCTAACTAAAGCCTTGATCTAGTCTGAGGTGAAACACATTTTCATGTAAGGTACGTGTACTTCCGTGGGTCGGATGACACGTTAATGTATTTATAGGTCCCGGCGTTTTGTCTAGTACGGAAGTCGTCATGTCATGTCAGAGGCCCTTAGGGCGCCTTGATAAACTCTCGACAACAGATTTGGTCACTCCCATTCGATAAGAAAATAAAAGGTACCGATTACCCCTGGTTTGAATTGTAGACTAAACCTGGGGTTCTTGAACCAAAAACAAAGCAAGTAGGTAATCATAAAATAATCATCTTCCTTATTAGTATCATCACACCTTATTCGTTTAAAAATAATATATTTTTTCAAAAGCTTCATCTCTATCCGCTTGATCTGAGAACAAAGGGACAACATGAACGCTTACGTACGATTATGGTACAGGATCCAGGTACTTTATGGGGGTTACCAATTGTAATTTGCGTAAACTGTGAATATGAATCGAAATAGTGTCATAATTTGACTACGGTTTGGTTTAGGGGCATAGGTGGGATTGCTATTCTAATATTCGTAGGATATTTGACGTTGTATTATATTCCTACATCACGTTCGATAAGTACTAACAAACACACACATCATTCAATATTAACATTAAGTAATAAATGAAAAAGTTACAATAAGTAGGTAATACAGGCTTTGATGCATTACAAAAAGTTATTCAAAATATTCACATCACTCGAAAGTGAGCGATTATAAAATTACAGAAAACTTCTCATTTTCACCAACATTTTCCATTAAAATAATACTGAAATGAAAATAAATAAATATTCCGGGACATTGCACACAGCGCCATCTAGCCCCACACTAAGCATACGCTTGTGTCGTGAAATGTGCATAAAAGGAGAATAGAATAGTTCGCAGGTAATCCTCAATCCCACACACACACGGTGAACGTTTGACCTACTTATGAAATGGAAATTATAGATACATGTCATGGTTTATTTGTGTCAATTTAGACACATTCGTTAAACTTTAACATTTAATGTTACATATATGAGCCTGAAAATAATAGAGTCTTAATCGAGCTACGTCTGCCACCCAGAACAATACTACATGTTGACCACGACCACTCTGCCAAGAGTGTTACGACTAGAAGAGAAGAAGATATGAGCCCGAAAATCGAATGAATATTTACAATGATAATACTTTGTATTTATCTAATCATAAACAGTCGTCTTGACTGCTTATGTATGTATCGCTTCACTTAGTTTTTAATAGTTTTTTTTTTAATTTTGAGTCTCATTTTATATGAATATCATCACAAGGTGTTATTGCCTAAATACCGAGATAAGAAAAAAATAACGGTTTAGGTACAGAAGAATGCAAATAACTAAAAGTACAAAGAATTGTTCATATTCATCATCAGGCAATTTTTTGTCTGTAGGCTTCTCCCAATTTTCACCACAATGCATGATTTCCCACTTTTCACACATTTTTTGAAGAGAGATCGAAACGGAACTGTTTTTATACCGTAACGAATAAACAAATACGACTTATCATAGACCACAATGATTACTTACCATCAGACAGATAGTCTTCGGGCGACCTCTCTTTAACTAAGTCAAAAATCGAGTGATTAATCATCCTATTTCACCACACTGCAGTAGAATGTACCCACTCTGATGAAATAAAGGCGCCGCGGTCACAATAAATTCATACATCACTATGTAGGGCAAAAAGCAAATAAAGTTAATCGACTGTGGACTCACTGTTTAGTCTAAATTAATGACAAGCAGTTAGATTTTAATCAGCTAACTGCATCATCGCAGCATCAATTTCAATTGAGCAACAAAATTATCTGCGTCATTATTAATGTTGTTTTTGATCTGATTCAAATGGAGAGGACATCTACTGATATGGGACATAATTCAGTTGCAACCGGAATTAATGATATAACGAATAGTGATTCTACGCTCAAAGAGTACCAGTACCTAACCAATACTGTGATGATAGAAATATATATGTTAATAGGTAATTATGACGTATGCATGTGATCTATGTGGTTTAAGCTAAAGAGGTTCGAAAGACTGAACATTGAAGATGTTTCAAAAAAATTGTTCGGAGGTAGGTACTTGGAATTGATAGCAGAACACGTTCCAACAATTTTTAGAAATTTGGTCTTTTTATTAAAACTCTCATCACGCAAAAAACGGCTAAACGGATCATCGTGATTTTTGGTATGTAGGTAGTATGAGATGTTAGAATTGTCAAAGGCTACTTTTTATCCTGAAATAATACGAGCGAAACGGCGGGGGTCCACTAGTAAGTACTATTTTGAACCATTTTTGGTAAGAACGCGTTTACAGGAACATTTTATGTCAAATTCACAGAAAAAATTGAAATAACAGCTACTTATCATCCTATATTGACAAAGCATAGTTGCATCTAAACATATTAAAATCTCACCGCATAAATACAAAGACGTGATTAACTGCAAACATTACCCGCCTAATTTTCTTGACCAATTCAAAATTGTACAAATTGAATTTATTTAATGTATCTACGCACTTAGAGCTAAAACGTACCATTAGGAACCAGTAAGTATGGCCATTTGTTATTTTGTTAACCTTTTGCCCGCACGACCCTTTATAAAATGACCCGCTCGTAAAGGTACAAGCTGGATGGGTACCTACAAGATAAAATGTGATTTTAAGTACTTTAGCCTCTGAATTTTACTCTTTCGTTTATTCAAATATGCTTTAATTTTTCTGCTAGTTATAGAATAAGCTTCCTTTCCAGTGCAGGTTTGCTTCACCTTAAGCCACAGTGTGGATATCAATCCAACTGGCTTGATCAAAATGATTGAATGATGAAAAATGATTCGTGATCAAATGCCTGATAGTTCAGTGTAAAAATGATTAACTCAGCTAAATCTTTGTCTTTCTGCAATAACGCAACTTAAAGCAAATAAAATACAGGGAAAAAGTAGCAAGTTGTTGCTACCATCTACTATTTTGAAAATAACAAAACGTAGACATGGAGAAACCTCAGAATACAAAAACAACGTTCTGTATAGGTACTGAAGAAAAAAATTAAGTAAAACGAGTATCTCACAATTGAAAAAGAACACCATTATTAATAACTAATTAATGAATTTTATTTATATTCCTGCTGTAGCACGGTTCTCAACCTACGCCTTGACATTCTAATTCTCTCCCATCAAATATTCATTTTTGAGCGGTAAGTGAATGCAAAGGTTAAACGGACTGTCTGTCATAAATACGAGGTTGAGGTTACTAGACATGCTTAGTGAAAATAATTACTTATTTATACTAAGCATCTTAACATTAGAACTAAGAATAAAATATTTCTAAGTTATCCTAATTCTTATGCTGCTAAAGAGAAAAAAACGCTTGACTAAAATCTGTCCAAATTATATTTTGGGTTATATGAGCATTTCAAAAAGCGTTGAGAGTTTTAAAAATTTTTTTCAATTCTTTTCAGGCCCTTGTGTCAGTATATTTCTGGATCGTTAGCCAGAAACCAATATGGCAATATGGTCCGATCTTCTAATTTATCGGTACTTGAGTATAAAAGTTAGCAAACTTTTCATCATTGATCTTCATGAAAAATAAGAGGAAAACGTTTACTTAAACTGCCTACTAGACATAGATTAGAGAAAAAATATAAGTAAAACTAAAATCCAAACCATAAACATGGTTATCTACGTTACGACGACATTCGGTGAAATATGGTCGTCATAAAAGCGGTTGTTTTGTTACACACTTCCACGCAAAACTAGGATTAAACGGGCCTGTTTTAATGTTGTACATTTTTCATGTTCCACGTTTTCATTGCAACCTTGAGCGTTGACATTGGATCGCCAATTTAGATTTGCGTTGATCAATAGTTCGTGTTTTGATCTGATTTTACGTTGAAATAGGTATTATTGCTACGCTTACTATTAAAAATACTTTTATACCCACAATAAAAAGATAGATAAACAAACCAACACCGATTATTGGAAACAATACAAATAAAACAACTAAATTAACGGGAAAATATATCTAAATATTATTAATGAATCTCACAACTTTATGATACTTACGCGTTCCTACAATATTTAGAAAATTCATATCCCATCTGCAACACAACTTTTAGCAACACACATCACTTTTATTCCATTACTCCTTTGAGTACCAACTTATTATCCGTATTTCCTTTCATATTTCCCGGGTCCATTACAACAAGGCTACAAACTAATGAAACGCCCGGCTTCGCGACAGGATATATGTTAAAATAATTAATTAAGACAAACTGAATAGCGCAGGCTATGAAGTTCCTAAATGGAAACACACAATGTTTAGGGGTCCATTCATTACAACTTGCACGGCGGTACGAGCTCATTTACATCGTTCTAGTGGCTTGGCCATAGTACTAGACCCATCAACATAAAACCGTCATAGACTAACCTAAGCCAATTTATTTAAAAACCGCAGCTTTCAAAGATTCAAACAAACAACTATCACACTAATCCATTTTATGTATGCGGGAGTCGTCTTCCAATAGTAAGTAAAAAAAGTTCGAATGAGTGTGACCAACTCAGGGTTTTCAAACCGCCGTGTCTTTAACATGGTCTAACGACTACTGCTATGACAAACAACTGGGGTCATCAATTTTTGGGATAGTTCTAATGTAACTGCCTTTTTCTATGTCGATACACTTCAGACAGAGCGGTGGTGATCGTCAAGTTGTATCAGTGGATGCAGGATATGTGCGCGAAGCGACGTCTCTACTGCACTAGTTTAATGAGTCTCCAACGGCGAACTGTAACCGTGTAAACTCATTATTATTTGAGGATATATAGCGGATAAAGTTTGTTCGTTGTTCTTCTATGTCAAAATCTAAACCAACACTACCCTCAGCTAGCCAGGAGTTCGGGAGTTGGTGCTATTGAATTAGAATTCAACTGGCCGTGAAATACTGCTCGACTCACTCGGTGGAGTTGGAATTTTAAACACGTGAAATGATAATGAGGCCAAACTCAATTTTATCGTAGTTCATTCAAAATCAATGTGAAGGTAATTGATATTTGGTCTAAAGATTATTCATTACTCTAGCATGTTCACATTAATCACGGGTTCTCCCAGTTCGTATGAAGATTAGGCAAAAAATAAAATGTCATGTCACTTTCAGGAAACTACGCTACCTGCACATGAAAGACGAACAGATCAAAAGCAAGCATACACAAGGTATGATTGCATGTTATTGTTGATACTTGTATGATTGGCCGAGAAAGACACAAAGCCGACATCTATGGCACCTAGTGGCGATGGCTATATCCAGCAATCGGTCAACAAGGGCTGAGGATGATGATGATAACTTGAATGTATAACAAATTTTATTCATCATCCAACATTGTAATTCATACTTGAAATAAGTCACGTAGAAGAGTCTAAAACTGGAACCGTCTAAACATAGAGAAGACGCTCCTGTTTTGCATCCGCAGTCTTAGGTGAATATTGCATAACTCCAGAGACGGCGGAATACTAAAGTTGGACCAAAACAAGACGTTTATGCAAACTGACCCGGGGAAATGTATAATAAATTGCTGAGATAACTGTCTTACTCTAGAGTATTACTTAACTGGAATATAATGTGGCAATATCCGGTAACAAATCTTAAGGAAAATAAGGAAGTGGTAAAGTTCTGATGCAGCTCATTTTCATAATTAACATTTTTTCTGTTATGATAGAGCAATAGCAATTAAAGCACCAATTGACAGGTCGTCAATCAATTGCTAACATGCTTACTTGGTTGCGTTAAGTTAACAAACTCCCGAACATTTCCCAAAAATATCTACATTTGAACGCAAAAAAACCACGAAATACCACTCGACCGGACACCACTTTTCTATAAATTTACAAATGTACAATTCCACCACACATTTTTCGGTGACCAAGTTTATTCCAAATTTCTCTCTCACGTCTTTTGCTCAAATTCTTCGTCGCACTAACTCTTTAGCTGCAAGTTTGTAACGATGTTTATTTTGTACAAGTCTGCCCCTTGGATTCAAACTCTGTTACGTGCGGTTTCTAAAATTCCAACGCGTGAATAGACCAATGCTCTTGCGCTGGAGATCTTATTCTTGTTTACACGAAGAAAATACGATTTACAGGAATGGCCGAGATCTCCGATGTTGTTTTTCTAGTGTAAGTCATTTATATTTTATTTTAAAATAAACCCAAAACTGATAATTGAATATTTTTGTAAAACATCAGACAACTAAGACAAAGACATGATGTACCTACCTATTGTCATTGTTTTTTTTAAAGAGTAAAAAAAATTCAAGTTATGAGTTGGGCAACAACAACATCTTTTTAAATGTATCGAACTGTATCCTGTCGTAAACCTAAAACAGAAAACAAACAAAACCTTAATTGGACACTTCTGCTGACATTGAACATTGCTGACCAAAGCAAAAAAAACATTTTCTAGTAAAAACCTTCTAGAAAGAAACTGATACCAAGAACACACCTATCAAAAAGTTTCCTCTACTCCAACAAAGAACAGTTTCTGAGAGCTAAAAACGAAAATCTCAGAATACCGCCGTTCTACTCGTCCGCAATATTCAACGAGAACTTTTAACTTTTTTCAAACACTACCCCTTCATAGATACATAAAAAACACTATCCCTTCACACATAGAGATAAAATACTGAATACCTAAGACAGAAACAATATGCATGACTTGTTTTAAACAAAACACCATAAATCTACGACTGTTATTATGTAAATATCGTACAGTATGACTATACGTTTGAAAAACCCATCTCAAATAAAAAATAGGTATTAATAAAAAACTTTGATATCTATACATATAATAAATCTGTGGAGGGTAAAAATCTGAACATATAAGATATTACAAAAAAATGTTTGCGAGTACTTTAAGTACATATTTTTAGATTTTTTGACTATGTATCTGTGTATTTGTATATTTCAAAGTTCATAACGCAAAAACGGCTGAATAGATCATCATGATTTTTAGTTTGTTAAATTGCATTAAAAATATACAAAACAATTGACACCGTAACCCAATATTCTACAAAGAATCTATACACGGTAACCCTTGCGTGGTTCCGATAGAATGAAATTTGTTCACCAAGTTCCGTATTGAGATCGGTATGTCAGAGATCCGAGGTACATAATGTACTCGTACATATGGACAAGCTAGATGGTGGTTACGTAGCCACCTAGTATTCCTGCCACAAGATTATTACTATCATGGAGTGTTATTACTATTTTTCATGACTTAAAATAATATAATTTTCATTGTTTTTTTTTTTTTTTTTTTTAAATAAAATCATTTATTGACACAATTAACGTTTTAAAATATACAATAGTTGTAGCCTGTAATATAATCTTATAGAGTATGTGTAAAGTAAAGTACATTTTATTTATGCAATGAATAGGCCCGGTTCTTCTGAACTAAGCAAGAATGCTTGTGTCTCAGGAGAACCGTACCCCCGGGGAATTTACAATAGGTGTGCTAGTTAGGCTTCATCCATAATCTAAAAGTATAAAAGTTAACATTTAAATTTAGTTATCTTAGTATTAGCAGTCTGTTGATGATATCAATATTTATAAGTATATGTTTATTTTTATTAATTTTGTTACTTAATAAGTACCTTTGTAAGTGCGTACGTGTGTGTGTGTGTGTGAGCGAGTGTGTGTGTGTGTGTGTGGAGTGTTTGTGTAGGTATAAGTGTACATCAAATCTATGAAGGGTCAGTACATATACCAGCATCAATGAAGATGTGGTGACAAACCCATAACAGGTAGCATCACTGGATAGTGTTATTTAGGTACACATATAAGTTCTTCTGTTTCTTTGTATGACATATTTTTAAGAAGTTTCGTAATTTCTGTCTTTAAGGCATAAGTATTTAATTTTCTTATTTCCATTTTCTTTGATATTTTGTTGTAGATAAACCCTCCTAAGAAGCAACTAAAACCTTTGATAAAACTTGTATTAAATTTAGTACATTTTAGGACAATATCTTTACGTCGTTTATCAACTTCAGGTAGACGAAGGCAAGTCTTATGTGTGACCAAAATTAACTTCAGGATAAATAGTTGTCTTACAGTAAGTAAATCAGTCTTTTTGTAAAGTTCCATAGTAGGGAATCTAAAAGGAAGAAAATTGCTTACTTTCAGGATAGCCCGTTGTGCTTTTTCTATTTGTATTATATTGGTTTTTGCTGCACCACCCCAACTTTCTATGCAGTAAGTGATTAGTGACTGGCAGAGTGCGAAATATGTAATTTTAAGTGTTTTTATATCAGCTACATGGCGTATATTTTTAAATACAGCAATTAGTTTTCGTACTCTGCTAGTCAAACTCTGAACATGAAATTTAAACTTCAAATGTCTGTCGATTATAACTCCCAGATATTTTAAACTTTCCATCCTTTCCAAACTGTTGCAACTACAACTATTATTTGGGCACTTGTTGATGTCAAAACTAGTGTGTGCAAAGATTTTTAAGGGGGTAGGAGGTAGCGTCCGTTTACTGATAGAAAAAGCAATCATCTTGGTTTTGTCAGTATTGAGACTGAGTAAATTTCTGTTTAGCCACTGGATAACAGTATTAAAACCTTCTTGTGCTGTTTTGAAAATCTCAACCCAATTTCCTTTCATTCTAAAAATAAGCGCGGTATCATCGGCGAAAGTAATAATGTTGCCATTTTCTAGTTTTAGGTTACATAAATCGTTTATGTAAGTGAGGAATAAAGTAGGTCCTAATATGCTCCCCTGAGGCACACCATAATTTACATTTTCTGGTTCACTAATTTCATCAACAAGTCGAACACACTGTTTCCGGTCATCGAGATAGTTTTTGAAAAGTTGTAATTGGGTACCTCTTATACCTAGTATTTCTAGCTTTTTTATTAGAATTTGAGCACTAACTGTGTCAATTGTAAAAGTGAGTTTTTTGGTCTTCTCATCTTTTTCGGCCGCACTGGATAATGATTTTGGGTATTTTAATCACTTGGGTCTTGAGAGTGATAGGATACTTTGGTTACCGACACTACATGGAAAATACCATGCACTAGTATTTTAAAAAACTATGGTAGTAGGGTACTTTCTGGTTCCTGATACCTACTGCCCTAATAAGTTAAATCTGTGGCCAAAACATTAACAACATTTATTCAGAAGCCTCGTTTAAGAAGCTAGATCCATTCCAGTAAGTAGTGCTCGCGACTTCGTCCGCGTGGAATAGTTACTTTGGGCATCATATTTATTTTTGAAAACAACCTCTTCAGCTTTATAAATTATAGCTGTTACCCACGATTTGATGCGTTTTCGCAGCGCACGCAAGGGAAGCCCTCAAAGATGAATAATTTTCCCCGTTTTTCCCACATTTTCCATTGTTTCTTCGCTCCTATTAGTTGCAGCGTGATGTTATATAGCCTAAAGCCTTCCTCGATAAATGGTCTATTCAACACAAAAAAAATTTCAATTAGGACCACAGGACTAGAAGAACAAAGATAAGTTTACCAAAGTAAGTAAGTAGTATTACATTCCGCAGTCAGCCAACAGTGACTATACATCCTAGCTTACATACATAAGTATTCTCTTAGACATAGATATACATAGATACCGATAAAATTTTCCAACTTCCCGTGCGAGTTATGATGTCGTAACTCAGCTCAAGCAGAGATCCGTACTTATTTCTCTTCCAAATAGATATAAAATTGAAAATAAATGCCCTCTATTGGTTTCCGATACGTATTAAAATTCGAGAAATAAAAATAATATCGGATGGTTTAAAAGACCAAAGACCTTTTATGATACAATGAGAATTATGTGTTTATGCATTGATTTAAAAGTATTTTGCAAAACAAAACAGGTAAATATTGTGTAAATGTTATTTATAAATTTATTAATTATCATCTTCAACCTTTCAAATAAATTGAGCCAAATTTAACGATTCTACCTATAGACTTTCTCAAGGAAAGGTAAAGTCATACTAAATCCTTAACTAAGAAATGTATACATATAAAAATCAGCAATATACCTAAGTTCTGTTTAGTACTCTATTTGCGTATTAAAAATACTCAGTATTAAAACTATTGAGGCCTATGTCCAGAAGTGGATGACCGTGGGCTGATGATGATGATGAAAACTATTTTAAACAGGTCCTAAACATGAATAAATTAACAACATAAATTCAAAACATCTTGTCAAACACAATCACTGAACATAATAAACTTAACAGCACATAAACGGCGAAGATTTACAAGTTTACAGCAATCGAAAAAATATTAAACAGGCATTTTTATGCTCGAAGGGGCGGCCTTATCGCTGCGTTATCTAAGACTCGTTAAGGTAAGTATTTTACGAGCCTTAAAATGCCTTAAAGTGACGCACCCCGCGGGAAACCGTCTATCTCTCATTAGAGAGATTTTTTTGACAAGGTACAGAAATTAAATAATAACTAAGTAAGACACATACTCGTAGTTCTCAATCTCAAATAAGTGAGAAACTATTAGTCTCCATTATTTTGTACTTAAATTTATTACATAGACAAACATTTTGATTTTAATTACCTAATCTTCTTATCAAACAAGAGTTTGCTACAGAACTGTGTTGTCGAGAAGAGACTAATTCGAGACACTTCCTATGTTTTTGACTAAATGAAGCCTCGCGGTGGATCTTCCGTTTTAAAATGCCTTTAAACAAGGGACGAGGGTGACTGCGTTTTTTTACATCTAAACCAAGTTCCGCTGTAAAAATGTAAGATACGAATGTTATCATCGGGAAAACAAGCAAAGTACCCGCTTTAGGATATTTTATAGGAATGTTAAAGGGTGTTCGCATTTTAACTGCTGACAGATGACTCTGGTATCTACTGTAGTATAGTTGTTCAGTGCATTGTAACGGGAATTACAATGAGAAAATACGCCTAAAGAATTATGTTAGCAAACAATGATTCTCAAATCAATAACATAGCTATGAAGATATTTGCAGGCACTTACTTAGCATTAAGTACATTTTCTAATTCCGAAAACGATAATATCTCTAGTTTACTGTGTTATTACTATTTAATAATAAATTCATTTATCGATCACATATTTTTATGAGTTATAAGTTATTTTGTCAAATGCTAAACCCGCACATATTAAGTACCTACTAGCTGGTGCGCGCGACTTCGTCCGCGTGGAATAGTTATTACCATAAAAACGGTTCTAGTGACTTAACCTTAAAAGATAGACATATACTGTTGCGGACATTTTGTTAGATCATTTCAAGAGGAATAATTCTTTCATACACATTTTTTTTATATCTTGAACCGTTTTCGCAGCGCACGCAACGGAAGCCTTCAAAGATGAATAATTTTCCCCGTTTTTCCATATGTTCTATTGTTTCTTCGCTCCTATTAGTTGCAACAACGTGATGTTATATAGCCTAAAGCCTTCCTCGATAAATGGTCTATTCAACACAAAAAGAATTTTTCAATTCGCACCAGTAGTTCCTGAGATTAGCGCGTTCAAACAAACAAACAAACAAACTCTTCAGCTTTGTAATATTGGTATAGATTATTTTTACCTTAGTAAAACATCTTTTTTACTCAGAACACACGTGTAAGCGTACCTACTTATCTAAAATGTTTTAGATCTACGGACGGACATGTGTCGTTACTTGAATATTAGATATAAAAAAAAAATAACTAGACTACTATTTTGTTTTAATTCTCTCTGCCAGGGCGTTCTGTTAATATTCAAATATTAAAACCGGAAGGGCCAAGTTTATAAGCAAAAATCTTTCTCTCCCACCCAATTTTGACCTCATTCCCGAGCTAAACTTTTACGCTTACATCTCTATTATGTCGATAAGACGTCTAAGCGAACAAAAAAAGACTCCATTCACCCATTCTCTAAAAAAAATAAACAAAACCATCAAGGCAAGACTGGGCGATAAAACATTTTCATAAACTTGCAAAACACAAATCCGTTAGCGTCTTAATCTGATGAGAAGAAAAAAAAAAACTGGCTTGCCAGGCTTAATAAATGAGGCGGGCGGCTATTCCCGTAACATAATGGAATCTTTTTAGATACTTTAAGGCAGCACTTTAGCGTAATGAAGGACCATAATTCATTTTGACGCCAGCGCTAACTAGAGCTGCGACGTGGCGCGCCCTCTGCCGGATAATTAGATCAGTGACGTAGCCTTGTGATGATTAGGTGCAGTACATGATGGGCGTAATGTGTTATTACTACTCGAGTGCTTAGTGCTGCCGTTGCTTAGCTTTGAACATGATTGGCTAAAAAAAACTACTTACTTAGTCTTTGATTCACAGTGATTTAGGGATAGTGTACAAGAGATCTGAAACGGAGCGCCGTAATAAAATTACCTTTTCCGTTTTCAGGACTGGCGTAATGAAAATAAAATACTTCGATCTACTAAACACAGCTACGAATCAGATTTACGGCTACTAATTTATTTACGCCTGTATTTCCTTGATGTATTTGTTTTGAATCATAGTAAAATATACTGACTTGTTTGCAATAAATTTTCTACTCATGTTAAAAACAATGATGGTGCTGAGAAAAATATTCGTTTAAGCTTAAGTCATTAAATAAAGAAAAATAAAATTAGTTAATTTACCGAACCCGCTAAAAGGTCCCGGAAACCCGTAAAACGTAGGTACATTCGTAAAAACTAACTGTGTTTATGAATAAATGTTTTAGTAAACCTTAATCATTCTCTAATCTTAAATTAAATTCATATAACCAAGCCCAACCATTATCTCAGTTTTCCATTTTCAGTTGCCACTAAGCAGACAGCTTAAAAATAGTTATCTGTGCTCTGAAAAATTAAGTTACGTCTGCCAGGAACGAACGTCCGATCGGGAAGTGGCAGCATTGACGTCGATTAATTCTTAACTATTTTAATTTTAGACTGATAATCAAAGAAGGGGAAAAGAGGCTTTTAATTTAGACATTTATTCAAAGACTTGCACAAAATAATTCGAGTTGAGAATGTACCTAAATTAATAACGGACGAGGTTAAATAATTTAAGTTTCTATCACTTAGTGGATTCTAACGTTTTATTGTATCACTTAAGAAATCATTTTAGCCACACAGTCACATACAGTCAATTGTTAGAAAAGCTCATTGTATTCATTCAACCGCATAGGCTAGGTAATTAATTATCCCTGTTTATTTTCCTCCTGTTCAGGCTGAAGCCCTTAAATTAAAAAAAAAAAGTAATGTGACATTTAAAACTATTCACAAATGTCCATGTCATAGAGCTGCCAGTGTCTTTTTTGGTGTGTGATGTTGGCAGCACTTTTTTTCTGTTCGTTCTTCGGGTTCTTCCTGTCTATCTAAAATCTGGAATACAACCACCATGCAAGCAAAATCTAATCTGAGTTCTTTTATTGAAAAATTCCTGAACCTTGGTTAGTCAATCATCATTCAAGCAATCTTGCACCGTCAGAGTCAAGCACAATAACCAACACCTCCGGTTCTAAAAATCGTCGCCAAATACCTAGCTGAAGGTGTGTTTTGGCCGGTTTTTTCACTAAGTCTTTGGCCGCCATGCTTCAGGTAAAGATAAAATATTTGACTGTGGGTCGATTTTTGTAAGAAATTATATTTACGTAAAATGCTAGCTTGCTAGCCTTAATTTCACTTTACTATTAGCTACTCAAACGAAATCCAACACAATATAGAAACAAATCTATGACACCAATGAGGCAGCGAGGAGCCAATGTGACAGCCGAAACATCTGCATTCGAAATGAACGGCCATTTTGGTTTGTGATAATTCTAGTACATTTGTGTCGAATGAACTACATACCGCAGAATAATGCTTGCAGTAATAGCACTTGATATAGGACTATTTAGAGGATTGTGCGGCGTATTTGGGTCAGGTTAATTTAGGAATTGACATTGGTATACTGGATACGATCGAGTACTGGATTAGTTGCAAAGTAAAATAACATATAACAATTTGAAAAATTGAACCGACACAATGATGCGACATGTAATATCATTATGTTCACACGTGTCAAGAAGCCTAAATACATTATTATCATACTCAAATTTTATCCAATTCTGTCAGTAATCCAAACATACGGGTCGAATTGATAACCTCCTATTTTTAGAAGGCTTGCGTCGGTAGAATAAAAATTGATGTTTTTGATGTACTATAGCCGCCCTTAAAAAAGCGAGTGTGGCTACGTGGTTCCAGTGTCTGATTTACATTCAGACGCACCCTAGTTCGAATCCGGTCCTACACCAATGACTTGTATTTTCAAGTTATGTGTGGATTTGCACTCGCTTAACGGTGAATGAAAACATCGTGAGGAAACCGACATGTTTGAGGACCACAATATCCGAGGACATGTGTCTTTCGTGGAAGGACCTGGGCGCCCTCCACGATGTATCTGCCCAAGAAAACTACCCTAACGAAATAATTCTGCGGGGGTGTCACGACCCTCAGTCATGAGGAAATACGACCCAAGAGAGAGCCGCCCTTAAGTGTTAGTTATCAGTGAATCTTTAAAACCCACCTGTTAAAAATGAAATTAAAATTTTCATAACAAATGAACTCCGGTACCTACTTTAAAACTGGAAAAGCACAGACATTTCAATATCGAAGGCTTACAACCAGCTCAACCCGTCATTACCGCCGCATTGGGCGGACAGGCCGACGGCTCCACTGGTAATCCTTTCGATAGTATGGAAATTGAGTGTAAATGAAATACCTTTAGTGCTGCAGGGGAAAGGAATGTGGGTATTGGCATGTTAATTAAGGACAGTTTTGGGGAGAATTTTCTGGTGCGATTGAGTTTTGTTTTTCTGTGAATTAAGCACGTGCAGGTACAAGATTTCAGATAATGAAACAGGTTATTTTGTTGGTGTGTTGTGTAAAAAAAGCACCACTTAGCGGTTGCAGTGTCTGCTTTTGATCCAAACGCACCCTGGTTCGAACCTGGCCCTACACCAATGACTTGTATTTTCAAGTTATGTATAGATTCGCACTCGCTTAGCGGTGAAGGAAAACATCGTGAGGAAACCGACATGTTTGAGGACCACAATATCCGAGGACATGGTGTCTTCCGTGGAAGGACCTGGGCGCCCACCACGATGTATCTGCCCAAGAAAACTCCCCTAACGAATTATTTCTGCGGGGGAGTCATGACCCTTAGTCATGAGGAATACGACTCGAGAGAGAGTTGTGTATATTATTGTATTACACATACCGAATGATTAGAATACACACGAGCCACATACATCATAATGGAAAAAGAGAAATACTCGCACGTTTGTGTCGACACTGTGATAGTAGATCTCTGCTTTTTGCCATATTAAGGCAACAAGAACGTTTTCTTAACAAAATCACTACTAATATGGCTAAGTGACCATATTAGTAGTGATTTTGTTAAGAAAACGTTCTTGTTACTTACTAATAAGTAAACTTAAATACTAAAAATCGATTGGGGCATTGTATACTTTGTCGACTTTATGCTACACCAAAAAATATAAGATACTTTTTCTACAACAATTTACATAGTTTTAAATAAGAAAATATTAAGCTACTTAAATTTAAGTTTGGGTGATTTAATTATTTATTTAGTTTACTTAACTATGCCCTAATTCCTTCGTAAACAGGGTAAATGAAAATTTTACATTTTGGCTATAACGACATTGAATGGAAATGAAAACCACCAATAGCCTCGGCCGAATTTTTTTAAACATACCGATAATAACTATTTCAACACATTGCCAATGAAAAACCCGTTATCCAAATCCAAAAATAACTCAACCAAATCAACACATTTTAAATTTTTAATCGCCTTTTTCCACCGAACTTAATTTCAATTTAAATTCATATTGGAGCTCTCGAAATGACACTCCGACCGGCCCCAAAAATAAACGAAGCATTTTGCCGACTCAGTGATCAGTGCTGTTGATTCCTATACAGTTTTTTATCATTGGATTTTAATTTTTCAATCGACGGATTACCGCACCGAATTCATTCAATATTAAAGTTCATTATACCTTTATAGAGAGATAGTGAAAGCCCGCGGTTCCCGTCAATTGTATCCACAAAATGTGTAATGTTGCAGCAAGACCCTATATTACCACCATACAAATAGGATCCGTTGCTCCAATGTGACGTAAAAAAACAACAAACTGACCTGGAGCTTGTATTCTTGAATACTGTCTTTGGGTTTTATCAAATTGATAAAGCCGTTGTAACGCAAAGAAGTAAGGGTCTTTCAAAATTGTTTTGTTGTTAACCTACGTAGGTTTATCGTATTTTTTTACTGAGAAATTAGTAAGTATTAAATTAAAAATTTAAAGAACGTTTCACAGTTTTCAAATCCATAGTACGCGGCACTAAAACCGAGCTAAACCTTATAGCGCTCTTAATCCCTTGGTCTACGAAACTTGTAAAATTAATACCAGCGCAAACAAAACTTATTATAAATGCATCAGGACTGTGTACAGTCGACCACTTGAATTTGTGGCGAGCTGGCAACTCGACGCTATGATTGCATTAAAGCTCTTAAAAACTTTATCCATTACGTTTGTTGACACAACTGTCTGCCATATTTTTGTTTTTGTTTTGGCGTGGCGTTAAATTATATTTTCAGTGATTAAACTGAGCGGCCTATTGGTGATGAAAAGATATGGTAGACTTTCAATGCAATCGAGAGCTGGTAAGTACAGAATGGAGAAAAGTACGTATTAAGAATTTGCGGTGCTACTTGTCGAATAGTGGGACTACTCGTATATTAGAACAGTTTCAAATAGGTACTGAATAGGTTAAGTAAAAACCTATTTTGTCAGAATTGCATGACACAATTAAACTTTTATATTGAAAAATTGAGTTGTAACACATCTATTATAATTGTATACTTACTACTTAGGTACTTATTTTTTATCAAATTGTGAAAACGCTTTATTATCGACTATCAAACGTCTTTACATGAACTGGTGAAACTTGTGGTACTGTTACAACGGTACTACATAATTTTCGGGTAAAATTCAATTTTCTGCTCAAAACTATGCTAAACACGGCATTATCTGGACCCGTTCAATTTGCAATTGCAAATGAAAGAGGAATATAAAGTCGTTTTGATTAGAACCAGGATAGACAGAATTATTCTATATTTTGTTTTTCATAACCAAATCACAAAAAAATAGAATTCCCGTACTATATATTGCAAAGTCCAAGTTTCATCGCACAATTTTGTAATTGTACTAAAATGTAATAAGTGTAGTATGATTAATTCTTCCTTCACGATTAAACGGCTTAATATTTGATTTTAATTATATTTGGTTTAAAGATAGATTAGACTCTGGATTGAGATATTGGCTAATTTTTAACTGCAGGACGTCAATTCATCATCATCATCATTTCACCCACTGCCTCCTCTCCAACGTGCCACATAGTACGGTCTCCAGCCTGTCTGATCCATCTCCCACCAACCATGTCAACCGACCATTAGGTGGTCTGCCTCTGGGTCGGATACTGCTTCTCGGATATGACGTCGATACACTTTTAATAAAATAAAATAGCTACATGTAGTGTACAACAACAAATACATAATTATAGAATAAACAACTATTCGTCTAATTTAAGAGATGCCCAGCATTTCCCATCACGACAACCCCTATATGTCAAGATTCCGAGATAACATTGTACGGAATAACTAATATCCCTAACGCTACCCTAAATGGAACTAAAGTGCCGAACCACATATTTAGTTATACACAAGTACCCTACATATTGTGTAAAGCAGTTTACAAGGAAGATGGTGGATTTAATATCATCACCAGAACTACTTGAAGGTTGGTATTTGGTAATTCATAAAAAATAATTCAAAATTTTTAATACACTTAGGAGGTGAGCACATTTTTTAAGTCAATATACCTACTTAATAAAGCACCAAACAAAGTTAAAATAAAATAGCCTTTAAGTAGTATCTATTACTAATTAATTATTCACATATTTCTCATTACATCGAGTTGAGAACGTAAACCAACAATAGTAAGTTCGTTTGAGTGTGACCCACTTCGGTGTTAAAGTTTTCAAACCGCCCTAACGTCTTTTGACATTCAAAAGTAGCTTTCATTAATTCTACATCTCACCACCACCACTTTGCTATCTGCCGCCATCTTGTTTCGTGCAAATCGCCTCAGCCGCGCGTATTTTGTGCAAATCGACGCCCCGTATCCGCGCATCATGAATACCCGATATTATTTATTCATTCAAAGGACGGACGTATCATTACGGCAGACTGAATCGCTAAATGTATATTAGCCTTAATAATTCATACGGTGGATTGAGTAATGGCTTGCGTTGTTTCCATTCAATTGTTTGTATGCTGATCTTTGCTTGTCTTTAGGCGCATTAAAACGTTTCGTTATTTTTGTTGTAATAACCGGCTAGCACTTACGTCAAAAATTACGTCGAAAAATTAGCTCGACAAGTTTCGGAAATCTGAGGTTTCCATCATCAGGAGGACGAGTCAGCACGCGCGTCCCGGTTATTACAACAAAATTAAATCATGCCTTACGGGAACTATAATACAGTGATCGTTTCGTTATTGCTTTGTATATTTTTTACAGGTCTGTATTTGCGAGTAAATCATGCGATAGTTTTGTACAGATCTCGACCAGGTTTCTTGGATGAATTCTAAATAACGCCTTTACCTATTAGTTAGTGGATAAATAAAGGATTAAAGAATGAAAATGACGATCATTTCCAGTGTAAATTTCGTTCAGTAGTTAGGGCATTCATTACTTTGGTAAGTAGGTTAAGTATATTGTTATTTTCTAACTTAATAAATTGGTTTGTACCTACTTTGTTAATTTTATTGTACCTACTGGACAAGAGGCTAATTAAGCAGATTGTTTTGTAAAAAAAAAAATTGTGACAAAAATGTTATTCGTTATATATTATCTCTATTAGTTATCTCACTAGTTCTTCAGTTTCCGATTTCATACTTACTACTTTTAATACTAAATCTACTAGTTTTCTACTATCAGATCCCAGAAACAAATACTAAGCATGTTTTGAAGATTTCAGCACCCTTTCCAGAATCATTAAACGAAGTATGTGTACGAGTAGATGGTAAAACGAAATAACTAACTCCAACAATATGTCTTGCAAAAACCGACGCACCCATCCCGTACCCCATTCGATAATAATATAATAACAAACATGCCAAAAAGGTCAGCAATTCACGCAAATTGCTTCCCATAACACGTCCAAAGTTTATTATACCGTTTCACTTATTCATCAGGTATGCAAATGAAAAGCAAATAAAGAGAGAAACGAGCATCCCCGTAACGTACGCATATGTAACGCTATATCGGGGGAAACGATCAGACGCTACTGGACGACAGCGGAATGGAAATAGCAGTACGTAAATTTATGTAGATAAATGTAACTCTGAAAAAAAAATGTAATACTAGTGGACACCCGCGGCTTCACTCGCATTATCTACTAATATTATAAAGCTGAAGAGTTTGTTTGTTTGTTTGAACGCGCTAATCTCAGGAACTACTAGTGCGAATTGATAAATTCTTTTTGTGTTGAATAGACCATTTATCGAGGAAGGCTTTAGGCTATATAACATAACACTGCAACTAATAAGAGCAAGGAAACAATGGAAAATGTAAAAAAAACGGGGAAATCTATTCATCTTTGAGGGCTTCCGTTGCGAGCGCTGCTAAAACGGTTCAAGTCGTGGGTAACAGCTATAATTTATAAAGCTGAAGAGGTTGTTTTGCAAAAATAAATATGATGCCAAAATAACTATTCCACGCGGACGAAATCGCGGGCACAGCTAGTTTAAGAATAATTATCAACACCGCACTCTGTGACTTCAAGTTTCGTCGTCTTTCTTCGACAAGACATTCCCGTGAATATGGTTACAAGAAATACCTACCTAGTAGGTTGTTATCACTCACTTTCGCTTGCTGCATCAGATTGGTAGATTTTTTTAAAGAAAAGTATATCCATTTTAGTAAGTAAGCTAGTATATTTGATACTAATAATCCTCTAGAACTCTAATCCTATACCTACACAATATTACAATTACTATGTATAGTACATACTTAAAAAAAAATTGGTAAGTACATAGGTACTAACTTAAGTAGGTAGGTACTTCATTTTAAGATAAAATAAATATCATTTACCTCGCCTACTTATTGAAATGGAATGAAATAGGTACTTATTTGTTTTAGGTTAAATACCATTAAATCTTATTTTGATGCTAAGTAATTCTAAGCAACGTTAAATCATAATACTATACGTATTATGATTTAACGTTGCTATTTGTCATTCTAAGTTTATGTATTTAAATTAATAAGAAAATACTTAGCAATGATTTTGAGTTTGAGTTCTGTATTATACGGTAACAGAGCTATTTTTTGAGGTACGCTATAAATAGCCATAAACGTGGCTACGGATATTATTCTGTTCCGATAATAGGAGTACCAGTAAAATTTTACTGTTACATCGAAGTAAGTTATAAAATCATTACCTATATACTCAAGTACTTATGTGTTTTAGTTCTTGCAGTTGAGTTGAAGCCTAATTTTATTCTTATAAGTTCCAGAAAAAACGTGTCCCAAATTATATATCAAACAACAACAAAAGAGTGAGTTTATTAAATGTGTGATATCTTCTATTGTTCCTGCGTCAGGCGTCCTAACACAGTAGTTTAGTTAACAGAAGTGACAAAGATAAATTTTTAACCAACTTCAAAGAAAGGAAGTTCCCAATTCAAGGCAGTTTTATTCCAATGCAATGTGAGCGTAACTGTGAGTATCTTCGAGAAAAATATTAAATCTGATCAGCCCCCTTTGACAAGAGGCGTACTTTAGTGAGCGTGCTGACGCATACTTATGATATAATAGAAAGACCAATGTATGGGATTGACATCACAATGCGCTCCGCGGGGGAAATTTATACGTCACAAATGTATGGGACATTGGTCGTTCTATTCCATGAGTATGCGTCGATACGCTTACTAAAATACGCCTCTTGTCTAAGGGGGCAGCTCAATTGAGACGCAAATTTTACTTTCTTTGTTTTTTTTTGTATTGTTTTATGTGTGGTGTTTTTATAATTTATCAATCTATCTATCTAGCTTTAAAAAAATGTAGTTTATAACTAGCTGCATTACCATTTTGACTAGCCACTAAACATCTACGTACACTTACCTATATGTGATTAAATCTGTTCCTACAGGAACCAATATAGGCATTGTATTCACGATGTTAACGAGCGGTAATGGTATTCTCATGTATTCTGGTTTAGTGCGTGTAATCTACCAAAGATAGCGTTAACTATATGTATACATAATATATTGTATATTATCTACTTGTACTAGGTGTTACCACAGGTGTTACCTCACCTGAATCTCTAAATACGGTTGATCTACACGTTAGTAATACCATTGGTAATAGATAAGTTTAAAATGCAATGAAAACCCAGAATTAAGTAGATACTTAGTATATTTATTAGGTAGGTACTTTACTTTAATATTAAAACTTTCGTGAGACATTTTATCAATATATTAACTAAACGGTTTTCACTCACGTGTAAATCGCGTAAGTTGTTTACGCGTTTCGGATGTTATGACATCCATCTTCAGAACGTATGTTCTGGGACCGCGGCAGCACGCAGACAGTCTGCGTGCTGCCGCGGTCCCAGAACAAATCGCGTAAACAACTTACGCGATTTACCTACACGTGAGTGAAAACCGTTTAGTTAATATATTGAGGTACTTTACTGTTAATTGTATACTATGTTTAAACATATAGTAAGATTTCCATTAAATTATTATCATATTGATATGATTTTGTTTCGCCCACATCTAAAACGTCATACACGTACGTGACAACACAATAATTATACCTTAGAGAATATTTTGATTCAGTACACATAACACAATTAGGTGTTAAAATTCAAAGCCAACAGCTTCTTCTACTTATCGAATGAGAGTGGCCAACTTTGGTGTCCAGAGTTTTATCAAGCCGGCCTCTGAAATGGCTTAACGACTGCCGTACTAGACAAATAGCCGGGATCTAATTTAACGTGTCATCCGACCCACGGAACCGTTCAAAATGGAATGCCACTTTTCGGTCACCCATCGCACCGCATCGACCTTAAATACACCTTTTATAGGTACTGGAACACACAACGACAGAATACCGAGTACAACACAACGCACAACCGAAATAAAAACCAAGCATATTTTTTACGTTGATAAGGTTTACGTTTGACTACAGCCTGCCTGATGTTAAGCATTGCTGCAGCCTAGGGAGTAACACGTTTACCTAGACGATACCTATAAACTCTAGATTTGAAAACCCCTGGATTGTAGTTCGCAGGAAACAGAGCTTCTGGTAAAGTGTTCCAAAGCTTTGCCGTCCGTACAATAAACGTTGAAGCAAAGCACACAATAAGCATTACAACATATTCAGCGGTAGTAACCAAAGCTCTCTCACAATCGAAACCTCTGCATAATTGCCGACACATTTAACGGATTACAAATCAATAGTGCGCGTATAATGCCTCTCGATAATGTGCTGTTTAGATACACTAATGTGTATTTATGCACTGTGTTCTGTGGTAATGAATGACATGACATGGTTGTTGGCAGGAATCGTTTGTGGAGACAGTGCGGGATTTTAGAATTATTCGGCAGGCCCGTTGGGTATGATGAATAACAAAATATTTTTCAGTAGGCCTTCATCCCTATTGCATTAAAAAGATTGTTAAAGAAATTGGCTTAGTGTACGAACTTTTGTAAATACAAGGAGAGAGATTATTTTGATAACATAACCTTAAAGTTGAGTGGGTTTGAGACAGACAATAAGAAACAACAGATATCGAAAGAATAAAAATTGTTCTACAAATAATAAAATAAGTAAAGCAATATACCTACTAACTTAAATAGCTAGATAAATTTACTAAATCGTAAATAGTAGTGGGGGTGAGTATAACAAATTTCCCGGGCACACGGTCTATCCTTTTTCATTTTGTGCGAGTGTGAATCAGTGCAAAAACGCGAAAAGGCTTAACGCGGAACCCGTAGGCTTTTCATAGCAGAAATCCCTCTGAGATATTGCCATAGCCGTACATATACGGGGGTATAACAATAATTTTAGATCCATTATACACGGAGCCAAGTAGAGGCATGTTTTTGCCAACTTTTTTACTGCGGCCCGTGTTTACGCCTGCCGCACACTGGGACCTTTAAGCACTGATATTGTAAGCTGGTACGTATGTTGATTAAAATCCTAACTACAAGACTTTTTGGATAAAATACAAAACATTTGTTATTAAATATTATGATAATATTAAATGTCATTCCGTTATAAATCGGCCATAAAATCGAATGCGCCTGAACCAAAAAATACCCTTTACCTACTTATATTGAAGGAAAATTGGTGGAACAAAACAAAGTAAATAAGTACATTATATTAAAATTTAAGACAATGTTGTATTAATTTTTACATACAAACAACAATACAATATTTTCACATACCAGGGTAACAGAGCAAGCAAATTTAGTCATACTACTTAAGTAGGTAGGTATAGGTATAACATTTTGAACTAGGTATTTCCATAAGGTTTCTTTCGGGTTTTTTTTGTATTTACAAAAGCAATAATATAAATATTTTATTTCCAATAAAACTGTACTTAGTTACTCCCGCTAAATCTCAAGACCGAATCCAAAAGTCGCTTGCGTACGGCGGCCCTAATCCTCGGCTATAGAATTTTCCAGCATAGGTGCTCAACCCCGAAGCACTGTGAGCTGAATTCGTGATGCGTAATTAATGTAACCTCGCTTACATGACCCTCGTGCATGCAAAAACATCTCGCAAGGAACAAAGAAGCCCACAGGCAACTGTTTTCATTAAGATTATGGACGTCATGATGGAAATTAGGTATTTTTTATGTAGGTACTTAAGTATCTACTTAATAATGAATAAATATGAAAGACATGGAAAAAATTGTTGAAAGTTTTATACAGGCAATTATCATTGAAAAGTACGTAAGTAACTAAGTATTTACTTATTTAAAATTATACCTACGGTGACACTGTTTTTATTATTTACAGCAGTTAAGTACTACTTGTTTTGAGTTCGTGTAATTAAATTATTTTACTTTTGACTTAAAAGTGATAAGTGGGTATTTTTACGGTTTATAGTTTTACATTTAACTAAATCCTGCCTAATGTTAAGCACCGCTGTAGGTTAGAATATATGGCACTTGCAAAAAAGAATTGTTGGGGTTAAATTTAATTCTCAGCATTTATAGTTTAAAAATACATTAATAGTATATAGGTACGAGTATATATTTGTGGCTTATTTTGCAACCCACAATTTACTTCAACAGGGAAAAGGTAGGTTTAAACTACAATAACTCCAGACACCATAAGCCGAACTCTTACCACGGGGGAATTTTATTGTGTCAAAGAATTTGAGACGTAAACAAGATTTCGGGGCTTGAGCCGGGTGTTTCTCGCCATGTAATAGGGTGCTTAGCGCTTGCACGGGTTGTATGCTTACTTAAGGTAATGCGATGCTGATTTTTAGTATCATAATGGGAATTTAAAAATGTTCAATGCTTGTTATTGTGAATGAAATGCGATAGAATGAAGATTGAAAGTGTTGTTAAAGTATGTGATTTGAGTAAAAAGTAACTCATTTCTTGTTTTGCTTGTTTCAGAATTGGTTTGATTGTTTGGTGCAGACAGTGCGAAAGAAACTTGCTTATTATTCTGATTTATAAAGGCAAATAACTAACTATCTTACAGTCAGCATACTGAAATTAAACTTAATTTTCTTACCATCACTATCATAGCATTTGAAAATGTGATTGTTAGTCTGTTAGTTCAACTTTCATCGTACTTTTAACATTTTGTTTTTTTTTATCATGGAATATGCTTACGTTTGACTACAGCCTGCCTGATGTTAAGCAACACTGTAAGTATACAATACAATACAATACAATATATCTTTATTGCACACCAAAATAAATGAATTACAATAAAAGGACTCAAACTAAAAATAATGTACCTACAAGTGGGCGGCCTTATCACCTTGAGTGATCTCTTCCTCTTGAGTATATCTACACAACGCCACTAAAGCTGCAAGCATCCACTATTAATATGTAATTTAGTTTTTTTTTCAATAACAATACCAACTAGGCAGCCTAGCTATATGTTTTGCTAATATTCTTTCCACAGGTGACCTGAAGGCAGTTTAATTAAACAAGCCCGCTCTAGCCTAGCTCGTTCACCGCATCAAAATACCCGGCCTATACTACAACTATGGCCGCTAATGATGGCAGCACTTGCTACCATGCATTGGCGTTCTTTTAGAAGGGGCAATTTGGAAACAAATAACCGAAAGTATTGCTTTAGTTTTATTTTAACCATCTTCAAAAATTTCGAGTAATTTTTGGACTATACAAATACAAAATACGGCACACGTGTTGGATCAGATATTGATAATAGCTAAAATATGTATGGGATATTTTAGCTAGCATTGTTAAGCTATTTTCTTAAAAAAATCGTAAAAAAAAATACATGGAAAATTTACCTTACTTACCTACCTACATATATCTCAGCTGAGCGATCACTAAGCTAAGTCAGCTTAGCGTGTTTACCGAAATCTTTATAGTTTCAATTTTATCCACGCGCAGAATTATCTTGCGAGGACACAACCGCACATAGTTCAAGAGGTTTCCGGCGAAATTACCGAATGAAATTGGAAAATAAGTAGAGAATGGGTCCGATAAACTAGAAGGATGCTTCACGTGACCTTCGGTTGTCGAAGAATAGTTGTTGAAGGGCTTAGTGGGCCTCGGATGAAATGGTTTGGGGAAAAAGTTTGAATAGCCTGACCGAGTATCTATTATAGTTCTTTGTAATCAGTTGGTTATGTATTATATTATGTACCTATGTGAGATTAGAAAATAATGTAATCAGTTTTATCACAGACGAATGAAAAAATGATGTATTTCTATGAATTACTAATGCTTTTTTAATAAATGCAATGTATTTTAAATTATTATTCACTAATAACAGTCACTTTTAAAAAGTGGTTTTGGTCAATTTTCATTGGCTTTGTTAATATTTATTCTTTCTACATATTACGTACCTACATAAGTATATACCTACCTACCTAGATATAATATTCACTTGAATTTATATTTTCATTACAACTACATTATGCACTTGTAAAAAAAATAATGGATTAAATTGGCTTCTATATACTTACTTATAACTACTTAACTCAAGAATTTTATCGCATTAAGCGTTGCTACGATTGCTTCTACGCGCGTAGCACTCTATAGCATACGTCTACGTAGCAAGCTATGTACGTAGCATTTTCCGATTTTCTTTTTATTCCATCACCAGCTTTTATCATCCAATCGCGAATCCAGTTTTTGTTGTGATAACAAAGTTTATTCGATTCGCAATCTTCTTGAATCGAATCAAGCCTGTCGATGATAATCGAAGCTAAGCTTCCTATTGTTATAACAAAGTAAAAGTATAGGTACCAAAATATAGGCAATATAATCATGACGGCAAATAGCTTATTACTATATCCTATTATTGTTGGGCTTACGTTATTCTTTCATATTAGGTATACCAGTGTTTTGGACCATACATCGACCTAAGTCGAGTCATTTGGTAGACTATAACAGGTCGGTTGTCCACATAAAATTTTATTTTAGTTACTTACTTAGATAAAAGTAGAAATTGATTAGCAATGAAATTATTGAAAAAAGAAACTTGACCAAAAGAATGAACTGATATTTAGATAGAAGTAACTAGATGTTTTGCCATTCCTAGTAATAGTTTAGAAGCATAATGAAAATAACTTAACCTATTTTCCAAAATAGGAATTGAATTGCTTTGACTCCTAAAAATAATGTACAGTACAGCACAATATCCATACACAAATAATATCTTTAACCGTAAAATTGTGCACCAGTCTACAACAGAAATACAATACAATGTTATGATTTACTAGGCTTCACTAATCTATTCAATATAACACAAACCTTAAGCCTGTGAGGTAAGGTTTAGTTTTCTTGAGATTTTTGAGAGGTGATTGTGACCCTTTGCTATAGTGAGCTTTTGTGTTCATTCAGAATTACGAAATTCACGTACCTTTTAACTTCCGTAGCACTTCCTCGTCTTCTATGTTTTCCTGGTAGGCTCAAAAATCACTCACACAATCACGAAATAATAACACAAAATAACAATAAACTTCTAAGGACACTGCTGCCGAAGTTTTGAATTATTTACACTGCTCAATCCGTAAACACAAGACAAAAGTAACCTCTAAATAATATCACCACCGTGAAAATTTCGTGTTAAAACAACTAAATATAGCTAGAATAAACGAGAATATCGGTTTGAGATTAAAATAAACATGATTGTTTCGAGATAATTGTGAAATGGAGAAAAAACATTTGCTTTGGTCGCGTTTGTTGTCAAAACTGTCATTTGTTCGACGCCATGGATATAGAGACCTCGCAACATTAACTTATGCAAGGCTGTTGGCAGCACTTTGCCGTATTTGCACTAAGTTTTCGGAGAAGATTATAGCTTTGATTTTGTCCACGCGTAAAAGTATCTTGCGCATGCGTGTTGCTGTTTTCCGCATGGCGCATGAATCTAGCTGGCTTCCGAAGATAAAACTTCTTTGATAGCATTAAGGTTTTCTTTCGAGGTTTATTTGTGACCCGTGAAATGGATTACGGTAATGAAATTGTTGTTTTCGTTTTACCTATCATCTTGGGGGCTGTTTTGTAGGAAATTTGTGTTATTGCCATGTAATAAAGTGAAGTGGACTTATTTACACCGAAAAGAATCCAATTAAATTTAGTAACGTATGCATACCTATGTTTTAATTCAGTTTAAAATAAAAAGTAAACAATGATTTCTTGTTAGGTATTTATTACATAATTTATTTATTGATTCCTTTAAAGGTTTGAGGTTTTTTTGACATTGTTATATTGTACTAATTCCTTGTATGTTTTTGGTGTGCATTAAAGATATATCTTATCTTATGATCTCTGCAGTAAATTCAATGTTATCAAATTCACACATTACTAAGACCTGCTTTCTGAAAGCTTTGAAAATTACTGAACAAAATTTAAAAGATAAATGGTATCATCAAATCCCTCTCACACATAATCATACAAAGTGACTTATAGCGAAACTTTTCTACTCAGACATAAAAAAGCGGCGGCGACTGAAATGTTCAAAGTTTAATTAAATTGGTAAAAAAACGCCGCCCGGTTGATGAAGTCGCTAGATAACATCACTTTGAATTAAAGTATTGCCAATAAAATTAAGACTTTAGACCTTTTCCTTCCTGATTACTGAGGTTATGTATCTACTTTCTTGAAATTTGGGAAAATCAAGATAGGGGTTGAAAAAAACTTTTTTGGTAAGTATCCTTATTTTTCTTTTCGTAGACTGCTTAGGTTCGCGTTTGACTACAGCTTGTCTGATGTTAAGCAATGCTGCAGCCTAAAGTGAAACACGCTTACCTAGCTGATAACTATTTATATACCTACTTTAGATTTTAAGGCTGATATTTAAAAACTTCTTAAAATTTGTAGTTAATAGATTGAGAAAGTAACTGATTTTGTATAATATAACTCGCGGTTTTGCTCACATTAAGAAGTAAAACTTTTTAACGGATGCCAACGTCAGAACATCTACCTGCATGCCAAATTTCAGTCCATCCGTCCAGCGGTTTGGGCTGTGCGTTGATAGATCACTATGTCAGTCAGGCAGTCTCCTTTGAGTTTTGTATATTTAGATTGGATATGATGTTCGAATGAATAACAAGTTATAATTTATCGTAAAATCTTCTTCAATCTAATAAATTTGGCTCCAAAAAAACTTATTCTGGATCCTCTTAAATATTATCAAGAAAACGTCTCGAAAAGTTTACCTCTGTCGTCGTAAAAATAACAATTTTAATTGTGCCCGTTTCCTAACTTTTTCCGCGGAATTAACTTGTAAACCACGCTCAGGTAAAATACATTTTCGTTATTCAAATAAGGTAAAATGAAGAAAAATGTCCCACGAAATGTTTCTATGCTGGCGTTGTCCTCGTTTTAAATCGGGACATACTTAAGCGACTAGCACGACAGCTGGCGTAAAAGCCGAGATTTTTTTGTCTACGGTGTGTTTCGGAGGCCGCGTATATGAGCCGCGTATATGACCGTAATCCACCTGATGGTAAGCAATCATTACGGTCTAGGATATTGTTCCGATAGCCTCGTTTGATAGCCAGTTCCATTCTAGTATAAGCATGTTACATATTGGACAGTGTTTGCTTTGAGCGGGTAGCTTCAAATGACCTAATGCTAAAATGCCTAACCTGCAGGAAAAATACAAGAACAGTCTGCGCGCTGCCGCGGTTCCAGAACGTACGTTCTGAAGATGGGTGTTCATTACACCCGAAACGCGTAAACAACATACGCGAAATGACACGTGAGGGTTAACCGTTAATAATAGCTTTATGTTAATAAAATACAAGATGCTAACGACACAACATTGTTTTATCAACCCCTAGCTTAAATCGAGAGATAGTATATATTTAATATGTTTGTTTATCTTTGTATCAGTGTACTTATCTGTTTATTTGTAAGGGACTCCGCGGCATTTAGCTCTCAAATCAAATAATATATTTTGATCAAGTAGTTTTTTGGATTTGTAGTACATTTGTATCAAACATTAGCTCTCGTAACGCATTAATATATTTTCATATCAAATCAACATCTTCTTCTTATCGAATAAGAAAGGCCAACTCTGATGTCGAGAGTTAATCAAGCCGCCCTAAGGGCCGCTGACACCTGAATGTTTTTTCTTAGGAACCATATCTATGTGAAGTCATTTGTTGTCATACCTACGCGACGTTTGTTGATGTATGTCTACGTTAACTAAGCACCCCGTATAATTAGAATCACTAAGCCCTTTACGAAATTCCTGTTACTTTTTAGGGGAATACGTAATTGTAGAGTAAAGAAAATTGATTGTTCTTTCTGTTTAAAATTGTTGTCTCCAAATAAATTGTGGATTTTACCTTACAATGGTGGATCTGTGTTTGTAAAGACGTATGGATGGATTATTTTGTATTCCATTCGTAAAAAAAAACTTGTCAAGCAATTTATGTTTTGTAAGGTTGTTTTGAATGAAACAAATTTCCTATTCGTAAAAATAAAAATAATTTGGATAATAATAACATAACGTGTACATATATTAAATATTATAATATTTTATACAGCTTTTAGAGCAAGAGTAGAAAATTATTCTATAGTAGTTTTAAGGATACTATTGAAAGAAAAGTATATAAGTAATATATCCGTTATCTAGTACCCACGACACAAGCGTTTGCTTAGTGTGGGGCTAGATGGCGCTGTGTGCAATGTCCAGAATATTTATTTATTTTATTATTTATTATTTATTGGCTACTCTTAACTCTGGGCACCCAACAAACAGTAAACTATACATATTTATATTATTGTTAGTAACCACACAACACACACAACAAGTACCTAGTTTTATCAATAATTTGCTCATTCTAGCTAGGAAGAGATGTATTACTGTTCGCGTGACTAAGGAACATCTAATACAAATCAATAGGGAAATACGATGTTTGTACTTTGTAATGGTAAACTTCAAGTCGTATAATATCAATAAAATTAACTTGAAAAAAGTCGATACAGCAAAGTTTACGATTTATACATTACGCGCTTTGCAGTCTGTTACAAATTTTGCCGTTTGAGCTGAAATAAGGCACTATATTAAAATAACATAATTATAGTTATTAAAACTTGCATAAAAATATTGAAACTTCATCATATTATGCTAAATGGTGTAGGTACCTATCTCTATACCTACATATCCAAACATATAATAAAACTGTAACTGATCACATTCTGTAATGGAATATATGTACCTAATTGAATGTTTATTAGTACTCGTTGCGCTACTACTACGTATAGTTTTCATCCATCTTTTTCGTTTTTTTTCAAGTGATTGACTTCTGTACACCGACAGTTCTACATAGATTACGTCGTATCTATAGCACGATATTTCACCCGGAAACGCTTTGCGCTTGGAGAAATGCCTACAGTTGCTTTTTCGCATGCAATTCCACGCCGTATTAACATGAAGGCAAGGGCGAGCATCGCGCGCATAGCTCCGGCCGACGAGTCTTGTCCACACGCAAACAATTTTGCACAATTTGAGCAGTTTTGCAGACGTTTTTGACGAAAAAAAAATCATATAAAATCAGCTATTCAGAATATTTTATTGCTTTTTATGGCTTTTTACTCGTATAAATAATATCATTATCTTTTAGATAAAAATAAATTGGTTTAAATTTCTGTACTACTTTTGGAATAAAAGGTGAAAAATATTTCAAAACAACTATTTTTCAAAAATAAAACTATCGAGCAAAGTATACGTAATCGTGTTTTGGCGTTCTTATATACTTCTATTTTATTTGATTTTTATGGAATGTCGATTTCACATAGCACCCCGCGTTAATCATTCTATGAAAAAATAAACGAATTGATAACCTAGTTGGCGGCTTCGCTAGCATTTTTTCACGTTAAAAAAAACTTGCAGAAGACTTGATTACCTCCTTTTTTGGGAAGTCGGTTAAAGAGTATCCACTGACATTCCTAAGACCTCATACTATCTATACACCAAAATTCATGATCCGTTCAGCCATTTTTGCGTGATGAGCGTTTAAATAAACAGAGAAACAGACAAAATTTCTAGAAATGGTTGGAACGTGTTCTGCTATCAATTCGAAGTAACTCCAGCCATTTTTTTTATCTTCATTATTTAGACTTTCAACCTTCTTCAGCTTTATTATATGTATATACCTAGATACCTACTGCAACGAACTCCAAGTCTAAATCCATCTAAACATAAATTAAGTTCAATCTCTTGCAAACGCAATAACGATAGCTCTATGCGGTCCACGGTCCATAATGATTGGTAACAATGCACTTAGCTTAAAGCTGTTTGCGTTCTCGCTATAAACAGTTTACTGTATCTTCTCAAATGTAAATGTCCTCTGCTACGGTAGGATGCATCCCGGCACTATTGCATCCTAGGCTGCTACTATCGGAAACCTAATAAAAGACGTTTAAAATATTATTACTGGACATTGATTCAGCAGAGATTAAAAGATGTTTGATAATAGATACAGAACAGATTTTACTAAAGTATTTTAATCTAATAAATTTCTCGATCAATTCTACCATAATTATGGTAGAATTGCGTAGGCTAAGTATCATACGATGTACCTTACACTGAGACACATACGGAATCTTATTGTACATATTTTAGGTTTTAGAACAGGTAGCACTCTTGTAAATAAGCAATTTTGTAAATATTATGTTTTTGTTAGTATATGTAGGGCTTCGAGATTGTTTTTTTATCAGTTTTATTAACATTAAACTTAGACCATGTCATTGAACCTTGGTGTAATATTGTAAGAAAAGCTTACCGCGGCGAGAAATACTGCAGCCTTGCAACACAAGGTCCCTGTGACACTTAGTGCAGAGCTCAGTTTACCTCACTAACGTACCTTTGTAAGTTACTAGTTCTATATCATGTTTTAGTTATTTTAGTGGTACGTATACACTCTGTAGTACATAAATAAAGGATTTTTATTATTTATTATTATTAATTATTATTTCATGTAAGTAAGTATATTTACATATGTATATACACAATTTACAAGGAAATATGCAGTTAAATAAATATTCAATAATAAACAAATAAGCATATTATTTTTAGATGTAATGTCATCCAAATTGATTAAGCCAGGGCAATTAATCGATGGGCATTTCATCAAAAGTTACAAGGCAATGCGGTCCACTATACAGTAAACCACGAATAAATTGCTAAAATTAAGGTATAACCTAGAATATGTAAATATATATCTTTTCGTTTATCGTACGGACGGCAACGCTTTGGAACACTTTACACTAGATGATGTGTTATCTACGAACCACAATCCAATGTCTTATTAATGGTCTTATCTTAATAAATTTAGAGTTAAAAGTTATCATCTAGGTAAACCTCTACACCCTAAGCAGCAATGCTTAACAACAGGCAGGTTGTATGTAGTCAAGCGCAAACTTATTCCGTGTAAAAAAATGAAACTACCAATAGTAAGGCTCTAACAGCAATAGCAGCACACGAGTTAGCGATGTTATCGGGCGCTCCCAGGTGAGGCGTCTAATACAAGTGGATGTGAGACGACAACTGTGGAATTACCAGGGACTGATATATGCAGCGCGATGAGAACGATTGTGGCTTTCATTAGAATTCTAGAAATGGTAGCGACGTGTACCTACACTTAGCACGCAATAAACGTTTTATTGTAACTTACTCTCAACTCCAATTATTACTCGAGCAGTTCACTCAATTATTTTTTGGTCGACAGACTGATTAAGATTTCATAAAGATAGAATAATTTATATCCAGTTAAATTTTATCGAGTATCACATCAGTTAACCTAGAAGTCAAATATGTATCTGTAATGCGTAAAAAAGGTATGAATTAAAGAATACATAGCTCAAATTCGTCACAACACAATTCCTTAGCTTCCTTCAGAAACTGCGGAAATGTGTAACCGGATGCGAATAAATTTTCATTTACATACGTTTCCCGGCTTCGACGTAAGGAAGAAATGTCCTGTAATAAAATGAAATTACTTTTTTGATCGTGAAAATAACGTCGGCTTCGCAAATATGATCAGCTAAGGATTCACGTGATATGAATTTGTTGTCAATATTATTATGTATGGAAAGAATCACCTGTTCGTACTTACGATGATAATGACAGGAAACGAACCTGTAAAGATTTTCTTACATACATAATATTGGACGAGAGCTGCACAAGATCGACGCAGATGGTACATATAAAATATCTAAAAGAAGGCCAAGCAATGGGATCTCAAGGGCTGCGGATGATGATGATTAAAAGAAATCCTAAAATCTATCAAAACTAAAAACTTTTACTGTACTACATTAAGAACTTACAAAACGTCAAAAATTATAATAAGTGTGTCTTCACTCGTCATCCTTTAAAAAATATTCAAAACTGACCGAAAACTGGCCACCATAAAATACTAAGCAACCCTAAATAATGGATTTAATGGAAAAAAGAGATAGAGCTGTATCTACTGTTTCAAATGATATGACATGTAAGTACACTGCTCCGTCTGTAATGTTTCAAATTATATAACAATACATGTAAGTATACTGCTCCTCACTGTAATTTCACAATAAAACAAAGCGCCTGATCATTAATTAACACCTCTCGATGGATTCCCGTTTACGTGCGTTTTGGCACAAATGCCAAATTCGATAAGGCGAGGCCGCTTTGAGTGGGACTCAAATGCAGTTAAGGCGCAGTAGCCTATACATACTTTCATACAAACTATTGTATGGAAAGTACAAAAACTAAAAATGGCTAACTGATGAATCGTACGTCAATTTGTCGGTATACAAAACAAGAGCTTATAGAAAAACCCGAGTGTAAGTTTATGTTTTATGACGTTTAATAAATAAATTTAAATATTTTTTTAAAGATTACATTTGACATATGACCCTCTGATGTCAAACACTGTTTAAGCCCAGGACGTAGCATGTTTGCTTAGAACCAACTCATCTATCTGGGATTAAAAAAAATAAAAATAAAATTCTTATTGAAAGCATTTGATCAAACTTGAAAACTATGTTTTAATGTTAAAATATGTTGTTGGGTTAGTTTTTAGAGGCAGGAACTTTGTTTGAGTGGTCGAGTGGTGTACAAGAAATTTTATTACTTATGACAAGAATATTCATAAACTGATAATTTGCTGAACAAGTCTAATACTAATTACATATCTATGATGAACTTATCTTGTATGAAAGTTTACTCAATTTTTTCTTAGTTTTTAAGTTTTGTATGAAAGTTAGTTCGAGTTACTGTGCCTTAATGGAATTACGCGACTCGCCGCCAGTTTGCATCCGAGATGAGTTTGCATACGCGAATGATGGCCGAGTTAGGGAAATGTTTTTTTTTTAGCAAATCGATCGATGTGCTGTAGAATTTATTAGGTGTTGTTGAACGGAAATCTCATTTATCTAATAACTGTACAGATTCGCAAATAAATAAATCTGGAATTTTATATATTGGATAGTTGGAATCATTCTAATAGGGTTTTTCTGCTTCTCAATTCTGCCACAACTACTGTTAACTAATAGTACATACATAAGATGAAATTGATCTTTCTTATACAGGGGTAAACTGAAAGCAGACCAAATAATTAACTTGTTGTCTGACCGACTGAAGCGCCCAAATGTCAATGTCACTTATAATCACTGAATAACATGTATAAACGGATAGGCAGAAACAAAAAACTACGTATGTAAGTATTGAACTAGGCTATACAGCTTCTATACCCCATAACAACAACAAGTTGTTAAAGCCGTCCACTCTGACAGTTTACAAAAGCCACTGCATCTATTTTCCTGTCGTCCATCGAACTGTGAAATTAATTACATCATTGCTAATGAAGCCTGTTGGTTTGGGGACAATATTTGTCCGCCTGCTGCAGACCGCCCTGGTTTCAGAGACTGAATAACCGGAAATTTATATTTACTCAAATACCAATAGGATAATTGCAACGTTGCTTGACATCAAGCTAGTTTAAATCAAGCGTGAATGTTTCGGACCGTTAGTGTCTACAAAATAAAATACAAATATTTAAGAATAATTTGTTTTATACCGGTTTCCGTTTACGTTAAAAACGTAACGGCTACCACGAATATGTACCTATTACCGTTATAAGTAACCGATATAAAAATCGTTATTTACGCCTAACGAGATTAAGTACTAGGTACGCACAGTGAATTTCAGATTGAATAAAATTTATTGATGTATGTACTTACATAAGTTTCAGGCAAAAAGACCCGTAACCAGACAGAGAAAACTCTTTCTAATAAATAAGTTTGTACATTGTGAGTGGCACACTCTTGCGGTAAGTTTTTACGACACTCCAAGAGACAATAATGGATAACTTAAAATACTCACAAAGTGTGTTTACGATTTCAGCGTTAGTGTTTCGTTTTTACTAGACTTAATCATTAAATACCATGCCAAAAAATTACATACCTACGTAACCTAATCAACCCAACAACAAGGTCCAATTTTTTGTCTCAATTACTTGCTCATCCATATAAATGCATATATAATTAACATAACATAAACATAAAAAAACGTTTATTTGAACATTCCAAAAGGTTGTACAGTAAGGTAGAACATAGAAGAATACATAAACTAGGGCTTTGCAGATTACTGTAAACTAATAGGCAAACTTTGGATGTCACATGAGGTCTAATCCTGTGTTATGACATCCAGTTTTTCTTATATTAAAAGAATTGGATTACTTATAACCTGTAGTTAATCAAATAAAGAATCTAAAAAACCTTAATTTGTGCAATACCGTTATTAAATAAGTATCGGTGTGGGCATCCACATACCGGAATTCAGTCCTACTAAAAAGCCGGATCAACCATTGTTCTGGTTTCACAGGGCCTATTAACGCAACTGTTGTGTTTTCACCATAGACATAGTACTTAGAGACTCCTAACTGTAATAATATAGATTTTCTGACCATTCTACTACTTATCAAAACTTTATCTGAAATTAAGTAATTATGTGTTGCTTCCTTATTTCCACGCATCTTTGGAGCGACGGATCTTCGTGATAAAGGTAGATTTGAGGAGCTAGTAAGACATTGGCGACTTTTTAACCGATTTCATTATGTAGACTTAACGAAGGCAAAGGCGGGGACATTCAGTAGTCTAATATAAACCGTTTAATCAACTTACTATATCTGCGAACAAATCAGTATTCAGACCATGGAAAAAGAGTCAATTTTATTATACTGAAGAGGTTTGTGGCAAGTGGGTGTGATAAGGCTGGTAATGTTATGTAGGTTGGATTTAATTTCAATATATGTACTTCCTTACTTACTCCTTTGGCACAGCGACCCGAAGTGAGTCTTGGTCTCCGAAACAAGAGAATCTATCTTTGTCGGTGTTGAGCCAACTCCTGCCAATTTGCAACTCAACAACGAACTGCTAAATTGTGGAACTCCCTGCCTGACTCCCTGTTCCCCGCGGAATATAACCTTGCGATCTTCAAAGCGAGAGTGAATCGGTTCTTACTGGGTAAGCACGTTCCTTCCTAGACCGTAATGATAGCTTACCATCAGGCGAATTAAGTGCAAACCCACTTCTAGAAAAAAAACTCGCAGTTTTCGCAGGTCTGCTTCTACGGCGTCCTTCCAGCGATATCTGGACTGGCCCACAGGGCGGATATTCCAAGATATGTTTATATAAGGTTTCAATTGCGATCAGATTTAAAAACAAAAATATTTCATTGTAGAAAGCCGCAGGTTAGGAGTCTATTGGTCGTGATGTTCTGTTTGCTCGCTTATAATGTTTGTATTGGAATTATGATGCGTGAGTTCGCCAGTTGATTTGCGTTTGTGATGAATAAATAAGGGGTTGAGAGCTTCCTAATTAAATGATGACTTTGGATATTTTATACCGGAGTTTCAGCTCGATGTGAAAACTGACAGCGCTGTGACATCGATCGTTTTTACTATTAAGTAGATACCTAATAGAGGAAGGAAATAGTTTGAATCCTGATTGTTGTGACTATATTCGCATATTTTCCGATATCCGGGTTTGAACCTGCGTATTTCTGATTACCAGTTAGAACACCTGAACTCCTCGGCTCCGGTCTACTAACAGCCAAGCGCGAAATTCGACATTCATTTCCAAACACTTAAGACCAAGCGGCCGATGGCGCCACTTGTGCTGTTTGAAGACGTCTAACAAGCACTTGACAAAATAACTCAAAATATTAGAAACTGTAATTTTTTTAAACTAAAATGGTCAAAAGTAATAAAAAATAGCTATTGCTCACGATCGGGCAAACTATGGTCTTGTACTTGATCATACAATGCTATGGCCTAAAATGGATCGCGCTCTAGGTGAGCGCGAAGAACCGATCATTACCGACATCCTTTTTTAAAGACGGTTTAAAAAAAGATGAACAACGGTAGCTTCAATTGACGAAATAATTTTCATCAAGTTCTGACGAGGACATTGCGTGTCCACCGCACTTATCGCCGAAACTACGTCATATGCATAGAAAAAGTTAAATTAAGTCGTGTAACACGAAGTATTTCAAGCGTTTGTGGCTTTTTTAATACCATTAGGGGCTCTAGAACGGCAACTGCATGTACTTAGTGCTTTAATAGAAACTTTTTTGTCGAATCTGTTAAGGCATGAGTTAATGGTGGTTTAGATTAATAGCTTATAAGTCATACTAGTATATTATTTTGTATAATAGTATATATTTACAAGTCTTAAACATAATATTAAAATATATAATATACCTAAAATAAAATATGAAGTAAAATAAAACAAACAAAAATTAATCAAAGAGCCCACCCCGGATTGCTCCCGGCGCAAAGGTTCCCATTACGCTCGCCGCGTTGCCACGTTGAATCGCGATGGCTAACCTTTGCACCAAAAATGATCCAGAGCGGGTGTCTCCCGTCTTCTCGTTAATTCTTCGGCCTAACTATTTTGTATTAAATATATAAAATAATAAAATATTAGATGCTCACTCGGGTCGCTTAATGTCATAGTATGGTTTAAACTACACGAAAAATAATGATTTGTATCCCAAATTTGTATAGAGAGAAATATTTGGGCTTATTATTTAGCTTTAATATTTTAATAACAATACATAAAAACAAGGAAAGTAAAACTAAACACACTTGTTACTTCTATTATCTTTCTATGCGATACAATCCTGTAAATATTACTGATAACACTGTCGTTGAATTTCCTATTTAAAATGCTTTTAAACATTAAAATGCAACATAACTGTACAACGTTTTTTATTTTCGACTAGAGATTACAAACTAAAGGCAGTGTCAGATTAGAGTAAAGAGTTAGAGTTAGAACTTCTTGTTGTACACCTCGGGTGCGGGGGGGTTCTTAGCGATGTACTCCAGAGCCCTCAGGATATAGTCGGGGATGGGCTGCGGAGGAGGAGGAGTGGGGAGATGGGCACCCTGGAAAGAAAAAAGTTCATATAAATCGTGCAGTGTTCAAATTCAAATTCAAAATCGTTTATTGCAACTCATGGGTTTGCTTTGCACAGATGGTAAAAACATAAAAATACAGGAACATTCGCCACAAGTTTACCTTTCGGTGTGCAATTAAAATATGCATACTCACATCATTATTACTACACATAATGTATGATACACAAAACTGATCATAGTAACTTATTTGAGGAATATAATAAAAAAAACACATTTCTAGCATTTAAACACAAAACAAGACTAGAGGTGCTCTGTGCGCGGGCGCCAAGGGGCTCGCGAGAGGGGTTTAATGATGGGGAGGGGGGGAGCTCCGATATATGAAAAAAAAAACCATAGGTCTCATGGGCAAAGTGATGGTGAAGATCGGCCGTCGGCCTCGCTTCTTCCTCGAATTTACACCACAGCACTTGCTCCGTCATTAAATTAATCCTGAATCATCGCAAGTGTTACAAAACAAAACAAAACAAACAAAAGTTTACAAAATTAATTTGTTGTGAATTGTAATCAAATCGAAGCTTATTAAATATGAATTAAATGTAAATTCATGATATAATTTGCTAATTTAATGCTTTTCTTAAAAAAAAATTCAATTGAAAAGTGAGTGTGGCTCCTCCTGATTTCATTTAAGGATAAAACCTATGCCGATAAAAATAGTTGTTCCGTAGAAGGAACGGTTCCACGCTCACCACAATGTACTTGTTCAAGAGTACTTTCCTATTTCATCAATTCAATCTGTTTCAAAGTGAAAGAGAATGCTCAATAGTAATAGACGAATATTAATTGCGAAATTGTTATAATGAGTGCAATTGCTTTTTCATTTTGTAATATTATAAGTAGATTATGATTATTTCATAGAAATTTTATTGAGTATTTTGTTCATTGACTTATAATTCATCAAAATTATTAATAAAATGTTTATTTTTTTTATTTATTTTTTTAACTTGAACGGGATTGCACTTGGCCATAGTTTACCTGATAGCAAGCAAAGGCTATGGCCTAAGACGGAGCGTGCTTACCCGAAAAGAACCGATTCACTCTCGCTTTGAATATCGCTGGATTATAGTGCGTGGGGAACAGAGAGTCAGGCAGGGAGTAATGGGAGGGGATAAATGGGGGACTCACGATCCTCAATAATAGGAAATTTAACTTGATATTTAAAAATATTTTAGTATAAATTATTATCAGTAGTATCACATGTATCTGTCTCTCTCTCCAGTCGTATTTCCTCATGACTGAGGGTCGTGACTCCCCCGCAGAATTTAATTCATTAAGAGAGTTCTTTTAGGCAGATACATCGTGGTGGGCGTCCAGGTCCTTCCACGGAAGACACATGGACACAGGGTATTGTGGTCCTTACACATTTCTGTTTCTTCACGATGTTTTCCTTCTCCATTAAGCGAGTGCAAACCCACACATAACTTGAAAATACAAGTCATTGATGTAGAGCCGGATTCGAATGAAAAGCTGACCCACGAACCGCTAAGCCACACTCGCTTCAGATATATAAATATGAGTAAATGAATAAAGAAGATACGATATATGTACATACACTGGGGTGGTATCCGAACTCATCAGCAGTGTAAGTGAGGACAATCTGATCTCCTTCAGGGGAAGTGTAGGAGTTGGAACCCACTACTTGAATAGCTTCCTGATCCTGAGAAAAGAGAAATAAAAATTAAATAAATATATTACTACTAAATATACATCTATATATCCTAAGACTCCGCGGAAAGTATAGAGGCGTAACTATTAGCTTGGTAATTCTAATGTACGGGTGCGGGTTCGATTCCCGCATTACACAAGTAAGTATGAATTGTAAAATGTGTGATTACTTGTATTGAGTCGTTTGTATGTAATAATAAGTATGTATTTACAAAAAAAGTATATATGTATTAGGTATTATCCGTTATGTAGTCCGTGCCCGTTAGTACCCATAATACAAGCATAAGCTTAGTATGGGCACAGAATAAATAATACAACAGAAACCTATCTATAGAATACTTTGAAAATGACTACAGTCAACTAGCAATTGATTTTTAGAAATTAAGTAATTAACTACTAGGTAAGGAGTGTGATGCCAAATTGTCATTTTAGCCCCGATACAGCTAAAGTGACAGTACCAAGATTTATTTAAGTTGACATATTGTATGATTACATACCTATTATTATTATGTTTGACATGTTTTTAATAACAAAAATTTTCATTATGTTATTAATAAAACTTGACATTGTAACTTCTAGAATTTTATTAAAACTAAATGTTATAAATTCAATTTGACGAGATATTGTAATTTGTGTAGCATATTCTATGATATTAGTACTTATACCTATGTTACAACTTTACATTATCAATAAAGATTCTTTATCTTTATCTTTATCTCCCTGTTTCGAACACGCAGCGAGCGGAGGGCACAGTAAAGTATGCTCGACAGTCGTGAGTCAAACGGCACATCACTCGCTCGCTAGCCGCTTCGCCTAAGCATAAAACTTAATTCGATGTGTATCAGTAACTAGATCTAAGTACTTAAATAAGCAATTTAGAGTTGAATTCGAGAGAAACAGGCTAAATTTAATAAAAATCTAAGAAAAAGGTTTGTAAATATTTTGTTATAATAAGTATGGGGCTAGATGGCGCTGTGTGATATGTCATGAATATTTAATTATTTTAACTAGGACATACTCCGGTCGAAATCGAAAAAAGATACCATTTGATATGTTTCGTAACTGGCTGTAGATACTACGGATTTGTTGGTTTACTGATGTTTGTCCTACCGTCAACCACTTAAAGCAACATCATTATACTTTTATTTTGGACTATGATGGTAGAGTAGGGTGCTGAAACTTACGCAAGCTTTTTATCTCGATAGCACACAATCAAACCGGCAAGCATCCACTAGTCAACCAAAAGCAAAGGTCAACCATCATGTGATATTTAGATGAAGATCCAAAAATGTATTTGATTTCCATTATTACGTAAATTCTTGACCTTACACTAAATATCAAGGTTTAAAATATAACATTTGCATAACTGGACCATCATCCGTGCTTCTCAAATGTCGTTCAAAATCCGGTTACATGTACAGACATCGAGCGAGCCCGGCTCGTGTCACATCAGATATAAATAATCAATAAAAGCTTCATCTCTAAAATTGGTATAAACACATATTTTTTACTTTTTAATCTTCATCTCTACAATTGGTAGAAAAAACATATTTCTTACATTTTTTACTCACGTCACGGTTGAAGTCTGTCGATAAAAATGCTCCGTTTATCGACTTTTTGTGGCATTGAAAATCTTTTATTACAAACAATTCACCCGCGGCATCGCTAACTGTTTTGAAATAAAAAGCCTCACACTATCTTTAAACCAAATATCATGATAAATTGTTCAGCTGTTTTACGTGATGCGTGCACAAATAAATAGACTAAAATCTAAAATATAAACTACTTCTATTAGACCGTGTTCCTCAATTTCATTTAAGTATCCACAGTTCTTTTTTATCATATATATTTAATGCACAGATTTTCGACTCTTGAGCTTTCATATATGTAAGGGATTAAATAATGACATGAGAAATTTATTGAGATGCATCCTTTCTGTATTATTTAAGGCCTTAGGAACCAAAATGTGAATTGTGATATATAACATTGCTCATCAACACCATGTTTGACAACTTTGTCTGAATGCTGTCTAGCATAAGGCTTTCACAATGAATTAACGATCAAGTTAACTAATTACGTACGTGATTTCATAAACACCGTAATAATAATATTAGGTTTCAAAAACTTAGGAAGATTAAGAGATTGGTTGTCACAGTACAGCAGACGTTAAGCCGTCTCAAAGATCCATAGTGTTGCATAAAATATAAAGTTATAAATTAGCAAGTGTATTAGAAACGTAACCGGCTCAATATATTCTTACCTATCTATCGAAATAAAAAATCACTGCACTACGTTCCTTGAGAATAATTATAAGTTGAGACCTTCAGAGTGAGGTTGAACTGGTCCTTCCTGGGCAAACCACGTGGCATTGTAGACTATAAACGATAGCAAAAGGAAAACCAATTAGCATGGGTTGATTGGACAATTCCCTTGTAAACATAAACTTTACTTACAGAGCCAACGTTCTTCAGGGCGGCAGATTCCTGGGCACTGATACCGTTGTTGGTTTCGAATCCGAAATCGTATCCATCGGGGCGGACGTCAGCGGCTTGTCTGACAGTCTCGGCTCCAGCTTCAGCTGACTTGACGAAAAGGTGAGACACGTCGGCGGCGGCCAGGGCCACCAGGGCCAAAACAGCTACGAAGGATTTCTGGAAGAAAATCATCCGTTAATTGACTGCTCTCTCTACCCTAATCTAGGGGCGCGGGTTTGATTCCATGCATGTGCATAGCACAAGTAATTATGAATTTTAAAATTTGTAAGTAACTATTTGTGATAAGTCTGGTCGTTTCTATGTATAATAAGTATGTATTTACGAAAGAAAAAGTATATATTATGTATAATATCCATTACTTAGTACCAACGTTATAAGCGTAAGCTTAGTATGGGACTAGATGGCGCTGTGTGATATGTCCTGAAATATTTGTTTATTTATTATAGTACCCAAGAAAGCCTGCCGCAGCAATGATGCCCTGCAACACAGGATCTTTTGTGATACCTTGTAAAGGGCTTAGTACACCTACTAACGTTAGTGCACTGGTTGCTGTGAATATGTTACGGCTAATACCCGAAGTGCGGCTACACATAGTTTTAGCCGGTTAGAACTAGGTGTATCCACCTACTCTTGGTTAAACCCCGAATCGAGACATGTTTTGAAAGAAGTTGGCTCCTCCTCGCTTCGCTCGTCGTCGCATGTGCGTGGTAGAAAGCGACCTAATCTACCTTCTGTCACAGACAAGTGACTTCGAGTCCAACACTTGCACTACAACAGGACTTGAGACCTAGTTTTACCCGAAAACAATCGGCTCGTACTAGGTTTAACCAAGACTAAGTGGCTACACCTAGTTCTAACCGGCTAAAACTAGGTGTAGCCGCACTTCGGGTATTAGCCGTAACATATATATGGTACAATAAACTACTTAGGTTTGTTAAAACGCAAGTTTTTGAACAAAAAACGATTTATTTATTTAACTCAACATAGAGTTTTTTTTTTGTAGACATAATGATGATTGTTTTGATTAATTATAATTCATATAATTCAAGTCATAATAAACACTTCTTGTCAGAATTAAAGAAAAATCCTCTGCATCTCGTTTGTTAAAATCAATAACTAGAAAATTAATATTTAGCAACTGTTATTAAATTCAATCATTTTAATACTATCAATTAAGACCGGCGCACACTTAAAAAATGCCAAGCATATTTATTTGTCTCTTGTAGTATGTACCGATACATTACATTCAAAATAAATAAATAAATATATATTCCGGGACATTGCACACAGCGCCATCTAGCCCCACACTAAGCAAACGCTTGTGTCGTGGGTACTAGATAACGGATATAATACTTATATACTTTTCTTTTGTAAATATATACTTATTATACATACAAACAACCAGACTCAACACAAGAAATTATACATTTTTAAAATGCATAAATACTTGTGTCAGGCGGGAATCGAACCCGCAACCCCTAGATTAGAAGGCAGAGCCACTACCAACTAAGCTAACAGGCCAGTTAAAATGTGATACAAACTAGTAATAATTTGTCAAAAGAAATAGCTATTAGCTATATTGCTTGTAAAACGTGCTAGATTTATTTTGGGTATATTGATAAAGAAAATTCTAACACGGACCAATTTTCTATCAGGAAAACAGTTCATATACCAAGCATTTTAATTTACAAAAGGTTTACTAAATTCATGATTGATCAATCTTTTTTGATAAATAGATCTAGTTATATTAATAAATGAAGTAAGCTCTTGACTTACCATCTTGTGCGTCAAAGTTAACTGACAATGTGTAACTGTGATCATTTAGAGTTCGTAGGCCGTTATATAGCCGCCGATGTTCGGCAGAATATGGAAGAGCATTTGCATTATTTAGCAACAAAGAAGCTCGCATGATTCGTCTACAAGGCAAACCCGATTGGATCGATGTATAGGGATTATATCACAAAATATGATAAAAATATTTAAATATTTGAATTTGTTATCATTAGTTGTTGTACTTCTGTATTCTATTTCATTAGTTAGTAACAACATTATAAAGTCGTTCTGATAGGACTTTAATGACATAAAAGTGAAATGGGGGTTTGGTACTAAACTAACGGACAGGTTAACTGATAAACAGAGAAAATTTATAATAATAATGTGTTAGATTATAAGTCCGAGTTTTTAATAATATACTGTGTTCCATGATTGGTGTCATCAATGTGGGTCGGAAAGCTTGCGTTTACGTATGCACCCCGAACAAAGGGCCAAAATTGTGACACAGTAGGAACCTTAGGGGCGATGCGGTAGAGAAATCCCTAGGACACCCTGACGTCATATTCTTGACCAGTTTTGGAGAGCCATAGACATAGATAGTTGGGGAGACCTTTGCCCAGGAGTGGGACAATATAGGCAAATAAAGGAATCCATGCATAATTTTATAGACCCAGATTATCAAGGCTGGGTATATGTATCCAGTGATTGTCTAGTTATTTAGAATAACATTATCTTGGTGTCTATAATTGTATGGTATTGCCGTGACATTCGCTTATCTTTTACTGCTTTTTGATTGGGTGATCTGCATTTGACTTTGAATAGACTGTGTTATTAAAATCAAGATCAATGTTAAATGTTTAGCTGAGAACCTGTGAAATGGTATTCAACTAGGTACATATCTTTTATTTTTAACCATGTTCCAAATAGAGTTTTAAAATGTAATCGTAAATGTTGCCGTCAATCACAAAAATCTTTTATATCGATGCTAAAGGAAAACAAACAGACCAACAACCTTATATTTATCAGACTTCTTAAAGAAGAAAGTTGTTAATTCAGAATTGTATTTGAAAACGTGTGCTAAATTTCGATATTTGGGTGATTCCGGTCTGATTCGAAAAGATATATCATTAATATAAGTTTATTTTCATTCGTTATGCTATTCCGTTCTTAACAAACTTTAATTTATGTACAGTCAGCAAAAAGATGTTCACAGTTTTATATAGAGAAAAGATAAGCCTTTCTTAAATTATTATCCTTTATTTCATGATTAACGCCGTAAGGCATTACTAGTCTTACATAATAGCCTTACGTAGCACCTAAGATATAATAATATGTCTATACTTAGACCACAATTCAAAGCATCCTCTTAGTGCCTACTCTTATGTGATCGATTGACCTTTGACCCATAAAACTTGATCATTGAACATAATTCGCAAATTAAATCAGATACGCAAGATAATTTATATCGTCTGCAAACAAAAGACGATGCCATGTTTTATATTTTTTTATAATAGACTTGCAATGAGTTCCATAGTGTGTCATATCATGACTTATAAGATAATCACTAACGTATAAGGCATAAGGCAATTTAATATAATCGGCATTGATTTTAAGATTAATAAACAAATTAACTCTGTTGGTGACTATTATTACATAATGGGTTAACGAATGTTATAATATCTAAATCTGGCTATTCCTTACTTCGATATACTTTACTAACCTGTCAGAGTCACTTTTTAGTTTGAGCTTGTGTTCTTATTAAATGCTCATATGTTTTTGACGATGATGATGATGATTATTAAGTAATGTCCTAAGTTCCGATGTACAATAAAAGAGTAAATTAGTACTTAAACGTTATCTTTATTATCATTACGGTAGTCAGTGTTTAACCCTGGTAGGCAACGGGCTTGTTGGCGGGCTCGGCCTGCGAGGGGTGGGCGGCGAGGTAAGCCAGGCTCTTGGCGATCAGTTCTGGGATCGGGGGAGGCACGGGCAGCAAGTTGCTCTGTCACAGAAAGAAATAAGAGATTAGTGCGCATAAAAAACACAATGCAAATTAAAAAGATTATGAACAAACACAATTAATACAACTTTGGCCTGATTTTTCAATGTTCAGATAACCTTTTAACTGTGGATTAAAATATTAAAGGTGTCTATTCGGTTGTCATTGTCAAAAATAACTGACATAAACATAAAAAAGCGTTTATTTGAACATTCACAAGGCTTTGACAGTAAGGTTGATTGAACATAGGGGATTACTTAAACTAGGGCTTTGTGGATAACTGTACACTAATAGGCAAACCCTGGATATCACACTAGGTCTATTCCTGTGCTGTGACATCCAGTTTTTCTTATTTTGAAAGCAACATGACAGTGACATAAGTGGGCATTCGATATTTTGTCTAACACTATATTCACAATATTCATATTTTATTTTATTTGTTTCAGGATCCGGCAAGATACTTATTGAACGAATAACGTAACATTTAACAAATTAGAGAGTTCTCTTGGGAAGATCATTCGTGGTGGGCGCCCAGGTCCTTCCACGGAAGATACATGAACTCGGATTTTTTGGTCTTCAATCATGTCGGTTTTAGACAAAACCGAAAAACATATCATTGGTGTAGGACCGATTCTCAACCAGAGTGCGTCAAGGATGAAATGCAGACACTGAAACCGCCCAGCCACACTCGCTATTTATGAAATAACTAGTGGGGTGCTCGCGGCTTCGCTCGCATTAAGAAGTAAAACTTGCATCCCCTATTTCACCCCTTTAAAAGTGGCATTTCCAAAAATAAATCCTATCTTAGCGAATGCCTACGTCATAACATCTACCTGCAGGGAAAATTTCGGCCCGATCCGCCCAGTGGTTTGGGCTGTGCGTTGATAAATCTATATCAGTCAGTCAGTCACCTTTGAGATTTATATATTTAGAAATATAGTTAAAATAGTCATACAATTATTGTAATACATACCACTGGTTTGTATCCTTCCTCATCAGCGACGTACTGGAACTCGACAGGCACTCCCTCGGGGGAGGTGTACTTGTATCCTCCGGCAATGGACAGAGATGGGTACTCCTGGAATGAAGAGAAAGGTGGTTAAATCTATATATTCTAGATTTCTTCTAGGCAAGCGTGCTAGATCGTAGATTACAACGTTGCTTAACATCAGGCAAGTTGTAGTCAAGCGTGAGCCTATCTAATGTAAATATATATATATAAATGAATTGCTGTTCGTTAGTCTCACTAAAACTCGAGAACGGCTGAACGGATTTATCTTATCTTAGTCTTGAAATATTCGTGGAGGTCTAGGGAAGGTTTAAAAGGGGAAAAAAAATTGAAATTAATTTATACAAAAGTTTAGGTCTTTTATTTATCGATTGAGGCAGTACGAAGTCTGCCGGGACAGCTAGTAACTTGATAAAGAAAGGCGCAAGATTGCTGGTATAAGCAGTACGTTGTAGTCAAGCGTCAGAAAAGAAGTATTAACAAAATAAAGTTTCAGAAGACTTGATAACCTCTTTTTTTAAGTCGGTTAAAAAACAGGAAGAAATATTATGGCCCTGCAATGGATTCTGCTTGCCTGTAAAACTCATGACGATTTCAAAAAGAACTAATATCATATACGAACAGCTAAAGAATGCTGTGAAAGTTTTTGTTCGGTTGATATATTGTTCATTTGCTAAGTGTGTTGAGTATTGCTTTAAAAAATATGCATTACAATACCAGCACATTATTATTATTACTAAGAGCCGGTTCCGTCCCACTGCTGGGCAAAGGCCTCTCTATCCTCTTTCCAGTCATCTTTGTTTATTGCTCTGATTGGCCAGTTTTGAAAGTTTTGACGAGCGCATTAATTATTCTCTAAATTGATTTGTCATAAGATAATTATTATTAGAAGTAGATCCAACAAGTATCTTCTCATGTTTAAGCCGCGTGTTTAAAACGTACTTGACCTATTAAAATGCGGTTTCACATTCTCGCAGTTTTTATTAGGTCGTCTTTATTGTATTTCCACGTATTTTAGTATTTTACATCGATAAGTACATTAGCATTTACCTACATGCCGTTAAATCAGAGACCTTGACACTTGATTAAATTAAGGCTTAATTACAAGCGTAAGCTTAGTATGTGGTATGAGGCTAGATGGCGCTGTGTGATATGTCCTGAAAAATTTATTTACATTTTATTTATTTTTATTAATTATTTTTTAAGTGTAGTTGATTCTGAGTTGCTTAGCTCATCAGAACAGCTTGTACCTAAGTGAAATAGAATGACTGAAAATAAAATAGTCTTCCGTTGAATTACTATTTATCAGTCTTCCAGTTAATTTTTTTATGAGTTAATCAGTTCCTAATGAGGTGTTTTATAAGAAAAAATATAAGTTAGGATTCTAGATAGATGATGGTGATCGAGCGTAGACTCCATTGCTGTTTTTACGTAATACAGGAAAGAAACTGTACCTATGACTAGATAAAAGATAAAAACTAAGTATTTAAAATTTTTTGAAATCGATTCATAAATAACGGAGTAATCGCGTAACATACCCACAAAAACAAACTTTCAGAAGACTAGATAACCTCCTTTTTTTGAAGTCAGTTAAAACACAGAAACAGTACCGTACAGAACAGTAGTAGGTAAAACGAAAACTTACCGAGTTGGGGTTCTTGACAGTTCCAGAGGCCTGAGCGTAGATGCCGTTGCCAGTCTCCACGGCGTATTGGAAGTTACCCTCGGGAGTGCTGTCAAAGTCAGAGCGCAGGATGGGAGCAACGGACTCGTCCTTCTTGAGGTGGGACACGTCAGCGCACGCGCACGCCACGGCCACGGAGAGAACTACTAGGAATTTCTGAAAAAAAAGGCATAGAATACGTCATTACAGTTATTAATTTAGTTAAAGAATATGCAGTGAAATTTGTGAAGGTCTTTATTGATACCGCTGAAAGAACTACTAGGAGTTTCTAAAAAAAAAAACACGGAAAATATTATAAAAAACTATCGATACGTGTAGATTATGAATATGCAGTGAAAATTTTGAAAGTCTTTGGTGTTCAAAATATATTATAATACCTATAACTGAAATTATTCCAGTCAAATTCTTCATACATGTAAAAGTTATCCTAATTAGGAATAATGTCGAATCAAATGTTATATTAACACTGTGTTATCTTAAATGCATAATTTACAGCGACAAGTATAGACAACGAGAGGAAAATTATCTAAATACTACAACATAAAAAAGCACTTTAGAAAATTGTGTTGCTATTAAAAGGGTTTCTGATTCTACTTGGTGGCAAAAAGTCCTGGACTGAAGGATATCTGATAAAAGGAATTTTTGTACATTTCACTAAAGCTAATCAAGCCCAGTCTATCACGGCTTTGGGTGCTGGCATAATTTGTTCCACTCTACTCCCATTATTGTTTGAGGATTGTGTTATTTGAATTTGAATATTTGGATCAAACCTCAAAAACCATAAAATAATTATTTAAACTTTTTTTATTTTATTTTTATTTTTTGTTTGTAAGTATGTAATAAATGTCAAATATCTTGATTTTTAAAATATTCTTATAATCGAGAGATAAGAAAAAAGTATTTAAGTCCTTGCCACAAAAACACGTATTTTTAACTGCAACTCAAGTATAGAACAACAACACTTTTATGCATATAAGGTGCAATAAAATATTCCAGTCAATAGGATTTTGGAATAAAATAATATCTAAGTATAATAAAACACAATTCACTGTACCATTTTAGTTGAGTATTCCACAAACTAACTGATTAGAATTCCTCTCCGCCGGCTTTTATAGTTGCATCCATTGAATGAAAATGAGATTTTTATTTTATACCTGTCTAGTCTGAATTGACCTATTTATACTGTTATGCGAACGCCAGCTAGAAATACGATAATAGTATGCAAATTGAAAACTTAGGTTTCAAATCCTTCTCACCTCTTTGTTCTTATAAAAATAATTATAAAATAAACAAAAATAAACATAATTTATAATTTAATTATAAATACCGTGCACTAACGACAAGGCAACTCATTTATGCATATAAGGTGCAATAAAATATTCCAGTCAATAGGATTTTGGAATAAAATAATATCTAAGTATAATAAAACACAATTCACTGTACCATTTTAGTTGAGTATTCCACAAACTAACTGATTAGAATTCCTCTCCGCCGGCTTTTATAGTTGCATCCATTGAATGAAAATGAGATTTTTATTTTATACCTGTCTAGTCTGAATTGACCTATTTATACTGTTATGCGAACGCCAGCTAGAAATACGATAATAGTATGCAAATTGAAAACTTAGGTTTCAAATCCTTCTCACCTCTTTGTTCTTATAAAAATAATTATAAAATAAACAAAAATAAACATAATTTATAATTTAATTATAAATACCGTACACTAACGACAAGGCAACTCATTCATAACTTTTCGAATTGCTTATTTCCAATTATACTTAACACTATGAATAAAAATTAAAAAAATAAAGAGGCAACATCTGATGAAGTGCTAACAGAAAATAAAAAGTATAAAGCAATTAATTAATTAGAAGTTGTAATACCTACAACACCTGTGTTAAGAATTTGTAATCATTTATATCTTAATCTTACCTACGCACACGGATCTTATAATGATTCAGTTTGCTGACAAGCCACCTTTAACGTCTTTTTATTTAAAGGATTTTTAATAGTTTTTAGGTGGGTTTTATGTGGAATTTACTTGATGGTAAGCGATCATTACGGTCTAAGATAGAGTGTAGGTACTACCAGTAAGAACCGATTCAGTAAAAAATAACAAAAACCGGCCAAGTGCAAGTCGAACTCGCGCACGAAGGGTTCCGTACTATCATCTATTTTATGTATTAGTTTAGGTATTTATTTTTATAGTTATTATATTTATAATACTTACATATATTCAAGTTTCTATCTATTTGAAACTCTGGAGAAAGGTGTAGTGTTTGTCCGCTGCAAATGCTCCTTAACCGACATCAAACAAAGACTTGAATATTTGTAAGTAAATATTTCGGAGGTGAGGTGTGGCGGTGGTAAATGGAGGAACACACCTAAAAACCATCAAGTCTGTTGTTTGTTGTCGGTTAAGGAGCAGTCGCAGCGGAAATACACTACACATTTTTCCAGAGTTTCAGATACAATGGATTTCCGCAAAGTAACGCCTGATTCAATATCTTTTCTATCTGTTTATTAAGATCGAGTAAAAATTGCTTAAAAATTACGTTTGTTGTATGGGAGCCCCCCTTTAATATTTACTTTATTGTTATTTAATTATTTATTTTGAAAGGTACAAGCAAGTATTCTGTGAAAATTTTAAACGTCTACCAGTTACCGTTTTTAATATTGAGCAAAAAAAATACGTATATTTACATTATTGTTATTCAATTATTTATTTTTTGAAAATTCGAAGCGTCTATCTGTTACCTTTTTTAATATTGAGCAAAAAAATACGAACAAAAACACGTTTATTGTATGGGGACCCCCCTTAATTTTTTATTTTCAGTGTTTGTTGTTGTAGCGGCAACGGAAATACATAATATTATGTGAAAATTTCAGCTTTCTAGCTATCACGGTTTATGAGATACAGCCTGGAGACAGACAGACAGACAGACAGCGGAGGCTTAGTAATAGGGTCCCGTTTTACCTTTTGGGTAACGAACCCTAAAAAACATTAAGGTTACTTTGAAATCTGTATGTATGTAATATGTTTTGTTTCTTTCTTTTTTATTTTAGTCTGAAGTGTGTTTGTGAAAGATTAATTATGGTGAGGTATGGTTCGCATTGTACAGTAAAAAATCCGACAAAATCGGTTCGCAGTTTTTGAGGTATCGGTTATACATTTTGTAAACTGCCACTTGTTTTAATTTCACGTAGGTAATATTGTGAGTAAAGTGAAAAAAAAACCTGTGTTGCTTGACAACCGTAAAATATAATGAAGCTACCATAACATTAATAGATGTTCTTATTACCTAAAGTAAGTCAATTATATGTAATCAGGCGAATTACGGTCAAGTAAAAACCCATTTCTTGTAAAAAAAAAAAAAATGAGATTATTAGGTTTAAAACTACAACATTGTACCTATCTTGGCATAATACATTTTTTATCATTATTTATTGACGTAATTTTAACTAGGTGGTTTGTATTAAAATATCAGACTGCTCAAGTTGTAAGGTAAGTTTCGTTGTTTAAAAAAAATGACTGAAATATAGTGTTGTACATCAGGCAAACTAATCGCATGCAGCTATTATTAAAAAATAAACTATTTAATAAGAGTATCGTAAGCATGATTGATTTAATGTTAAAATTACTTGTTATTTTGTTTTTGCTATCAGGATATTATTACCCGTTTTGGTGATATTTACTTCTATATGCCATGAGAGAAGGTAAACGTGAATCCCGACCTGTTTATCTTTCCAAGGCCAAATCATCCGACCTAGTGAATCTTTGGTATTTTTCTATTCACTTGAGCAATAATTATATGCTCTGAAGATCGACTTACAATTAAGTACATATAAATATTCCTGGCAATACTTGTATAATATCTAACCCCCAAAACCATCCCTGTATGTATCTAAAGGTGGATTTTCATGTAACGAAAACAGAGTTAGAAGTAGAGCATACTTTAATGTAAACGAATTCATATTTAGCGTTTACACTATACGAACAAAGAGCTAGTACCTACAAGAGCATTCTTTCGTAATCTACAGAATAGTAGCAAGAACACTTTGAAGAGACCGCTTAAGGGCGCGAGCACGTCCGAACACATAAGAACGCTCTAAGTAACTGCTCGCGCGCTCTTGCGCCATTTACATCGAACGAGCGAGCATTCTTAGAGCATTCTATAGAATCTTTGCGAACGCACTAAGAACAACGATATAATGTTCTACGCTTGTTTACATTGTAAGATTTTGTCGTGTTGGGGGTAGAACGAACATAGAGCTAGAACTAGAACAAGAGCATTCTTTCGTGAGTTTTTAGTGTTTTTGTAAACGAAAACTCGAATTCAGCGTTTCGACCAACCGAACAACGAAGAGCTAGCACAAGAGCATTCTTTCGTAATCTTTCAGTGTAGACAAAAAATAGTTCGTCTATTTTTTGCTCATTCGTTTCAATTCTGTGTTTTGGTATTAACACGCAAGAACACTAGCGCCGTTTGAATCGAGCGAGCAAGCATTCTTAGAGCATTCTATAGAATCTTTGTGAACGCACTAATAACAACTAAAGAATGCTCAACGCCGGTTTACACTAAAATAATTTGACGTGGCGAGGGTACAACGAGCGAATGATCGTTTGGTGTAAAATGTGTAAATTCACCATAAGAGTAGGAATGGTGGAGTTTGAATATACGAAGTTCAATTGTTTTTATGTATGTACTATTTTGCTTTCCTAGCCATGGTCTTTTTTGTTTAAATAAAAAATAAGTGAGTAATAAGACAAAATTATACGTATAACATTAGTGTATCTTTTCTATTTATTTTGTACTTCACGTCCCTTGTAAATCATTATTAAAAATAAAGAATACGCTTTTAGCGATAATGCCGCCACATATACTCGTACATAGGTACATAGCTCTATCACAAGCTATGTTTGATTTCTAACTTTGGAATTTATTTGAGTTCCGTTATGATAGATAGATAGATAGATAGATTTTATTGACATACAGAATTACAACTAACTTATTACAATGATAATAGGTGTCGGCATCAGTCATGTCTCGTCAAAAAAATTACTAATTAAAGGTGATTATGAATTATCTATTCATAGTAGGTAATTATATAGTTCTCTAAGGTTCTCATAACATCGTGGTGGCGTCCGGCTTCTTTTGCGGAGGACACAAATTGTCCTCGGGTTTTGTGAATAACAACTACTTTCTCAAGTATGTCTCTTGATATCTATTACATTCTTTCCTTCACTAAGTGAAAAACATAATATTTTGATTTTAAGGTACCAATATAACCAGAACCGATTTCATTCTATTTTCATGCTAAAACTTGCTTCTTATTATTGAATAGGTATAAATATTGATACTAATAACCTATTGTCCAAATTCGTTGGTGAACGTCATCGAGCTTAAATAATAATATCTGACATATTATCTCTACCATATAAAAGAGCGAGAGATGCATACTAAATCAGATTGTATCTGAACACAGAACATTCCGGCAAAATGGTAGGTGGATTTAGATTTAATAATTATTTCCTTAAAATCATTTTATCCCCATTAAAATATATAATACTGAACTGTTTAAAGGTCATGGAAACGTTTTCGACTTCACTATGTTTATACAATAAGTACATACCTACATCACTGTCTGTGTGTTGTGTTATTTTATAGATTATGAGTTAATTTACCATCAAATTGAACTTTACGTCAAATTTACTCTAAATCCTATTGAAAAAGTAACAATACCAGCATAATCTATCTTTACTTTCTGAGAGACTGTGTGACATAAAATTATTTTTTACACTAAAAACAATTGAAAAAGCTGTCGGAAGACTTGATAATCTCATTTTTTTGAAGTCTGTTAATATGGTTACGATTGGCATGTAAACCACCACTATATCATTTACTTTGGATTTAAAACAATCAGAGGTCGATTTAGATATTTTAAGACTGACTGAGAGACTGACTGAGATTGTACTTTATTTTAAGTTTAATTAAGTCAACTGCAGATAACATGTGACGTGAATATCTTCCAGAAATTCCTCGTAGTGTTATCCGTAGCCGTGGCATGCGCCAGCGCCGCCGTCGATGAAGCGGCCGCCCCCGTGGTCCGATCCAACTACGATATCACTCCCGAGGGTGCTTTCCAGTACGCCTACGAAACTGGCAACGGTATCTACGCGCAGGCCGAGGGAGCCGTCAAGGCTGTTCCCGGAGTAAGTGCAAACAAATGGTTTTTAAACAGCAATAACAGTTGTCAAATACTGGACTTAATAATAATTGAAGAACATAGTTATGCCGTAATTTAGAGACTAAACATACCATATACCAAAACTTAAGCCACGATGCTTGATCGTGGCTAGTTTTGGTACTCTAAACTTGAGAACTTGAGGTGACAATGAAAGGGTACTAATTTCAAATCTCCAGCTCATATAAACGTCATCTTTTCCAGGATAACGCTGGTGTGGAGGTCAAGGGAGGTTACAAGTACACCGCCCCTGACGGCACCCCTGTGGAACTCACCTACGTCGCCAACGAATTTGGATTCCAACCTGTCGTGAGTATATCTGAATAAATCTGAATGCAAAGACCATGGTAAAAAGAAAAGTAAGAACAAAATAAACAACAGTTGACAAGCTATCACATCCTCCCAATAAAACGACAGTATGTTCAAGCACGAAAAAATAATAGAAATGTATGTACCAATATAACTATAGTTCTTTTAATGGTCGTCACACTGAAGTATCCTTAATTTAATACCATAACTGGAGCTAAGCCTTTATTAACCTATCTACACAAAATATTCTAGTGATATATTGCTATATGTAACTGGGAAATTTAGAAATAAATAAAAATTTCGGTGTCTTGCTACTATATAGTACTAGCTCCATCTAGCCCCATACTAAGCAGGCGATTGTGTCATGGGTAATGGTATTTATATCTTTTATCAACTTGTTAACACTTTTTTACTCAGCAGGCGCATGTGTCATGGGTACTAGGCAATGGTATTTATCTCTATTGAGCTGAGCTTGAGCTTGAAATTGAGTTGTTAATGCTTTTTTTTCTTTTACAGGGAAGCCACATCCCCGTAGCTCCTGCCATTCCTGAGCTGATCGCCCGCTCGCTGGCGTACATCGCTGCGCACCCTCCCCCGGCGTCTAGCCCTCAGGCCTACCAGCCCACTTCCCAGTTCCAGCCCCCCAAGCCCCAGTACGGTTAAACCAACAAAAGAACCAGTTTAAACCATTTGTCGTATCAAGCACAGAGGTTCCAATTTTTTACCAATGGCCGTTACAAGCCAAGTGGTTTAATGTTTTAAGCCACTAGCCGCAAAATATTCAAATGGTTTAAACATTCAATATTTTACACACATTACCATGGAAATGTCAACGACTAGGTTGTTAAAGTACAAACAGAAATAGACTAATGAAAAGACATGTAAATTTGTAAATAAAGTATCTTAGAACCAGTATGAAATGGCAATTTGAATTGAAGTTCCTTATCTATAACCTATGAAGCACAGGTTTTTTTGTTTCTATCGTTATTTCTGAGTACAAGATGTACAAACAGAAAAGTAAAAATGAATCAATCCGCTAAAACAAGTAATGTTTAATAAGTATTTCTTTTCCACCAATTTAGAGGATCACAGAAACGAGATTCAAAAGGTTAGAACCACGGGCATAGTAGGTAATTTAAGCTATAAATGTCACCTTATATTTACCTAGTATAATCCTAAAACCTGTTGATGCATCCAATTTATGGAGACATGTTTGGATTGGCGTCGAACATTTTCATCTTTGACATATAAATTCTAAAAGATTTTCAAGTGACCTTTAAATCTTTTATTTTTGTGCACATATTTAATAGAAATATTTTAAATTAGAAATAGTATCTATGAGGATTTGTGTTTCTATTTGCACTGGAAGAGACGAAATCAGGTGAAAAACTAATATTATTTTTACACGTGACAGCAGTAGGTAGTTTGCTATCTCATGTTGCGTAGCTCAAGCGACACTATGGTCAAAGTAAAGTGTTGTTCTCTTCGCGCCGTATTTCTCATTACGGAGGGTCGTGACTCCCCCGCAGATTGTACTCATTAGGAAAGCATTCTTAGGAAAGTACAACGGTAGACGGTAGACGTACATATATGTTCTCGGATTTTGTAGCCCTCAAACATATTGGTTTCCTCACGAAGTTTGACAAATAATAACGTAGCAAATGAGATAAGGCCTGAAAATTAATATTTTGGTTATTCGGCCTTGATTCCTATTTCTTGTACGGTCTATTGGATTCGATCCGTATAAATTTTTAATTAAATGTTTCTACCGACTTTTGTTCCAATCTGGAGAAGTCTGCGAACTCGCAGCTGGTAAAAAGTTTCCAGTCAAACCTGCGGGGCTACAACATAACAGCATGGTGGAATAAACATTGTATTATAGTTAACTGTCTAATCCATTTTTATTTAGATGTTTGAGTCTGTATAGGAAGTGAGTATGGCTCAGCGGTTTCAGTGCCTGCTTTTTATCCAGACGCATCCTAGTTCGAATACCAATCCAGCCGTACACTTTACTACTACTTGCTACTTGTAGCTACTTTTTATACTAGGTACTACATAGTTCTCAATAAAATTACCTATCATTAACCAATTGTATAATACTACCAAAAAGGAATTCAGATAGTAAGCCCCTCCCAACTTTTCCCAAACAGAGAATGACTTCATTCGCGTCGAACGTACTTAAGCTAGGTACCTAAAAGTCTAATCAAGCTGTTTGAAATCAATCGGCCGTGTGTTCTAGACACGTGGGGAGAATCGCTAAGTCTTTGCTTTAGGTCCGAGAATCGGTAATGTTATTTGGCGTTGAGATCTGGGCAACATTGAGCTGGAATCTTTTTAGTTATTTAAGTATTATAATATTTATCTATATATATATGTTACGGTAAATGTGGATAATCGGTAATTATGTACCTAGTCAGGTCATAAGTATTGTCACACAGTAAAAACTTTTCTTTTAGAATGCTGGCCACAAAAAAGTTTATTGAATTCGAATTTCAAATTGTTTATGAAAATAAAAATGTATACTTTTTAGAATTTTACTCATTTTTAAATATGGAGTGGACGCTTAAAGAAGACCGTGTTGCAGTTATTGCATTGCATCGTTGCGGTTACGCGCCAATTCAAATTTTTGACATACTGAAAAATTTGAATATAACCAAAAGATTCGTTAATCGTACCATCAAACGATACAATGAAGACTCTAGTGTAGATGACAGGTCAAGAAGTGGTCGCCCTCGGTCTGTTAGGACTCCAGCAGTGATAAAAGCTGTGAAGGTGCGAATTCAAAGAAATCCCAAACGTAAGCAGAAACTGTTGGCCCTTCAGATGGGGTTAAGCAGAACCACGGTGAAAAGGGTGTTAAATGAAGACTTAGGCCTTCGGGCATATCGAAGAAAAACAGGACATCGTTTGAATGCTCGTCTAATGGACCTGAGACTGAAGAGATGCCCCGCTTTGTTGAAGCGGTACGCGGGAAAAAAATATCGGGATATTCTTTTTTCGGATGAAAAAATTTTTACCGTAGAAGAGAGCTACAACAAACAAAATGATAAGGTGTACGCACACAGTAGTGAAGAAGCGAGCAAACGTATTCCGCGTGTCCAACGAGGTCATTTTCCATCCTCGCTCATGGTATGGTTGGGAGTTTCTTATTGGGGCTTACCAGAGGTACATTTTTGTGAGAAAGGTGTAAAAACGAATGCAGTTGTGTATCAAAATACAGTCCTGACGAACCTTGTGGAACCTGTTTCTCATATCATGTTCAAAAACAAGCACTGGGTATTCGAACAAGATTCGGCGCCAGCTCATAGAGCGAAGAGCACACAAGACTGGCTGGCGCCGCGTGAAATCGACTTCATCCGGCACGAAGACTGGCCCTCGTCCAGTCCAGATTTGAATCCGTTAGATTACAAGATATGGCAACACTTGGAGGAAAAGGCGTGCTCAAAGCCTCATCCCAATTTGGAGTCACTCAAGACATCCTTGATTAAGGCAGCCGCCGATATTGACATGGACCTCGTTCGTGCAGCGATAGACGACTGGCCGCGCAGATTGAAGGCCTGTATTCAAAATCACGGAGGTCATTTTGAATAAACTTTAATGTCATAAGAATCTATGTTTTGTTAAGTTCATTTTGGTATATAAATGGTTACATAAAGAATAAAGTTGTTTCAATTATTTTATATTAAACATGTGACAGAATTTATGACCTGACTAGGTATAATTACTGGTAATTATATATAATTACCGGTAAATGTGATTAATTCGAAAGTTTTTACCACTTTTACCAAGAGCACTGGTAATTATGCATAATTCCCGGTAATTATGCATAATTCCCGGTAATTATACATAATTACCGCATTATCCACATTTACCGTAACATATATACTCATAATAAAGCTGAAGAGGGTCAAAAATATGAACATAGAAGATATTAGGAAAACAAATGAATGGGTTTATTTAAAATCCATAACAGAACACATTTCATTTTTAACATAAAAACAAACATAAAAATAAACATTTTTCAGCTGAGTTTGACTTATAAGAAGAAAATAAACTAGTGATAAGTCAGTTTTTTAGAACTTGCTGCTTTACCTATAAAAATGGTTATGTGAATGTTTTAAATAAAGATGATTAAACAGTTACCTAAATTGAGAAGTATTTTGGTTTTTATTTCTGATTAATGGTTTGATAAAATAATTAAACAAAACTTTTCCACTTAAGACACTGATTGATCATTGGTAATATTTTTGAAATGTGGCTTGTTTTCTTAGCTATCAGAACATAGAAGGACAGAGTGCTTATCATCTGGTTATCTGTTTATTCAGATTTATGAATAAGACGGTTAAATAAAGCATGACTTATTAAGCACCACTTTGTATGCACATTGCACATAAGGCTTATCAAAATATATCTTATAGGTATGTTTATTGGACACACAAATTCTTATAATACTAACACTTATTAATAATGTAATGTAGGTATGTCTTCGTAATTCCATTTCTCGTTTTCTGTATGACTCATAGGTTTGTTATAAGTATATTTTTATGTAAGTTTTGGCCACAATCACAGTTGACCACAATAGTGGATACCAACGACACTAATAAAATATTATTAGTGTCGTTATCCACTATTGTTTCGACAAATTATGGACAACATATTTTTCACTTTTTTTAAAACCTTTAGGCAGTTGGTTTCTAGTATAAAAACACCCGGCACACTATATATACTTCTTCTTTCTCATGTGTTCTTTTTACATGTGTGGTCGGCACAGAATGTTCCTCTCTTCATTTGATTCTGACACTCATCAAATCTCCGCATTCACTCCTCTCGCACACATATCCTCATTCACACAATTTTATTCATCCATGTCTTTCTACAACACTGTATGCAAAATGCAAAATGGTACCTACACTAAAATATGCAATACTAATTAAAATACCATTTTAAAGTATGTTAGATATTCAGGTAAGTTTTGTGGTGCATTCATATCCAAAAAACCGCAGAAACATCATTGAATTATAATACCACTGACCTTGACTTATAAAGCGACCTTTCTGAGATCTAGCATTTACCTTAGTTTTAATAGATTACTTGGTATTATACGTAGACATTATAAGTAATAAACACCTCATTAGGAATCTAAATATATAAAACTCAAAGGTGACTGACTGATTGACTGACTGACTGACTGATATAGTGATCTATCAACGCACAGCCCAAACCACTGGACGGATCGGGCTGAAATTTGGAGTGAAGGTAGATGTTATAACGTAGGCATCCGCTAAGAAAGGATTTTTGGAAATGCCACTTATAAAGGGGTGAAATAGAGGATGCAAGTTTTACTTGTTAATGCCAGCGAAGCCGCGAGCATCCACTAGTACTAAATAAGTAGATAGATTATTTTATGTAACACATCATTTGCATGATGATGCTGTGTGCTGATTGGTCGTTCGCCATAAATTCGTGAAAACGCTCATGTTTATTGGGAAGATTTACATTTTGGGATTTGGGAGGTTTCTGATAACCAACTACGAGTAGCTATAGGTATAACATTAATACCGTCAATTTTGGTGGTATAACTTTCTAGAAAAAACAAGCGAAAAATCGTCTCTAACTCAATTTTTTCTCCTCAATACATACGTCAGCATCTCAATGGACATTTTATCCGTGAACACTGTAATTATTTAACGGAATTCATTTAGAAAATTGTAAATTTTAGTACTATTTTCACGACGAAAATAAAATTGATGATGTAAGGAATGTGCCTTAAAATTCTCTGTGTAGGTTATTTTTAGGAAAATATTGACAAGTAGATGGGTGTCTCCAGCTTACAATGTCTATTAAATTACCTCCTGAGAGGTTGTCAGATTCAGAACTTGTAATAAAGTTTGGTCCAAATTAATGTGAATATGAGTCGTGATGGCTTCAGGGCAGACGGTTTGTAACTATTAACTAGATAATTGATAGACAGCGTGGCATTTGTTCTATAAAATAATAGATACATTATTTTGTTATTTCGAATACAATGTAGCGTACAACGAGTTTGACAAAGGATTTAATAGATTCAGCTACGGCATTGTCTAATGAAATAACATTGTCGCAAATTATTCTGATATTTTTAGTTACTTGTGCATTCTCAGAAGTGTTAACGAAAAAAAATTAAACCCAGTTATAACGTCTTTTTAATATCAATAATATGAAAAAGACTGGCGCCATGTTTAGAATTTATGTACATAATTAAGTTTTGCATTTACACAACTTCACACAAGTTTAGCTACTAGTGCAGTCATAATTGCCTTTTAAATTATTTTCCAAAATTGTCAAAAGTACTAAGTGATTCTGCATATTGTGAATAATGTTAGCTACCTAGCTTAGTCCTACATGGCTGCAGGTGTTTTAGGTAATGTTGTACAATAACTTGTAGAAAATAATCAAACAACAAATTTTGGTACACGTTTTCGTAATATTTTATTGGTCTAGATCACAAAACACAACTAAAATCAACAAAAAAGGAATACTTAAAGCAATTACTACGCTAGCTTGGTCGGTTTGGTGAGCTTACTTGTATTCCCATCGCTTCGATTGACGTTTTGGTCATTCGGAGCTATGGAAAAAACCCTAACCGTCTGATTAGGTGTTACAACCGTGCAGTTGAGAATTATTCCCACCCAACTTTGAAGTTCGAATCGGACTATAAGGAAATTCCCGACTATACGATTAGTGTTATTCTAAGCAGACAGTAGAGAATGTTTCTGTGCCGTCCGATTGGGTGTTATTATCGGACGGTTGGGAATGTGTTTCTGGTTTCCTTCTTATTGCTTCTTCTCGACGTAGGGGTGAGCGGCGATGTAGGCCAGGGAGCGGACCACGTGCTCGGGGTAGGGCTCGGTTGGGGGAGGGGTGGGGATGTGCGCGCCCTGGAACAGGATATTAGTAGATTAATCATCAAATAAGGACGGCGAAACTATGGAACTCTCTACCTGGAGCCCTGTACCCAGAAAATTATAACCCAGGGGTCTTCAAATCTAGAATAAATAGGTTTCTTCTAGGCAAGCGTGCTACATCTTAGACCATAGTGGTGCTTAACATCAGGCAGGCTGCTCAAACGTAAGCCTATTTCGTGTTAAAAAAAATGTTTGTATGCAGGTGAAGGTGTAAGAGTTAGTCTATTTGTTTCTTTTTCATATTGTTTCTTGGTCAGTTTCCTATCCTTTCAAGTTTTAAAGTGCCACAAAGTGATAGTCGTAAACTTGGTATGGTAAGGTAAGATATGATCACCAATGCTGGTTGTTTTGTAACTTGCAGCAATGTACTTAAAATGAGAAGGCCTTTTTTAAATTTCGTAAAAGTCAATGAATATGATGTTTGGTAAGTACTTAAATTTGAAATTTTCAAGTCTAACTACTTGAACTCGTAGTTTACCTGAGCTACGTATCCGTTCTCGTCAGCGGTGAAGGTCTCCTGGATGACGGTGCCGTCGGGAGCGGTGTACGAGTGGGATCCGGTCTGGACTACTGCGCCCTCATCCTGGAGTAGAAAAAAAGTACGTTAATTCAGTTAGTCAGCCTTTCAAACATTTGCGTAGTACGTAAGATAAACATTGGGCTTCGTCAAAACGCTTATGGATTCTTTCCTAGTCAGAAAGTTCTTTCAAAACCAGCCAGTCGCGGTGACAAAAATGATTTTGCTTCATCAAAAACTTTTGGAAGCTGTGACCAGTTTTATTTCCATAACCTTCCTTAGTCTGTCTGTAGTGTCTGTACTTGGCTCATTGTTGTCTATATATTCTGCTGACAGTCAGAAGTGAGTTTATACGGAATAAGTATATTCAATAATATGGAGTCACTAATAAGAACACTTAATGTACAATCAGGTATTTGAACAACGGATCACCAGAGATGTTTAAATTGTAAGTAAGATTAGTTCGGCCCAACAAAACTAGATGGCGCTACTTGTTAGTTAAATCGCATAAACTGAATTTTAAGAGTATTTGTAAGTTTTTTAAGTTTGTTTGAATAAATGCCTCGTAACGTTCCAGGTTTGGTTTTAAATCACTCCCAGACTTAGTAGACCCCATGACACCAGAAGTGACAACCACACAAACGATAGTAGAACCATGACTTTGTTACGAATAAATGAATATGAATATAATTATATAGTGGCAGTACTGGAATAGAAGAGTAGAAAGGTAGGTAAAAAATATACCTTGTTGATCTGCTTGAAGCTTCCAGACACCTGAGACTGGATGCCGTTGTCGGTCTCCACGGCGTACTGGAAGTCACCCTCAGGGGACTGCTGGAAGTCGCTGCGGAGGATCTGAGCGGTCTGGTCAGTGGGGGCAGCCGCGGCGACGGCCAGGCAAGCAGCGAGGATCAGGAATTTCTGAAATTAACAGGAGATATTAATTGAGAGTTTTAGATGAAGAAAGTTCTAGTAAAAGTAAGAGAAGTTCTAGAGAAAATGTGTACTAAGAAATGTCACAGGTTTTTTTACAGAAACAGCAACACAAACACATCAGTTGTGATTAAACTTTTTACTAGCCTTTCATCCTTTTCATTGTTTTAGTCGATTAAAAATTTCATATGAAATACCAAAAATTTTAAGTATATAGTTTATTCACAGATAATCGATTGTTGAAACTGGGACTGACTATAAATTATACGAAATAACATCAAAAGTGAGAATAATATTTAAAAACTGTAATCATTTTTTCAGCAGCCGAAAAGCTAACAAAATATTTATTCATTATATCCATAAATATTCACAAGCGATAAATAAATATCAAAAACATTTGCATAATATTTAACTAATATTGTCTGATTATCATTTCAATCCAATACGATATTTATTATCGGTTACGCATACATTAATTTTACAAAATTTACAATCGACTAAACTGGTCAGGAAAATTTAGTTTTTTGGTCTATTGTTAATTATTTGATATTTACCGGTCTCATTGTGGAATTATTCACAATATTAAATTTAAGAGGTAAAAGTGTAAGTAAGTTAATAGCGTTTCTATTTTAGTGAAGTTACGACACTCTTAGTCAAATAATGCAAAGTAATCTTGCAATTATCTAAACTAACAAACCAAATACTGTTTCACAATCACCAGACTTAGGTTCAAAAGTTCACACTCAAATCCTTGCAACACCAATTGCACATTTTCAGCCAACTTTAAATTTATACTATTTTAAAATTCAAATTGCAAATTCGTTTATTCGCACTGCACTTACCATGTTGTGTTCTGTATTTGGACTTGAAGTACAAACTGATGAGAAGCTCAGCACAATGATTCTTATATACAAAAGCTTAGAACTCCCAAATAATGATACCTATCTATCTATACCTACACCGATCGTTAAGGCTCTATGGAACGAAAGGTCAACTTTTTTTTCAACAGTGAGTGCGCTTGACATTTTAGTTCTAGGCGCGTAACAAAATTAACCCGTTTCTAATAAAAGAAAATTGATATAATTTCTCATGAATTTGAATATTTTGTACATTCAAGCTCAAAATTAAGTGTTTGTTTGACCTAGGTTATGATCACGAGCTAATAAAATGAAACTTGAAGACATGTTTTGATAATGAATTTGGCTATATTTACATATGCGTACATTAGTATTCTCTTTTTACGAAAAACATGGAACCATTTTATCAAACCAAATACATATGTACTTATAATATTAAATCAATAAAATTGTGTTGCTTAACGCGGGGTGCTATGTGAAATCGACATTTCATAAAAATCAAATAAAATAGAAGTATATAAGATAGAGCAAATTTTTTTCAGTTTATATAATTTTGATTCAGTGTTAGTGACAACTAAAAACGCCAAAACACTATTACGTAAACTTTGCTCGATAGTTTTATTTTTTGAAAAATAGTTGTTTTGAAATATTTTTCACCTTTTTTTTCAAAAGTAGTACAGAAATTTAAACCAATTTAATTATATCTAAAAGATAATGTTATTATTTAGAGGAGTAAAAAGCCATATATAGAATATTCTGAATTGCTGATTTTATATGAATTTTTTTCGTCAAAAACGTCTGCAAAACTGCTCAAATTGTGCAAAATTGTTTGCGTGTGGACAAGACAAGACTCGTCGGCCGGAGCTATGCGCGCGATGCTCGCCCTTGCTCTCATGTTAATACGGCGTGGAATTGCATGCGAAAAAGCAACTGCATTTTACCAAGCGCAAAGCGTTTTCGGGTGAAACATCGTGGCCTCATTTCTGAACATTCAAACTACTTAATAAGTAGTTTGAAATAAAAAATAAAAATAAATAAAAAATAAATAAATATTAATATGTAAATTTTATTTTCTTGCACATGAATGAATCAAACTTAAAAACTTTATTATCATGGAACTAGCAATCTAAATTTCTTTAAGTAGTTTCCATATTGTGTTTTTGTTTAAAGGGTACTGTTTTTGTTTAATTTCAATAATATAACTTACCCATCTCTCTTAATAGCAACTACTTGAAGACTATGTGATAATATTCATAGTGGTTTTTATATCTGGATAACTAGACACTGTGGACCATGTTGGAGCATACCCATACATGGATGAAACTAGATCTTGAACGGGGGTAGGGGGGGTAGGGGGGTGCTAGAACACACCTTTAGTTACATTGTAGACAAATGTCAAAATACCAAACGATTTTTTTTATTCTATGAATACTTCTAACTCCCCAAGTGGTTTATGGGAGAACCTAATCTACGCTTTCTTACTGAACACTTAACATTTTTTTCATACAACCTACTTATTTAATTTAATGTACTGACTATTTACATTTTCCTTTAAATTTCTAATTAAAATTGTTTTGGACACTTTCTAATATAAACTTTATTATACAGAAGTGTTGTTCCGTTGTTTAACAACCACGCATCATCAATCAACATGCTCCAATCATTATAAATAGGTAATAAATTAATAAATAAATATTCCGGGACATTGCACACAGCGCCATCTAGCCCCACACTAAGCAAACGCTTGTGTCGTGGGTACTAGATAACGGATATAATACTTATATACTTTTCTTTTGTAAATACATACTTATTATACATACAAACGACCAGACTCAACACAAGTAATTATACATTTTAAATTTCATAAATACTTGTGTCAAGCGGGAATCGAACCCGCAACCCCTAGATTAGAAGGCAGAGCCACTACCAACTAAGCTAACAGGCCAGTCATTATCTTCCTCATTTAAGTCGTATTCCTTATTTTATTATTACCTCTTGATCAATTTGATCATTTGGTTAACTCTCTTGAGTCGTATTTCCTCATGACTGAGGGTCGTGACAACCACGCAGAATTAATTCGTTAGGGGAGTTCTCTGGGCAGATACATACATCATGGTGGGCGCCCTGGTCCTTCTACGGAAGACATGTCCTTGAATATATTGTGGTCCTCAAACATGTCGCTTTTCACACGATGTTTTCCTTCACCGTTAAAAGTGCAAATCCACACATAACTTGAAATTACGAGTCATTGGTGTAGGACTGGTTCCAACCAGGGTGCGTTTGGACGAAAAGCAGAGACTGGAACCGCTTAGCCACAATCGCTTTGGCAAACATAACATTTGGTTTGGTTTTGGTTTGGTTGGTTAGTGGTCATTTGTGGTTTTCAAACATGTCTGTTTCTAACTATGTACATATATGTATATTCCTTGACTGTGTCTGCCCTTACATGCCTTTAGTATCTAATGCTTGGTATTATCGACAATCCATATACATGCCTAAAATATATGAATGTAAAAGAAGCTATTGATAATTCAAGAGCGTAGGTGTACAATGCATGTTACCTATCATACTATTGTTATATTCTCCGAAGGTACCTTCACACACACACACACACACACACACACGTTCCTCATGTCATGGCCACATATCTTACATTCATCTCAATCTATAAATTGAATTATGATTTTATGCAAATGACAGTGGCATCCAAAAATGGTTGTAGATTTCCGCATATTACTATACTAACCTAACATCCATTCACATTTAAATTTTCAAGAACATGTCGTTTAGTAAATTAAATCAATCTATAAAATACCTATCGATTAGAGGAAAACTCTTGTTTGAATCCCACTTGACATTTTAATACTTAATCAAAATTGCTTGGATGAAAATAATAAAAGGTTTAACAAAGTTAATGGATAGCTAAGTATAGGTAGTTCTATAAATAATATTTTTTCGTACTGGTTCTGTTTCCATTATTTAAATCATTGTAATTTTTGTAAATAATATTATTTATCGTTGTAAACTGACATACAATAATTAAAATCAACGATGACAATTCACTAACACATATCCCGCATTATTGCATCGACTGTGCGCCTAAAAATAACATAACAATGACTAAATATGTAAATAACAAGAATTTGAAATAGTAAATAGTCAGATTAAAAAACTGTCCAAAAATTCACCTCTCACCTCTAAAGTGGGGCAACATGCTTGAGCACATAGTTTCATAATGCGAGATGACACAACCAGTTCTCACAAAGCTTGTCAGGTAGCAATAATAGATTTAGTTGTGATAATAATTAAGTAATAGATCAGAAGGCAGGATTGCTAACTAGACAGCTATTACATACCTACCTTGGTACATATCGTTAAGTTCTATAAGTTAGTGTTGCAAGCTTACAGGAAAATTGCCGAAATCAAACCTTTTCATTTAGCAACAGCAATCTGAACTAATTTTCTTCTATTCTTCTATTGATTCTGTACTAATTTTATGAAAAATTACTATTTAAGGGCATATTACCATGATAATATTACCGTGCATAAAATTTTTACAAGACAACTAAATTACTAAGTAAATGTTTATTGTTAGAATATGCAATTTAAAACATGAATCCAATTTTCTTAGTTTTGAGATTCGATTAAATCCGGATTTTTTTTCAATCATTGAGAACTTGAGTATATTTTCAGCTTAGTTCTACAGATAAACCGTCGAACAAGCAGGAAGTCAGCGGGGCGTCACCGGTTTATGGTGGAAGTTCCAAAGACTCGCACGAAGCGCTTTGCTTCTACCTTCATAGTAAGGACAGCGAGACTATGGAACTCTCTACCTGGAGTCCTGTTCCCTGAAAATTACAACCCAGGGGTCTTCAAATCTAGAGTAAATAGGTTTCTTCTAGGCAAGCGTGCTACATCTTAGACTATAGTGGTGCTTAACACCAGGCAGGCTATAGTCAAACGTAAGCCTATTTAGTGTAAAAAAATATATGTATATATTAATACATATGTAAAATTCATCTGAGAACTGAATACTAATTTCATCACGCAAAAAAACTGCAACCAAAATGGAAGCCATTAGCTAACACCTGATTTTTTTCTTCGACCTCTAACCTAACGCCTATACCTATAATTATACCTAGATACAGCTGCTTAGGTTAGACATGACCTATGACGTGAACAACCTTGAAAAAACAAATTCACTTTCGACGAGACGATATGTTGTGTCATCACTCAATAGAATGTATGAGTAGGTATTGAAATTAATTTCATCAAAGCACGTGGGAGAAAGGACATGTATGTAAGCTGTATGTACATAAGTATTGCTGATGAGGAAAAAGATGAATTTACTCGTCTTCTATTGACATCTTAAGATTGTTTGCTAACGCGTTGTGCATTATCTCTATGAGGAAAAAATATATGTATGTGTTAATGTGTTAGCATTTCGTTTTTTGTGGCCTTTGTACGCCTGTACTGTACCATTAAGAACATTAAGAAAAAGTGTAAAAGTATTATATCCGTTATCTAGTACCCACGACGCAAGCGTTTGCTTAGTGTGGAGCTAGATGGCGCTGTGTGCAATGTCCTGGAATATTTATTTAATCGAGCACACTAATATTACAAAAGCGAAAGTTTGTGAATGATATGTGTTTGTTCTTCAAGCTTCGATGTGACAAATCCGGATGATATTAAATATGGAGATAGATTAATCCAGTCATAACAAATAGGCTACTTTTTATCCCAGATTAACACGGGTAACTGTCAGCTTTCACTATGTTCAAAAAACATGAATTAATAATTATCTACTTTCTTCAGTAAATTATTTTAAAATTGTTAGTTATGTCTGCTCCAAGAGGGCTTTAAGAGCTCATATTTTTTTTTTATTATTATTTTATGTGTGTTTTAGCTTAGTGCTTGTTTCTTATACTAATAAATAAATAAATAATAAATGAATGACAACAAATATACAAATCCCAGTCACGCAACATAAAGGCCCATCGCTAAACAATTTGCCGAACAAAACCAAGAGAACGGAAACTTGATAATCACTTCCAAAGATTAATTCCCCAGTTCCTCCATTACAGAAGCACCTATAAATAACCAGAGTCATAAAACCGGTGAAAAACATTTTGATACACAAAGCCGTATTGTGTCTCAACGTGCCACTGACTGTGTGGAGATGGATACAGTGACTCATGTTCATATCTTAAGTAAATTTATTGACTTAAGTATTTTTTTAAAGTAATATTGACATGGTCTAAACCCGCATTTGGGTGAACAATTAACACGTTCACTGCGGATCACCCATAAGCGGCCCGCCGCGGTGCTTGCAGGTAGTGCGTACGCAGAAATGTATGTACGTTTCGCCTGTGCGGAACATCTATCTTTGCCGTTTTTACGAGTATGACAGAGATGAATATAGTTTTCTGTTTGTGGTTAGAAACGTAGTAAAATGATATCATAAAACTGTGGCGGGCCGTTTTAGACCACCACCGCACTGAGCTTAAAACGCAATCGTTCAGTGCGGCGCGGCGGCGGCGGGCTTACTTTGACACCCGCGCCGCTGCCGCCTGTTGCCGCACTGTGCGGGTGCGTAAGCGCTATGACTTCATTTAGTGTTGTGCGTGCTACGGTGTCGGTCGCGTGTTTGTCGACAGATATTTGTCGATATGAAGTAGCGTAAATGCAAACGAAAAATACGTTTAGACAATGGAAATGATAGTGAAGGTGATGGTGCAAATCTTTCTTAAACAGTTACAAAACATTAAGTAACACTGTAATCTATACTAATATTATAAAGCTGAAGAGTTTGTTTGTTTGTTTGAACGCGCTAATCTCAGGAACTACTGGTGCGAATTGAAAAAATATTTTTGTGTTGAATAGACCATTTATCGAGGAAGGCTTTAGGCTATACAACATCACGCTGCAACTTATAGGAGCGAAGAAACAATGGAAAATCTGGAAAAAACGGGGAAAATTATTCATCTTTGAGGGCTTCCGTTGCGTGCGCTGCGAAAACGGTTCAAGTCGTGGGTAACAGCTATAATTTATAAAGCTGAAGAGGTTGTTTGCAAAAATATATATGATGCCCAAAATAACTATTCCACGCGGACGAAGTCGCAGGCACAGCTAGTATTCTATAATATATATCTATTTATATGTCATGTAGTGGTGGCAGTCTCAGAAGGCACGCCACGCACTGTCTTAAAGTTTATTGAACGCATGTTTGGACCGCCACCGCACCAGATGAAAGTAATACATTTTATTAGCGCAGCAAGGGTGTTAAACTTATTTTAAAACTGCACTAATATAACACCAGGTGTAATAACTTTTTGGGACAAAGGCTTTTTTGCTAAACATTATGTTTTTTCTTTATAGGTATAAAAATATGATAAATGTAGAAAAAAATATTTAGTCCTATACAAAATTTATGTAAATGTATAACTTAAAAGTACGTAACGAAGTACGCAGCAGTGGAAATTATTTAAAGGAAAACTTTTTGAAGGTTACTAGAATAACGCGTGTAAAAACTATAAATCTTTGTTTATCAGTTTTTCTTTGTTTATCTATAATCCAGACTACATTAAAATCTGTCTATCCATTCCAATGAAGGGTAGACAAATTGAATTGGACTTCCACATCCTTTTTTTATCTATTTTATTGCCAAAAAAAAGGTAATTGTATTAGAATCTAGGAAATCTCAAATGAATGGTGTTAAGACGCAGAGGTGATTCCTCTGTTTAGATCTAAGATCATAGCTTTATTTTAAAAATTGAGCACTCAAAACGTTTAGTATGAGCGCATTTTGTGCCAAGCTTCTCCACTGTTTTCCACTACACCACCGGTTTGGCTATGACATTCTGAGAAAACAATGGCTTTTTAGGAAAAGCCACCGCTTTTGTACGCCGTGATTTATAATGGTTCCGTTGAATACGAGCTTCTTTAGATGTTTGGGCGGGACGCAGTTTATTCTTATGAGGTTTCTTCAAAAATATTGAGGCGGGGCTAGAACCGGATGGGAGGAAAACTGCCTTTTGAAGATGGTGTAAATCTATAAATGAGTGGGTTGTTTTTTATCGATGTGGGTATTGTATTACAAATTAAAATCAAGAGGTGTGTTGTGGGATAACAAAGTAACGTACAATAGTTGTAGGCTAGCGTGTGATATACGAATAACAGTTTGTTTAATTGAGCCCTGCAATTTCGGGAAGGGTCGCAAATGTATTTTTTTTTACAACAATTTTTTTATTTAATTTCTTCAATTAACAATTTGAGCTCTAAAAACTAACAATAAAAGAGCTTTACTTTTTTTCACATCCAACTTTTATGAGTTTCATCACCGACCTTGCAATTCAATCCAAACGCAAATAAAGTTCTCCAATCAACACATTTTGTCCATATTTATTGATGCTAATTGATCCAATAGGTCTAAAAAGAGCAAAATACACATTTTAGAATCACCTTCATACACTTGACCGCTTTACCTCGAGGTCTGACCCGAGCAAAGAATGCAGTTTGATTTTAAAGACCGTGACATTAAAAATAATCTTCTATTTTGCACTTTGCGGGACCAATGTAATGGTGATGAGGTTTTGCTTTGTTTAATATACAATACAAACACAGTCGCAATAAGCATAGGTACAATCTAAATACATCATATTATGTTTATAGTTCAATTATAGTGTGTGTGAATCTACACATAAAGGGTTTTATATACTGATCGGTATTTTTTAAATACAGATATCATTAAAATCATAGTGCTGCAAGAAGGAAGCAAATTTTGAATATCAATATGTCAAATTGGTAACAAAAACTCATAAGACAAACAATCAAATAAGTTACAAACTAATCCATAAAAAGAGTTCTTTTACATCTGTTATTTATATCGTTCTATCATCTTCTCTTTTCCCAGCGTCAAGATTCAAATAGTAATCTAGAAGAAGCTACAACATTGCAACAAGTTTCATCTAAGACAAGCGTTTTCCCAAGCATCCTTAATCCCAATCTGCAAATATCTAGAAAGATATGAACGTCAGATATTAAATTCAGAGTCTAGATTCTAGAACAGTTCCAGTGCCCTCATTATTTTACTACAACACATCGACATAGTAAAAAAATGGGCTGGTTTAAATGCACCGCAATGCATTTTTTTATTGATATATCACTTGTAGTTGTAGATCCCGCCCGGTGGCTATAGGTATGCAATCGTTAGGGTTTTGATTTAGAGGGGTTATATTTAGCCACTCTTACACTAACTTAGTTTATGTGGTATTCGTGTTTCATATATTATGTAGTGCTAGTATAACTGTTTAAAATACTTCGATGAACGGGACACCCAGAAAGGATAGACGATGATCGTCATGCCAAAGAGTGTATCTTGGATTTCCAAGTGGCCACCATCTTGTTGGCTGAAAGGAAACGGACCTGCGAGAGCTTCGTGTTGCAGATTGACAGGAAATGGTTTAAGGTTTTTGGACGCTGCACAAAAATAGTATAAGAGAGTAGGGAAGTGTAAGTAACTGTGTCAACTCATTGTTTTGTAAAACATGAACGTATTGTATGACGTATATAACAACAAGGCCTATCTATTGCAGTACTATGTCAATTCTACAGCGAGCTCAAGAGCCCTGCGCAGCCTTTTCCATATTTATAAAGAAAAAAATCACATGCGCCGTGCGACACAATTTATGTAGAGTCATCGCCAGGGTTATTATGGGAATAATTCATGAACAGTGTATTAGGGTGATATATCAGCTCGACCTGGTGATATTAAAACGTTTATTGTTGCTCATGTGTGATGTAATTACATATACCTAGCGAGGCGGAGTATTACATTACTCGGGTTAGAATGAAAACACTAAACTAAAATGTAAAAAAAATGTATTGAATCATTATTTAGAATAAAACCATTAGTAATGTAAACACAGCATTAACGAATTTGTTTGGTAACGATTTTTCAACATAATTAAAAATATTAAATACCTATGTTATGTCATTTTGTACGGCCAAATCACGAGTTTATAAAACACAAATCAATCTAACTTCGAAAAAAAGTGTTAGACATATTGACAATTGAATTTTTTTAGCATATGTAAACACATCAATTTACTTTAAATATAAGCTTCTGCTCATTGATTATGCATAGTAATGTAAATATCACTTTCTAGTATTAATCTTATTTTTTTTACAAGGTATGTGTTTGCACTTGACCGTAATTCGCCTGATGGTAAGCAATCATTACGGTCTAGGATGGAACGTGCTTACCCAGTAAGAACCGATAATAAACAGTATAAGATTTCAGTACTAACAAAATACAAACCCAACCAACTGAAGTATATATTGGTGAACCAAAATTAAAACCATAAATTCGTTCCGTGAAGCTTCTCTACTCTGAGATTAGATTCAAGCCCACAATTAACTCTCGTAAGCTCTTAAATTGTAAAGTAGCATATTGCTGGCCACTTTACGCTACAAACGCCCTTCATTCTGTACTGGGGTTAAACGTTTAAATCTTATCATTGTCAGATTAACAGATTCAATGTTTATTTTGACAATGATAACAAATCGTTCTGCTCACGTTAATAAGTTTACATTTATAGGGCAGTTTTAAAACTTCGACACCAGAGTTAGCCACTCTAATACAAACTTATGTATGTGTTAACTATATAAATTTTATGTTACAACGTTTTTAAAAAACCCTGTAGCACAATTTTGAAAGAAGTAAGTAATTTATTATTGTAAAAAAATGTGATACCTACATACTTATTTAAAAATATTTAATGTCATTGTTTGTACCTATATGTATTCTTACGTATATTAATAACTTTTAACATAATCTAGCTCATGTACCTCCACACACTCGTTCGATACACCACGATGTATGTATCTGCCCAAGAGAACTCCCTTAACGAATTAATTCTGCGGGGGAGTCACGACCCTCAGTCATAAGGAAATACGACTCAAGAGAGACATACTCAATCAATCAATCAAATATACTTTATTGTACACCAAAATAAAGGATACAATTGAATAAAAAGGTGGAAGGTAACCAGGGACATTGGGCGACCTTAAGTGATCTCTTCCAGACAACCTAGTTTGGACGCTTCCAGACAACCTAGTTTTTAAATAAAATGGTAGAAGGGACATTGGGCGACCTTAAATGATCTCTTCCAGGTTTGGACAACACTAGAGGAATTCCGTAATCCTGGCGTACTTACTTGTAGTCTAATTCCTTATCTATGTACCTACATACGGAAGAATATATAAGATTCAGCGTCAAAACATCCCAAACGCTCAATCAATTTGCCTAAACAGATGTGCAGAATATTGTAAAACCCAGAAGCCAGTGCCTACGTGCTTCCTCCCCAGATTAAGGCATTAACTGATTCTTGGAAACGTAATATGTCTTTATTGGTTCTCGTGGAAACAAAACCCGGCTAATTGAAATTCGTAGCGTGATTCTGAAGCTTAGTTTCGAAGCCAGAGCTTAGTAAGTACCTACCTATGTATAGATCTTAAGTAATACCTACGTATTGGTAGTAATAATACCAATATATTTTGGTATTTTTGTTTGAGGAATCATTCATTAATTTTTTTGAATATAATATAATATATGATAAACGTAATAAAAAAATCCGCCACGTTTCCCTGCTTCCGTTCAACAATTGCAACTTTGTAACCAACTTTTATGAACAGTCTAGAAATAATAGGTACGTGATCAATTAATAACGCATTACCTACTTACTTTAATTTAATTTCAAGTATATCATAAAGTAAACAGACAATTGATACACCGATAAATACTTCTAAGAACATTTCCCTTAAATAAGTACCTAAACTGAATTAACTTATTGATTTGTTATTCTTTCCGACGTACCCAAGTCGAATGGAAGCAAAACGCCTGCAGTTTTCAAATTAGCAATCAATTCGACTAGCGAATACGCTAGTCGAATCGCAAAGGCGCTGAAATACTTGAGCCAATCGAATTTCGAGTGTTCCTCGAAATCTGTATAAATTCAATAACATTAGCAAACGGCGTCCGTTCAGGATTCAATAAAAATGAAATTGAGATCCGGCGAAGATATAAGTAGGTATAGTGAACGAATATTGGGATTCAATTGAGGCTCATTAAGATCGCCTTCAAATGCAAATAGGGAAAAAGCGCGCTTTTGCTGTAAATAAAATGTGGGGCTAACTTTAATTTCTGTGAATGTAAGCTAACCAAATATCTTTTGCATTATCTGCGATTTTATTGGCAATCCAAAATATTTTATAAAAACACACATATCATTAAATTGTTATATAGCTTTTATGAGTTCAATATAGTTAATGTAGAATGGTTGTTCAATCAAGGATATATTATGTTTTCCAGATACGCGGAATCAAAGATATGCATAACTAATTATTGTAAAATGTATTATCATACGAATGAGAGAGCACGTTTGTTTTGTTTTTATAGTTTTATCAATTGCCTAAATACTAACGTAGTCTAAATGTTTGTGTTGTCAAAATTATGGAACCTTACCAAAATGTCTTTAGACTAGACGTACACTTAAATACTTGTTTCTCCAAAAAGTTCTTTGTTCCATTCACAAATTATGCCACTAACAACAGATTTCCCTGAGGTCGCATAAAAAGTAGCATACTACGAGTACCTATGTAGGGTAGTTTTTGACTGAAAAGTTTGCTATTTACCATTTTCAGAATCAACACGTCTATACTCATTTCTTATTCTCTCTTTAATTAGTGAAATTAAATAAGCACTTTTTATACCAGTTGATGTTTTCTATATTTACTCGTTTAGTACACAAAACCTGGTATCTATTTTATCATTATGTATTAGTTTTTTTTGTACCTATTCAGTTATATGTTTTTATGTTTATGTACATTATAACTATGATTGTGTTATTTATTTTATCTCTTCTATTTATATTGTAAACCACGTCCTCCGTTATCCTTTGTTAATTTCTCTCCATCCAATGGTTGCCTGGAAGAGATCGGTTTTAGCGATAAGGCCGCCACTTGTGGCACTAGTATAAGTTATGTTTAATATATTTCTTAGTATTTCATTTTTATTTCGTGTGTTACAATAAAGAATATTCTATCCATCTATCTATTTTTATTTGTAACAAAAAAATTACACGCTTTGTCTATCGCATTAATCCAGAAAAAGCCAAGTTCAAATACAGTGTCTAATCTATCACCATACCTTGTCATTAATTATTATCAATTTTAATCGTTATTTATTTAAGCTAAATTCAATGTAAGTTCTTTAAGATATTGAGCTATTTAACCGTACAGTAAAATCACATTTACATACTTTCGCCTATAAATGTAATTTACGAAACAGCAAAAAAGAGCATCGCTGACACGAATCCAATTTAAATTTTCATAAAAATCTTTTTAAATCATCTCCACTAAATCATGAAAATAAAGCTGTACGTTGCAAAATACCAGCAGTTGCATATTTTAATGTGCACCCAGATGCGACGAGGCGAGAAATGGAAATCTTTCTGGATTGCATCTGCCTTAACTGTATAGCGATATTGGAATGTTTTTGCGAAAAAAATACGCTCCGAATGTTTTGCCAGCGATTTCCGATTTTAGAAATGTTTTTCGTTAGCTTTGATTTCTTTTAAAAGTTGTGCTAGCCGACTCTTTTCACATTTTATTGCAGTGCCAGGTATTGCTTTTGGTAATGCGCTTATAAGGGGATTTAATAAAAACTACAGTTAAAGAAACGGAACTTTATCCATTAATTAGGATAGTTTAATTATAAATGCAGTTAGTAGTTCACTACCGTACGTTAATCTCGTGACAGAATAGCTATATGTTAATCCATAGTAGGTATTTCAAAGTTTAATGTAAAAAAAAACCATTCCAATCAGCCCTACTGTTTAAGCGTAAAGAAGGACTAAACAGATACCTATACTCATACACTTACATACTTCGTGATTATCATTTAAGTGTGATTGCGTGCATCCACTGCTGAGCATAGGTCTCTATTCTAGTACGCCACTGATCCCTGTCCTACGCAGATTGAATCCAGCGGTTTTTCTAATTGCGTGCATACTACGAATTAAATTATTTTTTTATAAGACTTTCCCTTAGCTTTAACTAAAATTGCAATCAATCTGTAGTTGGTTGTTCCAGTAAACTGTACATTTACAATTAAAGCACGAAGCGGGGCGCAGATTGCTAGAAAATGCAATACAAATACGGGCTACAGTTTGCGAATAAATAAACGGCAAATAGCAGAACATCTGCTTTCTTGGGGGCGAAGCAAACGCTTGTTTTGGCTAACAATACTAGTACTCCGGTAATAAATTTAATTCATTTTTGAAATAGCTCGAAGTTTGATTTTTTTATCAAATAAGTAGTAGTTAGCGATAAGGCCGCCAATTAAGACGCTTATTTTAATTTCTATGTTTTTTTTTGTATTGTTGTATATGTGGTGTTTAAATAGAGTATTTCTCGAACTATCTATAAGTTTGTACATAAATATTCCGGGGCATTGCACACAGCGCCATCTAGCCCCACACTAATCAAACGCTTGTATCGTGGTTCTTTTATAAATACATACTTAATATACCTATATAGAAACTACTTATATATTATATACTATAATATTATAAAGCTGAAGAGTTTGTTTGTTTGTTTGAACGCGCTAATCTCAGGAACTACAGGTGCGAATTGAAAAAATATGTTTTGTGTTGGATAGAACATTTATCGAGGAAGGCTTTAGGCCATATAACATCACGCTGCAACAACTAATATGAGCGAAGAAACAATGGAAAATGTGAAAAAAAAAACGGGGAAAATTATTCATCTTTGAGGGCTTCCGTTGCGTGTGCTGCGAAAGCGGTTCAAGATATCAAAAATATGTATGAAAGAATTATTCCTCTTGAAATGATCTAACAAAATGTCTGCAATAGTATATGTCTATTTTTAAGATTTACTCACTAGAACCGTTTTTATGGTAATAACTATTCCATGCGGACGAAGTCGCTGGCACAGCTAGTCATTAAATAAATACATATATCGGGGCATTTCACACAGCGCCATCTAGCCCCATACTTAGCAAGTGATAGTCTATAATACCTATTGGTAGTGCCCAGCAGAGTGTAGCTGGCATAAATTCCGGTTAAAAAGTAAGTGTATTTTTTTGAAATCATTATACAATACAAATTGAGCATGAGAACTATCTGAGCTGTACGAGAAAAGTATTTGATTTTTAATTATAAATATCTACATCTAGTAATAATTAGATTATGCATTAAGGGGATAAAGGAGTGTATTATGTGAACCCCAAGGACGAGGTATCCTAGGGTTAACTCACGAGCGAAGCGATGGAGTTCAGCAGGGTACTCACCTAGCCGTGTAGCATGTAATGTATCAGATACTGTATCAAGTGAGTACATAGACACGAGCCCGCTGCGAGCTGCCCGCGCGTGGTTCGCAGGGAGATCGCAGCGCTCCGCCGAGTGGCGGTATCGCTGCGAGCACAAAGCGGCTCGCAGTAAGCGCGTGGGTGGACGGCAACACGAGCGCTTGTGTATTGAGTACGTAGGAGCGTACTCACTTGAAGGTTGGATACGTTACATGCTACGTTACGTGCTACATGGCAGGTGAGTACCCTGCTTTATAGAGTTAACTCTCGAGCGAAGCGAGTGAGTTAAAGCTAGAATCCCGAGGCCGAGGGGTTCAAAAACGCCCGAGACAAATACACTGCTTTATCCCCAAAATGCATACTTTACTTTATATAAACACTGCGAGGCAATAAAACATAATACAATTAAAAAGAAAGTATTTATGTACTTAAAAAAATAAAAAATACGCTATTTTGTTACAAAATAACACAAAGATTTGCAGTATTATAATTATAACGATATATACTTAGTAGTTCTTAGCTTCTGTTACCTTCTTTGGTTCTTTATGACATCTCGCTTATTCATACTTGACATATTCCCGTTCTTTGTCTTTGAATCGTAATTCCTCATGATTGAGGGTCGTGACTCCCCCGCAAAATCAATTCGTTAGGGGAGCTCTCTTGGGCAGATACAACGTGGTGGGCGCCGAGGTCCTTCCACAGAAGACACATGTCCTCGGATATATTACCGTTAGCAACCAATAATCAAATTCGTATACACAATCATTTAAAAAAATGTTACTATTATAGAAATAAAATCATAAGTACTTAATTAGGAGTGTAAGAGTTATATAAAACTTCAAGGGCCTTGTTCGGTTTGGCGGCTCACGTATTTGTAAAGATATCAAAATCAATATGAAAATTAAAATGATAAGCTAAATATATTTGAGTGGCTTTATCTATCGAGAGGCGCGTGGGGCTCCACTTGTGATAATATATACAACAAATTGAATACGACGCGTCGTATTCAATTTGTTGTATATTATATATATATATATATGTGTATATGTATATTCAATAAGTTAGTAGGTAGCTTATTCATATCGTCGCGACGATAAGAATAAGCTACCTACTAACTTAGAAATAAGAGAAATGCTACTTACTTACTGTATTTTTATTTTCTAATTTTTTACTGAATATTTAATTTTTAATCTTTACGAGATTTTAGGTTCCTGTCCTTAAAAAAATCAGATTAACTTAGCTAAAGAAATAATATTTAGTAGTCATTCAGCGTAAAAACGAACGAAATTTAACGCCTCCTTTACTTTTCTAAATATTGTATGTTTAACAGTATGCGCAGGAATAAGTTAATTTTTACGTTTCAACATATCAACAAGCATTTAAGTTAGAGATTGGTACCACAATGTTGCCTGCGTGTTACCAACATAAGCAGATTCGACCGTGAGCGCTCCCGCCGCGCATGCCCAGTGCCCGCACCCCACTCGGCAAAACACTACATCGAGCCGTACGCGAACAAAATCACACAAAAATCAATCCAACCTCCTTCAAACAAAAACTATAAATCTCCCAAACGCTTCGGAAATCGTTAAACCAATATCTCGGTCCCAGAATAGCCCGCAAGCGCGGCCCGTGTCAAAACAAACCAGTGCTTTTGCCATGTAAACATGAGCGAACGTAAGATCCTGCTTTTTATATTCTTCGTCATAATTTACTGCCTGTACAGTGTTCAGATGTGGTTCCTGAAACGCAACGAGCAGACGGCCGCTGTTGTAGTGGAGTCCAAGCAGGAAATACCAGAATACATTGCGAAAAGCATCGAGCGTGAAGTAAACAACGCCGCAACAAAACAAGAATATCACCGGATCGAACACAAGTCGTGTGGCGCTGTCGATGTACTTACGAAGAAGCTACCTCTCAAGAAAACTCGACCGACGATGAACACTGATAACAACGCAGTCACAGTCATCGGAATCACTGTTTTTCTCATCATACTGGTACTAAACGCCGTACTCGATGTGCTTAAAGTCAAAGAAGAAGAACGCGCAAGAAGGAAATTAAACCCAGATGGAGAAAGAAGACAATCTTTGGCCGAGTTTGCTAATAAAAAGTCCCTGCGACGTGAATCAAGCAAGTTTGGTCTGCAATTGTTTCAAATAGCTGAAAACTTGATCAGTCCTGATGAAAATAAGACTAATAGGCGCCAAAGCAGGCCGGTGACTAGAGGCGAATCGACTAACTCTTATCTCAGTGAAAAGAAGGTTCAGAATGAGTCAGCACCGGCGTCGGTTGGTGAAGGCAGTACCGTCTGCGAACCTCGCGACAAACTTGTGAAGAGGCAGTCAGTTGCCAAACTTATTGGTATGTATTGTTTACAATGTATTTTTACTATCTTAATGTAAAGAATCGATGTTTAATTGCAAGCCTGTTGTAAAAGCACTGTAGAATTGGGATTTTGCACTCTCAAAATTTAATAATTTAATGTGATATTTTATAAAGACTAATTCCGTGTAATGAAAAAATACCCTCTTCTACAAGTAATGAGATTTTAATATCTGAATGTTTGTTGATATATTTTAATTCTGTCTCTTCTTTCAATGTTTTCTATTCTGTTTCATAACAAGGTCTGTCAGACGACTGAAAAAGATTTTCAGGTACGTTTCACGCATTTTCAGCATTTTGAGTCTTTCACTTTTGCTTTTATGTTAAAAACGCTAAAACTTCTGCCTAATAACATTGCATTACACTAACGTTTGAATCACAACTTTGCATGAAGTATTTCTTCAAGTTTTTTTCTAACTAACCCTTATGTATCTTATTTTATTTTATTTATTTTATTTAGTTTGGTACAGTCACAGAAAATTAGTTATAAAAATATATACTAAACACTCTTAAGAATAATATTTAACTAAGAGTCCAATTACGACTATACACTATACACACAATCTTATAAAATATCATGATGAATGTATTTTGTTTGCGACTGCTACGCAGTTTGATACAAAATGAAATACAAATAATATATTTTCTCGTTTTTACTGTCAGTTTAGTAAGTCAGGTAAGGTAATATTTTTTGACGAAAACCCAGTACTTCCGAAATAACCTTCCTTGCTTTAATATAACACAAACATCCCTATTTATCTATTTATATCAAAATGCCGAACCATCAATATCGTATTAATTGTGCGTAATCGGATTACTGATTCACAAACAAATGCTTTGTAAACCGAAATCTGTAATCAATTGAAGTCATAGTCAAATGAACACGATTATTATACAGATGGCTGATCAAAGTTATTGTGGTGGTATTATAATGTTGAATTACATTATATACCTATGGATTTATTTACGATGATAATACATAAAAACAGGGGAAGAAAACTGAACATACTACTTCTAATAGAAAAAAATGGGGCCATATAAAATCATTAGAAATGCCTAAAGATAGTCTATGTGCACAGCATACCTACCTATAGATAATTTAATTTTGAAGGCGAGTGTGGTTCTGTAGTTGTAGCGTCTACTTAACATTCTGGCGCATCCTGGTTCGAACCCGGTCCTACACCAATAATTTTGCAAGTTATGTGTGAATTAGCACACGTTTAAAAAACAACAAGAACATCTTTTATCTTTCGTGGAAGGTCCTGAGCGCCCACAATTTGTTTGCCTAAGTGAACTTCTCCAATTAATCTAATCTGAGGGGGAGTCACGACCCTCAGAAATGAGGAATACGATTAAGATAGATGTAGGTACAATACTGTTGCGATAGGAATTGGGCTTAATTCTAACTTTTGGTATTTTATGTTTATGGTATTAGTACTTAACTAATTAAGTAGAAGTATAGATTGCAAAGAGGTGGTGGTAACATGTAGCAAGCCGTATTTATTTTACGTGAGATAGGTTTACGTTCGGCTACAGCCTGCCTAATGTTAAGCTTAATGAATAAATAAATTATTAATATTAACATTATATTGAAACAAAAGCTAGCTAAGCCTATATAGTTCGTGAAATTAAAGCCTATTAGAATCACTACAGCGTCATAAGATAATTAAAATATTAATACTTACAATGTTAATATTTTACTAGTAACTAAGTCCTTTAGAAGCAGATTTGAATTGAAGCCAAGTAATAGCAAAGCTCATTATGTATTTATATTACGCGTTAATAGCTTTAGTAGTAAAATAATAGTAAAAGTTAATCATTTAGAAATCATATTCTCATTTTAGTTTGTTTAAAGTAAATTAATTTCAATTAAAAATATCAACTTGCTTACTAAATCTATTATCAAACACCAAAATACTACTAGAAATAGAATTTAAATAACAATTGATGAGCGGTTCTTTGGAATTATATCAATTAAAACGTGTTAATTATAATCATAAAAATATATTTATGGTAACAACAGGATCAGGGGAGTACTAAAATCCAACTGTCATACTGACATGATGATCAACTGTCTAATGCTTTGTATATTAAGAACATGATCATTTGGCTTTTTTTAAACTGTCTTCTTCATTCATTTTGTATGTACCTACGGAGAAGATAGTTGTCAAAATTATCATGTGTATAATAGACAAAGCATAAATACACTTTCTCTTTTATATTATACAGGTATATAATTTTTATTTTTTATATGACAGGCGGTCGTCCGTCGCCCATGGTGCGTCGCTCATCATTCCCTGTGCTACATCTCAACCCGGAAGTTCAAGCTCTCATGCTAAGCGGCAAACAACCCTCTCTCGACAGCGACGACGAAAGCGACGGCAAAGGAAGAAGAGTGAGAATCATACGCAGATATTGAACATGAACAGTTGCGCAGTTTTGGACAAGAGATGGCGCTTACCGACAAGGTGGCGAAATGGGTAGCTTAATGTAAAATGTCGAGACCAAAGGACGGAGCTTTGCTAATCTAGATTAGTTAGTAATTAATTTGGTTTTTAAATTTGATCTCTTTATCACGTTTGATTGTGTGAATTATGTATGAATGACTGTTTTTCGTGTGGAAGCTATGAGTTTCTAGTCATGATCTGCATTTATCTAATATTTATGAAATATGAACTTACTTTTTTGACATAAAACGGCTCTAATGTTGTAATTTAAGTATTGAGAACTAAGCGTTTTGCCCAGATTATTAACTAATACCTGCCTTTCCTAATTTTAAATATTTTTACCAGTCGTTTCTATTAATGCAGGTTGAATCTATTTCTAAATAAAGTAATTAAAATATTCAAACAAATTTATCTAACCATTTCAAAAGTCTGAACTACTTACTATAGTTAGAAATTTCTATTGGATAGGATCGTGATATATCCACGAATTTATGTGATCGATATCAAAACTTATACCTTCCTAGTTAGAGCACCTTTTTGCATAAGCGTAATACAATTTTACTATAGATACTCCTTTAAACAAATTAAAATAAATAATTTACCCATTCAATGTTATTGGTTTTATTTTATTACCAGTAGTTTTTTGTTGATAAACCTTGTTTTATAGAAGCCAGTAAGGTTAGGTAAAAAAATATATATCGTGTGACTTTAGACCCGTTAGCACAACGGTTCTAAACGCTTTTTGCAACAAAATTACGTAGTAAAAATCACTAAATATGTTTAAGAATCGTTGTGCAAGTACTAAATTTGATTAGCTAATCCTATGGAAGTGTGTATTTTGATGAGTAAACGAATTAAATGGTAAAGGCCAGAGATAACAATTTTCTTAGACTTGATTGAAGTTATGAGTAAACATTCGAGCTTTATCCCAATATTTCTTTTGTTTATCAAATATGGCGTATATATCTTCGACGACTTCGACCTGACATAGTTCAGTCAGATTGGCTCAGCGCCAAATACTCACCCACAATATTGAAGATATCACTTGTAATAGGTATTTGTTTTGGTATAATATATTCTTAGGCTTTCCCACGTCATGATAACTTTCTATTATTGTTTAGGCTGCCTACTTCAATATTTACGTACGCATGCAGGTTTTATTAGAATACTACTTATACAAATAAAATAAATGTTATACAATATAGATAGTCAAAAGTTTAATAGGTAGTTTAATAGTAGTTTAATAGGTTAGTTAGTTTTATAGGTTTAATGGTAGTTTAATAGGGTAGTAAATAGATATCACTATGTATAAAATGTTGACCATAATATGTTTAAGATTTTGACACACTAATATTTTAATTTAGAATGACCTTTTATCTCAATTTTAATTATTTGTATTATTAGTTTTGTTTTCTGTACCTATTGTAATTATTATATCATCTTTTATTAATTAATGTAATTGGCTCGCGCCGTTTTAATTAAATTGTAAATAAATAATAAATAAATAAATAATAATAGCAGTGGCAACTAGCGGCAAGTGGTTTGATATTGAAATATCATTTTAATATACATATTATACTTAAAGAACGTGCTTAAAGACAAATAACATAATTTTAAGAATGTACTAGTATGATAGCCTACAAGTTTGTGTGCTTTAAGAAAAATCGATATGTCATTGAAAATCACCTGTCTCATAAAAAATCTTTATCTAGGCCTATATATTGTCAGTGAATGATATTTTATTATCACGTACAATTTGTTATTTCTGTGACGTAATTAATTCTGAGAGGGAGTCACGACCCTCAGTCATGAGGAAATACGACTCAAGATAGAGAGATAACGTAATTACAATTATAGCTCTTACGACTTCCTTTTTCAAATAGTCTCTTACAAAACATAATCGTAAACCAACTCCTTCGTTTTATTATTATGAAAAGCTTTTATCTAATGCGCGATCCAATGATTTCAACGAAAGAAATTATAGCTAACCTTGTTATAGTTTTAAAAATACCCACGTTCGGACGCCAACGAAAGATGCAGTGCGCGCTAAACGGGAATATAGAGAACTCGTATAGAGACAGTTTTGTGTACACAAATATGTGCAAGTGATTTGTGCTCTTATACTATACAACAATAAGGATTATAATAAGTCAAATGTCCTGCAAAAGTGTGCCAATGAGTGATGGTTGAGTGGAGCCGATAAAAACAAAATAAAAGCGCATCTATTGCAAGAACGGCTAAAACAAAAGAAAGGTTCAAAATGAGTTTCGAAGAAATTTTGCCAAGCTCAGTCCTCCACTGGAACTACAGAGGTCTAACTGAGTTTCCACTAAAACAACTCGAAGGCGAAGAAACAGAAATAACAGACTTATACTTGAAAGAAAACCTAATATCCAAACTGCCAAATGACATAGGAATGCTAGTGCATCTTGAGAGTTTATACATAAGCGGGAACGACATAACCGAGTTACCGAAGGAAATATCCAAGTTGCAATGTCTGAAATGTTTGGATATAAGTGGAAACCGCTTGAAGAGAATACCTAATGAGATAGGTGAAGTGAGAAATCTGAAGTTTCTTATACTGGATGAGAATGAGTTAACGGAGTTGCCGCTACGACTGGCAGAGCTAAGGTTTCTACGGTACCTATCTGTTTGTGGTAATAAATTATTACGTACTGCGTAGCTGCTTGTAACATAGGTTTAGTTTCTAAATTAAGTACCTAGTTTTCTTATGGAATCTCACTCAAAGCGTACCTAGGTCTTATTTCTGCTAGTTAATTAATTATTAGCCCTCTAATAAATTGTAGGCTTAAATTTGTATATAAGTAGTGAGTGAATATGTGAGTGTGTTTGATTGTTCTTTGGGATTTATCATATTTTAGTACAAATAAATACAAAAAAACTATAATGACCTAACTAGTAATACAGACTATTGACCCAGCAACGAAAAATAAACAATATAAACAGCTTACCAGTTAGTACGTACTATAATATAAAGAGTAAGTACTCAACAAAGATAGCAGAGCTTTTTATATTTCACGGTCGCAAAAATGTACATTGAAAACAATTAACCTTGTCCTCATTTCTAAACATAGAATTCAGAAATATCTGCGTACTAACAAAATATCCGATTAACTAGACAGATCTGAACATTCATGTTTACCATTTAAATTAGATTCTCCAGACGGTTTTAGGTATAAAGATTAATTTGTTAAACTTCAGTAAGCTGCGCGTATTATTTTTTTTACAACTCAGGTAAATGGGTTTACATATTTTCACACTTGTACAAATGAGATTCATTAGAATTATTTCTAAAACAGGAGGAGCTTAGGTTCACAGTTCGGCTAAATGTTATTTTTACTATTTTATCTCTCTTTCTTTCTCTCTCTCTCTCTCTCTCTCTCTCTCTCAATTCAACACATATATATTGTATTTTGTTTTGTATATTTTCTTAAACCAGTCTTAAAAACAAAAACTTTTTTCATTGCTTATACAAATACATTGCTTCTACAAATTTATGGGCAGATTCTCATCTTTAAGGGCTATCTCTGAAATACCCAGTATCAAGTACCTTTTCGTTAGCAAATTAGTATCGTTCGCGTAATTCGAGTTAAATCCTTTGATGAGGCTATTAAAATATTTATCAGTGGACTCATTAGCCTTGTTTACGAAATCGTTAAGTGCGCCAAATGGGAAATGTTTCTTTGTTTATGCTGCTTTCCTTGTTTTACTGTTACAGGCAAAGATAAAGTGTATTTTGGGGATAAGTCGTGTTTGTGCTACTTTTAAATATGTAGGTGCTGTTTTTTTTAAAAGCCAAATTGCAAGTGGTCATTGTACTCATTGTACTCACGAAAACATTTTTTTTTATATACTTAAGACTTAGGTCAGATATCTGATAGAAAAAAAAACATGCTTGACCATCGATTACCAGACTTCCTCAGCATCTTGTTGATATCGAAGAAGCCTGGGAAAGGTCACAAAATATGGTAAAACCGCCTAATGTACCTAGATTTACAGGTTTCAATTTAATAAAATTCAAGTTTCTGTGTCTGGTTTACAATAAAGATCTATTGATTGTTTGATCTCAACACCCAGCATTGGATATCGTTATCGCTTCAAGCGTTTCGTAAAGTCTAGGTCACATTTCGCTTAATATGGAAAAAGTGCAGAGGAAGGAAGTGCAGAGCAATTTTAAAATGTCCTATATCACAATTGAAAATGTGTCTACAATAAAAATGCAGTGTTGCGCATTACTGCTTGTGGAATAAAAAGCCTGTGTACTTACCTAACCAGCACAGGAGGATTTCTAAAGAAATGCTGTCTTTCTCGATGTCTTTGGAAGCGTGTTCCGAGTCAAGTAGATAAAGCGCATAAAATCAATCTCTCTAATTATAGATTAGCACCGTAACTGGATTTAGGTCGGAGCGATCAATGAGGAAGCGTACTTGATTTATATTCGGTAGTTTGTTATCAGACGGAGTTAGGGCTGTTTCAGATAGCTGTTAGGTGCTTTTTAAGATTTTATTTTGCGAAATGAACCTCAGCCCCAGGGATGATCAAAAGTTAACATTTAATTAAAAAGGTGCGGTGAAACGACAACGTCTAGCTGGTTACATTATTTTTTTATGTCCTGCTAATTCGCTTTGTTCGACAGGGCGATGTAAAAAATCTAAAATTACTAATCGCACTAATGTTAAAGGCGAAAGTTTATCCGTGAGTGTGCGCGTATGTATGTTAGTTACTTTGTCACGCGTAAACGACTTGCCCGATTGGGATTAAATTTGGTATGGGAGTAGATTATACTAAATTAACACATAGGGTACTTTGTATCCCATATTCACGCGAGTAACGACTTTTTCTCAAAAGCCAGACAAAATACGAACGTCTGAGTCTGAACAAAAATGCATCGAGTATTATATGAAAACTGCCTTACTTCTAGGATTTTGTCTACAACTTTACGACCGTAAACTGGGGCGTGTATGTGTATTACTAAACCACCGGAGTTGTTCTAAATGTTAGTTAAATGCAACTAAACTTTATTAGACACTAACCTCAGCACCGGCATCGGTAATTTGTACACTAATAAACGGTGCTTATTTATACTCACAGGAGCTGCTAATAGTGTTTTTACTAAATTTTTAGTAACGTATCTTTAAATGTAATAATTTTATATTAAGAAATTAAATATCCTGAACGTACTTTCATACGAGCTGTTTTAAAGCTATTAGAACACCTTTTTTCTAAATTCTAAGTTTTAAAATGAGACTTATCGACATGGTTTAATGTTTTCATTATGAGCAGAAAATTGGGAGAACCTGAAAAAAAAATGTGATGAGTTATGATAATTCCATTTTAAATACGTATCTACTGAATCTCATATCGTCTTCTTATCACATGGGATAGGCTAACCGTAGTGTCAAATAAATTAAACCACCCTAAGGGAGGGCATTTAAGATGGCCAATCGACTTATGACCGTATTATAACAAATCATACGAACGACGGATATCACATCTGACATAATAATGTTAAAAAAACTTTTAGGAAAACTTGGTAACCCCCTTTTTGAAGTCGGTTAATGAAGAGAAAACAATATCACATAATTCTGATGTCAATCACAATTACAGATAACAAGTTAAAATGGCTGCCGCAGCGTCCCGTGTACAACTTCCACCACTGCGAGCTGAGGTTCTGGAGGAACCCTCAACTGAGGAGCCTGCCCTACTCCCTCTGGTACCATATGTTCCGTAACCAACAAACTAGAAGTCTCAATATTGCGTAAGTTATAACGATACTTAATACAATGTGGATGGAAAACAGTTACAGAGGTTTAGCGGTCGTAGTTAGACATCTTGGATAAATCGTTACCTGTGAATTTTAACCGGTTTCGGTTTTTACCGGTTTCTTCTAGGCAAGCGCGCTACATCGTAGACTATAACGTTGCTTACCATCAGGCAAGTTATAGTCAAGCGTAAGCCTATATCATGTAAAAAAAAAAAAAAAAAAAACTACACAAATAGAATTTTAAAGGAATGGGAATCCTCCTTAAGTAGTATTTCCTGATTACCGAGGGTCGTGTTTAACCAGTAGAATTAATTTGTTGGGGAAGATACATCGTGGTGTGTACGAAGGTTATTCCACGCATAATTCATGTCCTGGAGTGTTGTGCTCCTCAAAGATGTTTTTCCGCCACCGTTAAGCGAGTGTAAATCCATTTATATAACGTGAGACATTGTCACAAGTCATTGGTGGCTGGAATCGAACCGGACTAAGCCAGATTTTAAAGCAATCGCTTCCCCACCGAGCCAAACATAGTCGTGCGTAAATTTATTTTGTATAAAGCTTAAAAACTGTCCTCAATTCCACAGCAGGCAACAATTTCGCAAACTACTTGCGAATAACTAAAGTAATAAGCAGTGCCTACCGCCTACCGCCTAGGTAACTACAGATTTAGGTAAATTGGGATTCTGCAAGTTGGTGCCGCGTATGGGGAAGTTTAACGAGAGTTATTCGGATACTTATAAGGTATTCGGGGTATTGACATTGTGTAGTAAAAGACAGGTCTTAGAGATACAAATCCGGCAAAAAAACTCTTATTGGTAAAGCTTACTTTAACCTGATGTTGAGCACCTGTAGCACACGGAGATTTATTCAGAGATTCATCAGTACACTAATAAACACAGTTGTACAGCTACTGCTTAAAGAATGAGGCTTGGGTGAAAATAATAGTAGGTATAAGTTTAAAACAGAGCCCTTTGTGCGCTTACAATATGTTGAAAATATGTAGTTAATGAACACAATTGATTAAGACTTCGAAGCCAGGTGCCGAATAAGTGTCACTTCGATATGAACCGAAAAATATATAAGCATGAGTCATACACATTATTTAATTAAATGTAAGAGTGCTCGGTTCACTAATTAGCTTATTTTTTTGATTGGCTTAATCCATTACCTATGCTATGTCGATTGCCGTAAGCTCGGCTGAGAAGCGATTATGTTCTCTTGTAACCGTAATGTTGAGTTACAAGACATAATTTCGTATATGAAACTTTAATATTATACTTAATTGCGTGAATTACGTGTTGGGTATTTTTTGCTTGTGTTGGTGAAGGTTAAAGATACAGTGAGGTTAAAATAAGAAATGTCAAAAGTAATTTAAAAAAAAACCTTGATTTAAAAAGTGTGAACTTGTCTTTAAAAAATAATCATGCCAAAAATAACCATACACCATCAAAAGCTACGATTCGATCATTTTGTTTGCATTAGTTTACTCCTTTCATTTGTACCTTAATATAGCAGTGTTTTTATTACGTTTCAGGTGTCTAAACATATCAAACATACAATCATCACGAGGCCGCAGATGTCGACTAAAACTAAGCCAAGACTCTAAGCAATGGGACTTCGACGTAGACTGTCCACCTCAATACAACAACATTTTGGAACCAAACACCAATAATCCACCTAGTCTATACGAAATGTGCAAAAGAATCATCCACAAAAACCTAAGCGAAGTAGCTAAACGAAAATCCACAGATTGCTACAGCATATTTTCAGACAGAAATTACACATACGATACAGAAAATAACAACGTCAATCTTTTACACAATGATTTCGATCTAATCAATATTGAGAATAATAAAAAGACGAGAAAAAGAAAAGTTTTTTATGTGCTAGGAGATTTGATCGAAGAGCATTTTAATTATTTACCGAGTTTTATAAAAGAAGATCTAGTAAATGGGCCAGTATCAAGATGTGAGAATGTAGAATGCAAGAATCCTATCTTTGATTTCGTCCACTACGAATTTACAATAGGGTAAGTTACCAATTTTTTTTTTCATAAAATTTTATATTTTTTATTCGCGTTTCATCTCCGATGTAGAACAATTGCCTAAAATAAAACCTATTCACTCTGCTCTTGAAGACTTAAAATAAAACATGCCTGTATAATATTCTCGTAAATCTCATTGATTTTCGTTTCAAAATAACCTGTATTTATCATAAAAAATTCCCTATCTACATACATAAAACTCAAAGGTGACTGACTGATTTACTGACTGACATAGTGATCTATCAGCGCACAGCCCAAACCACTGGACGGATTGGGCTGAAATTTGGAATGAATGTAGATGTTATGACGTAGGCATCCGCTAAGAAAGGAATTTTTGGAAATGCCGCTTTTAAAGGGGTGAAATAGGGGATGCAAGTTTTACTTCTTAATGCGAGCGAAGTCACGAGCACCCACTAGTGTAAAGATAAAATAAAATTAACTGAAGTCCGGCCTTTCTGGCTAAATAATGTCTGATTTTCTCACGAATTAATTCACAGGTAAAATGTAATCTAAATTTAAAACGAATTGGCTTAGTACTTAAAATAAGAACAATATGAACATTTTATTACGTGAATAGAATTTAAATATCATTGTTTACTTTTTCAGACAACTCATCCTAATAGACAGTGTTCAAGATGTGGCGCTGAGCGCGGCATTCTGCTCTAAAGGCTGCAGCGATGCTTGGAAACCAGGCGTCACCACTATACCATGGACCATTGTAAAAGGATAATATTAGATACTATCACCGGACGAGCACGGCACCGGTATATGGTGCGAATCACAAAGTGTCGCACGAAGCGGTACGCGTCTACGTTTATAGTATGAACCTCTGAGTCGTGGAACTCCCTTCCTGACTCCCTGTTCCCCACGAACTATAATCTAACGATCTCTAAAGACCATAGCTATTGCTCGCCATCGGGCCAACTATGGTCAAGTGCAAACCTGTTTTAGTTACAAAAAAAAGATCCAGCTCGTAATTTTGTAAAAACAGCCTGTTCATATCATGCGGGTATATCAATAAATAATAAAATAAATAAATAAAATTATAATAAAATAAATAAATAAAAATAAATTTCCTAGGAAATTTATAAACGTACGGATCTTGTTATTTTTTGGTGACATTTACATAAATGTTTCCAACAGACGCCGAATAAGAACATTATATATTTTGTAATTATCAGTTGGTCGATAAGACTACCACAATATTGATGCAACAACTAATTTAGTTTATTTATTAATGTATGTAAATAAAGAGTATAAGTGACCATTAATTTATTGTTTTATGAGATCATTTTGAATTAAAATATTTTTGGTAACTATTCGTTTATTTTATTGTTGACTGTTTATCTTGATTCATTAGAAGAATCCTATTACATTATGAAATTATATATGTAGGAGCAGCTGCATAAAATCAGAGAGCCTAGTGTGCATAGGACAAATTAAATCCTTCAATATATAATGCGATAACTTGTACATAACAAAGGGGCTGCTGATGATGATGATGATGATGTTATAGTATAACACCTATTCGCTAGTATTCTCTTCTTTTTGGTGATAGCTGGATTCGTAGATGTTTATGTCAGAATTGAAGTCAATAACTTTTCTCATATATTTTTTTTCTATTTTTCTGGGAAGGAAATAGCACATGTACTAAGTTTTCCTATAAATTTAACGAATATATATATGTGCATTTAACAAAGTTCACAATGAGCCCACAGCAATTAAACGCTTCAGAGACCGTGCGAGGTATGAACACGCCTCATAACAGCAAGATCAAGAAACTGTTTAAAAAGCCTAAAGATAAAGGCGATTTCAACCGTCCTCAAACACACGAGTATTTCAAAGCCCATCAATGCTCTCTTCATCCAGATTCTATAAATCCTTACGTTATTAAATGCGGTCAATTCAGGAATTGTCTTCTTTATCTAGTTGGAGTTAATATGAGAGATGTGAGGGCAAGGAATTTGTTTAGGTGAGTACACATTATAGCGTTCAAACGTCAACCCGAGTCGAAGGGACCACTGCCACATTACTTGACCATATTTTTACTAATATAGAACCGAGTAATCGTGTTATCGCTAAGCCTGTTACTTCTAACATAAGCGACCACTTTGGTGTGCGTGCGTGTATAACAGGACTTCAGCAGCATCACAGACCTGAACATATCAAACGTAGGGTTGTGACGAAATCAAAGAAATTTGAATTTCAAAACGCGCTTGATAATGTCGATTGGCAAAATATGGTACTTTCTTGCACGGACATCAATACGCTAGCGGAAAAGATCGTTAATGTTATTTCAAATAATTTTCATACGTATTTTCCCTTGAAATATGTCCCTAACCGTTTTTTGAGTTGTTATACAATCAATAAACCGACTTGAGTGGTTATACAATCGAGGGGCTTATAGTGAAGTATGTATAAAAAAAACTAGCTTTTCATGGACGAGGATGAAGTAACTGGCACACGCGAATAGAGGCATAAGTACAGTTGAGTACAGCAGTGGGATAAAGAAGGCTGTAGATGATGATGATTTTTTTAACCCGGATTAGGCTTACTTTTACTACAGCCCACTACACTCTAGACACTATCACCAAGCTAAATATCCCGAGTAGTGACCCGTTGCTACGTTGAGATATAAAGAGTACGGATAGGTCGGATATATTATACATATTGTAAACATTAGTTACTGCTGTTATAGACTATAGACATAGGTACCTAAGTACTTTGTTCGTGCTTGGGGCGGCTTGATAAACTCTCGACACCAGAGTTGGACACTCTCAAATTCAAATTTATTTATTTGCAAAGATGTAGTGAGAATCATGGTACAAAATCAAATAGGTATCTTACATCTTACCATTTCTGGTGTGCAAAAATCACATTTGGTCACTAAAAATCTATTAACAATTTCAATTCAATAAGATTTCATTCGATAAGAAGACTTTGTTCGTTTCTTTTCTTATAATAAGTGCCTACTCATGCTGGAATCTTCTTCCACAGATCCTACTCTGCTCTGTGCGCAGAGAAGTATCGCCAGTACCACAATTACCCATGTTCCATTCACCCGTTCAGCAAATTAAGGATTTGGATCGAAGCTTTCATAGCTATTTCCATTTTGATCTCTAATGTGGCGTTGGCTCTGCATTTCTGCCAGCGAGATCCAAAGAAAGTAAATATAATGTTTTCTATGTTGACTCTTGTTCAAGTGCAATATAATTTTTTGTCCATGATATAGGCGCCTAGCAAATTTTATAGTAACTTTTTTTCAGCACGAAATAGGTTTACGTTTGACTATAGCCTGCCTGATGTTAAGCACCACTATAGTCTAAGATGTAGCACGCTTGCCTAGAAGAAACCGTAGAAAACCAAACTTCTAAATGGTTCATAATAAACCTACCCCCGACAAGCGAAGCGAGCGCGATTTTTTTCCATTGCCAAGTTTCGATTCCTAGTAACCTAAAATGCCTTACAAACCTCTTTAATTTTCCTACCTCTTCAGAAATAGAAACATATCATAATTTGCTTCATTTTCTAGGTACAACACTACATGGCGATGTACGCATTTGACGCCATTTACATCTTCAACGTATTGACCAATCTCTTTACTGGATACGTAGCAGGAACAACTTCCCAATACGTAGTACTACAAATGCCAATGATCTCATGGAAATACATTAGAACATGGTTCATCTTAGACTTTATATCTCTATTGGGACTTACACCAGGGCTGATATATTTAGAAGACGTTTTTGTATATCTTCTGCTGGTTTCTATGAAAATTTTGAGACTGCCTACCATGTGGAAGTATTTGGATAACTTGCAAATTGTGCTTAGATATGGAGTGAGTGTCTTACATAGTATTTATTTTTACCGATACTGAAAATACTTAAACGTTTCTTTTTTTTATAGTGTAAGTATAGATTTTATAAAAATCCTATGACCTGATGAATCTGGTAAGCAACAACTTAGGCGATTACAATTACCTAAGATCTAAAATGTCATAAAAGCATTTAGATTTGTTGTGCCTCTCCTAAATGTTTTAGAGGCATAAAAATACATACATATTATTTAGATGAAAGATTAAGCAGAATCATGGTAAACACAATTCTAATTATCTTTACAAATCAGGAGTAAAATTGTTAAAAAATGGTATAAAAACAAGTACCTACCTAGTATCACAAAATGAAAGAACCCAAAGAACAAAGTAAAAGTAAATAAATATTATATCCGTGGTTAGTACCCACGACACAAGCGTTTTTTTTTTAAACTAACTTACATATTACAGGACTTCCGCAAAACCCTAATCAGTATATCAGCCATGGTAATATCCTATCTAAGCTGGAACATGTACTTCCAAGTAACGTTGGAGTACATGAAAATGGACAGCTTCTACCCAACCAAACCTGACAACTGTTCTTGGATTAGTCTGGCTAATATATGGAATGCCACTACTGGTTTGAGATTCGTCTATACCATGGATAGAGCTGGTAAGTTCTAAGGAGATTTTAGCACAACTCTAACTCACTCTATTAGGTAGGTTATAGGTTTTTTTACACACGCATGCGTTGACCGTTATGAAATGGAGCCCGCGTTAAGACGGGGTGCTGTGTGAAATCAACATTTTATAAAAATCAAATAAAATAGAAGTATTTAAGATGGAGCTAATTTTTTTTCGGCTTATATAATTTTGATTCAGTATTAAGACAATAAAAAACGCCAAAACACGATTACGTATACTTCGCACGACAGTTTTATTTTTTGAAAAATAGTTGTTTTGAAATATTTTTCACCTTTTTTTTCAAAAGTAGTACAGAAATTTAAACCAATTTAATTATATCTAAAAGGTAGGTAATGCTATTATTTAGAGGTGTTGAAAAGCATAATGAGAATATTCTGAATGCTGATTTTATATGAATTTATTTCGTCAAAAACGTCTGCAAAACTGCTCAAATTGTGCAAAATTGTTTGCGTGTGGACAAGACTCGTCGGCCGGAGCTATGCGCGCGATGCTCGCCCTTGCTCTCATGTTAATACGGCGTGGAATTGCATGCTAAAAAGCAACTGTAGGCATTTTTCCAAGCGCAAAGCGTTTTCGGGTGAAATTTCGTGGCCTTAATGGCTTAGTGGTTGTTTAGTACATATTGTACTCACTCGTACGTAAGTGCAAAAGGAACTGGCTCTCAAACAAGGTTTCCGGAATATACAATTATTTGCTTGGTGACAGATTATATCTTCTTATTAGCAAAGAGGCTATCAACGCTGTTTTCCCCCAAATCGTACGATGAGAAAGTCGTAAGTCCGATGTTTATGCAGACCAAGCCTAGGTGATTTTTTTTTGCCCTTTTATTTTTCTTGAGATTTAACTTAAATTAAATTATTTTTCACAGTTGGCATGTTAAGAAAGAACTCGCATATAAACCTGATAGAACAAAAGGGTTGCTATGAAAATTTCTTTATCGCAGCTTGGTTGGTGGCGAAAGTTAGTATTTTACAATATTTATTGTAACATTGAAACGTTTACAGAGAATTTATCACCCAGGAGACTAGTACCTATTTAGATTTAAAAATCTGGAGGAAATAGAATATTTCTATAATGGATATCTCGTCATAAAATACCTGAAGTGGCGTCCAACATCATAAAGGCTTTGGTGAAAATTAACAGAAGTGAAATAATAGATAGTATTTAAACGTAGTTATGAGGTTTATAAAATAATGACGGATATATGCGGCAACAAACATACCTAAGTACATAACCCAAATTGAGAATAATTCTCTTTTTTTAATATGAGTGTATTTCTTGTTCTTTTATTCCAGATGATAATGTACCACAGCGTTTTGAAATACATAGTATCTTTATTCGGCAAAGAATCCCCGAAGGCGAAATACTTCATTATGACTCAGCAAGTGAAGATTTTGATGAACCAGCGCAGATTTCCGCCTAGAATCAAAGAGAAGATTCTCAAATTCTACGCTATTCGGTTTCAGTCACATTTTTTTGCAGTAAGTATCTACAACATTTTAAAATTTTATATAAAATTAGCAATTTTACACAAACATTATACTTAGGTACCCATAAGTACTCGTAGGTATACTAGGTAAAGGTAAATTGTTACAAATTTACTTACCTGTTTTAATTTTATTTTAGCGAAGTAAACTAAGGTAAGAATCGGCCATAAATGGGAAAAATTGTGAAATGCTGCAGTTTCTTACTACACTACAGAAAAAGTATTAACTTGTGGGCGCCTGTGGCTTCGCTTGCATTATTTCAGGATAAAAAGTAGCCTCCTATGACACTTATACTATCTACATACCAAAAATCAAGATGATCCGTTCAGCCTTTTTTGCGTGATGAGCGTTTAAATAAACAGACACACAGATAAACAGACAAAATATCTAGAAATTGTTGGAACCTGAACATGTTATCAATTCAAAGTAGGTATTTCAAAACAATTTTATTTTTAAAATATTTTCAATGTTCAGACTTTCAACCCTCTTTAGCTTTAATAAAATGGATAGATTAAAAGTAAATTGACCCTCAATTTTCTCAGGAGTCCAAAATGCTAAACTGCGTGACTGGTCAACTCCGTGAAGACATTCTAATGCACACGGGCCGCCAGCTGGTCAGAGAGCTGGAGTTCCTCAAACAACTGCCGAGGGCGCTGCTGCTGCAGATAGGACTGAAGCTGAAAATAGTCATCTTCATCGCTGGAGATATTATCTTTAAGATTAATACTCTTGGTGAGTGGTATAACTTATTTAGGTACTCCTTTGGCGCAGCGACCCGAAGTGAGTCTTAGCCACCTCCAGACAGTTTGGAACTTGCAGTTCTCACAAGTCTGCTTCCACGACGCCCTTACAGCGATATCTGGCCAACATCAACCTAACGACCATCATCTTCATCGGGTGCCATCTTCATATTGAAGTTCGGAGGTCAGTTGGCAAAACTTCTTGCGATCCCATGCTGTTTTTTTAGATGCGGGTAGCTTAGCTTTAACATGGCCCATCCTTACTAAATGGATCAACCAGCTAAGTTTCTGGTATTTGGATTCTCCCATGATATGAATAGGAAATCAAGGTTCTGTCCGTTACAAGAGAAAACTGAACCTCAATATAACCATCCGGTAGGAAATTTATTATCCGCGTATGTACCAACATTGGCAGTCCGCATAATCACCTACAACATTAAAAGCAATAAAAAAGGTTCTTAAAATACATACAATACTGGTACATTATGAATGTTGCAGACTACAAACAGTTCCTAACCAAGATTTGTTTTTCAGGAGACTGTCTCTACTTCATAGACAAGGGTTCCGTAGCAATTTACTCTGAATCTGGCAACGAAATCTGCCACCTCGAAGACGGTGATTACTTTGGGGAAATAGCTCTTGTAATGAACCGACGTCTAAGAACTGCTTCTGCAGTTGCTGTGACCAATTGTGAACTGTTTCGATTGGATAAGGAGGATTTTGATAGCTCTATAGCTTACTATCCGACTGTATATGAGAGTATCAAGAAGGTTGCTATTAATAGGTATATTATTTACACGTTGGTATTTTTAGTTAAATGAGCATTTAATGAAAGAATTTTGTACATAGATACCTACATTTTTTGTACTAAAATCAACTACAAACTTTGTTCAATTTATATTGGTTGTCTGGAAGAGATTATTCGAAGTGATAAAATCGCTCTCAGGCCCAATCTTTTGCTCTAAATTTCCTTATCGTTGTATTTTGTGTAGTTAGTGTGCAATATAGAATTTTGATGCAAAAAATAAATATAAAATGTAAAAAAAAAAAAATTAACCGGGACGCATGGAAGAAGTTTGAAGAGACCTTTGCCCAGGGAGTGGGACAGTATAGGTGAACAAAAAGAATGTAGGCTGCGATACGATCTAGCACACTTACCTACCTAGTATTCTAGGGATACCGATCAACTTTAATTAGAGTTCAAGCTATCCTGAAAAAAATGCACGAATAAGTGATGGGCCACTAATTATGCCATTTAAATTTTCATACATTTTTCATAGATATGAGCGTACATGTGTTCTGGACGAACATCATAAGGCAGAGTTGAAAATGGCTGAAGACCATGCTTTGAAGGGATACGCCGATGACGATATCTGGGAAGCTGAAAGAGAGGAATAAACTTATCTTTTATTAGATACTAGACAAATATCAAATACTTAATTTCTAGTGTTTTAACTAAGTTGTTAACTTTTGGTTCTGGATTTTCTTAGTTCAAGTGATTACATATTTATTTAATGCAAGTAAGATATTCTAAGCTAATTTTGTTTACATAAGATTGTATGCTATAATGTATTTTCAGTTAAGTTTAACGAGAAGGAAAGTTATGTTTAAGTTATTGAAATGAAACAAATGGTTCAAATTTTAAAATATTTATTTTTATTTTGAACCAGCCACCATTCTAAGCAGTAAAATTTAGAGATCAAACTTGTTTTTATGGTTTTGACCTGCAATGCGTCTTCTTGTATCACTTATTCCCTGTCCATATTGATTAGATACATAATAGGAGTTTACGGCTTTTTAAAATAAATAGTCTTTATAAAATTCATGCTTTCAATATAAGATAATTTTATTATAGTCTATCGTTTCTTTGTAGAAAGAGACGAATGTATTTTATCTAACTATCTCCTTCTTATATTGAGCCTATTTTAAAATAGTAAAAAAAAAACAATATGAACAAGGAATTCCCACACAATCTTTACTTTTTCAATCGATTTTTTTATAATAAAATATAAATTATTCTTTCACGTAGAAAGATTTTTAACAAGCAGTCTGTCACTCTATAAACATAGAACATTCGAGATTAACGACCTACAAATTTTGTAGAAAAGTGTCGATATATTATTGTTAAAAAAATGGCCGCAATAGCTGAATTTCATTTGGATTTTTAAGAGACTTTGCCATCACGTCAGAGATTGTATACAAGGTATAATATTTCAGTATTGATTTTGATATCTGATATAATAATACTCCATTTAGGAAAAATATGTAAAACGTAATAACGTTTGATAAGTCTTGAAATTCAGAACACAGAAAGTACAACAGATAAAACTTTCACTGCAGTTCAGCAACCAATCACAGACATAATCACGTGATAGAGCTACGCTGTGATTGGATGATAAACTTAAGAATAAATCACCCTTTTCTGTCAGTTCATGCTTAATAGAAGAGCGTCTGACCATATCAAATTAAAAAAAAATACAGGCATAATAATTTGATCATTTGATTGTAGTCACATTATAAAAATTTAAAATAATTTAAGCGTAATTTACTAAACTTTTATACAGACAATTACAATTCTGGCAATTTGAAATTAATATTCACAGCTAAAAATTCTCAGCAATTCGAAGACGTATCACAACCAAAATATAAATAAAATCTTCTTAACCTATTTCAATAGAAAAATATCTCGCGTTCATATTCAATATAAATATTTGGGTTAAAATTGATGTTTTGGAGAAGGCAGCGTATTATTGATTTATTGCTTAGCATTCTGTTAGTTAATATTATAGACAAATCAATATCTAAACATAAGAACCGATTTTTAAACCCAAAAAAAAAAATTTGTAAAACCTGCGAAGTCAGTTAGCCAATCACAGCTAAATTACACGTTAATGCAGCTCTTCGATTGGTAGTTAGATTTAGTAGAAAAATTCTTACAAAATTGCTGTTATGTCAGAATATTTTCTGCCCATTTTATTACGTTGATCGGTTTTGTATAGAATAATAGAGTTAGTAAATTGATTCTTTGTTTATATTTTGCATTATCTGTTTAGGCACAAGATTTATAAGGAATGTTTAGGCGTTTCATAATTTAATAGGAGTTTGCCAGTATCTGTAGATGGCTTATTTTTTATTCTCTAAGATTAGGTACTTCAACGCAATGAAAAATATTTGTTTACTGTTTGGTATTGTTTTACATTTTCTGACTGAAAACAAAATTACGAACGCGACAAAAATGCGTAATAAAATACCGTTTTTACATTGTACCCAACTTAACTTGATACAAAACGCGCATTCTCATCCAAATTATACACTTATAATTGATTTCATTTTATTAGTATTGGTACAATATCTGATAAACTTCATGCACATTTTTAGATGATAGTTTCGAAAAACTCCAGTATAATACAAATCTTGCTTCTTAAACTTTAGCGTTGAATAGGCGGAAGTGAAGAAATGCAATAAGTCCACCACGCCACATATTTTACATACCTACCTATATTTTTACAATCATAAAGAAATGCTAAAAACTGTAAAACAGTTGGAATCATAGGTGTTTCACAAATTCGGAACGTTTCCGCTCGGAAACGAAACGCCCATTGTAGAACTCCTTGTAACTTCTATGATTGGTGGATGACTGTTATTGGTTAAGATAAGTCAGTTTTGACGCCTTTGATTGGCGTTTCGTTTCCGAGCGGAAACGTTCCGAATTTGTAAAACACTCTGCGGATGGACATTGTAATTTAAAAGAGACATAATATAATAATGTGAGTATGTATATGGGTACATGCAGCTAAAGTTAAAGTAAACCTTAAGTTACCCGGGTAAACCTAAGTTTAATTCAACTTTACACATAATACATGATATTTCCTTTTTGCGTGTGTAAAAATCCTCTCAATGCCCTCAGACTGCCTCTCTCTAAATCATTAATTCTAATACACATAGCACACAATTTCTATACATCGACATTATTGCGTTACTATTATTGACATTTTAATAATATGACCTTCATAATTATTCTAATCGTTTTATATGTATATACAGGGTAACTGGAAACTAACCAAAAACCTTTTAAAGAGATTTTTCATATTCAGAACAATTTTGTTTGATGGTATTATTGGAAATTTCCGTTTCTTTTTCTTTGATTTACGAGAACTTGTGAAGGAGAGTAAATATCATTAAAATCGGTAAAGCCGTTATTGATATATGATTGTGCGCACATTGCTATAAACAGAAGGGGGGAGGTAGTAATTTCCCCTAGTCATTAACACATTTTAACAAAGTATTAGTTCTAACGGTCACTTAACAGAGATATGAGAAAAAAGTTCTACAGAGTTTGACCAAAACCACCCCAAAAGGTTTTTCATTAGTTGCCCCGTAACACTGTGACGCGGCGAAAGCTTCACATCTTTACCTCATCACAATACCTTGGACGTATCATTTCATAGGATCACCATCGCACGCGGTTTAGGCAACCAATACGAACACACGAAATGTAAGATAACCAATCACATCACCGAGAAAAGTACCCGCCAATCACAGAGGTCCAAAATGCTGTTCCTGATTGAATGATATCATTTTGAGCTTCGTTAATTAGCGGTCATTTTTTCCTGGTGGAAAAGTTTGACCATAAGTCACCGACCAATCAATTGACTGCATTCGTTCTAATTAGCCAATCAACGCGTTTGTATTAGCCGCCTCACAAAGACATCTCAATCTAACCCTATCACATTATTCAACAATTCAATAATGCATTTTGTGCCTTAATTATGGAACTTTTGAGCCTAAAATTAATGGGAATTAGGAGAAGTAACTGTACTGTACCTCGGTAGAGAGGGGGTAGTACACGCCCGGGACGTCGTATGGACCTGAAGCGCTGAAATAGATGAAAAATCTTGATTTAAATATCTCTTTTATACAATTCGTATTCTGGTACTTTACTCAATCAATATAACTAAAACCTAGGCCTGCCTGCCTTAAACACATTAAGACATTTTTACAAGGTAATTTTGTCGTTTAATGTGTTTATAGCTCGTAGTGCAAATGGGCCAAATTGTCACATACGCCTAGAATTATAATAGATTTGAATAGCACATAAAAGTGTTCAATTTAGAAAAAAAAAACCTAAATACAGCTAAAGATAGAGAGATACACCGTATTTATCACGCCTCAAATTTTAAATTAACTCCCTCCATTTACACTACAAACATTCTCCAAAAACCCAATGCTGCCCTTTTTAACTCAATGACGTACCAAAAGGCGTCAAGAAGCAAGTAAGTTCGGTTATTATCGGGTAAGCACGCTTCATCCCAGCCTTTGCTTACCATCAGGCAAACTATGGCTAAGTGCAAACCCGTTCTAACTTGTGTGTTGAATAGAGCCATAAGACCACATACACATAAATGACGCACCTAATGTGTAATTGACGCCCCTCTCAAAATTAACTCTCTGCATTTACACTACAAACCTTCTCAAAAAACCCTATGCCGCCCCTTTTAACTCAATGACGTACCAAAGGGGCGTCAATAATTTGATAGTACATATTAAATACTTACAATTCGCCCGGCCCATACAGTAGCGTGCGCTACGAGGCAGCGAGCGCGCGGCGCGGCCGTGCAGCGCTGTAGAGCACCACGCACGGGGACTTCCACCACGCACTGAACGATACCACCTCTTCCACGCTCACTGGCACTATGCTGGAAATTTTCAAATTGAGATGTTAGAATAAATTAAAAGAAACTAATAATCAATCCATGCAATTTCTGATAAAACCACCGGAAATCAGAGACTAAATAAAACTGAGAACACCAGCAGGATATAAAATAAATATTTTCCGGGACATTGCACACAGCGCCATCTAGCCCCACACTAAGCAAACGCTTGTGTCGTGGGTACTAGATAACGGATATAATACTTATATACTTTTCTTTTGTAAATACATACTTATTATACACACAAACGACCAGACTCAACACAAGTAATTATACAATTTTTAAAATGCATAAATACTTGTGTCACGCGGTAATCGAACCCGCAACCCCTAGATTAGAAGGCAGAGCTACTACCAACTAAGCTAACAGGTCAGTCAAGGATGTTTCACATATTAGGTACGTTTCCGCTCGGAAACGAAACGCCAATCGTAGAACTTGTAACTTCTATGATTGTTGGATGACTGTTATTGGTTAAAATAAGTGAGTTTCGTTTTCGAACAGAAACGTTCCGAATTTGTGAAACACCCTGCTGAACATGTTTCTAATTAGTACAAAATATAACCGACCATAGCAGATGACAGAGCATATTCTTTCTCGGATTGCTTATTTATTAACTTTCAAATTCTCGCCACTAGAATTCTGTCTTTTGTCGCGAGAATTACCCACCGAAAAAAATAAAATGTGACTTACCATAGATCATTGAACAAATGCCAATGTTCCTCCTTCCCAGTCCTCACGTACGCCACCAGATGTTTCGGGTTGTCTTCAACACATACGACCGCGGCTGACAGAGTGTATTCCTCCTCAGATTGTGTGGTCACGTGCTTCTTTTTATGCTTGTCTGGCCTGTGCGTGGGGGTCGGCGGGTCGGATGGGGTTTGGTCGATCTGGAATAAACATTTTTATTACTCTTTCTTGTGATTTATAGACCAGAGAGATTTTCTACGTGTTATTTAAAGGCTGCTTGCTTTATTTTGAAGCTTTAGTTCAAAGGTTCAAAGTTAACGATCACGTACCGGTAGAAGTGAGTGAGTGAGAAAGTGAGTAAAAAGTTTAGGTACGTTTATACTGTCTTCAAACGTCTGTCAAAAAATAATGATTCTATCTTAATTTATCAGACGAGGTAGAAGTCTAATACAAATCCAGATAGGCGAAAGTTTGCTTCTTCACCCTCATACGGCAGAAACAATTCAGATTAACAAATATGTGTACGCTACTTTTTATCTCGATTAACGCGAGTCTCACCGCGAGGCGCTGGTATAGTTTAGCATACTTGCTTTGATTTCGTCGAATAAAAAATATTTTTAAATTAATATAATATAAATACATACCTATACGTAATAAATATTCCGGGACATTGCACACAGCGCCATCTAGCCCCACACTAAGCAAACGCTTGTGTCGTGAGTACTAGGTAACGGATATTATACTTATATAGGTACTTTTCTTTTGTAAATACATACTTATTATACATACAAACGACCAGACTCAAGACAAGACAAGTAATGACAAATCTTAAAATTTATAATCACTTGTGTTACGCGGGAATCGAACCCGCGACCCTTTGATTAGAAGTCAGAGCCAATACCAACTAAGCTAGTAGCTAGCTAACAGGCCAGTCAATATCAGCCAATGTTACCTTATCGTTGACGAGCACGTCTCCGTCAGACTGCAGCCTAATGAGCAGCTGTAGAGGCAGCACGCAGTTGGACTCCTGCGGGGGACTCTTACAACTACCGCCCGGAGACGAATTGGGGCTGGAAATGTTATGAAAGGAAGTTTTCAGTGTGACAAAGATTCTTGTATGAAAAATTTGTATCTAATATGTTTGTGTAAAAAATATATATTATGTGATAACTGAGAAAATGTGGTATAATAACTGTAACCTGTATACACTTACAGAACACTTACTTATTACTTTAATGATAATGCCATCAAATAGTACTATCGCCAAATTACTTGATTATGATTTTATGGAAATCCTTTTGAAATGAATGAATGATCTATCAATTACCGTAATATTGCAATAAATTATATTGCATTAAGCTATATACTTTGTAAACATTTAAACAATTTACTACATCATTTACGTGATGTCATGTAAAACTAAATATTGACTAAAATGCAAATTCTTACCGGTCGGGATGTTTGAAGTGACACCCGGGGCGGGCGCAATGCAAGCCGTAACGACAAGGCTTGTTGCTGGCACCTCGTTTTGTTTCTGCCTGGAATTATATCATTACATTTTTACTTGAGAACTGGCACAATACAAAGTTATGCCCAAAGAAGAAAAAAATAACATTGAAATTAAGAAGCTCGTTTGACTCAACTCTGGAGTCGAGAATTTTCAAACCAACTTAAAAGCCACAGAGATGCCTTAACGACTCTACTACGATAAAAGGCGGGACCTACTATTTAACGTGTCAACCGATCCTCGGAAATGGCCAAAATAGAATGCGAAAACTTCCGCTAGCTGAGCTACGGGCTCTTTTTTTAAAGGTGAAAGTGTGGTTTGGTCTGATAGTTATTTATGATTTTTCACAAAGACACGGTGCTATAAAATCCCATATAATTACCACATCTTTCTGCGATCCCTTAGACCAGTACGCCTTCTCTCTGACGGTGACTCCGCCGCAGTTGATGGCTAGAATCGGAGGCAATCTGTAACGGGATTATACTACAATACAGTTTAATATTGGTGCTTTTTTAAAAGTAACCGTTAAAAATATAAATAAAGGTTTTTAATAAAAAAAGTCTAAGTTCGGTACCTAATGTACTTATATATACCCTAAATAAACGCCATTAAAGTCTATTTACTAACATTTAGACACTATTGCGAACTAAATAATGCTGCTGGTGATATATTTAAACATCTATCACTATAAACATAAAGTCAGGTCAAACCAGACAATTTTCCCTCAGTGAACGTGTTATAGTGGCACACAAAGCCGATATGCCGATAACTCAACGTAGATTAATCTCTACTACAATGCCCATAAAGTCCAATCTCGTAAGCTCAGGATACATTTCAATATCACAGTGAAAGGAACTTCGTATGACTTTGACATCTATTTTCATTGCGGTCAGATGAGAACGGAAGGTCCGTTCTCATCTGACAAGTTGCGTGGTAGACGTTCTTGCAGTGTTCGCACAGGTCCGTTATACGTCGCCTCTTGTATAGTGAAGATCGAACCCTATTTCAATGCTAATAAAGTCCAAACTCGCAAGCCAAGACTACCAATAACACAGAGAAATCATCTACGAGGGATTTTGATTACTAACCTACTACTATAAGGTCCATTCTCACCTGACAAGTTTCCCCCTCTGCGTAGTGGGTGTAAACTTCCCACAATGTTCGCACCAAGCGGGCGTGCTGCGTCTTGAAGATAGAGACGCTCGGATGAGGTCTATGAAAGTACCTCTACTATCAGCCTCCCTCGGTGCTGAGGGGTATTGTAGTGCGCACGCTAGCACTACGGATTCGCGGCCCTCCTGTGAACAAACAAATGCTATTTTAGGAAGTGAAAATGTTTGTAAAATTTCAAAGTAATTTGCTAGATATCGCTGAAATAAATCACAGTATCTGTTACTTTTCTCGCTTTTATCGCAATAACTTATTTTTCAGTATTTTCCTAAGGCATAACCTGCGTTGCTTAATTATAAAATATAGCCTTTCTACAAATAAACAGTCGACTAAAGCAATATTCACTTCGATTGTACTGTTTTTTTTTATGCCAGCCATAATAATTTCATCCACTTGCACAATGTGGAGGGTATTGTGTGAGAAGGAAGGAATGATTTTGGTCGCCATCATATTAACCAGGTTATAGATTAAAAAGAGTCGTCTATATACCTCCTTGTTACACTTCAAACACCTATTCATCTGGTGTCGTCCAATCGCAAACAGCTGTGAGATGTCAGACTCTTCTCTCTCACTCTGTTGGTGATTCAGCTCGTGATTCTCGTGGTTTTGGTGATTTGTCGACTCGTTGTCGTTTGGCACTGGAACATTTTATATGAAAAGATATAAGTGAAATTCGTATTTTCGTGATAAAGCAAGAAAACCGAAAACCTTTAGGCTTACAAAACATTCAACCGAATTAAGAACCTTACGAATTACATTTTAAAACTACATGTCTATACAATACCTCCGTAATCCACTGGACCATAAAAGCCTGCATGTGAACGAAAAGATTTCAGGTAAATTTTCGATATGAAAATTAACGAATACCTGAACTAATAAAGATATAGATAAAGATATTTTATTGTAAAAAAAAGAATATGTTACACTTTACAAATAGCTCTGTAATAATGACGACATTTAGTTTTCAGCGCCTGTACATGTTTTCTCCAAGAATATCTATATTTCATTAACTGCAAAACCGATATTGATGCTACCTAAGCATTGATCTCCATCAGTACAAGTACGCTGGATTGGCTGGTCGCCGCATCGTTTTGTGCCTATTTGATTTTCGCCATCTTGGCGCCGACAACGCCAGTAAAGTTCCACGGAACTAATAGTAGGGACGGGACAATGTAACAAATGATATCGACAAAAATCTAATTTTCGCATAGGCGATAGAGATACCTGTAGATGTCTATCCTTTTTAACCACTGACCTATATTACTACTAGTACGCCGGACTGGCCATATAAAATAAAAACTATTTTGTGCTGATTTGAAGGGCCTCCCTTGAGTGTACTGAAAACTAAATTTGGCATTTATTTCTCAAAAAGCAAATTGCCATCGTGTTTTTTACATCCTTTCCGCGATTTTATTAACGTTTTCTTTATAATTTAGTTTATACATATTAGAAAGTGTCCAAAACAATGTTAGTTAGAAATTTAAAGGAAAATGTAAATAGTCAGTAATTTAAACAAGTAGGTTGTAAGAAAAATTGTTAAGTAGTTAGTAAGAAAGCGTAGATTAGGTTCCCCCATAAACCACCTGGGGAGTTAGAAGTATTCACTGTCTTTTAATCAAATCTTATGATGATACTGAAAAACTGGTGAGAGTGTACAACCTAGATTTTAGGCTGAATACAGAAGTAGACCTTCTATTCTAGCTAACTGGTGTTCGTTCTTAAGCGTAGTTAGATCAAAATTACTCAAACATTTTACACAATATGCACACAACATTCCCACACACACATATATACACACAAACACATAAATACCCTAGACTACTCATTGGAGATACCAAACATTCATACGTAATCTTTATAAACCCGCAAAAATCCTTGCATTCCTTTCATATGTAATACGTGTAATACATTATCACATTATCTTTTTATTTTCTTGAAGCAGCTTCAGTTTGTACATTACTGTTTTGTAACAAGCACTATTTGCAACTGAAACTCTGGAGAAATATGTAGTGATTTTCCGCTGCGACTCACCACATATTTTAATCATATTTCTCCAGAGTTTCAGTTACAATGGATTTCCGCAAAGTAACGCCTGATTCAATATCTTAACTTATGTTGAATTGGTTTTTGTATTGTAGGTATATTATTTAATGCAATTAAGCCTTTAATCATTTAAAATCATTGTCATAGAAAGATCAAATGTTTACCTCAAATATGTAATTCTTCCCTAGGCCTCCGAGATACAGGCATTGCCTAGTTCGGGGTATGCTAGAAAAGCACATGTATGTACTTAGTATGTAAAAAAAGAACGTAAATACCATGTCTTTATTATTTCATTAGTTAATAAAAAAAAATTAATTTGAATATATTACTCAAAAAACCTTTGTTTTCCTATCTTTCTTCCAGTTACATAAATTGCAATGTACTTTTCGTCCACTTGTTGGTAGGGGTACGTTTGATGGTGCCGTTGGTTCTAATTCTGGTATAATGTTTCGGATACGGGTTTTGATATGCTGTGGAACATTAGCGATAAAAAATCTTATAATATGTAAAAATGTATGCAAAAATATGTTACGTATGTATTTAATCGCTACCAGGTCCAATAGACCCACACGCACCTTTTAGGCCCATAGCACTAACATGTAGCGCACTAACTGTCAGCTTAGATCGTTATCTACCGCCCTAAACTATAGTCGAAAGGTATTAAGAACGGCCACATTACAATCTTCGTAATTTCGAAATAATTCAACAAAATTCAAGGGACTGGGTCCACTGGACCCAGTAGCGAGTCCTTAAGTGTTAAGCCACAGTTTTAGTGAAGAGTCTTTTAACCTGTAATTTAAAAACAAACCGTTCATTGATACAATTTATGCCAGAAAAAACATCGACAAATATTGTCGATATGGAATATCGACAACACTATTTGTTGTTTATGTTTATCAAAACTTGTCAATGTCATGTCAAATACGTTCTAATGTCATGTCATGCATGTAATACATGCATGGAATTAATATATAATAATAAGGAATGAGCACTGCTGGTCCAATTACGAGCAGAACGAGGCGAATTTATGACAGGCTGTTGTCTTTTTCGAACTATGGTGATAATACATTATATAATTAGGATATTTCAATTCATCTTCCTACCAAATCTGGAGTAGTCTCTTTTGGGGCCCTTTTTTACCTGCATCTTGCCAATCATGATAATCCCTAGCTCTATTGACGCGTTAAGTAATAAACACCAACAAACTTACTTACAAAAGGCACTTTAATTTGTAACTTATGATAGTAACCGACATAAAAGAGACATTTTGTTGTGTCCTTTAATTAATTGAATAACTTAATAATCTTGTAACGCTTATCACAAGATTTTAGAATACATATATGAACGTGTACCGTAACCACAAACCTATTTCACTTTAAATAAAAGTCAACCTTAAAAAGTTAAGCATTAGTAAAGTCGCGACGCCCCGAAAAAATATAGGTCACCTTAGTCCCAATAATGTAATCTTAGCATACCTGTTGAAAGATATATTGCAGCCACTATAAGATTCACTTCTGCATTCTGCATACACTACTATTTCTTATCATTTTGTTATTTTTACAATAAAATACATCTAAATTAGTTACAAATGAAATTATTTTTTTCCCGTTACCTTTTGTCGTAATATAATGTCATCATAATGTTGCTTGTGTGAAAATAATATAATATCAATTTGTTATTTATTTATTCTATTTTGTGTTAGTTTCACAAATTAATTCAGATTTCTTTGTGTCGAGTAAGATTTATAATAAATAAAATTAAATAATATTATTTATTGATAAATATGACTACGTTGACTAGACAGTGACGTTTCTCACAGATTATTTTTTAAACTGGAAAGCTGCTGAAACAGGACAACAGCCTGCCTACTATGTCTCTCATTTTTGATCGATTTCATCCCCGATTTAACATTTATAGAAAATGAACTTTTACTGTAGAAACATAAGGCTTCTATTCGTATAAAATCTAGTTCACAAAACAAAAAGAGAAATCCTGTGATAATGAGAGGGATTAAAATCCTTGAATAAATGTCAAATTTAGTTCTCATTCCTCTCAAGGGAGGCGCTTCAAATCGGCACAAACAAGAGCTATCATTTTGTATGGAACAGCCAGTCCAGCGTACTAGTAGTAATGGAGGTCAGTGTACCTAAGCTAAAACCTAAATATTCAAAAGAACTGCATCAATGTTACGAATAGTTTTCGAGCAATCTGCAGAGAAACATACTTTCATATAAACTCACAAAATTTGGCTTACAAATTCATAAACCTAATTAGCACATTACACCAAAATTTTATTAATTTTGATAAATATCACAAACATAATATGGATTGAATTGATATTTGTTGATGTTGCAAACCCTCTGCAAATTACTGAACAGGTTAACACTTATAGATGTAGGGTATATGCATGGAACTGAAATTTGTTTTTTGTAAATTAACTATAAAAATATACCAAAATACTAAACGAGCGGTGAAAACCCCATTTATATCCACTGAAAAATAAAGAAGTTTTGATCAATTGAAGATTCCATTCCGTCTCTTTCTTTCAAAACAGAATTTTCATTGTATTTTGTATGGCGTTATTAGTGACATGTGACGTCACATGGCATGTCGGTTCTCTCTGTCTAATCGTAAACTAAAAACATGTATACTGCGTTATTGTTAAAGCTAATTGAAAAATAATTTCACTAGGCTGATTGTCTATTAAAAAGCTTTCAATGAAGTAATAAAAAAAACCTACCATCATCTCGACTGATCCACCCATCTTCCTTCACCTCGTGTCCGTCCAGATCCGGTCCCAGGAACTCTATCTCCGGGTACGTATAGTCCTCCCCGCATGTTCCGTTGACGTGCGGCGCGCTCGCAGTACTGCGCGCCTTGTGGTTGGCGGCGCGAGGGAGGGAGCTCTTTGGAGGACTGTTCGCTAGGATCAGAAGCTCTTTATCCTTTTTGCGTGTCTCGAGGATCTCGTAGTGCATCTGGTGGAGGATGAAGCGGTTCCAACTCTGAAAGAAAATATTTAAGAAACAATTTGTTAAAACTGATTCGACGGCGTTAAAATCCTGCTGTACATTCATTTATAGTGGACGAGTCAAAAAGTGTGAGATTCGTTGATCATATTCATTTATTTATTTACTGAATTAAAACGGTAACAACCAATTACATTAATTAAGAAATGAATAAATGATCATGTTTTCGTCATTTCCTCGTAAACAAAATAGAATAAAAAAATTAAGAACACCTAATAACTAATCATTTGCTGGCTATGTTTCATGTGTTATTTGTATAGTAAGAGATTGTTTTCCGTTATGGATCTTCGATCTTTTTCTTTTACACTTGTGCCACGGTATTTCGCTACTGTACCTGTATAAGAGCAATAAGGTCGACTCTGGGGTCGGCCGCTCTGTCGGGCAGTATGAGTCCGAGCGCGGCCGCCTCGGGCACGGTGCGGAAGGCGCGCAGGAAGTTGCTCGCGTTGCACGGAGACCCGCCCGACGAGTCCAGCATACGGAATAGGAAACCTGGAACATAAATGCAAAAACAAATAGCTTCATTAGAAAAAAGGAGCATCTGTCGTATAAGAAGAGATACCAATGCTGGGCAGTGGGTAATAACGGGCTAATAATGATGATGATGAATAGTTTTTCAGTTCATTGGCAGGTCATTTGTGGAATTCGAAGACTGATTTGAATTTCAATTCATATCGAACAAGGATTATTCGAAAACCACAGGGTCAGTGTCGACTCAGACTAGCAAGAAGTATTTTTTTCGTTTATCCAGCACAAATAAAACATCCACCAATGTGAATCATGCAACATTAATCAAGTAATTTCTAAAAAGCTTGCTTAAAAAAAGACACGTAAAAGCGTGTATAATTTACGTACCTAATTCGCAGCTAAGACAGAATTCCTTAGCGCATGTGTGAGCTAAGAGGGTGGCTTTTACCGCCGTCGTGTGGTATAGAACCTGGGAAAATAGGAAAAAATACATATAGCAGTGACACAATAATAATTATTGTTTATATTTACCTCTGAAAATGATGAAAATAAGATATAAAAATAGGCCGACTTTTTATACCGAAAGAACGCGAACAAAGACATGGGCAATCGACGCGGCATAAATAAACCAAGAAATTGTTATCAATATTTCGGGACATTTTATACAGCGCCATCTAGCCCCATAATAAGCAAACGGGGTCATGAGTACTAGATAACTGATATAACAGAGAGATTTTTTAGAATTGAATTGTATAATAATTTAATTAAATATTTGTTTTTGCAATATTTATTGTATTTTATTGTAGGTACTTACTATTAATTTTAATTGATTCAATTTATTTGTTTTTCTGTGACGTGTATCAAATATCTCATATAAGTACTAGGACAAGATATGATTACCTGTAACATGGCATTGCAGTATGAGTTAGGCAGCGTGGCCTCGATCCCGGGCAGGCCTATCTTGTTGGAGTCCAACTCCCCGCCCGGACTGTGCTTCATGTAGCGGATGTCTTTCTGCAATAAAAGGATGATATTAATATAAAATGGATTTATTAATTCACTATAATATGATGGACTAATCAAATCACTATAATATGCTGGACTAATCAAATCACTATAATATGCTGGACTAATCAAATCACTATAATATGATGGACTAATCAAATCACTATAATATGCTGGACTAATCAAATCACTATAATATGCTGGACTAATCAAATCACTATAATATGATGGACTAATCAAATCACTATAATATGCTGGACTAATCAAATCACTATAATATGCTGGACTAATCAAATCACTATAATATGCTGGACTAATCAAATCACTATAATATGCTAACGAAACTGCGACTGAGCGGACATATCATCATATTGTCAACAGATATAGGTAACTACATTTTTTATACAATAAAACATCGCGAACCTAACAGCGGGCATCCACTAGCAAAATGTATTATAACTCGTTGTTAACGTTGACATAAGAATTTAAAGCAACGACTCAGCGATCGAAACCTATTTCTTTATTTTTAAAATAGTGATAATATGGATAATTATGATCTATGTATGTTTGCTTTTTCATTTATTAGAGGCTCAAATACGGCTTTAAATACTTTACACCAGTATACAACACTTGCTTTTTGACACTTAGTATGAAGATAAAATACTGGAACATAATATTATTTGTATTGTGGTTTTACTTGCCCTCAAGTAGTATTTCGGTATAGGTTGGATAACTTGTCTGTGCTCTTGACACCTCGCTTGTAAGTCTTCTAACTTGTCTTCTACGTACGGCATCTGAAATAACATAAATTACTATGTAACTAGGTTTGTAGGAGGAATGCAAACTTTAATGACGAGAGTTTTACAACACCCCTAGGAGCCTCTGACGTGACGTGCCGTACTAAGACTAATAGTTGGGACTTTATATGAAAGCGAAAATATGTTTGTAAGTCTGTTTGTCTTTCACGACGCATCGAAGCCATGGACCTTCTTGATTTATGTTGTCTTGATTTCTTGATGTTTTTTTCAGTAGGTACATTTTCAATATAAAAAATTCGGCACTTTCTTTTCTACAAAGTACTGAATAACTATGATACAGATATAATTGTTTACCTGTCGTGGTTGAGTACCTGATTTCTTCGAGTAGTCCCCGGGTTGGGTGCGTACCCGATAGGTCCCTGCATCTTCATTGTTTTTAGTACTTCGGGGTCGATGGGTTTCGGTTTCCTGCAAGTGTATAATTTTGAAATTAGTTATTATTTACGTTATTACTATTAGAGTTCATACTATACTAAAACTTCTTCTTCTTTTTATCGAATGAGAGTGGCCAACTCTGGTGTCAAGAGTTTATCAAGCCTAAGGATCTCTGACATGGCTCAACGAGTGCCGTACCAGACAAACAGCCGGGACCTACAATTTAACGTGTTATCGGACCCAGGGAAGCGTCCAAAATGAAATGCCACTTTTCGGTCACCCATCCAAGGACTGACCGCGTCAACCTTTGCTTAACATTGGTAACCGCATGCGATTGCGTCCGCTAGCTGAGCTACAGGCTACACTAAAACTAAAGCCCGCCGGAGTCGAATCGATGGATCAATAAGTCAATGGGTCTGTGCATAAATGCATCAGAGCCACATCAGTCTCCCAGGAAATACTATCATCATACCAAAAATCACGAAGATCCGTCACTCTGTTGCATGAGTGTCGTTGCCCCTATTTTTTTTATAAAATACTAATAATTTAGTAACAGTATGACTGGAAGAAAATATCTCAATAAAAAAAACCGGATTAAATAAATTAAATAAACATGCTTTTGCATTTAGGTACATAATATACAACATACATAATAATATAACAGTAAATACTGGTAAGGTTTTGTATTTTTTACTTGCTATCGTAAACTATTACAGCATTAAGCAGTGTAATACTTTAAAAATATAAGTATATTGTGTATACGTATATACGAACCTATACCCAGTCCAATAGAAGGTGTCAGGCAGCTCGTTGAACCAGCGTCCCCCGCCCGCCAGCTGCGGGAGTGGGATGGAGGAGAACTGGAACGAGTTGTCGTTGAAACCAGCGGGGGGGAGTTCCACCTGGTGGGGGAACTCGGTCGCTCTGGGAACGATAATGCATAAAAATATAAAACGATAGTAAAAACAGTTATTTTAATGGATTTTTGCGCAATTCGATTGAATGTTTTTTTTGTTTGTTTGTGATGGGATTACTCCACCAATTTTGCTTTGTTAGGTAGTTAGATAACTATCGGCTTTTACGAATTTTGTGGCTTATGACTTTAATAATAATAATTGTAAAAAAATTAAAAATAGTTGTAAATAAATGAATATGGAGATAATAATATATGTCTTTATTGCACACCAACACAAGTATATAGTAAAAGGGGCGGCCTTATCGCCTTAATCGATTTAATATTATTACCTAGCAATTACCATGAGAAGCTGTTGATTGAAGACAGGTTCGTGCTTCTGTTGTGGCGAGAACAGGTTGATATGCCCAAAGCTATTATCTACTAATTTCATACACAACAATTATGAACTGACTAGATTGCAAAGATGCTCAAAAGCTGGCGCATGTATCTCCACTAGCAGAGGTTCAAATGTGAATTCAGAAACTGGGCAGAATCGAAGAATAACTCTTGATACCAGAGACCCTCTTTTACCAAGTTATTGGTTATCAGTTGCTTAATTTATTTATTACCTTGAAAAGCTATTGAAGATAGGTTCGTGGTTCTGTTGCGGTGAGAACAGGTTGAGATGTCCGGACTGGTCTCCGAACACCAACGCTTGGCTCGAAGCAGATACATCCATTACTGTACATACGGAGTTTTGCGTGTCCACCTGTGAGACATAGATAAAAAAATATGACTGGAAATAAACAGAAAGAGAAAAAATAGTAAGTATTGCAAACGCAAATTATAACTTGTACACACAATGTAATGTATTGTGAATGTAAAGTATGTGGTCACCACATGCGATTCGGTCGAAAGTGGAACCGGTACTGGAATACACACTATTTCACAAATGAAGAATAGTGAACTTGCAAGTCTGTGATTTTTGTGACCGGAGTTCCTAATAAGTAAGTAATTAGACAGACTGTAATTCTTGTAAAGTTGTTGATATTTCTTGTAAAGTAGATGCTCCTAACTTAAATTTTATAGTCCCAGCCAAGTTAGCACAGGCAGTTGTCACTTTTGGCTTTGGAATTTAACTTTGGAAAACTAGCTATTAAGTGTTTTCTTCGTTTTTATTCCGTGTCACACACAACAAATTTTTGATTTGCTAGTTTTCACAACACAGAACTCACTTGGAACACAGACTGCTCCTCCTGCGTGTTGTTAACGTGCAACAACGCCACATGTCCGTCGCCCGCCGACGCGACCGCACGTCCCGAGAACGCTGGCAGGAAGTGTAATAATAACGGTGGAGATGCTATAGGCACGGACCAAGCCCCGTTTGTGCCGTTCGTTGTGGCCTTATTGCCGCGTAGGTTGCGTACGTCCCACACAATCACGTAGGATTCTGCTACTGCACCACTCACTCTGAAAATGCAGTTATATAATGTTAACTTTAGGATTTCATGATTGTTTCACTGTAGTGCTTATTTGGAGTGCCTGTAGCAAATTTATGAAACGAAAGTTTTGCTACAGTCTGTGCTGTAGTCTAGATTTTACAGGAAGAGTTGTTATTAATACTTTCTGTGTACATTAGAACAATTTAGTATCATGTCCTTGCTTGATAAAGACTTGTTTAGTAGAACCTTAGTATTTTTCACAGAAACTGAACACTTACACACACACTATTTGCGAATTTTCACAATATCATGATTAATTAATACAATCTCATTCATCATCATCTCATATGAAAAGGGGCATAATAACTATGTGAAGAGTAATTTATTATATCACATGCAGAGCTAATCAACATTTGATATGATTGTTACGGTTATTAGCTATGTAGGTATATTACAAATTATTTATCTTTTTAGTAACTTGATACTCACGACTGTGTGAACCCGCAAGTAATGAGCAGGTCCCCCTGCATGTCCAGGTCCGACAGACAGGCTGAATGTGCCTTGAACGTGTGCTCGGCGTGGTTAGTTCTGACGTCACGCAGTGTGACGTCACCGGAGGCGCTGCCGCATGCGACTACTGAGCCACCGCCGCTTCGCAGCACTGCGCAGCCTTCTTCTTGGATTGGCTGGAAGGAATTAAAAACTGGAGAAACTCTACTTACTAGATGCACCACACCAGAGTTAATACACCATGAGCGTGAAGAAATAACAAATGTGGACACACCACAACATTTGCCTTTATAATATTAATAGGTATTAGGATAACAATGTGTGATCAGTGTATAATTTTATTAGCTATCTAATATTCAAGTAATTAACACAGCACATGAGTTATAACTACTTACTTGACTACCACAATACACAACAGCAGACAAAATTATTAAGCATGATTCAGATTAGACATTTGATGATAGAGATGCTATATTATTTTTTTACTTACCTTGTATATAAGATAATGAATCAGGTGTTACTTTGCAGAAATCCAGTGCAGATGATAACTTTCGAAAGATTTTACGAGTCACAGAATATTCAATTTGTTGCTTTCACAAACAGGAACAAAATCACAGCTAGATAGATTTCTTTTCAATAAGATGTCGCTGTTTTAACAGTATAAAATGGAGTGCATTCCCTTTATTTCGAGATTGAGGCGGATCCAAGTATACTGTCATTTAAAATAAATTGCAACATTTGCAACTGTTCTAGAACATTCACCGCTAAAATAGGGTATATTAGTCATGTGAGGACGCATCAGTAACTTACCCGTAGGAAATGTGTTCGCCGTAGCCAAAATCGGTTTGGATTGCATCATCATCATCATCACTGACAACATTAAAACAACTTACAATAACAGTCTCCACCATCTTAGTGATATCGAGCTCCAACAGTTTGTCTTGATGTCCACCCATTAGTATTTTTGTAGGACTTTCTTGGAACAGGCATTGCATGTCTAACATGTTTGGTGATCTGAAATGTTTAAGTCGTTTATTTAGAAATCCCCCTTTTTCTTTAAATAATTTCCTTATTACCTACATGGGGAATTGGTCTATACTCCACCAAAGAATTCATTCATTGTCAAAATTCTGTTTGGCTAATAATTACATAATGGTGGGCACCCAGATCCTTAAATGAAAAGATCATGACTTCAAATTTTGTGGTTTTGGAACTTTTGAAATATCACCATTAAGTGAATGCAAATCTACCCAGAACTTGAAATATAGGGCATCAAGTGAGACACATTTACCACAAACTCACACTCGCCTAATAATTCAACACACTTTTAAAATTTTACAATACCTTTCTATTTTTTTATATATGAGATAGGCTCATGCTTGACTACAACTTGCCTGATGTTAAGCAACGTTATAATCTACGATCTACTATGTTATATTACTTTAGTATATTAATTGGTCTTCAAGGTAACAGGGAATTTTAAATATCATGTGTATTTTTATTGGCGAAATTTGGACCTCAGCCAGTATTCTAAAGATGAGTACGAGTGCATATAATATGTAGCAAAACAACTGATAGCCCCTATGGCATATTTAATTAAGCTCCAGTCCTTTTAACACATTCTCTGCCAGTAGTACAAACAAAGAAAATTACAAAAAAACTTTATGGTCGAAATTGACGCATTAGGTCACAACTTAAACTATGATATCAGTTAGGGTTCGATGGGCTACAGGGTTCCTGAGATATTTTAAAAAAACCCCGTGAGGTCACATGTGACCTACGCGGCGCTGTTATAGGGTAAATGAGGTAGTCGTTATCACTGCGCCGCGTAGGCCACAACTCCGGTCACCCGCACACCTCATTCGCCTGCCAGCGTTTACACGGAGCGGTTGTGTCGGTGCGGAATTTTGTCGTTTTGTGTAAGTGTGGTTTCGTAACGATAATGAACCATGGATTTGCTCAATATAGATCTTGACATGGAAGACCTGAATATTTCACTACAAGATTTAAAGAACATTGAACTACTTGAAGCTAGTTTTTTGAGTGAGACAAGAAATACTTTGAATGAAAATCAGTCTCAATCCAATTCAGATACTGAAAATGAGATTACCTATTCAACAACCTGGCGAAAACATCGTCGTCGTGTCATTGCAAGTGACTCTGAAAGTGAAACGGATTCGGTCACCAATTTTGTCGCACAAAATGTAGCCATTATAGAGCGGACTTCAACCACATGTCAAAAATGGTCACAACCACGAGGATATCAACCGTCTGTTATAGCATTTACGGAACCAACTGGTGAGTAATACAAACATATTAAATCATAGTTCATAGTTCCTAGTAATATTATAAGGGCGAAAGTTGTTGAGTTATGCCGTTGTGAAAATGTCTGGCTGAAGTAAACGCCAACTGACTACTGAATGTATTGGGCTGAAATTTTGCACACATAAAGATCCGAAATAACTACTACAGGCTACTACTTTTTATAGCAAAAAAAACGCGTGCGAAGCCATGGGTATAAATAAGCTAGTTTTCCATATATAAAGAAGTTGTTTTTGAGTTTATCACGAACAGACAGCGGCGCGGCGGAGGACTTTGGTTTACAATATTTATAGTGATATATGTTTATATTATTTTCAGGTATGAAGCAACCATACGCTAGAGAACTGAAAAATGCTGCAGAAAGAGATTATTTCAAACTAATGGTTCCGGATGATTTTTTTGAAAAAATTGCAGCCGAAACTAATTTGTATGCTGAACAACACCAGGCTAGTTCCAAACCTCAATCTCGCTGCAAAGATTGGAAGCCAACTTCAAAGAAAGAAATCAAGCAGTTCTTTGGGCTTATACTTTATATGGGCTTAGTGAAACTACCTCAAATAAACCTATATTGGAGTAAAGACAGGGTTTTTGGACAAAGCTTTGCTCCCTCCGTCATGAGCCGAAACAGATTTGAACTGATATTGAGGATGCTGCACTTTACTGATAACGAGGCAGCCGACAAATCTGATAGAATTTTTAAAATACGACCCATCATAGATACCCTGAACGAAAATTTTGCAAAACACTATAGCCCTAAAGAAGAGGTATGTGTTGATGAGAGCCAGATTCCTTATAGAGGTCGCATTATATTCAGGCAATATAATAAAAGTAAAAGACACAAGTATGGCATGAAACTTTTCAAACTCTGCACCATACCTGGCTACACCTGCAAACTGGAGTTATATGCCGGCAAAAATCACGAAACTATTAACACAACACCTACAAAGGTAGTAATGTCTCTTTGTGACCACATACTCAACTTGGGTCACACACTTGCAACAGACAACTGGTACACAAGCATTGATCTAGCCAATGAACTAATCGATAAAGACACACACCTGGTCGGGACTCTGAGAAAAAATAGAAGAGGATTGCCGAAGAACATGGTGGACGCCAAATTGAAACCAGGGGAATCCATAGCAATGGAAAATGAGCGTGGAATATGTGTGCTCAAATGGAAAGATAAGCGTGATGTGATAATGCTTTCTACAAAACATTCCAAGGGGATGGCAACGGTTATAAAAAAAGGCAGAACTGTCCGAAAGCCGAAAATGATTTTAGCCTACAATAAGGCAAAAGGCTCTGTTGATATGAGTGACCAGATGACCTCTTATTCGTCGCCACTCCGCAAAACAATCAAATGGTACAAAAAGCTGGCCATCGAACTTATTTTGAATACTGCCTTAGTCAATTCATGGGTTATGTATACAGAAAACAAGAATATAAAATCAAGTATAGTGCACTTCAGACGAAATCTTGTAGAGTACTATCTTGTTGATTCAGAGAAAGATGAAACTGATGTCGGTAGAGTTGAGAGCCCAAAAAGATTGAGGCATGAATTGCTAAAAATGGAGGGACCAGCCAGAAAGATGAGACGATACTGTGTGGCATGCTATAAGGATTGTGCAAAAATGTTCGGATCAAGAGCTGCCAAGAATAAGGTAAAGAAAGTTGTAACATATTGTCGTGAATGTCCTAGTAAGCCATATTTATGTCTAGTGTGTTTCAATAAAACTAATCGCTATGCATAAGTTTTTTGCAACCACTGGCAGAGAACATGTTAAGCTGAAAACTACTTAAAAGCGTAATAAAACTCTTTATTTAATTTAATTATATTATTGATAATAAATAAACACTGTCATTGAATTGTTCTTTTATTTTCACCCTTTGAATTTTGATCATATTTTTCACAAATATGTGAATAGGTAAAAACCATGTTGAAGGATCGCTCTACAGCACCGCACCGGTCACTTACTATAGAGAATTGTACGATAAACGTGTCCTACGGCCCACAAATTCGTTTCTAAAACAGGTCTGCTCTGAGGTCACCGGTGCCCTACGCGGCGGTATGATACAGGACAGGGTTCGGTCACCGGTGACCTACATGGCAGAGAGCGTGTTAAAAGATAAATAAATAAATAAAATAAATAAATATTTCAGGACATATCACCTTCAAGTATAGTTGTGATAGAGTCACCAATAGGCAAAAGCACACACAGGGGCAAATGATATCAAGTTATCATGAAAGACATAATAAATTATACCTATAAGTATGTTTAGGCAATCCTCTTCTAATCTGCTTCCTCAGTAAAGATTTGGTGAGTATAAACAGTGCCTCCTCATGTGTTATAATATCTCTAATCTCTTCAGTTTCATGAACTTGGAATGATGTGTATTTCTGCATAGCCGGACCATAGTAGGAAGTGACATGACCCTGTAATGAAACATGAAATAAAACATGTTACTGAGATATAGAAAAGAAATAAATAACAAGAAGTAAGAGTAATGTTGTTGTAAACACACAAAGTACACTGGTATTAAAACTGATACATACTAAACTAATATTTTATCGGTTTTATTTTTTAACATTGTTTTCCTTAAAAAGTAACAAGGTACTTTGTGTTGGTCCATTCTCTACCACTATCTGTTGTACTAAGCTGTATGTATTCAATCAGTTCTTAAGCATTTTAAATCAGAAAAGTCTTTAAACTAATCCTTTTTTTCAAAGTTTTAAAGGTTTATACTTACTCCCTGGTTCCCCATCCATATAAGCTCCTCATATTTATCAAACACCACAGCGGAGACTCCAAATCTGTCTCCACCATCAACTAGAACACTACTTCTTGCTTCATACTCAGCTTCATGACTTTGTATCAAGTATTGTGGTGTATATTCTTGAGTATAGGGAGCTGTAATTACAAACATACTTTATTATTTGCAGTTTTAGCTTTTAAACCTACTAAAAAATATAAACATAGGTTTTGCTGCTTATTTTATTAACTACTCTTGTAATTAAAATTGATTTGAGAAAAAGAGTTGGGAATTACTTTTTGTATCTTGCATTACCTACTTATGTTGTTGTGTAAACTTTCTCTCTTGACTTTAGTGCTGGAAGTGAATTTATGTATGGGTTGTTAAGAACAGTTGAACAGAGATGCTAATTAGTATTTATCACATGCGTCTAGCCACTTTACAGACAATTCATTGAAAAGTCTTGACGAAGTTGCGATGGTTTAAAAATTGGCTGAAGCTGTAATAGGAACCTCATAAGGCACTATAGTTGGATTTATGAATAAACTCAAGTACGAAGGAGAAAATAATAATAATCAAGCAACAAGTTAGAAGCTGAAATATCGATTCCTCTTCGAAATTTATTACCCACCTGACATCAAAGGATCATTCGGCAAACAAAGGTCAGCATAATGGTAATCCATAACTAAAACTTGCGCGTTCAATATATTTCACGACATTTATTGCTGCTGTTACATTTAATTACAATAAATAAACAACTAAAATATCGATTTAAAACAATAAACCAAACAGACAAAAATCCTACGCTACGACGACAAATCATGAAATGTCAAACAAAATTTTGACACAACGACAACTGCAGGCAATTTTTTTCTTTTTCAAAAGGAATGCCAGTAAAAATATTAAAATGTACCTTTTACCTCAAACAAAATACCTACTAACAATTTTATACGTTATACATTTACTTCTATTTTACGCTCTTATATGTATATAAAATATAAAAACAAGGGAAGAAAAACTAAACATACTACTTCTAATTACAACATAAAAAAGGGCACTTAGAAAATCTTTAGAAAAGAAGATATTACACTATATTATTATGTAAAGATTAGTGAGGGATTAGTGAGGATCCTGTCTGAGGGTGTAAACGTAAAGAATTCGAGTAACTGGCAACATTTTAATGGCGTCGGTCGCGTCGCTGAAAATTAAATAGACATTCTTCTGAATAAAAAATAAAAAAATTTACCTAAGTCTGTTGATCTATTTGTAGAAAGATGAAAATTTTGATCCTATAGCCCGTAAAAATAAAATTATTTTGGTTAATTCATTGTACTAAATGTTTATATTCGCCACCTAGACCAGTCGAATTTCACTAGAAGTTCTATTAATTTTATAACTCTACCCGGCCGCGAAACTATGAATTCAAATTGTTGTTCTTCCAAGTGAAAAAAACGAAAATCAGGAAAATGGACTTCCTCATTCCTTCTGATGAGACTTATGAAACCATGGAAGTGTGCAGGGTTTGTCTACAAATGAATGTCAAGATGTATGATCTTAGGGCTTACCCATTGGATAAATATTTTGAAGCAGTTATTGGAATACCTGTAAGTTTACCTAAGTTTAAGTTGCTAATTATTTTGTGTCTACTTCTTTTAACTTTTTAGTTGTTTATATACTTAGCTTATTTAATTATTTATTGACTCTTCCGCGTGTTCCATGGTAAACTAGGTATAGGTTTTTTTTTATTCTTGAATTGAATTTAATATAATATTACATATCCTTATGATAGAGCAAGTGACCTGAGCAATCTCTGATACCGAGGAACAGCAACTAAGTCAATCAGAAATGTACCAAAAATCTGATGTTCGGAAACATGGAAGACATCGCCAACTTCATTGACAGGAACTGGCTTAGATAGGCTGGAAACTTACTGATGAGGATATATAATTAATAATTTAATCATGTTTTTTCATTAAAGAAGACATTGTAGGTCCCAGCTATTTGTCAAAGTATGGCCATTGTTAAAGGCCATTAGGTTAGAGGCCCTTTAAGCCGTTTAAAATCTCTAACACTAGAGTTTGCCACCCTTAAACTTACTTTTTATATGTAACAATAATAAAGTTTAATATTTGTGCTTGCAGGTGATGAGCACATTGCATCTGCCTCCGTTCCTGTGCTATGAGTGTGCAAGTCTGGTCAGAAAGTACTCCAAGTTCAAGGAGCGCTGTCTGCAGGGCCAGGCAGTCTTGTATGATATACTGAGGAACACTGGAGCGGTAATTTTTCTTATGATTCTTCTTCAGCCTTTTCACCTGGTATATATATATTATATTTATATTTCCTGGTAGGTATATTATATTACTCTACGCTTTTGACATCCATTCCTTATATGGAATTTTTGTATTTTGTGTAGTTATTAACAAGTTTTTATTCTTATTAGCACAAATGCCTAGGGATTAATTGGCAAAAGCTAATAAGAATCATGTACTCCTCCTTGTGTTGTGTTCCTCGTAACTGAGGGTTGTGACTCCCCCACATATTTTAAGGTACTCATTGAGGAAGTTATGTAGGTAAATTTTTTACTATTACCCTGCTGTTTCACAGTAATTGTTGTATCTTATAAAAAAACAAAGGCTTATTTTAATCTCTGATATTTTTACTCAGTTTTCAGCACAAGAAATATTGGCAGTTGATAGGGAAGGCCTCTCAATAAAGTCCAATCTTATTATCTATACACCTACTCCAGAAATTGACATCATTGTAGATGATGAACAGAAAGTCAAAGAAGAACCAGTTATTGTATGTGATAATGATAATAGTAAGTATTTATTTATTTATTAAATGCAATAAATATACATAAATAATAAATAAATATTTCAGGACATATCACACAGCGCCATCTAGCCCCATACTAAGCTTACGCTGGTATCATGGGTACTAGATAATGGATATAATACATATACTTATACTTTTCTTTTTGTAAATACATACTTAATATTAATCACAAATTTAAAGATTATTCTAAAAAAGCAGCATATATGCCCTGTGGTTTGGTTAGGCATAGGTATAGCATATCTAGATGCACCTAAAAATATTTTAAATTAACTAGAACTTAAAGTATAATGAGTAATCTTTATACTAATTTACGTTCTTGCTTGATTACATAATATTATAATTTATATACATGGTATTTTTTTTATAATTATGCATTAACTATGAGATGAGAGTGGCCAGGTCTGGTGTTGAGAATTTTTATAGCCGCCCTAAGGTCTATGACATGGTAATTATTATTAACATACCGGGATTAGGTACATATTAACGTGTCATCCAAAATGCTAATTACTCAATGTTATTTTCCAGATATACCTACAGATGATGCCCCAAATGCAGAGATAAACATAGATGTAAAAGTGGAACCAGACTTTGACTTCACAGAGCCAGACTTCCATCAATCCAGTGATGATGAACCTCTATCTGTTCACAAGTCAGTCAAATCTGAGAAGAAGAAGAGTAAGAAAAAGGGAAGGAAGAAGAAAGAGGAAAACAAAGTTGAACATCTGTTGCTGGAAACTGCTGATTGTGTAGGTAACTTGAAATTATAAAAAAGAATAACAAATAATTTAAAATTTCACATATTTATGCTATAGTCCATTCATCTATACTTAATAAAAGTAGTAAACAAACCACCGGCTCTCACAAAATCACTAAACGTTGGTATTTTTAATAGTTCTTGGACACAAACGGTTCATGTACCTATGCTACTATTTACAGTGCATAACATCATTAAAAATATATTTTCGTGGTGAAATTGATAATTTATCGAATGTATGTATTGTATTTTAAATTGGCCTTCCATATATATTGCGGTCCAGGTAAGATATTTGTAAAAATAAATGCTAAGATGACAATAAAAAAAATACTGACTTATAAAAAGGAGGAGGTTCTCAATTCTGCTGTTATTTTATGTGTTTATATAACTCTGTTATCATGCTATTAATGAAGGAACCGATTTCAATTATTCCTTTCTTATACCTCTTTACTCAAGTCATGTCACTCTTTGATGCCCTTAAGCCGGTTTGAAAGCCGGTCGGAAAGGTTTGACACCAGAGCTGGCCACTCTCATATGAACTTTCTTAATGTTAAACTATTTTAATGTTAAAACTTTCGTGAGGATTTTTTTTTTATTTCTTCTTTCTTTTTAGTCTTTACAGGAATATACCAATGAAGATCCGAAAGCCCCAGTCGCCGTGGTTCGTAAGAAAGGTCGTCCCAGAAAGCACCCCGCACCAGCCTCGCCCGCGCCGCGCCGGACCAAGAATACAGGCGGAGTAGTCGCCGACGATGTCAACTTGGATGATTATGTCGATATTATCACGCTTACGGTATGTATCTGGTCGTATCTACCTATCTAAGGACACCATTTTAATAATGTTTTGATAAAAAGGTGGTTTTGAGAATCAAGGTTTTTTTTCTGAAAACGACATATTTTTGAGTGCTAGAACCGATCAATTCAAAAACTGTGTTTGTGATATTGTCAGAATTTGATAAGATTAGAGTATGTTGGACTATAAAAGCTTCCAGTCGTGTAGCTTCCACACTAGGAACATCCTATGTCGCAGAAAATCTAGTATTTATTTACAATCTAATCTATAGAAAATCACCTCTAAATCCCGATAACTATAGACTGGCCTGTTAGCTTAGTTGGTAGTGGCTTTGCTAATCTGGGGTTACGGGTTCGATTCCCGCATGACACTAGTTGTTGTGTGTGGAATCTGGTCGTTTCTATGTACAACAACAAAAGAAACAAAACACACAAACAAACTCTTCTTCTTTTTTTCTTTTGTATATACAAAAGAAAGGTATAAAGTAAGGTAAAAGGTAGGTAAAGTATTATATCCATTAACGTACCTACGACACAAGCGTTAGCATAGTATGGGGCTAGAGGGCAAATGCTTGTCTAAAAGGATACCGAATTTAATGTAGGATTTACAGTCCAGTACAGTAAATATATAGAAAAATCACCTCTAAATCTTGACTGATAAAGTCCATATTCCCCATTGAGCTAGGAGTATACAGAGACACAATCTCAAACTAAAAAGCGCAGGAAAGTGTCCGAACGCTAACATCGTCTGCGAGCGCAAACAAAACACTGCTTGTCTCTTTCGCTCTTACATATTTAAGGAACGTGCAAAAGAGATAGGTAATCCAAAAGTCTGCTCAACGAGCAGCGTGGGCAGAGTTTTGGCTCGGATATTTTTTTCGACCGTTTGTGACTCTGTATAATCCTAGCTCGATTATATTCCCCCAGCTAGCAGAGCAGCTAGAAGAGATCAACAAGCGCAAGGAGTCCAGCAACTACCAGAACTCTGCGTATCAATGCAGCCTGTGCTATAAGGGCTTCATAGACACCAACGCGTGGAAACATCACCTCGGAAAACATGATCCGGTTTGTATTGATTTAACTTTTTTTATTGTAAAGGTCTGGTCACAGAGTATAAAGAATTTTAGCTCAAAATTGTGTTTAGGTGTGATTGAGTGTAATTTCATGCAAACTGTTGCTGTTGTATATCTAAGTATGACCTAAAAATAACATTACTTACCTATATAAAAAAAATATTACACACATTTTACTTTGGTAAAAATGAATATATGTTGCAAAAAATGACTTAGAAATAAAAAAGTTTTCATACAAATAAATTGAGAGATTGATTACCACAACTAATGCTAAAAAAAGAGATGATCAGGCATATTATGTTCAAGTTTTATCCATTTTAATAGACTTCAAAAAAGGAAGCTCAATTCTTGTGACTGTTTTATTTAGATAAAAAATATCATTCTGTACGTTTGCAGAGCGCAGGCGCTGTGGAGTGTGGTGTGTGCAAGTTCAGGTTTGCCTCGAAGCGTGCGCTTCAGAAGCACTCCGTCAACCACGAGAAGAAATACGCTTGTAAGGCGTGCGACTACGTCTCTAAGACTACGTGAGTATCTTCCTACTTGTACCTAGTCTTTATTGCATCAGTCGTTAAGCCATGTCAGAGGCCCTTAGGGCGGTTTGAAAACTCGACACCAGAGTTGGCCACTCTCATTCGATAAGTAGAAGTAGTATCAGGTCGTGTTTAGATTGTAGTGTTGATCACTTGTTAACCTCGACAGTCTCCAAAGTTTGGGTTATAGGCAAGCATATTAGAGTCTTCTTTAAGTCTGACCAACAGCGTCATTTTCTTCCATCGATCTTGCCAACGCGAGTTTATAATTCTTAAAGAAACAGGCTAGCGATCGCGATGGATAGATGTGAGGATATTCCTCCTTCAACACCCTTTATTCTGCGTGCCAGAATAAGAACATATCAGCCGAATTAGAAACTTACCCCTCCCAAGATATTATGTAAGTTAAGATGTTTTTAAAGAATTATTTTTTGCCCATGTTTTTAATCATCTTATGAATCCAGTTAAAATGTAACAATGTATGTTTCAGTACTCAAGCGAAGCAGCACCAGCGGTGGCATAAAGGAGTGACGTATACATGCGAATACTGCGACGAAGTGTCCACGTAAGCTAATTCATACATCACTTTATAGACTGATATTTTACAGAAGAATGATTGTAAAAATTTACAATGGAATGTAACTTTGTGTGGGTCTTTGTGTTGACATGGAAGTATTTAATTTACAACATTAATGTTTCCTAGAAGTATTCCAAAACTATGGAGCTGTCTCTCAAACTACTCAAAAAGAACTGTTTACGCTACTCGTATATATATATGTCTGCTGGTTTCGCCCGATTTAACTGCTAGCCTGAATCAGAATATCATTATCAGCTTTTCATTATTCACTGCTGAGCATAAATCTCTCTATTAGTATGCCAAACGTCCATATCCCGGATTCATGTCTATCTATATATCTCTCTCTTGAGTCGTATTTCCTCGTGACTGAGGGTCTTCGTGACTCCCCCGCAGAATTAATTCGTTAGGGGAGTTTTCTTGGCCAGATACATCATGGTGGGCGCCCAGGTCCTTCCACGGAGGACACTTGTCCTCGGATATTGTGGTCCTCAAACATATCGGTTTCCTTCACCGCTAAGCGAGTGCAAATCCACACATAACTGATAATTCAAGTCATTGGTGTAGGGCTGGATTCGAGCCAGGGTGCGTCTGGATGATAAGCAGACACCGGAACCGCTTAGCCAAACTCGCTTTTAACTATATAATTATTTTTAACAAAGGTTTTACCATGTTTTCACCCAGTAAATGGACGTCCTATCTCTCCCACGTGCGCATCAAGCACCCGTCGCAGCATATCTGCCCCGTGTGCGGGTACTCCTTCGTGAGCCGGCTGGGGCTCAGCATGCACCGCACCATGATGCACAAGGACCGGGTGAGTGCATACATATACTGGTACCGGGAACCGGGAATATTTTTGAACAAATTGTTGTTCAGTAAGACTAAAAACTAAGACAAATAGATTAGAACTATAATTTCCACTTTATTCAAACAAAGAGTGCGCCTCTAGAAAACAAAAAATGTGGCACTGCTTCAACGAATAATCTATCTCCTACAATTCCTATCGGAAGTTTCCTAATGGCCAAAATTAGGATTTTACGCTACGTTGTGAAAAAATAGACAAATTTGTATGTTTGGCCGTCCTCTGCATGAGAAGCATGCGCCTCTTACACATCACTACCTTATATATAACACTAGTATGGGTGCTCGCGGCTTCGCTCGCATTAAGAAGTAAAACTTGCATCTCCTTTAAAAGTGGCATTTCCAAAAATCCTTTATTAGCGGATTCCTACGTCATAACATCTACCTTCATTCCAAATTTCAGCCCAATCCGTCCAGTGGTTTGGGCTGTGCGTTGATAGATCACTGTATCAGTCAGTCACCTTTGAGTTTTATATTATTTAGATTATTATGAATTAAAACAACATTGTATTATTAATTTTCAGGCAGATAAACCAGACGGTGAAGGAACGGAGTCGGGTCCATACTGCCAAGAATGCGACGTCAAGTTTGTGTCCACGGAGGCATACAACCGACACATGGTCACTTCTGTCAAACACTCGGAGGGAAATATCCTCAGGTATTCTGGTGTTTTTTTTCATATTGATTAAGACTCAGACTTGTCTAAAGCAATAATCACAGACAAAGTGATAGCTGTTAAGTTATTTTGTAGATGACAAAGTAAGCCTTATTGATTGATTAATTAATACGTTATTGGACACTCACATAAAAATAAAATTGTAAACGATAACGTGCTAAAATAAAGATAAAGAATCTTTATTGATAATGTAAAGTTGTAACATACATATGTATAGGTATAAGTACTAATATCACAGAATATGCTACACAAATTAAAATATCTCGTCAAATTGAATTTATAACATTTAGTTTTTATAAAATTTTAGTTTAAAAATAAACAGGTGAGCCAGTACCCAGAACTAAATGCAACTTGGCACCCATCTAATCTAGTTCGTTAATCCAATTGAGTAGAATAAATAATATTTTCAGATTTCTGAGCTAGGTTTTCTTTCGTAAATTATATGATTAATATTAGTTATGTAATTTTTTGTCCATTTTTAATTTCAGTTTTCTTACGTCAATTATGTACATACATCTAGGTAGGTATATGTAAATGATTAATCAATTTATACATATTTTTCTCATTACCATCATCCAGTAAAGGCTGCCGGGTGTGCGGAGCCCGGTTCCCCTCGCAGGAGGAGCTCCGCCTGCACCACCGCGCGGCGCACGCGCGCGCGCGGCCCAGGAACTACGGCAAGAAGAACAACACAGACAACTGGCCGCAGAACTGTGTACATGTCAGTAAACTACATTTTAGTTAAAAGGAACCTTATTGTAAAATTTTACATGATTCTGTCTTTGCTTTAATTGGAACTTTTATTGCAAAAGACAGGTTCTTCCTAGTGGTGCATATGGTTAAAAAATACTATTAACATATATACAGCTATGTACATCTTCAGAGTATAATAATGTTAAATGCGATAACAAATTCAAATTATTTTTATTATGACAAAATAAACATTGTCCGGTCGCGAGATGGGTCGACGACATCTTCAAAGTCGAGGGTCCAACCTGGATGAGGTCTGCACAAGATCGATGCAGATGGCACATACAAAGGGAGGCTTATACCCAGCAGTGGGATCCCAAGGGCTGTGGATGATGATGATTATGCTTATTTTTTAATAGGTAATATATATTTACCTACTATATTTTTTCTTCCCAGTGCGGCGAGTGCATAGAGAACGCCCGCGAGTACTGGACCCACTTCCGGCGCGCGCACCCTGACCAGGCCTACCCCATACAGAAGAACTATGTGTGTGACGTGTGCGGGAAACGGTTCAGGGTCAGTATTCTACTGTATCATTGTAGTATTGTATTTTATATAGTCATCAATTCATAACAAAGTGGTAGAGTACTTTTTGATACCCGCCATTTTTGTCTCTACGAGTAGTATTTCCTCATCACTGAGGATCGCGACTCCCCTGCAGAATTACTTCGTTAGGGGAGTTCTCTTGTGCAGATACATCGTGGTGGGCGCCCAGGTCATTTCACGGAAGATACATGTCCCCGGATATTGTGGTCCCCAGACATGTTGGTTACCTCACGATGGTTTCGTGTTATGCGAGTGCAAATCCACACTTAACTAGAAAAACAATTTATTGGTGTAGGTATTTATTGCGTCAAGATGAAAAGCGGCGCTTAAACCGCGGAGCCACACTCGCCATGTAAACTGCTTTCAAATATAAAATCGCCTAAAAATGTGTTACGGCAGTCCCGCTTGAGTGTCAGTGCCAATTCTGATATTTCCTCTTGGATCAGTGTCGCTTTTGAGGATGGCCCTTCAGGTGATCTGGTGGTAAATAAATCGAGTTTCTTGCTACGAACCTATTTCCATAGAAATTAAGTTCAATTAAGACAGAAAGGGTGCTTGATGTGACATACATAGTTCAAAATTCAGATCACGAAGCAATACTGCGTTTGTAATATATTATGTGAATTCAATTTTTGTTATGCAACACTGCAGTTAGTAGTTATGTTAGAGGCCCTTCGGATGATTTGAAAACACTGATTCACCACTCTTACATAAAACTTATTTCATATTTATTTTATAAAATAAACATCGATAAAATATAGTAGAAATAATTACTCACTCACACAAAACTAACCTATTTCTTCTCCCACTGCAGGGTAACGCATTCCTCACGTACCACAAGCGCACACACACCGCAGAGCGCGCGTACAAGTGCTCTACGTGTGACAAGGCATTCTTCAACAGAACCAACCTCAATATGCACCTCCGCACGCACTCCGCCGCGCGGCCCTACCCGTGCGACGTCTGCTGCAAGGCCTTCAAGTGTAAGGGGGCACTGGACAGGCATTTTAGGGTAATTAAACCCCTTTTCTTCTTTACACTTACAATTTTTAAGATTGTGGTCTTCAAGTGACGTTAGTCACTCACTGTACAAGTGTAAAGAGATGACAAAGCGTATTCAACCGAACTAATCTCAACGTGCTCCTCCGCACTCACTCCGCCTCGTCTGCTGCAACGCCTTCAAGTGTAAGGGGGCTCTGGACAGGCATTTTAGGGCAATCTAATTTATTAATTAATTTAATCTAGTGTGATTTTACACTTGAAATTCTTCATTACACTTACACTTCATAACTGATCTTCACGCCCGTACCTGTACGTAAAATAGTAATAATAATTATTATTATAAACAAATAAAAAACTTTATCTTTCAGAGTCACACGGGCGTCAAACCATACGAATGCGAGGTATGTGGTAAAGCATTCGCACAGTCCAACAGTCGCAAGCTGCACGTGAGGACTGTGCACTTGAAGCAACCAGCGCCGTACTCACACCGAGCCAGGCAAGATAAGAGGAAACCACAGGACAAGTTACCTGAACAACATGCGTTTGTCTACTGAATGCTAGTAGCTATAAGATATTTAATTAAGTATTAGGTACATTGCATTGAAATCTATTGTTAAATGTAAAATATTATTTCTTCTTCTGTGCTGTGTAATATTCTACAAAAATCAGCAAACTCATGGTTTCAAACCTTTAACGTAAGATTTATTCCACATTTATTATGAAATTGAACATAGAAACTGAAAAAACACTAGCTGTCAGTCTAACCAGTTTCTTCTAGGCAAACGCGTTAATCTACACGACAATGTGGATTACCTACTCATAAGTATGATTTAGTTACATTGTACATCTGTGCTACTTACAAGTCCAGATTTCGTCTGCAGTATTATAAGCATACATGTATGTACTCGTATGCAATCTCTATTTTTGCATAATAATCCCTAGTTTTCTAGGAATCTGCTTTTATACCTAACTTATTTTATATTTAAGCCTAGACATCTTTTAAGTATCATGAATCTTTATTTATGCATAATAATGATTTCAAAAACGTTATTTTTGAATAAATTATTTTTAAATGTAATTGAAAGCTTATTTTGATCAAACAAATCATGTTAGTCATTAGTTACGAAGTAGTCTGAACCGAGGCCTCTCCTGCATTTATTTTCCTATATGATAATATATTTATGTAAATATCTACTTATTGCAAGTATTTTGTAATCAATTAATGATATAAATCATATTTTGAACATATCTTTGTAATTTTTTTAATAAATCTTTATAAAGCCTATCCTGAGTTTTCGAGTAGGTACATAGTTATGTCTTAACTCAAGTTATGACCGGGAAAACAATCTGTGAGTGCAATAACAGATCTAAAGGCCTTTTCATCATACAATATCTATGAATACAAAAGCTAGCAAATGCATAGTCCTTGAATGAAACTACTGAAATAAAACAGTGTGCATAGAAAGGAATGGTTCATATTTCACAAAATAAGCTGCAAAAGCACTGTATCAGTATACATAACACGAAATAAATAGAACTTTAACTTAAAACCTAACTTATTCTCACTAATTAACATTAGAAGTTGGTAAGAAATGTTGATAATAGCTCTTGGTGAATTCTGTCATGAGGTCAGGCATTGCTTCTGGTAGTGTGGTGATGAGGCGTGCCGGGCTGCCGGAGTATCTTGCAAAGGAAGGTACTACGGTCTCCGCGGGGAGCACAGAGTTGTCTTCTATCATGCAGCAGTCTTTGAGGACGCAGCGGCGACCCTAGAACATTTAAGAGACAAATTCTATTAATTATATCTCTATCAGCTAACTAATAGTGTTATACATATTTACATACTAGTTAGCACCCTGCCGTTTTTATCCTTGCTAATCTTGTGAATAATCTTGCCTATGTGTTAATCCCAGGTCTAATATTCCATGTTAATTGTTCCCGCTGTTTGAGCATGTAGAATAAACACACAAAGACACACTTTTTCTTTTATAATATTAGCAGGATTTTACTGTATCACATCAACATTAGTTTGATGTAACTTTGAGGAGCACAGGTTGAATTTGGGCTTCTGTCTTGGGCAAATATCAATAAAAATTTAATTGAGTAAGAATATTAATCAATATTGCTGTTGACAAAGAAACTAATAGAAGTAATTTATTGGTTAGAGGTAGGTAAGACATAATGAAAGCATTACTTACAATAACAACATTTTTCCCAATATAGACGTAGGAGCCCACTACTGCTGCATTAACTACTGTGTTTTCACCGACATACACGTGATCACCCATTTGTAGAGGGAAGAATGCAACACTGAAATAAAAAAATGTATAATGTACTTTCTACTTTTTTATTGTACCTACTTCATTAAATAGATGCAAAAAGTTAGTACTTAAGTTAGTGACAAAATCTTCCAATAAGTTTTCGAAAGACTGCTCCGTTAGCTTAGTTGGTAGTGGCTCTGCCTTCTAATCTAGGGGTGCGGGTTCGATTCCCGCATAACACAAGTAATTATGTATATTAAAATTTGTAATTACTTGTGTTGAGTCTGGTCGTTTCTATGTATAATAAGTATGTATTTACAAAATAAAAGTATATATGTATTATATCCGTTATCTAGTACCCATGATACAAGCGTAAGCTTAGTATGGGGCTAGATGGCGCTGTGTGATATGTCCTGAAATATTTATTTATTTATTTATTAATTGCCTTAATGTAACCAATCTGATATAGTTTGTAAACATATATAATGATGACATAGAGACAGTCATGTGTATAAAGTAAATTCAGAGATATAAGTTAAAATGCAGATACTGTATGTCTTAAAAAAAAAAGAAATACTTGTGTTGAGTCTGGTCGTTTCTATGTATAATAAGTATGTATTTACAAAAGAAAAGTATTATATCCGTTATCTAATCCCCACGACACAAGCGTTTGCTTAGTGTGGGTCTAGATGGCGCTGTGTGCAATGTCCCGGAATATTTATTTATTTAAAGGTTCAATGAGTGATGAATGTTTAAACAGATTTTTTAGTGTTTTCACAGGCTTTATAGTTAGTAACATATATCTATTGAACAGCTAAAGTAGAGCATATGGACCTTATATAATTTAACCATTCAAAAATAACATTGTTCGAGTGTATCATTAATTAACACTCAACAAAAATTTTGGTAGGTAAGTTGTTTTCTAATTTATTATTATAAAGACATTAATAGATATTTAATGCATAGTAATAGTAGCTTTAAAAAAGTACACACCCTTTGCTAAATTTCTTGAAGGGTGGTCGTATCACTGAGCCTTTGCTGATGATACAAAACCTTCCAGTTTTAACATTTCCCAAGTCTCCTCTTATGATCGCGTCGCTCTGTACTATAACTTTGCCATGTAATACGATGTTCTGAGATCCACATAATACTGTTTGTCTGCTCACTTTATTTCCAGAAGCCTGCAAAGTAAATACGTATTTTGTATAGGATGAAAACTGGAAAAAGGATGACTCAACTTGCAAGCCAAAAAGGGTAAACAAGTAGCTTACAGTTTCCACATATTCAGACTTGTTGTAATAAGTGTCCTGCAGTTCCATTTTATATTTTACGACAAATAATATCACGAATTAACAATTTTCAGGAAACTGTAAGATAAGAATACAAAACAAGACGAGAAGAGAATTCTGTATTGAAAAACAGTGTCAAAGTTACTGATAATATGATATGTCAATGTCATTGTCATAGTAACTAAAATGTAAAAGTCAAATATCGGCTTGTTCTCGTTGGTCACTGTTCTCAATTGAGGTCTACAGACCAATAAGAGAAAAACCTTTTTAGTTCTCAATTAAAAAAGATTGGATTTCCGCCATTTATTATTTTGCGCGGGAAATACAACTACGCAGTTTGGACCTTTGGACGCACCATTTTCGTAGTACAAAATTCAGCACGATTTTCTTTTAGTTTAGTGTTTTCTATTCAAATTCTTCTGTAAAGGAAATAGTTGTATTTACAGTGCCTGTTGTGTTAGTTCGAAATAGTAATCTAGAGTAACAAATGGACAGATACGTGGTACGTGAGCCAAGAGCGTACGAGGGTGCGTGATTTTACATTAGGTTCGTTTCATTTGCGATTCATACGCATCAGGTTTGTTCACAAGCAATATTTTTTGCAGAATATCCTCAGGGAAATCAAATGATAGCATTTCCCGCGAATCCTGCCACAGGAAATAACATGATGTGAGTACCTACTTTCTTTTACATCAGATTTTTATTGAGTAGACAGATATGGAATTCAGTAGGTACCAAATGTATATTTGAGTATTTCATAACACCCTGTACTATGTATTCTGTGCCTGTACCGAGTTTCCCACCAACGTCTTGATTTTATTATAACTTATTTAATAACTAACTTAATCGGTAGGTACATACATAAAGCTGCTGGTATACTCATTGTTCAACAAAGACACGACATTTTATGAGAACATCCAGATATTTTGACGTATGCCTCGTTAGTTTAGTGTTTTATTTTTCTTAACTTAATATTTATAGGTAGGTACATAATATTTTATATCTTTTTACACATAACTACATAACCGAAAGTTTTTCAGACCGGAAACCATGTACTTTAGCGGACCCTTTGCGTCCGAGTATCCAAATGCTCAACATATCAATACACCAAATAATATGAATGCTCAACTTTATAATGCTCAACCTCTTAACAATGCTCAGCCGAATATGAACGCTCAGCTTAATATGAATGGTCAAGGAAATATGAGTGCTCAAGTAAATATGAATGGCCCGCAGAATATGAATGCCCAACACAATATGAATGCTCATATCAACATACAAGGCCAGAGTAACATAAATCAACAGCATAAAATGATTGATCAGAGGAACACATACGCTCAACCAAACGTAAGTGCTAAAGTCAATATGAGTGCTCAAAATAGCATGAATGCTCAAAATAGTATGAATGCTCAACAGATGAATGTGAGCGCGCACGCTTTGAGCAGTATCACTGGCCAAATGAACTCTTATGCTCAACCAAATATAAATGCTCCGAGACATAATATGATTGCTCAACCGAACATGGGTGCTCAAGTCAACATAAATGCTCAACCGCGTAACATTGCTCAAACTAACATGAATATTCAAATGGAACAAAACTTTGGTCAGAAATCTGTAAGTATGGTTTATTACAGTTAGTATTAGATGGTGTTAGTGCATTATAGAACCTATTTACACTTTATTAAAACATATTTGATACCGCAGTTGACGATACCTATGCATTTCTAAGTTTCTTGTCAATAAAACAATTTGATTAATTTAAAATAACAATGTATACTTTTTTACATATATTTTTTTACAGATGGGCGGGCAAGGTGCTGCTTCGGGCATTGATCCTAGGTACTTGGCTGCGTATGGTGACAATAGCCCATATCCTGGTAGGTTTTTAAATTTAAATAATAATATAATTTGACTTTCAATCAAAAATTTAAGATATGTTTTATTTTGGACATAATAATCTGTCTAATGTATCAACTATCAATAACTAAATTCCTGTATTGAAATGGTGAAAGGTGATAAAACTTGGGACGAATTAATGCAGCCAACCTACCAAAGCGCAATAAATATATAGGTTCACGTTTGATCACAGCCCGTTACACGCTTACTAAAATATAATACACAAAATTTTCTATCCTATATTTTCTGACCAAAAGATAGTTTTATGTATGTAAAACTGAAAATTATCTTTCACATGCCAACGAATTATCACAGAGCTATTCAGTTACTCGGAATAAAACCGGCCTCTGTTTCCAGGTCAACAGATTCAAAGGAACACTCCAATTAACAGTTTCGGGACCAACTATCAAAACCGAAGCTTCAGCGGTATTGACAGGAACAAACAGAAGAGTATTGCACCGCATGGGACCGTCGGTGAGTTACGATTTGAGAGGTGCTATTACATAACAAACTGTTGTATAGTTAGACTCAAAACTAAGTAAGATAGACTGATGTCTAGATATCAACAATTTGCGATATAAACCATCTGTCTATCTTTTTTTTTAACTTGAACGGGTTTGCACTTTGCCATAGTTTGCCTGATAGCAAGCAAAATATAGCATTTCATCTTTCTTCGTATCTAAGTCTAACTATACAACAGTTTGTATAGAAAGAGAGGCAAAAAAAAACACACGTTATACTGAATACTATTGCCTTTGCTTTTTCGGTTAAATGGGCCACGTCATGCATAAACTAGGGTATTTTTTGGTACCCGTCTGGTTAGTTATAACTATTCTCGAATTCTATAAATCTGTCACCAGCAAACCCTCTGTTTCTCAAAAAACAGAAAGTCAATGTGCTTACCCGAAATCCTAAGTATTGTGTTTCTCAAGAAACAGAAAGGCAATCGGGTAGGTCCCAAATTTGCTGTCTAGATAGAGGAATTTTTCGTGAGAGTTTTTTTTATTTTTCTACCGTAAATAGGTAACCTAGATCTAAGGTAATTTTTACCAAACTTGACAGTTCTAGATAAGTAAAACGAGAGAAACTCTGAAAGTAAGACTTACTGAAATTCAAGTGCATGATCCAAACTAGACAGTTTGACTAAACTAGTGGAGAACTTGTATTGGTTCATTTTCATCTCAACTCCGATGGTAGAGATACCTTCATTCAACTTTTACAATAAAAATAAAGTCCATGAAACTTGAATGGAACTAGGTAAGGTGAGTTTGTCGTATACCTGTAGAATACTGTCTATGTACTTCTAGACTCCTCGACTCCTCCTCGGGTCGTCATGTTCTTCATTACTGAGGGTTGATGATCCTCCGCCACTTGTTTCGGTCTTTTGCTTCACGAGACCAGATATTTTCTTTTAGAAAGAAAGAAAGAAAGAAAATGATTTATTGTAGCAAATACTAAACAAACGAGCACAAACAAGAAATACATACCTATATATATATATACTACTTAAATAAGATACATATTTGCCACAATACAACCCCACCTCAGCATAATGCTGGCTGCATAGCAACCAGCGCTAATAAATAACATGATAAATTATGTTAATAGATGACATGATAATTATGTTCTTTATAACGTGGCTTATTAATTTTGTCATTAGCACATGTCCGCGGCTTAATTCGCGTTGTTTCAGGGTAAAAAAATCCTACTTATGTCACTTTTATGACTCTACATTATAATTACCACGTGGAAGCTAAAGTTTTAAATTGAAAATGGTCTCTATTTACGCCTTCACTTTATGACACCTACAAAAAGAAATACCCCAGTCAAAGATTCGAAGAAAACATTTCCAGAAAACTGCAATTCCCTATTCTTTAGAGCTTAAGAACAGTGCGACTTTGATTCAGTAGAAATGTACGACTTGCACTAGGTACCTATCTCCTTCAACGCAGTCTAACAAGCTCATTACCCTGTATTTTCAGAACTACATGCATTTTAGGAAAGGAAAGCTTAGCTTCAGGGCATTTGTGATGTTCTCGAGAACATGTTGAAATGTTGATACATACATTTCTATAATATATTTGTTTGTCTATGGCTTTCTCGGAAACTTTACCATGATATTGTTAACGATGTGATTTTGTAGGTATCAGATTAATTTCAAATTCGATAAATCAGTTGAATAGCATTTGCGATATAATAATGTGTGTGTGTGTGTGTCTGAGTGCGTGTATTTTTCTTACCTATATTTTTAAGCTCTAACCACTGAACCATGGGGTGATATATGGTACATAGCTACATAGATTAGATACTGGCTTAGCACAAAAGCTCCTTTTTACCTCTTTTTGGTTATGAAGTCGGTATTTTTTTCAATAATTTTACCACTTGTTACTTAGAAAAATTAAAGGATTGGTTTCTAAAAAAAGAATGACCGAGTAGCCTTACCCACCGATCCAAATTGGAAAGATAAATTTTATTTTGCTTCAGGGCCTCCGATGAAAAAACCAAATGAATTGGATTTGCTGAGGAACGATATCCAGAATCAAATTGTGACCCGCGCCGATAAGCTTAAGGTAAACTTTTTACCTACACTTTTTACCCAATCTTGTAAGTTAAAATGCCTTTTTGAATGTAAAAGCTAAGTGTGGAGTGCACAGTAAATGCCGTCTCGTTTAGACTATTTAACTTATTATCGTACCTTAATCACACAATACATTATTGTATACTGTCATTTATTTACTTACAATACATGTGTACCAAAACTACAGGTCTACTTATAGCAATGCATAAATAAAAAAAATAATAATAAATAATCACGTTAGTTTTTAAGTTTTACTCAGTATGGAACAAGAAGCAGACATAAAGGCTTTTGTATCTTTTTTACTTGGACTTTTTAAAACTGTAGTGGTCTATAAAAATGAATTAAAACTTACACAAAACTTACACATAACTTTACTGTAGGTACGTATTGTTATAGCCTAATTCACAGAACTGAGCTTATTATAATATAATATATCCTAAGTCTTGTAAGTAGTAAGTACAATAAGTCTATCTGAGACATTCCTCTTCATGACAGTGTTTCAGCAAGCTCGAAAGATCATAACCGGATCAAATCTCAATAAATCAAGCAGGAATGCTTATCTCTCGACTCCACTCTTATTAAAACACTTTCTTTATTGGACAGTAAGTAATCCGGTTTCTATGAACCACTCATAGTTTTATGATAATGCAAAGATATTCACAAAATATTATTATGAATAAGATGCTAATAGAAACAGATAGGTACTAAACGAATTAAAGTTGTGCAAAGGACATTTTACGCTTTTAGTGTAAATTGAATATTTCAAATTATTTTATTCTAATGCTCTATCAAATAGAAATTTGAGTCTAGGTTTTCTTTGCGTAGATTCAATTCACTGAACTCATAAAACATTGATTAGTAATTAAATTTTCTTTGTTCGAATTATCAAAGACAAAATAAAACAGTGTTTTGCACTATACAGTTCGTATAAGCTATGGTACTTATTAAATTTATTATTATTATATATATCTCCCTCTCTTGAGTCGTATTCCTCATGACTGGAGGTCGTGACTCCCCCGCAGAGTTAATTAGTTAGGGGATTTTTCGTGGCCAGATACATCGTAGTGGGCGCCCAGGTCCTTCCACGGAAGACACATGTCCTCGGATATTGTGGTCCTCAAACATTTCCTCACGATGTTTTCCTTCACTGCTAAGCGAGTGCAAATCCACACATAACTTGAAAATACAAGTCATTTGTGTAGGGCCGGATTCGAACCTAGGTGCGTCTGGATGAAAAGCAGACACTGGAAACGCTAAGTCACACTCGCTATTTTAATTTATTATAAACAAGTATAAGTATTAGCTTGTGATAAGCACACACGATACAAAACATGTTCCAGTTATTATTTTCCTTTCAACCCTGTCATAAATATCGGATGTCATTACCAAAACGGGGTTCTAAAATGCACTGTTTATGGATCAATAACCTACACAGGTAAAGCTCGGTCATATATCACGCGAGGGATTTCAAATGAAACCGGCGCGGGGAAAATAATGATGAAGCGTCATTTTATTGTTGTTCCTACTTCCTGCCCTATAAATTAATACAATACCTACAGATTATATTGGACGGGTAGGTATGTTGAGTGAGATGTTTTTTAAAACTGTAATCTATACTATATAATATTATAAAGCTGAAGAGTTTGTTTGTTTGTTTGTTTGAACGTGCTAATCTCTGGAATTACTGGTCCGAATTGAAAAATTCTTTTTGTGTTGAATAGACCATTTATCGAGGAAGGATTTAGGGGCTATATAACATCACACTGCAACTAATAGGAGCGAAGAAACAATGTAAAATGTGGAAAAAACGGGGAAAATGATTCATCTTTGAGGGCTTCCGTTGCGTGCGCTGCGAAAACGGTTCAAGTCGTGGGTAACAGCTATAATTTATAAAGCTGAAGATGTTGTTTGCAAAAATAAATTTTCCACGCGGACGAAGTCGCGAGCACAGCTAGTGTTTAGATATGTATAAGTATTTGTTACTAAAATCATAAAAAAACAGCTAAAATTTCAATTATATATATTATGATGAAATTACTGCATAGGTACCTATATGTAATTTTAAGCCCCTTTAAACCGGTTTTGAATATTTCTGGATTCTAATTGTTGCCTTATTCGTTAAAATCTAAAATTCCTGATTTTTCATTTAAGGAAAAAAGTTAACAGCTTAAGATTATATTATATTAACTATTTTAAGGGTGGGTTGAAAAAAAAACAGAGCTCTCGTCACTCTTTTACGAACTTACTTAGCTATTTTGAAATAATCATTATAACGACAAAGTACTCTAATTAAAATACCTTAAAAGTGCAAAGGCTCCGAGAAAAAAGGTTGAAAAAGAAGAAGAGTCTCGTAAGAAATATTGGATCTTAGATTTTTCCAAGACAAAGGCTACGGATATTGCATCGCCGCTGTCGGCGCTTCACGCAATGAGGACTTATTTGCTAAAACGGAATTTCAACTTTATAAGGTTTCTTAACATCTATGTATATCTCTCTAGTCGAGCTCACAAATTTGTTACGTTTTATTAGAAATTCATTGAAAGGTTGGAGAGCTTTAAAGCTCTCAATTTTGTATGTAAATCTATTTATTTATCAATTTATATTATATTCTGAAAGAGGTATGTTTTTATTATATTTACAAGTCTTAAACATAATATTAAAATAAATAATATACCTACCTAAAATAAAATATGAAGTAAAATAAAACAAAAAAAATTAATCAAAGAAATACCTATAAACAGGACAACAAAGCACAACATTTAATTGTATTTCATAGAACTGTTTAGCTAAATAAAAAAACGAAGCTATCAAATATTATTTTTGAATTTCCGGTTCACTTGAAAGCTGGAATAAACAGCGTATGAACAGTTGAAAAGTAAATTACTTATTTATCAACACAAAATAATAGTCACTATAAATTAATAATTTATCTTCTTTTATACTAACGTAAAACAAAATTACTCAATCATTCTGTTATATATCAGTAATCCGTTTTTCTATGAACTATTATGCATTAGTAGCTATTATTAGCCTACGGATTCGCTTGCGTTGTTCCGGATAAAAGGACTTACTATGTTATTCTAGTGGTGATGTTATTAGTGTTTGTTTCTCTTTGTGTAAGAGATAACAAACATCTACAAACAAACCAACTAACAAACCAACAAACTCGCTGTTGCTTTTACATAATGACATCATGATTGTAGTACAAGTAATTGAATTTACGCAAACAATATCCAATCTAACTTAAAATAGAAACACGTTTAAAAGTAATAAAGTTTGATTGTAGGTCTCGTCTGTTAGTCATAGTATAGCTGTCGTTAAGCTATGTAAAAAGCCCTTAGGGTGGTTAGAAAATCCGACACCGGAGATGCCACTCTCATACAAATTTACTTTTCTAAATTATAAAATTGAAAGATGACTGACTTAGTGATCTATCAACACACAGCCCAAACCACCGGACGGGTCAGGCTGAAATTTGGCATGCAGTTTGTTATGACGAAGGCATCTGCTAAGAATGGATTATTTTAAATGCCACTTTTAAAGGGGTGAAATAAGGGACGCAAGTTTTACTACTCAATGCGAGCGAGGCCGCGAGCACCCACTAGTTACGTATAAATGTATAAAAAGGAGCCTATTCACAAAAACTGTTTAAGCCATTTCATGAAGATTGAATCGTCAATAGGCTATAAAACTTGCAGTCATTTAGCTTTTCAACGTCTTTATTGCTCCGTAGCTCAAGTAATTTAACTTAACTGTTGTTGCCTTGATAACGGCTATAGGTTTAGCTAGACTTTACCGCGGCACTAGCTCTAGGATGCTTAGATCTTGGTTATTACAATTCCAGTATGATGGGGTTAATTAAATCGTTACCTATTGTTTTATATTATGTATGTTTTAGTCGATAAATGTATGTATACATTTTACATGCATTTTTAGAAACTTTCGCGTAGGTTGCACAAAGGCGCAACAAGCATAGAAGTTTCTTGGCCTAACAAGCGTAACTTAGGTCATAATTAACGAAACTACCGCAGTACTAGGCTTTGTTAATGTACCTAAGTTACCTTAATAGGTAAACTTGAGAAGAGCAACAGGCTCGCATGCTTGTTTAGCCGTGTTAGGCACTTAGTGTTGGATTGTATGTCGGTGTATTACATCTGAACCGTAGGTTTAGTATGGTTTAAACAGCAATACCTACTACGAGTATGAGTGATTTAATCCACCAGCCTAAATAAGGTGCTCGGCCATGCATTTTTTAAAAATGTACTATAATAATTCAGAAACTAAACATGGTTATGTGATAAATTAAGATATTCATACAAATAATTCGCCTCTAGAAGAACAACAATATGTAGTTTTGTGTCGGAAATCTGTTCGATTTTCAAAAGATTTTGAGTTTCTCAAAACATAATTTATATGTATTTTTTTTATTTTTATTTAATCTAAAACTTGAAAGCGGATCTATATTGTTTATGTACAACGAACTGCAATAAGCACAGATACAATATTGCTATAGTATTGTCCCAGGTTTTTCTACAACAAAACTGAAACTCGATATTCCTCCAGCATTTACTAGAAAGACCTTATTAACTGTGATTTATTTTATTGCAGGCTTTGCACCGAAGCGGTCCTAGGGTATTTTCAGGACCCGTGGAAAAAGTACTGAAATGGCACAAGTCTCTGCAAGATATAGGAGTTTTGATTATGTACGAAGTTGTTGGTAAGAAAACTTTTTAATTTTTGAACTACATTCTTATATATTGTTGTTCATTTTATATATTGCTTAATTTTTTTATCGCCACTTTTGCATTTTCTATGCCACAGAAATGTGTGCATATTATTTTCTAGTATATATATTTTCTAGTATAGTTTCTTTTACATAATGAAAATGTGTGTCTATTCATAGCAATAATAAAATTTTAAAAGCTGATATTGTGTTATATAATGTTGTTATTAACTCAAAACAAACCAATCAAATCTAAATTTATACACATCAAGACTGCATTTACCTGAACTTCGTGACATCAAAGCCACACTCAACCTTAATCGTATCTTACCTTATTACTTCCTATCATATCTTACCTTGCCTTCCAGCGAAGTGTGTAAGCGTGCAATCTGGGAAGTCAAGTACCAAGAACTTGGTAATTAGAGATGACAGTGGTCCAGCTATACAGGTCGTGTATTATGAGATTGACTTTCTACTGCCGGAGTTGAAACCACCCTGCACTGTGAGGTTAGATTACTTAGTGTTGTCATTAATTAGTTTTAAAGTAAGTAGACTAGATTTTATTACAAACATGTTTTAACCTGTTTATTAAACCCTGAACTTATTTATTAATCAAGATACCTTAAGGAAAAGTTGTACTCTTTCTCGATAATTCCTTCGTTCTTTTTTAGAATATCGACATAATATGTACATATAATTTTTAGCATGCTATAATTTATACTCCTATTAATTTACTCCCTGAATATGAATTATTCTATCTTAGAAAGCTAAGACTATTTTCAATGTAAGTATATAAATTTAGTCCAAACTATAATATTTATCCATTCAACTATTTTATTTTGAGTACCAGTTATCTTCTTCCTCCTTATCGAATGAGAGTGGCCAACTTTGGTGTCGAGAGTTAATCAATACCAGTCATGCATTTTTTATATAATAGAGGTAAAATAATATATTAAAAAAAATATCTACGTATATATTTTGCAGTCTCAATCATTTACACTTCTATGTTTTAGAGTGATTGGTAGAATGTTGGCGGGCACGTGTCGCCTGCAAGCATTCAACGTGCGTCCGGCAACAGGCGACGATGTGGCCACGCTGCCGCGTCGCGCCGCCGTCGCCGTGCACCATGTCTCCAAGCTGTGCAAGGAATATGGACCTGATGCACCACAAGCTTAAAGTTATATTACTTAAGTTGAAAGTTAGTTGATTATTTTTTGTTTTGCAATTAATTTTATGGTTTGAATAATAATGAAAACTAAAAAAAAAACCAAACATTTTATCGTATGTGTACATCTACTACTTAAAAAAAATACACAGCTTATTAAACTTAGCTTAGCTTTAACATTTGACTATTTTATCCGAAATATGTTCACAAATTTCCAATTGTTTGTTATTCAATATAATTTCAAAGTATTTCTAGTAAGGTTAATTTAAGCATTAATGGTCGACCAATGACAAAACTTAATTGAATATAAAATGTATGAATTAAAATTAAATGCAACTACATATGCCTGATCACAGTCTTTTTAATTAGAAACATGCCATTGGTTCCGCATTATTTTTATATATTAGATATCACTATTTTAAATTCAAGTTGTATGTTCCCATTAAGTTAACCCGTAGGAATTAAAATAAATACATTATGTATATTACATTATATTTATTATTATTATCTAAGATAGTACAGTTGCTTTAGATTTACACTAATTCTGCCTCCCAACTTAGCTCATTACTTACTCATCTTTAAAATAAGCATCTTAAAACTTTATAGACAGATGGGCAACCTTAAATGAGTAGTTATTTAAAAAATATATTGAGAATATTAAACTTCAGAAAGTACTTTAGAACTTTCAAAACGCTTTGCTTCGTTTAACCGGTGTTAATATTTTTACGCGCTGTCTTTAAAATTCATTCAAAGTCTTTTCGAACTAAAAATGATGCTGTAGTAAAAGCTTTAGTATCGAAATATAATAAAAAAGTTTTCTAGAGGCTCTAGAAGGTACCACAGAGACTTGCACCTGGCAACTTTATAGCCTCCAGACATTGAGGTCGTAAAACATATTTGAATTTGAACTTAATTCTGCAAACATTTTATGATTCAATCCGGAATCGCTATTTTATGCTAATTAGAGGTGCCTAACGTAAAAGTAATATTAACTGCTTCTAAGTTATAACGCCTAGCTTTTACTTGCATACAGATAATTGTTGAATAGGTATTTTATTTGGTTCACATTTTCACTAGATTTTAGCTACATACATAGGTACATTAATTGCAGCAAAAAGTGTAAAAACGGAACGAATTTCTTCGTTTGTTTTTTCACTAAAAAGACAATTAAAAATGGAAATAGGACAAATTGAACACGTACTACAAATAGCGCCGCCATATTTTCTCCCTTTTTGGTTTTTGATAGGTTTTTTTTATTTTATTTTTATAACTTTTACGGTTTTGCATTTGGCCATAGTTTACCTGATATCAAGGAAAGGCTATGGCCTAAGATGGAGCGTGCTTACCCGATAACAACCGATTCACTCTCGCTTTGTGATTTTCTCTTTCTATGTTTGCACTTACTTTATTTCTCAAACACTTTTTTATTTATTCCCTCTTAATGCATGAATGAATGAATGTATGAATGTATTTATTGTCCGAAAACTAGGTATAGTACAAACAAGTGCAAGGCAACCTTTTAATATGTATATATTTGACCTTTCGCCCCAAACCAAATCAGCCGCTAATTACAAAATTATTCGAGTCACAATTGAAAACACCAAGACAGTAATCAAGTTAAACGTCTAACAACTTAGCAAAGTTGAAACCAATTTTATCAGAAAAGCTGGCGATTATTTTGATGTGGCCTCATTTAGCTGAAACAAAACAAATTAACAAGTTATTCAAAGAGTTCATGGCCAAACATCCGAGATAATTGATTTAAAACTAAGTCAAATTACTGTGAAATGTTTCAGATTACTCTCTATGTATTCGTAGTAGAAAACGCAGTTCTAGTCAAAAGCAGTAGAGTAACGTTGAATTTAACTTTGTGAATGGTACTTTCTGTCATTATTTTAGCTAGTAAATGACTATTAATTATTTAAAATCTTTTCAGTATCCTGATGGGAATCGGTTTGAGTGCATCATCATCACCTCAAGCAATATTTTTAAATTATTTCTTATGATAAATTTAGCATTCGGAAAATAAATAAGAGACACATAAAAACGCATTTAATATCTACTACTTAGTAAAAGTATAACATTACAATTGCAGTAAACATATCATATTCTAGTCAACGCCCGCGGCTTCGCTCGCTTATTTCGAGATAAAAGTAGCCTATGACACTTCCGGGACCTCTTACTACCTACATACCAAAAATCACAAAGATCCGTTCAGCCGTTTTTGCGTGAAACCGAGACACAAAGAATCTGATAAACATACAAAAATTCTATAAATTGTTGGAACGTGTTCTGTTATCAATTCTAAGTATCACCAAACCTTTTAAATATCTTCAGTGTTCAGACTTTTGATCCTCTTCAGCTTTATTATATGTATAGATAGATATAGAAAACAATTAGAATATCTATAAAATAAATGATTCATCTCTTTTCAAACAGAAATTTGTAGGTATGACATAAACTGCTCGCATAAGTTTGATTCATCTAGACGTTTTCATTCCTCAGAAAATCCTCATAACTGACGCTTTCTAGTGAGTAACAAGGTGAATGTGATGTGCACCTGAGACTCCCAGACGTTCAGTTTCCTTCACATATTTGATATTAAAACCAGATTTTGTCATAGACTGTGCTTTGTGGATACGATAGATATCATTTAAACGTACGAGCTAGGTATATTGAGCGAAAAGGATTTAATTTTGGCCGCCATTTATAAAAAACTTTACTATTTATACTTCATTATCTGTAATGAAAAATTGAGCACCTGGATCCAAACTGCACATGACCGGGATGAGTGGCGTACAAGAAGAGAGGCCTATGCTCAGCAGTGGGCGATAACGGGCTGATGATGATGATGAATGAAATAATAATTAACCGGACGGTTGTTGAATATTTTTTTATGTTTAGTAGTACTTTTTTTTACACGATTCTCTTGGCCTACGTATGATTAGATTTATAAAGACTTAAAAATATACCTTGAATAAATATTTGTAATTAATTCCAACATCTCTTGTCCAAGTCTAGACTAGATCGTTATCGAGTACATCGTTTGTTTAAACTATACCGACCAAGTCCATTCCTTTAACAAACACCTGTATTCCGTGACGGTGATTATTCCACATCCTGTTTGGCATCTACCCAAACACGATAAGGATATTCAAAAGGTACTTTTCACCAATTGGTTCTAGAGTTAGGAATTGGACTCAAATGCCAAGTTGTATAAGATACTGCAATAAACAGAACAATAATAATATAAATTAAAACAAAAGTACATCTGCCCCCTTAGACAAGAGGCGTATTTTAGTGAGCGTACTGACGCTCGCTTATAGAATAGAAAGCACAATGTATGGATTGACATCGCGAAGATTGACATGTTACGTCACTCCCATACATTGGTCTTTCTATTCCATAAGTGAGCGTCAGTATGCTCACTAAAATACGCCTCTTGTCTAAGGGGGCTGATAGTCATTTATACTTTTTTTTTTTTTTTGTATGTTCGTCGATTAATCCACCAACATATAGAAGTCGGAGATGTTGTCCAACAAACACTGATCACATCAAAAATTTTGAAGCGAAGTTTAGTCTATAAGTAAAGTAGCAGTATATATTAATATAGTGCTTATATAGGTTTGCGTGGGTGGTGCAGTCATTTATACTGCTTTTACGCTCGAACGGAGCGAATAATCATCATGATTTTTTGCTTGGTGATAATATAGGGTATTGAAAGTGGGGTGCGTGGATCGGACTACCTTCACGTTGGGTAAGCCCAACTAATTTCATCTCTCCATATGGGAATTTGGGGTCCGATCGAGTGGGGACCCTCGCCTATACCTCTCCTTGGAGAGGGCTGGTGTAGGGCCCGGGGCGTGGAGCTCGCCGCACCTCGCGGTGCAGGCGGAGCTGGGTGCTCGTTCAGAGCACCCGAGGTGGTCGCCGAGAGGCGAGAGGAGTTTGGTGTACCGGCCGAGTAGCGGCGACACGGGAACCGAACTCCGTGCGCAGAGGGCGCATTGGAGGAGGGCGGCCGCTTTGGCGTGCGACTGCCTAACTCCTGGGGGCTCTGGGTGGCAGGTCGGGGAACCTGTTGCCCTAAAATGAGTCCCCACAGGATGCACGACGTGTCCCGTGTTCTGACACGTCGTCCATTGAGGGTTGAGCTGAAGCTCCCCGAGGCGGCGCCCGATGCCGGGCCAGCATCACCAGGGCTGCGGATGTATGCATCGTGCTCTCGTGGCCCTGGACCAACGATGCCGAGGTGGAACACCCCAGGTTTTTAGTGGGTATGCCGCCCTTATGGAGTGGGGCGGAGACTCCCACATAACCATCCGCCCTCCCCGGGGTTTGGGTGGTACCTGTAATAGGTTTTCCTGGGCCAAAAAAAAAGGGTACTGAAAGTAACATACATACTCGTATGTACATATATAGGTTATTTTTATCCTGAAACTACGCAAGCAAAGCTGAAGGTATATGCTAGAAACATGTACATTTTATTTGAAAAATCAAGTTTTTCTACCAGTTTTTCAACTGATTAAATGAATTTTTTGTTGTATATTGCCGATATTATGAACACTTGTAAAGATGCCAAAAGATGCAAACACTGAAGTCCCTATTCTTCTCTCCGTTGTATGACGAAATGAGGACGAAATACCCATTTGAATATAACAAAGTAACTGATTTTCTGATTTCCCAAGTTGGTCGCGACTTCAGCTACAATCTTGTCAACAATTTCGTGAATTTTCTACACAATTGATGTTCTGAAAGTGGTTATTTGGTAAACGCATTGTTCATAAATTGATATTTCGCTCACCCGCTCGTATTTTACGATGTATTTGTAGAATGGGACCTGATTTGTTTTCTTAAATAGGTAACAAGTATGATTTTCTTACAGCAAATAAACGTGATATAGTTTTTACGAATTGATCGTTTTCAAACTCATTTTATTATATTGCGGAAGCAAAATGTTTAAGAATCCACGTGTAAGATTTCTGATGTAATTTCAAGGTTGGAAAACCAAATCGGATTGGTGTGGCGGTAAACTTTTCTCGAATTAATATGATAAGTTAATAATGCTAAGAACAAAGTTACAAAAACTCTCCGAAGAAGTCAATCTAAGTTACAAAGTTCGCGGGATGATAATTTTATAGCGGTTTCAAGTTTTTAAAGTTGCAACTTTGGTTTGAACGTCTTTCTCATTTGAGCTGTTAAATTGTCTCATTTTCATATTATTTTATTAATGAATACGTGAAACTAAATCATTAAGAAATATGGTTCACATTTCACCTGATTAAATTCATTTTAACCATTTAAGCTCGTGCAAATTTAATTAACATCCTGAGAAAGTTTATCTTGTCGAAAATTAAGATTTGCTCCGCATAGACGATTAACATACAAATTGCATATTAATTCTTGTAAAACGGACGACCATTAAAAGTTAATATAAAGGATCAAAGGAACGTTTTCTTGCTATAACAGGTACCCTGAGATGACTAATAAGGGTTGAAAGTACCATTAGCCGTAACAAATTGAGCTTGTTACAAAATAATATACATAGTTTCAGGATTCCATTTATTCTGTCTAGCTTTCGAGCTTGAATTAAAGAGAAATGAATTGAAAAAGATGTTTCAAATATTATTTTATTTAGTAAAGGTATTTGACTTTCAAGTTATCAGACTGATGTTAAGTAAAATACTTACTTAATATCTTATTATATTTTTATTTCAGTTAGCTAGGAAAAATAATAAATCAATTTCTTTGAGTTCTAATAAGCTATGAGTTTATGAAGCAATAAATTTAGTGGATTTACTATTCATATACATAATAGAACCAGATTTTATTATAGTATTAAAACGAATATACTTTTGTTTATGTTCGTTCCTTCTTTATGTACATGTACTAACAAAGATACGGATTTTTGGATTTTTTGTAGGTATACGGTTTTCAAAGTGTCACAATATAAGCTACTTAAAGCTTAAGGGCATCCACTAGTTGTAAATACATAATTAAGTTTAGAATGATTCCCACTGTAACAAAAAGAAAACCATCAGCAAAATATGTATCCATAGAAAACTACTTTGAAATCGGATTAAGTTTGAAATTGGAATAGCAGCGGATATAAGATTTTTTACAACTTACAATTTCAATGTAACAATACAAGATAGTTTTATCCGAAGAAACTCGGAAAGCTCTCTGAAATGTCTGCTCTAAAACACGACAAGACCGTGTAAGTACATCTCTCTACCTCAAGAACTTGGATAAACTGTGCACTTTTCAACATGGCTGCGAAAATACGTATGTGTTTGAAGAAAATATTTCTACTTTGTAAAGCATAAAGACTGGAAATATGCAGAGCATTTCGTTTTGAAGTTTGGATCTTGAGCATAGCTTCACATGTAATGTTTTCAAAGATGACGAGGAATGCCTTTTGCATACGACGCTATTTCGTGATTTTCAACACAAATTATATACTGTTTTGCTGTACATAATTACAATGTCATTTGTTAGAACTTCATTTCATCAAACCGAGTAGTCTTTATTCCAACGCTCACTTCCGTTTGAGTCAATAAACGTAGCTCTAAAGTAAACACAGGTGACCAATAAAGTGCACGACTCAACATGAGTCGGGTTGTTTATATTTACAAAGTCCAGTGGTCACTGTAAACATGGTGTCATAGAGATTGTAGCGGTTTGCTAGTATTACTAGGGTATTTGATACAGTTTTGTATCTGATTTCTAACTTTTGATAGCGCTTTGTGTTCCTGATTGTGATTTGTAAATAAGGTTGTATTATTAGAGGTAATTACTAAAAAGTTCGGTTCTCAAAACTCTGTTGTTGTTATGTCCAAATAAAGAGATCGACTGCGATTCACAAGCTTGTCATTCCATAAATGTTTTAAAAAATAAGTAAGGAGTCATTATAAGCAATATTTATGTAAGATTTATACTGTTGTGACTCATAATGAATAGGTACATCACAGGTCAAATAATAAAATGTTATAACAACCCTAAGTACAAAATCTACTTGTATTTACAGAAGATAAAGACAAACTTATTTAACTTTGCAGCAGAAGTTCAAGAAACATCTTTATTTCCACACTCACGAAACTAAGTTGCACCCTTATTACACCAGTTCTAAAATACCTAGTCTAATTTCAACCTTATTTACAGCAGGTGAAATACCTTTTTAGATCAAAATTGACCGAAAATTAGTAATGTAAGTCAGCGTACGGTCCAAGAAATAATGTAATTTTGCAAAGGGATACTTACTTATAATTTTTTACTGTAGGGCTTCTGTTAAAATACTTAAAAATATGCTCAGGTAGGAATTATAGATTTTTTTACACTTGTCTGACTTTGCTTTTAAACATATTCGTTAAAACAACAATATGGCCCAAGGTATAGTGATTGATGCATTCCAAGCCGATTTCGGCTACGGTGAACGTATTTCCTACGGGTAAGTTACTGATGCGTCCTCACATGACTAATACCTATACTCTATTTTAGCGGTGAATGTTCTAGAACGGTTGCTACATGTGATGATGCCATTTACATAGTTATATGTAATGTTCGAAGGCAGTTTAGTTTTGAGAAGATTCCTTTTCTCGTCTAGATCGTGCCTTCGTTTGTTTTCAAACGTATACAGGTATTAGTACTAACGAACTTTTAAAATGTTACGTTTGAAAATTAGAATCTTTTTAATCCAGAAGTTTTTGTAGCAAGTTTCTTTTTAATTTGCAGTTTTCGTCTAATTGTAAGAGACACTGAAATTTTCTGAACTACTTTCTAGTTTCGTCTAGTCATATAAAACGTTAAAATTGTACCCAATCTAAGACGTACCCAGTTAAGGGGCCAACTCACGAGCCACAACGAGACAGCAAGTTCTACGCAATTAAGTTGGGGCGCACTGACCGCGGCCCGCGGGTCTTTTCGTACCACGGGGATAATCAGAGTTAAACTACGACGTTTTGTATAATAGACTACTCTTTAAGGTAAAAAATAAATATAATTATTACACTTTCATTCAGAAGATGATTTTGGAACAAACATACACCCCTGATGACTGAGAACTTGTAACAAACTTGTTTTCCTTGCAAGATGCAATTAGGAGCATGTAAATAAAGGTGTTTATAGTAGTTCCTTTTGCACGCTCTAACAGCTAGATTGATTTGAATTAAATTTGGCATAGATAGACATTATTTTTTTATCAACCTTGCTGTCCCAATCCTGTGCAAAGGTCTCTGAAGGACCTTTGACCTGCCTTTGAGGGATGTAGAATAAAAAAAATAAAAAAAGATAAATATTCCAGGACATTGTACACATCGCCATCTTAAACACTAGATTGATACATGAGGTGCAGTTCGTGCCGAATTAACTAAGTTAGATAGGATAGGTCACTTTCAAATATCACGCTATAAATCTGCATGTTGATTAGACCAACACGTGGATGCATGATATGACTACACGCTGATTGGTCTGCATGAATGCAGTTTATAGATGATTTAATTATGCGCCTTTCAGTAATTTTGTCTGTGGCATTAAACTACGCCTGCCATAATTATGAACTTGTGCAATTATCCAGTCCAAGACTAATTTTGTTTGAAGTGAGTCAAATATACGGTGTTCTTGCCCCATGTTAATTTTATTGCACTTCGTCACTTTTATCTGTAGCCGTGGTTGAGTTTGATGTACTAGGTTGCAACGAGAGGGGAGTAAAGTTTCAGTGGTTGGAATAAAAGGGAGGCACAGTTAAACTTTCGGGTTTGTTTGAGCAATTTGATCTGCTAAAAATATAAAAATAAATTTAAATATCTTTAAAATACTTAATTTAGACAAACAAATAGCGAGGTGTGTTGGGATGTTAATAATTTCATAATCTCTCTCTCTCTCTCTCTTTGAGTCGTGTTTCCTCATGACTGAGGGTTGTGACTACCCCGCAGAATTAATAAATTTAATTATTATAATAATAATCAAATTATTTATTATATAATATACATAATACAGGTAAGAAAAAGCTCTAAATCGATGAAGAAGCTCTAAATGCTGTGAACCGTGTATAGTAATAGTCGAAATTAGCTTAGACCATAAAAGTACAACAGAATTAGAGAAATAGAAATACAATGAGGATTTTTCCGGGAGCCAATTAAAAAAAAGTAGTTTAAAATAGGTTCAATAGATTTCGCTGTATAGGTACTGTTAATGTACACCAAAGAGCAAGTAAAATTTATGGTTTTTGTTGTCATTTCGTTGATGGTTGACATTTGTTTGACAACTAGTGTGGCGTGTCGTTATATCCCATCATTGCTCATCAACATTGCTCTTGAATCTCAATCTTGGTGCACTGTTTTCATCTTTCGTTGCTCAAATTTGTTATCTTGTTATTTTGATTTTGTTAAGTTTTCACCTGTTACTGTTGTTACTTTGTTGTTCGTTGTTATTGTTTTGGTTACTTGTTGATATCATGAGCAAGGATTATGGTTCTTGGACTTTACCGGCACTAAAATACGAATTACGAAAGCGTAACGCGAAGACAACTGGAAAAAATGCAATATTAGTGCAAAGTTATGTCAAAAATGTTTTAGTTACCAATGAATTTTGTCAAAAAAAAATCGTTGCATTTCTTACAAAAAAAAATGTGGAATATTTTTAAAGACATCGTTGTCTAACTTTTATATCAGTATTTTGTAAATTGATTACCAGAATAAATTAATTTTACCAAAAACTTGTCTCACTCATACTGAATAATTATAAATAAAATTGAATTGTAAAGTTTATGTAACGTTCCGTTTCACGTATTATGAAGAACTCGCTTGTACAGGGGCAACATACAACGCCATCTGTTGAGCATTTTTTACACCATTTTTTTATTTTTTTATTTAGCTGTCAGAAAAAGCCTCATTGAACTTGAAAACCATAGGCTTACACAAACAAAAGGTTTTAATCCCGCTAAATGACGCCACGCCATGAAACGTAGTCGAGATGGCACTACCTTTGTTTATTGTCATGGGCCCGAAATAGAAATCGCAGCGGAATCTGCTCAAATAGTCCAATATTTGGGCATCGTAATTAGTTCCGTGACTAGGGATTCGGATTTCGATAGCCAAATTAATTTGTCCAATTCCATTACGGATTTACGCGAATATGATGATTAATCACTAAAATATAATTAGGGTTCTGATGCAGTTTGATGAAAATATGGCTAAATGTGTGTCATCAGTACGCATAAATATGAATTATTTACAGTAATTATTAGAAGTGCTTTAAAAAACCCATACGTTTGAAATAAAAACATAATTTAAAAAAGCGAAGTGTCTGCCTCTTTTGATCAATTGAATCCAATGACACATAGAAACGTAAAATAACATCAATGAAAGAGAAACGAGCTTTTGCTAACTGGTATCACTCTATTCGTCTATATTCATACTCAACAATATTATGAAAGCAAAATTATGTCTGTTGATCTATTTTTCCGCTTTCACGCTAAAATAGAATCAATGACTTGAGAGTATAGTAATAAAAAAAGTATAGTAATCCATGTCGGATTACTATACTTTTTTTTATACCGATAAAACGCGGACAAAGCCACGGCTAGTGTAATCTGTACACGTCTATAAACTACAAGACTGATCGGACAGCAATTTAAACAATACAAAATTTATTTATTTTTAAATGAGAAGCCGCGGAGTTTGACTAGTATCATATAAAATAGTCAGCAGAAGTTGCCAATATAATGGTTAGAGCAGAATAAAGGTAGGAAGATAAATAGCCGACATGATCCAGTAGTAGGAAGGTTTGGGTTCGTCTGGGGAACAGCGGACAACGGACTGGGACGTGGAGTTTAGAAGATAACGGTCGCTCTATTTAAAAATATTTTCTTTGATTTTTAACAAAAAAACTGACACTTCGTTGTTTTACTAGTGTTATTACGGGATAAAAAGTGTTGGTCCTGTCTATCCCCATACCAAATCGATTTGGCAGTTTAAGTATAAAGAAATAGTTAACAAACATTACAAATTTACATAATAAAATGTATTCATAAAAAAAAATACTTACAATATTTATTGTGCTTAGGACTAGCAAGTAGCAATGTCACATGCATTCATTTTGAAATGAAGTTTTGACATATAATTAAAAAGTACGTCATTTACCTGTTTAGTTTTATTATGTAAATGTTTTGTTACTTTTACATTTGCAAATTTCCTCTGTTTAGTAAAAAAATTTGTTGCCTGTAAAGTCGGTATACGGGCGAAAGTTTTACGTGACAACGACTTTGAGTGGTAAAATAATTTTAATGTGAATATTCATTCGTATAGTAGGAAGAAGGATGAAATAATAGTAACAATTTAAAACATTTATTTATACAAAGAATTATATTTAAAACATTAATTTATACAAAGAATCTCGCACTGAATTTCATATTAACAAAATTTTATTTTTACCTTTACACATACATACGTATTTATATACAGTGAGAGGTCTGTCTCTCTCGCTCTTAGGCGGGCTAACCATGCCCGAGTGGAAGGGACGCGTGCCTCTCACTCGCTCTCATTGTGAGCGCATAACGTGAGCGGAGCGTAACGCAGTTTCTTGAAGTGTCACCCGGCAAACCAATTTATAAGACGTTGTCACGTCAAAAAAAACCATTTCGTATATTTGAAAAAAGAAACAAATAATCCATCTCACGTTGTAACTTGTCCCTTTATAAACTCTACGCATACATCGGACATCGGACCGTTAGCTGATTTATCGCCGCACGTATTCGAACATCGTATGTAAGCGTCGGGCTTATTCTAATGCTTGCGTTGAAACCCGCCGGATATCGGTAACGGGTGCTTTGGGTTGTAACCTTTTTGTTGATTGGTGTTTGGTGATTAGTTCCTGTGCGCTTGGACTGACTTAGGCAGCTGAACTAATAGAAATGTATATATACATAATGTATATATATACATGCTGTTAAATACACATGGTTGAAATAAATAAATAAAACAGTGGTATCGACAACTTTTTGCATAATATGTGGCATCTTCTTCTTGAGTCGTATTCCTCATGACTAAGGGTCGTGACTCCCCCGCAGAATTTATTCGTTAGGGGAGTTTTCTTGGGCAGATACGTCGTGGTGGGCGCCCAGGTCCTTCCACGGATTCCTTCTAGATGTGGCGTATCATGGATTAATTCGGAATCTAAAGTTATTCAAAACGTTTGTTAAATTCCTAATATAATCTATCAGTTCAAAACTTCCTTCATTTTGGAGCAGTTGTATGGGCTTAAAAATATTTTTAATACGAACAAAGCTAGGTACACTTTTTTTGTGAAACTTTTGTGACGATATTTGTATCGCTCGCATAAATCTTAGGCAAAGATTATATTTAATACGTTTACTTTACATGAAAACACTAAAATACCAATGGATTAAAAAAAACCTCTTCTCAATTAGTTTTAACGTAATTACAATCAAAATGAAAAAAAATAACGTAGCGGAGCGTCGCTCCAATTGAGATCATTACTACCTGTTAATTCCCAACTCTACGTTTAATAAACACTTTTAAAAGCTTTTACTTTACAAAGTATTTCTCTCGTAATAAGCTCAATTGCCTCCAGAAAGGTCGCAGCCGGTTCAAATTAAACTAGGGGTCAGCCCTAGAGTTCGCGCAAGATATATCTGTCTTGCATAGATGGCAGCATTTTGTTATGTATCATAATGCATATGAGAATTAGTGGACTTCAGCTTTTTTACATATATATATTACATTGTAAAGTCAAACATTTAAAAATATTAAGGACAAAAGATATACTTAAACTTTCATTGGAAAATGAGCGAAAATAATCCCGACCGGCAGGATTCCAACCAAAAAACCATAGTGCGGGTTTAGCACTTGAAAATAACAAATAGATTTAAACCAATATTTAAATTTAGAAGCCTTAAAACTTTGCGAACAGTTTTCCAAACATCACTATCAACATAACAATTGTAGGTGATGAGTCAACAGAACGACTGAAGAAACAGACTCACAACCAATACTGTGGTTGCTTGGGGCATGCAGGATTGAAAAGTAACTATCTATCAAACCAGACTTATTCTCGATTAAAGATCTCAACAATATCACAGTCAGTCCTTGTATGTAAACCGTGCAAACAAAAACGGATATTTCCATATTTCCTTTTCATAACGGTTCCATAGGTAAAATAATATGTGCAAGCTGCAATAACGGCGCTTTCAAACCATCAGAGACCCTAAAACGAGTTTGATAACTCTCGACACCTAAGTTCGCCATTTTCATAAGAACTTACTATCAGGCTACAGATTAGCTTCTAAGATCACACCCTGGCCAGCACGTTTTAGTACCACTTCCCCCCGAACGCACTGTTATTTTGCCCGAATCCTGCCCCACTTACCGCAGCCACACTTCATTACTGTTGTGGTTCATTCGACATCAGCATTACTTTTATGTATGTGGTCTCATTCCAATGGGATGATGTCAATTATTGTTCGCCGCTTTATTTCTCTTATCGAGGTCGGATCATGCATTTATTTAATTAGTTATCTGTGTTGGGGGTTAGCCGAGATAATAAACAATGGCTGCAATTAAAATACTTATAAAAACATTTTATAAAAAAATCAAAAGTCCATAATTCGTTAAATTGCTTTTTGTTAATTTCACGTAAATTTGCCAATACACACATTCACAAACGTCTTGTCAAATAAAAACAACCAAAAATACCAAATAAAAAACAACTAAAATAATAAATTTATCGGAAAATTGTGTTGTCATCATTCTTATATCCGAATCTCAGACTTAAATATTTTATTGCTAGCTTCAAACTTTACATATTGATCACATACCTCATAGCCTCGAAATTACGATAAGATAGTAAAGACGTAATTCAATTGAAACAATTACGTACGTCCTTTTTATGTCTGTATCGTCTTATTTTTTCAGCAAAATTATTCAAAAACCTAGAAATCAAACTAACCGCCGTATTGGCGGTTTAACTCGGATGAATCTCGACGAATCTCTTGTAAATCGCATCCAATCAGCTGTGAGTGATCGTCCTATTACGTACACAGCGCATCCATTCACGGCGTAATACGTTCGTGGTCTTGGGGCGGATTAGTACTACTAGATATGATACAATGCCGTGGTAAGAAATACATTCTTAGATTTTTAGTCGTACATAAAATAATATGTAATCTATTTCTTATGTTCCTAGTCTCAAAAACGAATAAATAAGACAAAAAAAGCCTACATAATATTGCTACAACTGCATGCCAATTTAAAGCCCGATTGGTCCAGTAGCCCAGTGACTTACTGATCTATTAACTCAATCAGTCACTTTTGCGTTTTGCCGCGGTGCATGATCCCGCGAGGAAGAGTTACCTTGTCATAAATAAATTTGGATTAAAATTATTTTTTACAAAGTCAACATTTGACGTTGATTTTGAAGAAGTAATTTCAATCGTTTTTTGTATTTTTGTGTTTTTAATTACATTATTATGTTATGTTGCAGTTCTTATGCATAAATTGGTACATGAAGAACACAATATACCCTCAAAGGGTGTTGAAGATATGTTTTTATGTATACCTAGTACAGTATGTAACGTAGTACGTTACTTGTCACCTAGGTCTTTGTATAATCTAGATTACCTTGATTTCTGGCGAAGAAAGTTGAGTGCAAATCACAACTCCTTCTTTTCACATCGCAGTTGCGTGACATAGTTTCTGTCAACTATATTGTTGGTAGGACACATTTGTCAATACACTGGTATTTATTTTTATTCACTACACGGCACATAATTCGTATTTTTCTAATATTTCCAAACAAATAAACAAAACTCGTTTGCAAACAGATAATTCCCGATATTTGCTTGAATGAAGCCGGTGACGTTGACTTTGACAGATCGATCCATTTGAAGTACGGTCTGGCAAAAAAAGATAGTCAACTCGTTACTAGGGAATTGCGGAACGTAATTTGCTATTAAAAAATCGGAATTTGTGACGTCTTGGATGGGTGAACATTGCGTCGGTCGAAACGTAGACAAAGATCACAAAATGGAGATCGCAAGTCACGATCAGCCTTTTTGGGCTGCGTCTTTCACTGTCGCCATTACATATCTCGTCAGACCCGGCGGATATTCCTCTTTACGAAGGAAGAAGAAATTAAACGTGAGTTCTCATAATTTAAAGCTTTTGCTAAAGAAAACAATTTGTGCTTGACGATCAAGACTCAAACCGCTGTTTTTCTACTGTTTTCCACAGCGGGTCTAATCGACGGGTTGAGCATGCGCCCATAGTCTTCTTATACGGCACCAGCGCACCTTGCCACCGACAACCCTGATCTTCAGTCCATCCGCTCTTGGCGTGACACCAGGCACCGCCAAAAAGTCGGTATTTATGACACATTTTTTCCTCCGAAGACGTGCGCCATGAGTTGACTTCTCCAGCCTTATCTAGAACCATCATCATTGTTCAGCATCCGTAGCAGGTTGCGTGGTCGTGTCTATCAGGCCGAATTATATTTACCAACGTTCTAGATACATAAGATTCGCAATATATATTTTTCACTAAATTATTTTATGAAGAAGGCGGCCATGCAATTACTAACTACCGTTCGAATTTCGGATTAGATTTAATTAATCGTGACGAGTCCTTAGTCATTTTAACCTATTGTAATAGAAGTCGACCTGTATAAATCGGAATTGTTGTGAGAATAAGCCCTAAGATTAAAATTAATCATAATTAAATTAAATTGAATCGAATGTGTGTAACCCGTAACATTAAAATTTAACTTTGAGTGGCCATCTGCCTACTATTTCTGTGTATATAACTTGTTTGCTTTAAAATATAACCTTTTTATGTTGAATATGAAATTGTTGTTTATTTATTTACACCATACAACTCAATACCAGTACCACAATACGGCACGGTCCTTGAAATAAAGGTTCCTTGTTGCTCCGGCTTAGTATATCCCGGTAAGTCTTATTAAAATTTTGTAACGAAATATTTTATTCACCTTAACCCTTACATGCTAACTTAGTACCGTCCGTCACTTTTATATACCGGTACTTAGTACCGGTTTTGCCTAATTCCGGTACTAAGCTCTAGTCGTTCCAACATGCATTTTATTTCAATTTAAATTCATTTTTATTGCAATTTAAATTCATTTTATTTTATTTTACACACTTCAAATTCTATATCGTTACAATGGCGCCCGAATTATTTGAATTATTTAAATCTGGTTATTGATTGTATTGTGAAAATAAATTTTATGTTTGGAAATTATATGTACCTTTGCAAAATACCATACTGCGATAAATTTTTATGACTATTGTTTACAACTGTTGCAAGAGAGTGCCACAGCGTTATTTGTAATACCTTTAAGAACATTTAAGTGTACATAATTGTAATTTAGTAATATTTAGAGACATTTTAACATAGTCGTTTGTGAACATGTCGGTCCATTCTGATGAACGTTCTGATAAGTCAACGGAATTTTCCTCACCACACCACATCGTTTCAACTCCACGCTGCGATATAAGCACTGCTTTCACGCAACGCTCGCAGGAAGTTCACATTCCTATGGAGTCTATAAATATGAGACCACGTACCAATCTAAACTTTGAAGTTGAACAGCACGGTTCTTTGCAACAGTCAACAGTAACTCAGTCAACTTATACGTTAACACCTACGTCCACGTCATACGATCACGGCACACGCAATGTGCACACCCATCCGACGGCTGCACTACCATATCCAATTGCACACACGAGTGCAACCCTACCGCGACCAAACAAAGTTAGTGATTATACTAGTCAAAATTTACCACAAACACATAATAAATTTGAACATGACGTGCGGCCACACTTAGCAGCTCCACCGAGTGCTAACGTTTACTATAAGTCACTTAACTTAGCATCTTTAAATTTGAAATTCACCGGTGAGTCCGATGTAGACGAATTCTTGGTGAGAGTAAATGAAACTAGATTTGCACGACAGATAGATGAAGCCACGCTTGTTCAAGGGTTTTCAGAACTACTGTCTGGTACGGCATTAAAGTTCTATAGAACGGTTCGACATAGACTAGTCAATTGGGCAGATGTCTGTTCGGAATTCAAGAAATATTTTCAACCCAAGGACTACAATTACAACATTGAGCGTCAGATTAGAGAAAGAAAACAGCAACCAGGTCAATCTGTATCTTTCTATGTTTTAGATATGCAAGACTTAAATGCTAGGTTAGATGATCCAATTACCCAAGACAATTTGTTAGAAATTGTGAAACATAACATGCTCAGTTCTTATGCACAGCTTTTAGCGATAAATGACATAACGTCTTTTGATCAATTAATTAATGTCACCAAGAACTATGAGGCGTACTCGTCCGTATTGCAGCAGACGAGACCTTCGGAGAGTCGGGAAGTCAATGCGGTAGCAAGCAACCCGGTGATGCGACCAAATAGTATTCCATTAACTTGTTTGAAATGCAAAAAGAGTGGTCACAGCTACAAGGTTTGCAGGTCAGTTGCAGGCGTAGTTTGTTTCAACTGTGGAGCCAGAGGCGTGCTCACTAGAGATTGCTCGGCGTGCAAAAGCAGCTCTCGTTGTCCGTCACCACAGGTTTCCACCCAAAAAAACTAATAACGCCCCAGAGAGTAGCTGACAGTAACCAAACTGTGCACCAACCTGAAATATCATCGTTGGTCAATGATAATCGTCTGTTTGTCACTTTTACAGTTCTTGATATAAAGAATGAAGCTTTACTTGACCCAGGGGCACATATATCAGTATTAGGTGCGGGACACCACAATTATTTTATACAACTGGGATTTGAACTTAAGGAAGAAAGCTCCACAGTTTTATTGGCTGACTTGTCGCCAATCACCTCAATAGGTACTATGAATTTGCCGATTTCGTGCAATCATATTAATAAAATCGTCACTTTTTTAGTTTGCCCGGACATCCACCACAAAATTTTGTGTGGAATGGATTTCACGGAAGATTTTAAAATGATAGACATCTTTAAATTTGGAAAGTTTCTTCGTCGAGGTAGAACCAGCAACAATACGGCTACCGTACATGCAGAATGCTGCGAAATTAAAGCATTGATTCCGAGGGATGGTCTCACTTGCGACCAGTCCGAATCTTTAGAGAAAGTGATAGCAAGCTTTGAATCAATCTCATCAGAGAAAATTGGATTAGGAAAAACCCACCTAATCAAACATAGTATTGTTACAAAGGGAGATCCAATCAAACAAAGATACTACCCTTTATCACCAGCCAAATTGACAGCGTTGAATAAAGAAGTGGACGAAATGTTGAAACTTGGTGTCATAGCTCCATCACGGTCACCATGGTCAAACCCGGTTGTTATGACGCCGAAGAAAGATGGATCATGGAGGTTTTGTTTGGACGCTCGTAAGTTGAATGATGTCACGGTGAAGGACTCTTATCCACTTCCTTACATTAATTCGATACTAGACAATTTGCGCGGAGTACATTATCTTAGTTCAATCGATTTGTCCTCTAGTTTTTGGCAAATTTTATTATCAGACCAGGATGGCGTTGATGGGAAAGGAAATTCTTGTGAAAAAACGGCTTTTGTTGTACCGAACCGGGGATTATTTGAGTTTAGACGAATGCCGTTTGGACTTTCCAACGCTGGCGCAGAATTGCAAAGATTAATAGACTCGTTATTTCAACATAAGTATGACGGCAAAGTATTTTGTTACCTAGATGACCTTTTAATCGCAACGCCTACATTTTCGGAGCACATCTCGATACTTTCAGCTGTTTGCAAAGCACTTAAAGAGGCAGGCCTCACAGTTAACCTAAAAAAGTGTGATTTTTGTAAAGAAGAACTTAAGTACTTGGGTTATATTATAAATTCCGAAGGCTTGCGTACTGACCCAGAAAAATTAAGCTGCATAGAAAATTTCCCCCAACCGAAAACGGCCAAGCAGCTGCGAGGTTTTATAGGACTTTGTTCGTACTATCGGAGGTTCGTTAAAGACTTCTCTTCCATCATCGCACCGATGACACCATTGGTTGGAAAGCGAAAAGGTAGTCAAAGCATCGAATGGTCAGAAGCAGCCGAAGAGTCTTTCAAAACTCTTAAGCTAGCATTAATCACAGCGCCACTGTTAGCATCGCCAGATTTTACACAACCTTTCACAATTGAGTGCGACGCTTCATCAGTAGGGATAGGAAGTGTGTTGTTACAAGAAATTGAGGGAATCCAGCACCCGGTAGCATTTCACTCGCGCTTGCTCACGAAACCCGAAAGGAACTATAGCACGACAGAGCGAGAATTGTTGGCGGTCGTTGATTCCATCAATTATTTTAGAGCATACATAGAAGGCTCGAAGTTTACGGTCGTTACTGATCACATGAGTTTACGTTGGTTGAAGTCGCTGAGCAACCCATCGGGTAGACTCGCGAGATGGGCAATGCAGATATCCTCTTACAATTTTGACATTTGTCACAAACCTGGGAAACTAAACGTTGTTCCTGACGCTTTATCCAGAGTCTCCATTAGTGCAATATCCTATGACGGGGGCATTCAATCAAGTAATGATGATTGGTATAATAAAGTTTATACCGGATGTCAGAATAAACCATTGCGCTACAGAAACTACCAAGTGAAGGACAACCGCCTATATAGATTCTGCAAAATAAACCAGAAGTTATCAGGAAATAGTTGGAAATTAGTATTACCAAGGCATTTGATTGAGACGTGTATTAAAGAAAACCACGACTCCTTTTGCAGTGTACACCCTGGTACTTTAAAGACATACCTTAAAGTCAAAGAGCACTACTACTGGAAGGATATGTTTAGAGACATCAAAGAGTTTGTTTCAAAGTGTGAAAAGTGCAAAGCTTATAAGCATTCCACTTCACCTCCTCACGGGTTAATGACAAACCAAAAACAGGTTGATACACCTCTTAACACGCTCTCGCTTGACATAATAGGGCCCTTACCAAGAGCATACTCTGGCCATGTGTACATATTAACAGTCGTGGATGTTTTTCAAAATATGTTTGGATTCACCCACTTAGAACAGCGACCACCCAAACGGTCACATCATTCTTAGAAAAAGAGATAATATTTAAATGGGGAACGCCAGCTATCCTGATATGTGACAACGCAACTATTTTTAAAAGTGCATCCTTTAAAGCATTTTGTAACAAATACTCCGTTCCGAAAATTTTTTACAATGCTTACTACACTCCACAATCAAACACCGTCGAAAGGTATAATAAGACAGTAGAAGTCTGCTTGTCGATTTTGGTAGATCAGGATCAGCGCAATTGGTCGAAATATCTCCAACAGATTCAGCTTTCATTGAACAGCACAGTAAATCTAGCCACTGGTTATACACCGTACTTTCTGGCAACAGGTCGTGAAATTATCACTGACGGTACTTTCCATTCCATTATGAGGGATATACCAACATCAGTTGATGACTTAGCGATCGGTGACAGAAATGCGGCAGCAACAGCACTCAATGAACTGGCTGAAGTTTATGTGAAAGTGGAAGAAGCACTGACTCAAGCATACCGAAAAAATGCACAAAAATATAATTTACGACGGCAACACTTTCGAGCAAAGGAAGGAGATATTGTTTGGCGTAGAAACTTTGTCCAGTCGAATGCGGCACAATTTTTCTCCGCAAAGTTAGCACCTAAATTTGTAAAATGTAAAGTAGAGAAGAAACTATCGGATGTTGTTTATGAACTTCGTGAATTACATACTGGTACCATTGGTAAATATCATGCTAAAGATATGCTTAAGATAGATTAGAATTTATAAGTTTGTATTATAGTTGTAGGATTTGTTAGTTATTAAGATGGATTAGGATTTGTAAGTTTTGTAAGAGCCAATGATTCATTGCTCTCTATTTTGTAAAGTTTTAGTTGTCTTTACAAGTCTTTGGTTTAGACAAACATACGCGAAACTTGGAAGATAGTGAAACAGAATGATAGTTATTAGCTATTGTCTACAACCGACTTTCAATTACTTATAGGTTTCTTTTTTTGAAGTTTGATTTGGTGTTTATTTAGTATGTATTTTGATTTGGTGTTTATTTAGATAGTACTTTGCTTTTTTGTATATTTAATTTGTCGTTTGATTAGTAACTGGTTAGTTTGTTTAGGAGATTTTTGATTTTAGTTTTAAATTTTTCAATCAGCTTCCACTGCTGTTTGGACGGTTAACTGCGTTAACCTCTTTTCCGAAAAGGGGGGTATTGTAACGTAGTACGTTACTTGTCACCTAGGTCTTTGTATAATCTAGATTACCTTGATTTCTGGCGAAGAAAGTTGAGTGCAAATCACAACTCCTTCTTTTCACATCGCAGTTGCGTGACATAGTTTCTGTCAACTATATTGTTGGTAGGACACATTTGTCAATACACTGGTATTTATTTTTATTCACTACACGGCACATAATTCGTATTTTTCTAATATTTCCAAACAAATAAACAAAACTCGTTTGCAAACAGATAATTCCCGATATTTGCTTGAATGAAGCCGGTGACGTTGACTTTGACAGATCGATCCATTTGAAGTACGGTCTGGCAAAAAAAGATAGTCAACTCGTTACTAGGGAATTGCGGAACGTAATTTGCTATTAAAAAATCGGAATTTGTGACGTCTTGGATGGGTGAACATTGCGTCGGTCGAAACGTAGACAAAGATCACAAAATGGAGATCGCAAGTCACGATCAGCCTTTTTGGGCTGCGTCTTTCACTGTCGCCATTACATATCTCGTCAGACCCGGCGGATATTCCTCTTTACGAAGGAAGAAGAAATTAAACGTGAGTTCTCATAATTTAAAGCTTTTGCTAAAGAAAACAATTTGTGCTTGACGATCAAGACTCAAACCGCTGTTTTTCTACTGTTTTCCACAGCGGGTCTAATCGACGGGTTGAGCATGCGCCCATAGTCTTCTTATACGGCACCAGCGCACCTTGCCACCGACAACCCTGATCTTCAGTCCATCCGCTCTTGGCGTGACACCAGGCACCGCCAAAAAGTCGGTATTTATGACACATTTTTTCCTCCGAAGACGTGCGCCATGAGTTGACTTCTCCAGCCTTATCTAGAACCATCATCATTGTTCAGCATCCGTAGCAGGTTGCGTGGTCGTGTCTATCAGGCCGAATTATATTTACCAACGTTCTAGATACATAAGATTCGCAATATATATTTTTCACTAAATTATTTTATGAAGAAGGCGGCCATGCAATTACTAACTACCGTTCGAATTTCGGATTAGATTTAATTAATCGTGACGAGTCCTTAGTCATTTTAACCTATTGTAATAGAAGTCGACCTGTATAAATCGGAATTGTTGTGAGAATAAGCCCTAAGATTAAAATTAATCATAATTAAATTAAATTGAATCGAATGTGTGTAACCCGTAACATTAAAATTTAACTTTGAGTGGCCATCTGCCTACTATTTCTGTGTATATAACTTGTTTGCTTTAAAATATAACCTTTTTATGTTGAATATGAAATTGTTGTTTATTTATTTACACCATACAACTCAATACCAGTACCACAATACGGCACGGTCCTTGAAATAAAGGTTCCTTGTTGCTCCGGCTTAGTATATCCCGGTAAGTCTTATTAAAATTTTGTAACGAAATATTTTATTCACCTTAACCCTTACATGCTAACTTAGTACCGTCCGTCACTTTTATATACCGGTACTTAGTACCGGTTTTGCCTAATTCCGGTACTAAGCTCTAGTCGTTCCAACATGCATTTTATTTCAATTTAAATTCATTTTTATTGCAATTTAAATTCATTTTATTTTATTTTACACACTTCAAATTCTATATCGTTACAAGTATATCTTCAGTACCTATCATGTTAACATGTGCACAAGTTCACCGAGAGAAATTGGTGCAAAAAATTACTTACATAGTTTGCTTGCCTCATCTAGTTTAATACATATTTTGTGGTAAGACGACTGCGAGGTATGTTAACCATAGAGGTTGGGAGCGGAACTATTTAGAAATGTGATGGAACGTACTGTTATGGTATAGTTGGAGATAATTTTCAGGTTGCCAGATGGGGCTTGTATCATGAAATATAAATACATATCTCAAAGCATAGATGATATAAACGTAGGTATTTAGAGTGTAATATATGTAATTACAATTATTTGACCTGTTTATATACTTTGTAGACCTTTATTGTTTTAAAATACTACTGGTACGAGAAGCGAATAAACTTTTACAATATTTTGATCAGAACAGATTGATTTATAAATTTTAATAAAAAAAACTCGATTTGTTTACTAGCTGGATTATCTGTTTAACACGAAAAAGATCGTAAAATACCTAACGCTAAAAGCTGACTATTGACACATGATTGTACCTATTTATTTTCACACAGATCAATGCTTTTAACATGAAACCCGTATTATAGCATTTAATATGAGTTTGAGTGTTCATTTTGAACTCAAATCGTATTCGAATAGAAATGAGATGCATGTTCAGATGTAATTTGCCAACAGTCCAGAAATTGCCGATATAACTTAAAAAGCACAATGAATACTCAATTGATAGGACAAATTCCTTTATATAGGTTGCGAAAAGTCTATAAATTTCGATCAATTTATTTTACGTCTATTGGAGCCTGAAAAGCTATTGTAGCATGAACAATGATCGTTTTTGCGCTGACGTAGGTAAACGGATAAAGGTATTTTTCGCTAGTGAGTTAAATTGTAGCGTTTTACGGTAATTTTATGATATTACTCGGATGAGAACCTTTATTTTCTGATGTTCGTAAATTGGTTATATTTATAAGTCATGTTTCAAAATAAGATCAAACTTGAGTAATGGGGAATTAATAACCTGTTTCTTTTAGGTAAGCGCTCAAGATCTTAGATACAACGTTGCTTAACGTCAGGCGAGTTGCAGTCAACGGTGAGCCTTATTTAAAAAAATAATTAGACCTGTGTTATTATGGTAAACTGTATAATACTATAATGTCATAGGGCCATTCGATTGTACAAAACTTACGAATATGGTATTTAGACGTTATTGTCAATGACTTGTTCAAAATAACATCAACATCCGCAGGCAAATTTATTATTTAAAAAACACAAGTGATAGTAAATCAATAACAGCAAAATCATGGAATCAGTCGATTACATTCAATAATGAGAGCGAGCAGGCTATTTCCCCTCTCTCATTGGATGCGCAAATAGCTCGTCGTATTACATTGGCAATACAGGAAAATAAAACAATCTATGTTTACAGACGAGACTCCATTATTACAGACATTGCAAGTTTCTAAACGATATATAATCGTTCTATTTTGATGATTGATAAAATCAAAACGTTTATCTTTAGTCTTGAGCAAATAAACGTATATTATTATTAAGATCTTTTATCGGAGGCAATATTTTTTGTTTACTATATCCAACTACATAAATTGTTTGTTTTGATACAGCTATATATATTGAAGTATACTATTTTCAATGAGTAATAAGTTGACTGAGCGAACAAAGAATAATGGAGTACTGGAAAAATAAAGTTGCAATCATAACAGGCGCTGGTCTGGGCATAGGAGCACAAATTGCTAAAGATCTTGCAAAACTAGGAATGCGTGTCATCGGTTTTGAACCCACTGAAGAAAAGACTAGAGAAATGTTAAAAAGCACGAGATATTGGGGTAAATATCCAGGGCAGTTCATACCGTGCAAGTGTGATATTTCCAGTGACGAAGATTTGGAACAAGCGTTTACTGGTGTTGTGAAATCTTACGGAGGCGTCGATCTATTAATTAACAATGCCGCTATTGGTAGTGATGGTTTCATCTGTACAGGAGATGTCCAAGTCATGAGAGATGCAATAAACGTGAATATCTACGGATTGATTGCTTGCACTCGGCTAGCTATAGAGTCTATGAAGGAAAAAGGAAGTGGACACGTTCTGAACATCAATAGCATTTGCGGTCAGTACATGCCTGCTTTCGAACAACCAAAAATCAATGTGTACATCGCTTCAAAAAAAGCTATGTCAGCGTTCAATGAAGTTTTACGAAAAGAAATAGATGAAGTTGATTTAAACATTACTGTTAGTAGCATTTCACCTGGTATAGTCAAAACGGATTTGTTTAAGAATAGTAATATTGATTTTATAAATGACGAATTTTTTAAGAAGAATCCTCATTTGACTGTCGACGATGTATCGACCGCCGTCATGTTAATTTTGTCTACGCCTCCAAATATTATTGTAAAAGAAATGATCGTACACTCTTTACATGAAATATATTAGGCTTGCTAAACCAAGAAACAAGTCCTCTTGACGATAAATATTTGTCTACACCTTGTGTATATTTTGTGTTTTAACATTTTAACATTTTTTCTCTGTAGTTTCTAGATTTTAAACTATCAGTTGGTGAAACAAAACGTTTCATTGTGTTGGTCGTAAATTTAACAAATAAAAAGGAGCTCGTAAAATACCTCCGTAAATGCTGAACTTTACAACTGCAATGATTGTAGTGTAAATTTTTCAAATACAATGTACTCGTACTAGCAATAACGAGTTATGCAGTGCATTGTAACTATCTGACAAAAATACGCAATTTAGTATTTTATCAATGTAATCAACTCAGTGTTGACATGCAATACAGCTTAAAACATATTTTTTCCACCACTTAGGGCATTTTTTGTCAAAATAACTACAGCATAAAAAGATTTGTATTTTACTACAAGCTCATTTCAACTTTGAATGTGTTACTCAGCAGATTGCCATTGATAATGGAGTTTTTGAAACACAAATCTGTTGTGATAGCTAATTGTAACAACGAAATAGGAGCTGAGCTTATTGAAATCCTATGTAAAGCGGGAAATAAAGATATCGGTATATGTTCAAGTGATGAAGAAATGAAAATGGTGGAAGATAAAATTAGCCACTTACATTGTTCCGTGATAGAGCATGTAGATTTGAAAGTTATAGATGTGATGAAACTTGAAGAATTAGAAAATATACTCCAGAATCTCGAAGTGGTTGATGTTTTTATCAACATTTCTATAAATGACCATGATATCTCAGTGGTTGAAGGAAGTCTCAGTGACTTTAAGAAGGTGATTAATTCCAAAGTATCTGATGTAGTGGCTGTAATAAGAACAGTCACCAATTTTATGATTGAAAAGCCAAATAATGGACACGTTATAACTATCAATTGTGGGACTGGCAAGAATGATATGAATATATCTGCAGTCGCCAATGCCGCGATATCATCTGTGAATGAAATTTTGAGATGTGAACTGAGATATTTGAATGCTAATATAAAAACTACACACATTGAAATTAAGTCACGCAGATCTGAGCAATTTGTTGACGAAAATATAAAATTTAAAGGTATTGCTGAAATGGTTCGTCGTATTGTGGATACGCCAAACCACCTTCAGGTGCACAAACTATGGTTGGAAGTAAAAGATATTTAAAAAAGTAAATCTGTTTACATCAAGCAAATAATAACTTTTAGATGATCAAAACTTTATGGGAGTTTTATTTTAATTTATTCACATTAATGTAAATTCAAATTGTAGTCTTCGTTTTTACGAACGGTTAAGTCACTTTCACTTTAACATACGAGTATGTAATATAGGTGATGTAAATAGTAAATATGTACTTACAGAAAAAAAACTGTTCTTTCATGAAAGCAATATCTTACTAAGATATTGCTTTTTTTTGAGATCTTTACTAAGGTTGCCTGGAAGAGATCGCTCTACGCGATAAGGCCGCCCAATGTACCTAGGTTAAGTAATTTTACCGTAAATTGTTTTTGTATTTTGTGTTCTGGTGTACAATAAAGCTATATTGATTGATTGATATCTTTGGTCCGTCGCATTCGTCAACGGGATGTTACATTGTTTGCCATTTCAACCCTGACATTGCAAAACACATCCCAAACATTTAGTAATAAACACTTATATATGCACTATTAGATAATGTAAACCGCCCCAGGTTTTTTATTTTTTATTTTATCCATTTGTTACAGTCCTAAGTTGGATATAGGTATGTGTGAAGTCTTACACACATACCTATATCCAACTTAGGATTGTATGGTAATGTATGTGTGTAAAGTCTTTACACACATACCTATATCCAACTTAGGACTGTAACAAATGGATAAAATAAAAAATAAAAAACCTGGGGCGGTTTACATTATCTAATAGTGCATATATAAGTGTTTATTACTAAATGTTTGGGATGTGTTTTGCAATGTCAGGGTTGAAATGGCAAACAATGTAACATCCCGTTGACGAATGCGACGGACCAAAGATATCAATCAATTAATATAGCTTTATTGTACACCAGAACACAAAATACAAAAACAATTTACGGTAAAATTACTTAACCTAGGTACATTGGGCGGCCTTATCGCGTAGAGCGATCTCTTCCAGGCAACCTTAGTAAAGATCTCAAAAAAAAAGCAATAGCTTAGTAAGATATTGCTTTCATGAAAGAACAGTTTTTTTTCTGTAAGTACATATTTACTATTTACATCACCTATATTACATACTCGTATGTTAAAGTGAAAGTGACTTAACCGTTCGTAAAAACGAAGACTACAATTTGAATTTACATTAATGTGAATAAATTAAAATAAAACTCCCATAAAGTTTTGATCATCTAAAAGTTATTATTTGCTTGATGTAAAAGTTATGTAATAACAAGATATATTACACCAAATGTTGGTACTTTCTAAATATGTTGTTACTACTTTTTTTAGGACTTGTAATCAATCTCTTTTGTTTACTAATTATAATAATAATTCTAAAAAACAAGGGATTTGTTACCAAATTTTTTACCAATATTTTTACCTCTATATTTTATTTCTGTTAACGGTGGGATTTGAATACATTTGTAGTTAGCTTATGTGCTTACACGGCCTTGTGAACGGTGTTTGGGTAAATAAAATAAAAAGTTTATTGGACCTTCTGAGTTTTATTTGTTCGTAAAATATTGTTCTAAATTTATATCTAACTTATTTATATTAGAGTTGTATGCTAAAAACTTGTACATCTAAAATTGGTTGAAAAATATTTGGTTTCATTTAAGATTACTTGCTGTATTATAATATATATGTCACCGTAAGATTGTAAAGATCGTTAGATTACAATCTATCTAGCGAGATTGTAAACTATCGATAGATTGTGAACCGTATCATCTTCGAGTCCAACACTTGCACTACAACAGGACTTGGCTCCTCCTCGCTTCGCTCGTCGTCGCATGTGCGTGGTAGAAAGCAACCTAACGAACCTAATCTTACCTCCTGTCACAGACATGTGACTTCGCAATACCTAAACATAGAGCGCGAGTTGCATTCCGTCCTACGACGGTTTACAATTTGACGGCTTCACTTCGGTAGATTACAATATAGCGAAGAATAATGAGTCAAATTGCAATCATAATGATACGGTTCACAATCTATCGATAGTTTACAATCTCGCTAGATAGATTGTAATCTAACAATCTTTACAATCTAACGGTGATATATACATACAAAGTTGTGCTATTAGCATTTTAGTCCACGAAAACACTATTTCTTATAAAAAACAATCAACAACATTGTTATCTGAATACTTCACAACTATTTGAATCTCAGCGGTGTAACATTTATTTTTTCTAAAACCTTAATTGACTGAAGGAACAAAAGGTGAAAAAGTTTATTCTCCAATGAAAAGAATTTAATTAACTTTTTTGTTTGTCTCTTTAGTCGATGATAAAGATCATTAATTTTGCAAACGATGCAATTTTGGTCGAATTTTAGACAAGAGAGTTAAAAAATATTTATTGCGCGATGCTATCAATATTTCAACTTATGATTATAAATGTCCAAAAATATTAAACATTTCTCATAAAAAAAATATAACACATACATTAACAATCTAATACGCTACTTAATAGAAATTTGAGATGAGCGTAATATATTCATAGGGTAAAAAATTATCAACTAATATGGACAAGTTAGCTTTAATCTAAACACACACCAAAGTATCTTCTATCCTACCTTACTTTTCTTAAAATCTTTCTCTTGTTTCGGTAATCGCATCTTAATAAAGCTTTTCAGAATACCAGTAAACTTCCAATTGTATTTCTCACGGCCCCGCTGAAAGCGCGGTTAATGAAAAGATACAATAACAGATACAGATGGGCCCGCTGAGATTTCGGGGTTTACTCAGACAGATATTTGAATCTGCGTCTGGTAGTAGTTCTACTTATATATATAAGTACTTCAGTAACTGTGGATGTATCCATAATGCAAACAATACGAGACCTACACTTATTAGTTTTAATAGAATGAAGCAAAATAATAACGGTCGACAGGATGTTAATGTTGTGGAAAAATTAAGTACTAGTGTTTCGTGCACTTGGGTAATAAATGTGTAAATAGTTAAGATTTTTTAAAATAATTTCGTTAAATAGATAGATAAATCACCACAGTCCAAAACAAATTACAAAAATAAAAATACTACATAGAAAATATCGAATGAATATAGAGAAACTTAACATAAAATAAAGAAAAACCTCATTTAAATATAAACAAAAAAAACCTATTTAAGTTTTTTAAACTAACTATAAGTAATAGAATAATCATAAATATTTAAGATTTAAGCAGTTTCAGCAGCCTCAGTTTCAAATTTTAAATTCTGTTGAGAGCAGCCTTTCGTCTGGCGCAGCCACAGCGAGGTCTCATGGGGTTCAACATTGTGAAAGAAATATGGAGTGCCTTTTATTTAAGAGCTTTTTGCTCACATATTTTTTTTTAAAGTGTGTGAATTGTTGTCTTAGTGTAATTTTTCTAAAATATGAAAATTTTACCCGATAACATGCATATATATTATATATTTATATTACATCCTCTAACACTACGTCAATGACGTCTTAACCTCCTTGGGTACTGTAATAATTGCACCTTTTAAGCCTAAATTGGCACTAAAACTTCATTCAACTGAACTACGTTATATTTAATACGTAATGATTGCTTACCATCAGGTGAATTACGGTCAAGTGCAAACCATACCATTTCTTGTAAAAAAAAAAAATGTGTATTGTTTAATTGCCCACAGCACTTACAGTTTCCCAAAGCGTGCTGTGGGCCAACAGGGGTGGTGTGTGGTTATATGTTCGCTTTTACATAACTCGCCGTTAAGAACGTGCGCCGAATGTGTTGGTAAAATTATTGGTGAGTATGGCAAAAAGAGAGAATACCATCCCACAAGCGGCTACAAAACCACGGCTACAAAAATGCCCTTAGCAAAATAACTCTATTTATACTAGCTAAATTCATTCAAACTTCACTCCCTAAACAACTCACAACGACATAATCGTTTAAATACACATTTCCAATTACACCACTTCTCAACTCCCCCAAACCAAGTATCATCATCTTCGCAATAAAGCTGTAAAGCGAAAACTCTAAGCATGATCCAGAAAAATATACGGAACACAATTAGTTTCCACCTGAACGACCAACCGAACCGAATATCGTTAACTTGGAGCCTTTCGACGGTTTCGCAATGCAAGCGAATTTAATTTCTCACCTACAGAAGAGTTTGTTACAGTTACCAAAGTTCAGATTTAAAAAAAACAGTTGCAAATCGAAGCTTATGCCCAGCAGTGGACGACAACGTGCTGATGATGACGTTAAAGGTAAAAAAACATAATGTATTTGTAGTTTTTGATCTGTGAATATATCGGTTCAGACTTATAATGCTAGTAATATTATTTGATCTTGGAACTAAAAGTTTGTTTAGTTACAGAAACAAACAGCGTATATTAAAGTAGTTTGAGGGCGTATAAAAAGTAGTATAATTAAGTACACTTGTACGTACGTGTATCGTTAATGCTCTGCTGATAGTAGATTTTATGAACTGACATCAGTAATACTGTTTAAAGTTATAATTTTCTACTACTAGTTCAACAGTTTTGTTCTAGGCTCTAAAGCAGGTAGTTTCTATTCAGTCATATTGTGTTACTTGCTATGCATTAACTGTTCCGTATTATGATTTGAATATCATAATATTTTATACTAGTATTTGCGCTAGATAAATATTTACTTATGTTAGTGACAGCTACTCAAAACCTTTTGGATAAACATAATTCATAATTCATTTATTCCTTTGCGAACATGGGTATACAAAGATCTTAAATATAAACAAAATTTAAAAAGTGCACCACATTCCGCCTACAAGACATGCAAAGATTAGTTACAAAAAAAAAAACACTACTACATACAAATGTACATACATAATATGTCTATTATTTATTTATTTTAAATTCAATTACATACAATACTGACAGTTTACACCAAAACGCACAGTATGTTATAACTTCCAGATATACTTATATTTTACAATAGGTACCGAGCTTTATAAAAACATGGATCACTATTAAACTTTATACAATAACGTAACACAGAATTAAATCTAGTGTTGAATATAATATTATATATACTTATATTAATTTTCTTAAAGGCTTGATACTGATTGTTTTTCTACAAAATTATTCCTCTTCCACTCTGCTTCTGAAACAATTTGAGATAATTCGCCTTTGAATATCTTATCCAAATAATACTGGGGTATTATGATTTTTTTATCAACGGTGCCGTGAGAAGTGTTCTTTATGGGATTCTTTACATCCCCAATTTGGGAAAGACGATAATAATGCGATATTGTACGCGTTTATGTCGTGAGTATGAAATGAAATTACAAATTGTACTGCTATTTTTGTAGGAGTTATTGCTTTGTTTGGACTAAAATAGTAACTTTAACTAGGTAATGTTATTTATAGTCGGTCATTGCATACAAAAACCCAAATAAGTACTGAAAAATATCATTGGAGTTTTCTTTGGTAAAATAAGAAATTAATTTAAAAGGAAGAAAAATAAGATTTCGTAGCCTTTTATATAAAATACCAAGAAATGGTATCAAAAGCTCCAATGTTGCTTGTGTGGTAGTCATTCAGTCGTTCCATCCTTTTTTTTTGTCACGAGTTAAAAAACATTCCTAATCGCCATAACTCTGTTTTAAATCCAACCACATACATATTCCACAAACGCCAAGATTCCCAGGTTCCACAAATTATTCCCAACAGGCCAATTGAGTGAGATTAACGCAGTAAAAGCTCCAGCACTTCATCTGGAGCTAATCGGAATAATCGAATTTCCTTATAAAATATGTCGGGATAAACGCGATCGCTGGATGCGATCTTCTTATTAATTCAGTGCTGTGAGGTACAAATTAAACTCAATGGCGGAGCGGACGGTGAAGGTGGTGCAAGTTTGTGACTTACAGCGATTAGATAAGTTTCAAGTGGTTTCAGTAAGAATAGAAAACTGAGTGTAATTAACAGCTCTTTTTTAAATAGTAACATTCATTACAGGTGACAATTGTCATTTTATCGTGGGTCGGATGACCCATTAAATTGTATGTCCCGGTTGTTCGTCATAGTACCTACGTCAGTTCACTGAGTTCAGAGTCAGTTACACCAGAGTTGACACTCATTCGATAAGAAGAATAATCACAGGTAAATTTTCATTTGCTAGCTATAACTTCAAATTTTTATTACGATATAAGCAAAACTGTTCTTGTACATATACGCGTATTTGTCAAGTTTTAATAAAACTAAAATATACCTAATTAATTGATATATTACTTAATTGTTATCACTGTAATACATTTTTAACGGGTCCTTTGAAGATAGCAGATATATTTGAATTGTGGTGTTTTGATGACGCATAGACTAACGTTTTTTTCTTAAACACGGTTTGTCTGATATTAAACCATGTCTACAATTTAATGCATCTTAGTCTTGCCTTAAAACCGCTACGCTCATGATAAGAACCGTCTGAAAATATTTCCTTATTTTCTATCGGATATATTCTACTTAATTAAACTGGGAATTTATTTCGTTATCAAAGCAAACGTTAGCGAAATTTGATAGGCGCCCCAATTGTAAAATCTCGCTTACGCCTGCTTGGATATCTTTGTTTTCTTACAAAATAAACATTTTAATGTTTACAAGAGAGATAAAATGGTTTGGGAGAATTTTTGTTACTAAATTAGTTGATTAAAATAATTTGTTATCGGGCGTAAAAGAAACACAAATATTAAGGTATTATGCTTGAATCTAGTACTGATACTCATGAAACTAGCGTATCTGTTTACTTTATAAAATACATATATAATTATAAGTTTTAATAAAGTATAATTTAGTAGTATTTATAAATTCACTTGGCGCTTCTTTACTAAAACTATTCGCAAAACATGAATAACGATAGACTCGATAAGTGAGCATTAGTTTTAGTGTTTTTGGTTTTTAAGTAGTTTATTACTTTATAAAATATTTGGATATTATTTGATTGTGCACTGTACATACACACGAGTACTTGTGAAACAATTTCCTCATTGCAATATTCATGTAAAGAAATAATGAAACAGTATACTCTGTACTTTGATAAATTCTCCCGCAATTCCCGTGTTTGTCGAGTAATATGTCCTTCTTTTACACCGATATGTAACTTAGAGATTTCATGATATGTACAAAATAAAATACAAAATTATTTATTTGCCAAAAAACTTGTCACAAACGGTTTCGAATCCTCTGACCTTGTGGTAGCCGTTAGGCTGTGTTACGAGGCCACAGGCATCTCCTAGTATATTTCTAATTTAATTACGTCTTAGGAGCTAGGTTACACAATCAATGTTTTTTTATATTTAACTACCCTCAATTTGTGTATAAATTCAAGTGGTATGACTAAAAGCAGTGTAGGCAAGCAATGTAGGCAGTCACTCACACACGCTCAATCGTACATCTAGCTCGCACCATCGACTTCACAATCAACTGTAAGATATATTAGAGCATCATGTGTAACTTTGATATTTGTACGAGCAATGCAATTCATGTTTGCATAACTATGCAGAAGGAATACAGGTGGTCTGGTTGTTAGTTGATGCTAAAGATTGCAGATATTTTATTTACACAGAATTTAAATTGCAGTGTAGTTGTATATGGCATGAAACGATTTCAAAATGAAATCTAACAACGGTTACACAAACGACATCATAGGCACATAATAGTGAGAATTCAAGTAAATTCGTGACAGCTTTTTTTACTCTAAACTTAGTAATGGCGAAACGCAACAAAAATTTCTAAATTCCGATAAAATTATCTGATTGCACGATACGAAAAGTAATTGATGAACTTATAATCCCAAAAATCATAACTGATTTGAGTATGTATACTGTTAAGATACTACTTATGTATTTGTTACATACATATAATAATATAACAATTATTATTTCTATGGTTACACATTACAAGCCTGTGTAACAAGCAGCAAGCTCGCGTTTTGTCACACTCGAGTCCGTTGCCATCCACACTCCACCGAACAAATTGTGTTTGTTGCCGTTTATTGTACGTTTTCACCGGTTATGCTCCACACGATCCGCTGAGATTCCCACACGGTTGCCTGTGCTGTGGGTAAACAGTTGTACATGAGACCCTTACTATATGATATTTTGTTTGGTGTAAGTTGTAAAGGAGTAATAATAAATTCATTTTTTTATATGTGATAGGCTAACGCTTGACTATAACTCGCCTGATGTTAAGCAACGTTGTAACCTTAATTTCAAGACTTTCGTGAGTGAAAACCGTTTAGTTAACATATTGAACGTTGTAATGTACGATCTTGCGCGCTTACCTAGAAGAAACCGGTTTACTCTCGACTTGAAGACTATTAAATTTTATCATTTTATTAAATAAAATAAATATAAATATTCTGCGATACTCCACACAACTCCATCTAGCCCCATACTAACTACAGAAATGAAAACGCGAATAATGCTCGGTAAATTTATAGTACTTACCGATATTAGCAGTAATGATTTTCAGCGGACACGCAACGAAACTGCAATGAGATTATCATATTACAATATTACTTAAATACTTAGTAATTCTGTAGTTTAAGATGTATCGTGATAGATGTAAACGAAAGTTCATCACTATGGATTTTACTTATTAAATCACCGTGGTAGTGGCAACACTGCTCATTGAATGTAAGTTGAATATAACTCTAACATATTTTTCAGTTTGTGTATGTTTCGTTTTGTAACACGCTTGTTGCAACTGTTGCAAGCGACATTTCCAAGCTGATTACAGCAAAAATACTAGAAATAACAACTTTACGACTAAGTGCAGCGAAGTTTCATATTTTGTTACTTTGTACTCGTGAAATATAAAATATTAAGTTTGCATATCTGATTTTTGACAGATTTCAAAATAGAATGTTATTTTATAGCATAACAAGTATTTTGTAACACTTTAATTTACATTTTTACTTCAAAATGATCTCGTGTTTCGTTTTTCATCGTTTGTAGTTTCAACCTAGCAAAATATTTTACAATTAATTTATAGAGATAACAGTTACTTACCATTAAAATCGGTTTTGAAAATTACATACCTGCATTTATTTCAGATGTTGTGACTTATGAAAATTATACACCTTTTAAGGAACAAACCAATTGAAATTTATATGTTTTTGCCATTATTATTTTACATTCTAATGGCAATAAGCTATCATTAGCTGATTTCAGTGGATAAAGAATTAACAAATGTCTGCTTGATTCACAGTCCACACCGACGTGAGAACTCCTTAAAAGCCAAGTCACGTTCCGGTAGATATTTCATATACTGTGTAACACGATCCAGAAAAAGGAAGTTTCAAAAGATTTCTTTGCTGAACATTATGTCTTTTCTTTAAATGCAACAAGTTGCTAACTTTGTTATGTTGGCTTATTGTAGATTTTAGTAAAATTGTTTTATGAAATTTAATTAAATAATGGACACTTCACATGCTGGTTGTTCGATATTATTTAGAATTTGCAAGATTTGACGTAAAATTGTAAAACTATGTATGTACAATTCTGTCTTAATTATGAAGTTACACCAGTAATAGGTATTTATGTGATATGACAATCACTATTTTGATAATTTTGATCACTGACTCAGGAAAAAATATTAAAGCATGCATATGATAAAAAACAAAAGGAATGGATATTGTGTCACTAATTAACAAACTTTATAATGACAAGACTTTCAAAGTGTTCTTGCTCTCAATATCTCAATTGTCCTGCGTAGTCGGCGAGAACATTTTCCTTGAACACGCAATCCCCTTTCGCAAATTTTTCATCTTCTTACGGTGGCAATAAATGTCTTGGATTCTTTATTATACCGCTTTTACGAGCGATGTGGTTAATAAAAAGTACCATTTCAATTATCAGATTTTTTATAGGCAGTTATATTTTTCACCGTATTGTCTATTTTTTGGCGCGATGGAATGGAAATTTAGGAGAATTTGGGGCTGGTTTTCTTCGAAAGTGAATAAATTTAGTGCCATAAAATCAAGGCATGAAGTAACTGCTATTAATGACAAAGTTTGATGAAATTTTACCGGTATACCTATAATGTAGAATCTGCGGTGCAAGTGCGGAAGTTTTATCCTATCGACGTCTATTAGTTTAATTCGATAACTTTATCTATATTTTGCAAGTGCCGAAGTATGTTTAGAGGTAGATAAATTGATCGATAAGCCTCGGTAAGCTTTAGTACAGATAATAAAAAAAGATAGGAGTCGTTCACTCTGGTAAATCAATATTTCAAAATGATTTGATAAGTCAATGTCAAAAACACGAAATTGCTTATATCAATGTCAAATATTTTTCCATTACACTGGCAAAATTGCGGCAAAACCGCAGAAGCCATTTAGATAGTTGAAATTTGAACAAAATTGCTCAAATTCTTCTCTTATAACTCTTTCACGATCTTTAGACAGAGTTTATCAGTATAAAAAGACAGAACCTCCGAGGTAAGTAAAATAAAACTAAACTATTATTATTATCTTCTTCCTCCTAGGCCTATCGTCGTCAATTTAAAACCTGATAAAATTAACCGATTTAAACAACTTCAAATGGCAGTGTATCGATTTCATTCGGTCTTTGACGGTAAATTTATCATAGTTACCGAACCATAGACAAGGTGTAGATAAGAGACGACAGCGTCGATAATATTCGTCAAAATCGAGTATTACCGAATTTAACGACACGATAAAACTTCCGCACTTGCACGGCTGATCACGATAAAACCTTAAAATGTTTTTTAACCACCTCTATTTTTATAGTAAACTTGCCGTATCAATTTGGAATAAAGTAGCCTGTGTATGAATCCATGACCTACTTTATCTCCATTCATTGTCATTTAATCAGTTCAGCCGTTTGAACTTGAAAAACGAACACATAATATACTAACGTAGTCACAAACTTTCACCTTCTTAATTATAATATGGATATTCTTCAAAGTATTGTAAATGGGTATTTATTGTTTTTTTTTTTTCAAACTATTCTTATCTTCATATCGAATGAGAGTGGCCAACTCTGATGTCGAGAGTTTTCAAACCGTCCTAAGGGCCTCTGACATGGCTTAACGACTGCCGTACTAGACAAACAGCCGGGACCTACAATTTAACGTGTCATCTGACCTACGGAAGCCTAAAATGGAATTCCACTTTTCGGTCACCCATCCAAGAACTGACCGCGTTGACCTTTGTTTAACTTTGGTAATCGCATGCGATTGCCTCCGCTAGCTTCGTATTCTTAACTGACTCAATAGCTTAAACACCTTCCGTGACCTACAATAGTCCAGTATAACTGCATACAAAACGACTTGGCGACGACCCCAGCCTATCAACTTTTGAACCTGTGCCAATAGAATGAAATCGCAGTTTGATTACAGCTGAGGAGGATTTGATTTCCACACTCGAGTTGGGTGTGGTTTGTTTTGGACAGATTTTATGTGAGGTTTTACTCATGTTAGATGTTTAAACTGTTTAAGATTGTCAAGAATGGAAGTTTTAAAAACAACCACAGTGTAACAGTACATATGCATACATATCGTAATCAACTCATTGTTTTAATAATTACGACAAAACTGTGTACACTTTGTCTAATTTGGCGCCAAAAAAAGGATTTTTGTCTCCTACGGACGGTGGGGCTTAATAATACCTCGTACCACCACAATCTCTGGTATAGGACAAGATTTAAAACGACCCGTAACGCAGAAATGGAAAGTACAGATAAATTTGTGCTGGGAACGTGTTAAGTTGTAGAAAGGATAGTGATGATATTAAAGATGCATTTTTGTTCTTGCATTCAGTTCATTCGTTCTTCTTCGATGGAGAGGAGATTGATGATGATGATTTAGTATCTAATTACTAAGAGTCATATCTCTTTCGCATATTTTGTGTACAATGAAAGTGTTCTCCAAGGCAGGTCAATAAACGGTTACGGTTACGGTTGTCCGTTTTTTTTATTGGCTTAAATGATTATAGATATATAAAATACCCACTAATTTATGACAAATAACCAATTTACCAGAAACAATTATTTATAAAACTTTCTAACCAATTTCTTATTCATTAATCTTTAAATAAAAACACAATTAACTACTATTTAAAAAAAAAAACAACTTACAACTTACGCCCGTTCTTAATAATCCCGCATAATCTTACATCAAGCTTGTAATACAAGATATTACCCACCTAGCAATCAAAATAAGTAAAACAACCCAGAAATCTGCGGAACAAATTCACTCCTAATGTTCTTTTCTCGTGGCGCCAGTGCTTGGGAATATTATCCTCATGCGAGGAAATTACGGAGGACACGGAAAGCATTTTAAACCTCTCATGTCATTTATGACTAGCGAAATAGGCGTCATCTATATTGCGTTCGAGCGGTAAGGGGTTATTAGTGGGAGGAAATCGTAACACAAATAATTACGTGATGTTGTTGATATTATAAACAATTTCTGTATTTTATTGTAAATAAAATAGGCATTTTGGAACTTAAATTAAAAATCATCTTAATCTATACATTTAAAACTCAAAGGTGACTGACTGATTGACTGACTGACTGACTGATATAGTGATCTATCAACGCACAGCCCAAACTACTGGACGGATTGGGCTGAAATTTGGAACGAAGGTAGATGTTATGACGTAAGCATCCGCAAAGAAAGGATTTTTGGAAAGGCCACTTTTAAAGGGGTGAAATAGGGGACACAAGTTTTACTTCTTAATGCCCACCCAATGAGTACCCACTAGTTTTTGATAAACTTGTAATATAATGAATTTGTGCCTATGTAATAATATACAAATACATATACCACAATGTAGGATGTATGTGCTCAATTTGGTTACCAGCATACTGAAATTAATTTGAATATCTCGTATCGAAAATAACTATTTTGTTTACATTGCTGGTTTAATATTTGTCTATATGAAATCATGCTCTTACTTCTTATTTATTGAAGTGACTATATGGTTAAATACAAAAATACAAATATATGTATTGACGTAATAAAATTTACAATGTGTTTCGTGAAACCTCTGGCCTTGTGCTAATCGTGAGACTGTGTTACGAGGCCAGAGTCTTCTCCCAGATAAAAGATAAGAAACTTAATTAAATTACGTCTAAGATTTGGTACTAAGTATTACTACTATAAGTACCTAGGTAAATAAATCTAGGTACATTACATTAGAAATAAACTAAATTTGTCAAGCCTAAGTATTGATTAATGATAATTATGACCAAGTTTACTTTTAACATTTTGATGTAAGTATTTATAAACAAATCTTCCTGACAAACATACTCTGTCCTAAGTATGTATCTCGTAATTTCCTAAAACACAGCTATATGTACCAATCCCGTACCATCCTAAAACACAGGTATAAGTACCACGCTCGTAGCTTCCTAAAACACGGCGGCAGCCGCTTTGCGGTGGATCGCACTCAATCTCGGTGGGAGCGCTCAAGACTGCAGTCTCGAGAGAAGTTCGCGATCTCACTGTTTGATGACATTAGTGCAGTTTCACCTACACTTGGTGGGCTAAGGAATACAGAGACTAAACTTTAGGTTAAATTGAGAGTAAATAGTTTGTGATAATATGGCGATAATATAATTATGAGAGTTTTGTGCTTTCTTTACTGATTACACTGTCATGTAAGATAAGACTTATGTTCTGCAACATAACAGATACCTAATTGAAGTTATCATTACAATAGCATGATAATAAATGATCATGACATAAACTAATAGCTATTAAAAAAAACTGGTTAATGCACTAATTGTATGTACACATTTAGTTTTTTTTACTAAAGATACCACTTAAATAATAATAAGCTGTAACATTAATTTCAAGTCAGTCTGCCCAATTTTCAGTCTAGTTTCATAGTTTGTTTAAAAAATATACAGGAAAACCTATACACGTCGTTTTTCGAGTTATGTTTCTGCCACCATCTGTAACATCTCTCTGTGTTCGCAGCAACCGAGTTTGTTAGTCTTTTGTAACGATCAAAGTTACAACGTTTGTTGTAGCGTAAACGTGCTAGTTGTTATCAAATGTCTAGTTACAATCAAGTCCTGAGATCATTTTAGTTGAAGTTGTTGATCAGGGTTTCATAGCAAGTGGGTTTTGAAACACTACCTTTTTTTTTTTTTTTTTTTTTTTCTACCTTTAAAATAATTTCTACCTAATGTATAGTATATGTACAGTTATAGTTTATAGATGTTTCTTTGCTAGTTTTATAAGATACTAGCTGTGCCTGCGACTTCGTCCGCGTGGAATAGTTATTTTGGGCATTAATTCTTTCATACATATTTTTTTGATATCTTGAACCGTTTTCATAGCGCACGCAACGGAAGCCCTCAAAGATAAATAATTTTCCCCGTTTTTTCCACATTTTCCATTGTTTCTTCGCACCTATTAGTTGCAGCGTGATGTTATATAGCCTTTCTCGATAACTGGTCTATCCAACACAAAAATAATGTTTCAATTCGCACCAGTAGTTCCTGAGATTAGCGCGTTCAAACCAACAAACAAACAAACAAACTCTTCAGCTTAAGAATATTAAGTATAGAAGTATAGAGAGAGACTATAGATGGCAAAAATACAGAACTAATTTAGGCATGATCTTTAAAATTATTTGTGCAAATGAGTTTTTCTATGTTAACGTTTCTTAATAACCTGTAACAACGGGCTATGCGTGTCTTTTCTTTCACGAAAAACAGAATTTTATGTACATAATGTGTCTATTTTAGTGGGTACATCTATATTTGTATCAATATGTCATATTGTATTCAGAAAAAATAACAGATCAAAACGTTTTTAATGTAATTCCCAGTAGTAGCTGTATTATATTTTAATACGTGAGACATAATATCAAAGTAAAAGGCAATATAGTAGATAATCAACAGTAATTGGTTGCTATCAAACTCACTCCCAACTCAACATCACAACAAAAAACAAAACCAAGCCAAGCTCAAATAAAAAAACCAATCGGTACAAAACCTATTCAGGCTTATAATCTGAACCGTACACTTCACAGTCAATACCAATTCAAAACATGTCAAAAGCGTCGCATTCATTCGCTGACCATTCACGCCTACCAAAGGCCTGTAATTCGCGCTCTCTTTCCCTCCGTTTATTTTATTTCTACTTAATATCGAATCTCAATCCTTGTTGATTGCAGTTGCAGCTAGTTTGGAAGCTCTCATATGTTGCAGTATATGATTGGAACCAGTATCAAACTTGAAGTAAAGTTGCTTGATTGTATTTTTATACAAACTATAGTTACATTCAAAAAGTAATAAGGATTAAGTTATTAATTACAGCTTAAGCCTCCCTAATGTTAAGTAGGTATTCAAACTAAGAATACTCGGGGATGAAATCACATCTTTTTTTATTTTGTTGTTTAATATCAACCGACGAAACTCGTTTTCATTATGCTGAATTGACCTGATTAAATTGATTACCTACTGAGTTGTCGGTTAAATAGTGCATTTGAATGCAACCAGCCGTCAAAAATTAAGAGATATTGCTAGATGTGCTGTAACCCCTTGAGGCAACATCGATTATGAGTCGAAGTCCTGTCCATCGACAGCTACTTAGGTCTAGCTAAGACTTAAGAAGAGTGTTTTATAAAATAATTACGTATAAAAAGCATAATAGACTACAATGTCGTAAGACCGTGTAGAAGTTACTTGGTGAGTTTATGGACCTAAGTCTCTGTTTCATATTCCAGAGTAAACTTTGCCCCTCGCATAGGATGCAGTTGAATTATTCTCGCTCAGAAATCGAGCGAGTAATTTACTTCGCTTTCAAATACGCATTTTTGCTCACTGCTTACTGCCAAATGGTTTAGCTGCCGGCTTTTTGAAGGAGTTATGAAGTGTAATTTCTCTTTGGCTTTGGAGAAGCACAAATTTAACTGTGAGTTCAAATGAAAGGTTCAAATTTTTGTATTAATTGCAGAGTTGAAACGTCAGATAAAATGGCTCTCTTCATTTTAAATAAAAATCTAAATATAAAACTCAAAGGTAACTGACTGACTGATATAGTGATCTATCAACGCACAGCCCAAACCACTGGACGGATCGGGCTGAAATTTGGCATGCAGGTAGATGTTATGACGTAGGCATCCGCTAAGAAAGGATTTTTGGAAACGCCGCTTTTGAAGGGGTAAAATAGGGGATGCAAGTTTTACTTCTTAATGCGAGCGAAGCCGCGAGCACCCTCTAGTATGATATAAAACTATTAGTAGTTGAAACAAAAACATTGTATTATTTACAAAATACTTGTTACTGGCCACTTTGAAACTCAGAACAATTCTGTTTATATAACTTCCATAGTATTTAATATATACACACGAAACTTAAACATTACATTAAAATAAAGTAAATATTATTATTTACAGGACAAAAGAAACGTCTGCATTTTTACAACTTCATGAAAAGACTTCATAAATATCTTGAAAGAAAAGTTTTGAATTAAGTTTCCGAGTTTATTTTCTACCGTCAACGGGCAATAAATTAAAAATTAATAAAGTAACTTTCATTGTAAATATCAACCAGATAATGCTCAGTGGGATTCTAAAAGAAAATAACATTTACATTTGAATAATTTCAGTCTTGAATCTTTTACTTGAATTTCAGGTTTCACTTTGGAGTTCATTTGTATAAGCAGCTGAAAATAGCTGTTTCAGAATTTTAATTTGTTATTTCTGTTAATTTGGTGGTGATACATACACACAGTGATCATGAATAAAATACATATGTAAGACACACGTAATAATTATCATTATTAATTATAATTTATTCTATCAACAAATACATATTAAATGGTAAGAATTAATTATTAATAATAATTAATTAATTAATAATTATTAATTATTAATTAATTATTATTAATTTTCTTATACCAGTTTTGAAAGTATACTTAGCTTATTTGTGAACACATTCTGTTTTGTGTACCATTATAAATAAATAAATAAATAAACATATTGAAAATTATCTGTTTTGTTTCTAATAATTTATTAGAGACTCTTAATATCATTAAATGCTCTTAAACATGATATCAATAATTATAACAGATGGCAATATTCACGTAAAGAAAACAAACTCGGTAGCAATAAAGCCCATAAGAAAAAGAAAAATGTGCATCTATTAACCTCTCTCCAAACGGAGTACCACTCACAAAACTCGTTTTGTGTAAATTATGGTATGTTTCATTTAAACGATATTTGTCATTTTTACCTAATATCGTGGTGTTTCATGATTTAGAAATTTTCATATTATTATTAGATGAATATACTTACTTGAAAATTTCATTTTAATCACTTTTATCTTATATTTTGGACGACTTCTTTGAAATATTGGTGTTTTGCTTGGGTATTAAAATAACTTTCGAATATTAAGTTAGAAATACCACCAAAACTAAAGTAAATATTTATATACATAGGTTTCTTCTAGGCAAGCGTGCAACATCTTAGACTACAGTGGTGCTTAACATCAGGCAGGCTGTAGTCAAACGTAATCCTATTTCGTGATAAAAAAACGTACATCAGTAGATAACCTCGCGATCCAAATTACAAATATAAAATGCACAAGCGGGCATTCTCATTCAGTTTCGGGTGGCCTGAAGAATTTACGTGGAGGTAACGCAATATTTCACGTTTCGGTGCGGTTTTGAGTCTCCGCTGTTGTTCGCACCAACTGACTTGACCCAAAACAATTTATATCGTAAGCTTTAGTACTAAAAACAAAATATGTGACTTTTATAAACTATTAAGTTAAGAGTGCAAAGTTTATCTTATCTACATACAAGTCTTAGAGACGTCATGGATAAAATCTCAGTGTTTATTGTATTTTCATAAAATAAACTTTATTTACAATAATAAAATATAAAAACAAGGGAAGAAAAACTAAACATACTACTTCTAACTACTACAAAAAGGGGCACTTAGAAAATCTTTAGGAAAGCCTAAAGATAATCTAAGTGCTCCAGCCCACTATCAGAGGGCAGCGTGCCCAGCATACTGGCCATACCACGCTGGATGGCAATGCTATACGTTTTATTATTATTATACGTTTTTTTTTATTCATTTTTTTATTTTTATAAAATTGGATTGTGTTTTATTATCATTTTTCATTGTACAGTCACTTCATTTGTTTTTTTTTACTTGAAATTATACAGTTTGACGTTTATAGTATTGTTACATTTGCTGCAAATTATATTCTTGTTTTTATATTTTATCTAAGACCATTTTTGTCCATAAATTTCGGGCCGAGTTTCCTGCAGTTCGAGTTGTCGCACCACTCTATTCAGCCAGCGTTATCCAGCTCCAGTTTAGGGCCCTCTCTTGGGACCCGCTCTACTGTATTTATGGATTTGTTTCCGTTTCCGTGCGAATGGCTGCGGTTGGATTGTTTTTGGTATTTATTTTATTTTTTCCTATTGGTTGGCTTCGGTCGGTTGCTTGTTGCACCAGTTACGTTGACGTGCCGGTGATTGTATTTTTGTAGAAGGAAGTTTAGATGGTAACGCTGTCAGAATTTATATTTTTGAGTTTAGTTTTTTTTTTTGTTTTGTAGTGTACATTGTACAGTGCAAGTACATATAGATTTTGAAAGTTTGAAGAAATAAGTTGTTTGAGTCATAAAATGAGATGGTACCTATAATAGCCTAGGTTAAAACACTTCAAATAGTATGCTTACTTAAAGCATTATTATTATTTTAAACAATGGGTCACTTTTGTATGTCTTTTGACATATTCAACTAAATATTACTAATTGAAAATAATAAAGTAAATTTTTATGAATTCCCGTATCGCCATAGACACATGACAATGTTTCTGTTAGTGTATTTAAGCCGGATTTATAACTGTTTTTTTCGATTCTAGCTGTCTATTTGGTGGTTTGACTAGACAGACATGCAAGCTAAACTTCATGTATACAAAACAGTTGTACAGCTTACTCCCCAATTTAGTTGAAACTTGATAAGTTATGAGCGTACCTACGTAATACCATAATTGCACTTTATTTATGCAAATGGATTACAAATTAACTTTGTAAAAGATGTTTTTTTACGATGGATCTATTCACAGATATATCTTCTTATTCTTATCGAATGTGAGTAGCCAACTCTGGTGTCGAGAGTTTATCAAGCCGCCCTAAGGGCCTCTGATATGGCTTTACGACTGCCGTACTAGACAAACAGCCGTGATCTACAGATATATGAAAGAGTGCAAATCCACATCCATAGCTTGAAAGACAAGCCATTAGTGTAGGGAGTTCAGTCCAGATTCAATTCAGAGTGCATCATTGAGCAGTACCTTTGACCACTAAGACTCACTCAAACAAGCGAGTGTGGCTCAGCGGTTCCAGTGTCTGCTTTTCATCCAGACGCACCCTGGTTCGAATCCGGCCCTGCACCAATGACTTGTATTTTCGAGTTATGTGTGGATTTGCACTCGCTTAACGGTGAAGGAAAACATCGTGATGAAACAGACATATTTGAGGACCACAATATCCGACGACATATTGTGTCTTCCGTGGAAGGACCTGGCGCCCACCACGACGTATCTGCCCAAGAGAACATCCCTAAAAAATTAATTCTGCGGGGGAGTCACGAGCTTCAGTCATGAGAAAATACGACTGAGAGAGAGAGAGAGAGATCATTATGATTGCTCACTATCAGGCGAATCATGTTCAAGTGCAAACCCATTAATTTATAAAAAAAATACTTGAAAAGTGTTGTAAAACAAGCCAGTCGCTCAACATGGATGTATCCACACAGAGTCCAAGCCATGATCGGCTTGTAATCCCTCCCGGCCGGTGGCGAGCACGGCCACTACATTTACACCGGATTCAAATTATTCAGAGTTTCACGTGAACGTAGAATGTCTGGTGATATTGATGATTTAGAATTAGTATAATTATTTGACTTAATTTTATCCATAATCTTTTGAGTCCGTAAATGTATTTTAAATCCATGTGTATGTAATATAAAATTATTCTAAGTATATATTTTGCACAGTAAACATACACATAAATGTGCTATATTGAAAGATACAACCTTATTGTAAAAACAATTAGCTACGTGCTAGAGTATTTGAGAACATAGATTCTTGGTAATCAGTACATGGATTTATTTCATTGAAATATGTAAAACCTTTTGTTTTTTGTACCGTGATAATTCAAGTTTTTTTTAAATATTAGGTTAAAATATCATACAATCAAGTAAGACATTCAATCCTATTCGTGTTTTACTTTGCATATGATAATACTAGCTGTGCTCGCGACTTCGTCCGCGTGGAATAGTTATTTTGGGTATCATATATATTTTTATAAACAACCTCTTCAGCTTTATAAATTATAGCTGTTACCCACGACTTTCTGAACCATTTTCGAAGCGCACGTAACGGAAAACCCTCAAAGATGAATAATTTTCCACGTTTTTTCCACATTTTCCGTTGTTTCTTCGCTCCTATTAGTGACAGTGTGATGTTATATAGCCTAAAGCCTTCCTCGATAAATGGTCTCTTCAACACAAAAAGATTTTTTTAATTCGGACCAGTAGTTCCTGAGATTAGCGCGTTCAAATAAACAAACATTCAAACAAACAAACAAACTCTTCAGCTTTATAATATTAGTATAGATTTAAAAAATAATTCTATCATTTTCTGACTTTCAAATTCCTTACAGCCATTGCATTAATAAAATGAACCAACTCAACATTAAATAAAAATTCAAACTGAACAAAGTGAGCATTGATGTAAACGTCCATCCAAAGTGAAAGTAACTTGTTCAGTTGTTCAGGACAACGCAACAGATGGGTGTTTACTTTACAAGATAAATAGGGACTGCCAACTCAGTGTACGGTTACATATAGCATATAGCTGCTGAACTTCTATCTGCCTATGTAATTGTATGATATGTATATACTATTCTGCTGGTTAGGTATGCTAATCAAATGGGATACTAGTTAAGTCTTATTGTTTTTTTTTATGGTTGTAAATACATTTTATTTTGTGTAAAACAATATGAAAGGTCTATATGATGTAAAATATTTACGAAATGTGGCTATGCTAGTCATGGGCTGTGAGAGTTTTAGCAATGATGATGTTTTTTTTATAATGGCACACCAAAACAGAATGTGTTCTTAAAAGAACTGATTATACATTTAAAACTGGTTTCGATCCAGAACACTTTCCAAAATATGTGTACACAGCTTCATCTAAATGTGATTAATAATTACATTTTATCATTATATTATGTTATTTTATTTGTTGTTATTGTGTTGAGTCTGGTCGTTTGTATGTATAATAAGTATGTATTTACAAAAGAAAAGTATATAAGTATTATATCCGTTATCTAGTACCCACGACACAAGCGTTTGCTTAGAGTGGGGCTAGATGGCGCTGTGTGCAATGTCCCGGAATATTTATTTTTTATTTATGTATCTTGGAAGCTTAAACTCGTCCTCATATACATCTTATATCATCGTCTAGTATTAAAGTGATCCGTTGTTTCGTAATGGCGTGAATGACGCAATAAACCAACAACTTATTCTTATAGTCGTATGTAAATTAATTAATTTCTTTTTTATGCGCACCGTATCTTTTTTCTATAAGCACATAAAGTAGATCGGATCCAGGTGCGGTTGTTCTAATGTTGTCAACCCACCGCATTGTTGGCGACCTCTGTTTCTATGGCCAGTCATGGGTCTCCAGTCCGTTAATGTTTTGGTCCACCTGTCGTCCTTCGGCCTCGCAACGTAAACTTAACTCTAACTCCCTTCAGACAAGGACGAGTGGCGTACAAGAAGAGAGGCCTATGCTCAGCAGTGGGCGATAGCGGGCTGATGATGATGATGACATAAAATAAAATGTAATTTTAGCACAAAAGCCTTTGTTGTAGTTTTTCTTTTCAATTCAAGTATTGGATATCCATTTACTTTTGTTCTGAATCTTATTGTTTTAAAACAAAACCTAGATTCCATTTGCGTAAAAGCGTGATGGATTCCATGGATAAAGGCCAAAGTCGATCTATCTTATTGAAACTATATTGTTGTTGTATTTTCCATTTCAAATTTGAATTGTAGAACAGGCCTAGATTATACTAAGCATCTCTCTTTGAGTGGTATTTCCTCATGACTGAGGGTCATGACTCCCCCGCAGAATTAATTTGTTTGGGGAATTCTCTTGGGCAGATACGTGGTGTACGCCCAGGTCCTTCCACGGAAGACACATGTCCTCGGATATTGTTCTCCTCAAACATGTTGATTTCCTCACGATGTTTACCTTCAACGCTAAGCGAGTGCAAATAGTCATCGGTTTAGGGCTGGATTCCAACCAGAGTGCGTCTGGATGAATAGCAGACACTAGAACCGAAATTTAAACGAATTCGAAGACTCGCTACCGATATTATTATTCAAAACTTAATTCTACAACAGATGTAGAGTTTTGCTAGTAATGCTTATTAAATGAAACTACGAAACCAAAACGCATTATTCTATTATATAGTTTCCATGACGAATTTTTCGTATGAATAATCTCATATGGTGTTGATTATTATATTACCTATGTTGATAAAGTTACTAAAACCACACTTACAAAGGTCTTGTTTACGTACCATGTAGAGAAGTGGAATATGTGGTATCTTGAACCGTTTTTGCAGCACACGCAACGGAAGCCCTCAAAGATGAATGATTTTCCCCGTTTTTTCCACATTTTCCATTGTTTCTTCGATCCTTTTAGTTGCAGCGTGATGTTATATAGCCTAAAGCCTTCCTCGATAAATGGTCTATTCAACACAAAAAGAATTTTTCAATGCGCACCAGTAGTTCCTGAGAATAGCGCTTTCAAACAAACAAACAAACAAACAAACTCCTCAGCTTTATAATATTAAGTATAGATTAGGTGGTCTGTCTATCTTTCTTTCATGCCTCGGCTGATAGACATGATCTGTCAAGATAAGGTATGATAACTTTTTGATAACTCATCCAGTGATTCTATGATAAACTATTGCAAGAAAACGGAAACCCACAGAAGTTATGAGACCCCGGGTATACCCACTGTCGGCTATTCGGAACATCAATTAAACATCGTCGTTTTGTAATTAAAAAACTTTGAATGGTCGAGAAATGGACGGTGGTCGAAGTTTCAAAGGTTATGACTTTTATAGGTTTCATTAAAATAAGGAGATGAATGTTCACTAAGAAACCGCTAGCTGCGGTTTTTTATATCATTTTATTTACTGGGGATAGGGACAAGTAGGTAAGTAAGTAGGTAGTTATTTAAATAAAATTTATTCCAAAAATACACAGACAAACTTACGAATATAAGTACTTAGAAAACTAAATAAATATTTTTTTTAAGCAAACGCGCAACATTCCCTACTATTTTAGGCAAGTTGTAAACAAGCATAGCTCCTATCTTGTTTTAAGCTTAATGTATTCTGATATGATCGAGTCGAACAAGTGTCTCCGTTTTTTTGAGCCATTTTAAAAACCGTACTAATCTCGTTTTCAAGTACCGACTAGACTGGACAACAGAAAAGCCGGACATAAAAACATTACTCTAAAAACATTTAACTGAATATAAAGGCAACGGTTGCAGCAAACCAAAGACATTTTTAACAGAGCGCTAATCTCTTGCCTCGCATTCATCATTCCTAAAATACCCCTCTTTGTGTCCGCTCTGCCCAAGTAAGGCTGAAAAAAAAAGGTAAACAACATGAAGAACTTATTCTAGAGTAAGTAAGCGATAAAATGTGACCAGAAAAATGCAAAATCGTTAAAATGAATTCAATCATAACACATTTGAGATTTTAATCTTCACAAGTATAGTTTAATAAAGTTTAAGTGGCCATTGAAATAAATTCCATTAAAATAAACTTAAGTATTTTTAACAATGAAAAACGTTTTTAACTCACCAAAGCTCATTGTAAGTAGTTGTCAATGTCAATTATAATAAATCACCCCGCGTTTTGACAGTATTTTTCGGTTAATAAATACATGAAAATTACAATGTCGTTATTTGAATATGCTTTCACCTATTCATACCAAAAGAAAGAGCACATTGAGTTTTTTTAGTTATCAAAAAACGAACTGAAATTTTGACACACGAATATAAGATATAAATTGAAATTCGTTCGCCTTCAGAATACCTCCCCCAGAATAGTGTACAAGGTACAGAAGTCTCACCACAAAGCCTGCATTTCAGCACTCGCAACTTTGTTTCGCATTTTCAGTTCGGTTTCCATTCACTATCTCGTAGGTAATGTGCATTGACTCCGGATAAAAAGCTTAAGGATCACAGGACTGTGACTGGACAATGGATACTTATTTAAAGGTATCCATTGAATTACAATTACATTTATTCTTTGTGAAAAGGTAGATGTTCGGTTTCGTTCACTCGTGCATTTTATCATTTATGAAACCTCTGCAATAATTTTATAAATACCGGTTAATTTTGTAACGGTTATTATATAACGGTTAATAAATTTTTCCATGATATTGTTTCGATATAACCAAAAGTAACTAAAACGGGTTATTTAATATTCCAAGAAAGCTTGATTCCAAAAAAAACTCTTTAATTAAAACAACAGCATCAGAGCTAAACTCATTTAGTGGCATTTGATTATACTAGGTTAGCTCATTAGCCCGGTAAATGCGATAAAAGCTGAATGGAGGCTACGGCATTTCCCGAAACCAATTAAAAATAAAAATAAAAAATGATTCTTTTCCCACTGGGGCTCATTGAAAAACTAATTGAGCTTCTTTTGTGAAGCACTTCATTATGATGTTCAAACCGCGGGCAAACGGCATTCATATCGAGCTCAGTTTTTAGGTGAATTTCGTTATTGTTTTAATGCGCTTTTAAATTAATAGAAAAAAACAAGTTTTTTTTTTGTTATTGGACAAGGATCTGTGCCAATTTAGATGACTGGCGTGATAGAACAGAGCTGATGACTAGCTATCAATAGACAAAGGCAGATTGAAGATGATGATGATTACGATTGAATTATGGGTTCCGCTTCCTACAAGTCGGCTTTAAATTTGATTACAGATGTCACATCACTACAGAAGGTTCTAAAATCTCTAACAGCTTATGTGAATATAATTATTTTACTCTAAACACTCCTCTTAGTTAAAAACTGAGATTAGTGTTTACGAATAAAAAGTAACCCCATAAAAATCATTCTAAAACATGGTATATACAAAAAAGTGCTTTACTTTGATGCTTATTTACTTACATTTTATAAGACAATGTGGCAGTCAAAACGTCGTAATGTAGGAAATTTTCCAAGCAATATGTCTGCCTCTGAAATCTACCTCTGCCACTTTTTCATTAATTTTCTCTTTTTCCTATCGCCATCTCCCCTTTTTCCATAAGCGCTGAGATCTAATGTTTTCCTTTGATGAATACTGGCACAGAAATAAGTGTTTCAAACAGAAATAATAATTACAGTTGCGGTAAATATTAATTGCAAATGTTAAAAACGAACGCGGAGACGAGAAAATAAAAATAGCTGACCTGTTTTTATGAAATAACGGGAATAATAGAGTGCTATTAACACATTAATGTTTTATTCTTGAAGTCTTATGAATATATATTATATAAACACATATTTTTTGTAATTAACAGTTTTAAAATGAATTTAGCCTTATTTCATATACCTATGTAAATACAATTGATAGGATAAGACTTTAATTTAGCCTTATTTGATATGAATACTATGATTTGATACTTAATTCTTTGTAATGAGGTCAAATAAAAGTTTTTATTATTATTATTTATATATTTCTCTTCACAGATTCTCGGGACTTACGCCCGGTATTTTTAAGGCATCAGTGGGGCCGTAGCCAACACTGAGAGGCCTTTTACAATATTATACTTAAAATTAAGTAAAAATTACAGATAGAGGATGTTAGGTATATAAAGATATAAAGTAACTATTGCAGACATGGTATTAATGTTACAGGCTATTGTGTTGAATTGTTCATTGACTTAATTAAACTGGTTTATTGTACGAGGAACGGCACCCGCCAGTTATGCCTCATTCATAAAAATTATAGCGGGTGATGACTTGCCACTCACTAAATGGGCCCTCCACAAAAGGCAGAATCCTCCCTCCTCCTTATTATTATTATTATTATACTTTGGATTCATACTTCTCAGAACCATGGGAAGCTACATTACATTACATTAACATATTTTAAAACAAATCTCAGATAGGTACTTAGATATTTTATTTTTTAATCAATTGTATTGTTTATATAAGATAAAAACTGTATGAAAACTTTTGCCTTTGCGATATTAGATTGAAGAACTTTTTATGAATACACCATAAAGTCAGCTTTTCTTTATCTGCAAAGCAAGTCTAGTGACAACAAAGAGTGTATCGCAACACTATTTTCGCAAACTTTGCAAATGTCTGTTTTTGCATCTGTCTCGTTACAATAGTTCTTTGAATAGTCTGCTAGATTAAACCTTAACATTTTCTTGTTTAGGCTCCAAACAGACTTTTGAATCTCAAATATAGTATTTTTTCACCGCGATCTCTGCACACTGAACACCATTGTGCTCTTTCTGTGAACTGTAAGACTTCTTACTACCAGAGAGATAAAAATAAATACTTGATGGAACGGACAAGATAATATGAAGTATCTTTTTTTCCATGATTGGGTTAAATAATAATTATGGAACTCTATGCCTGGAGCCCTGTTTCCATAAAATTATAACCCAAGGGTGTTCAAATTCAGAGTAAATAGCTTTCTCCAAAGCAAACTTGCAACATCTTAGACTACAGCGGTGCTTAACTTCAGACAGGCTGTAGTCAAATATAAGTCTATTTCGTGTTAAAAAAATACTACACTAATGTTATACAAACAAAAAGTTAGAGAGCGTACTCTATTTTCGATTCTACTTCGCGCTCTACCGACATTTTTTTTTTTTTTTACAATAAATAGGCTTACGTTTGACTATAGCCTGCCTGATGTTAAGCACCACTATAGTCTAAGATGTAGCACGCTTGCCTAGAAGAAACCTATTTACTCTAGATTTGAAGACCCCTGGGTTATAATTTTCTGGGAACAGGGCTCCAGGTAGAGAGTTCCATAGTCTCGCTGTCCTTACTATGAAGGTAGAATCAAAACGCTTCGTGCGAGTCTTTGGAACTTCCACCATAAACCGGTGACGCCCCGCTGACTTCCTGCTTGACTAAAACGTTTATTAAAAAAAATTGGTAAACAGATAACTCCTTGATGAACTCAAAGTTAATCATTTAACCAATTAACGTGATTAAAATCTCGGTCAACCCTATTTATAATTATGTATGTTATAGAATTGTATGTAAGTCATGTACCAAAATTGTTAAGAAAGCATATTATGTACGTACATAGATAGATCCCATTTGACAACTTACTTAAACTGCTACAACTAGAGATTCCTACACTTTTCACACAGATTTCCGTTCTATATAACTATTTATCATTATCTTTCACTTGCCAGATACGTAGTGTAAATTCACTGACGGTTCTTTCTTTCTTCTCTTTTAGTGTCTGGGCTTTCGTAGTTTATTTTGATGAGTTCAGTGTCTTGGAACTTTAATCTTTATTTTTACTGCATTTTTTTTTTTACTTTAACGGGTTTGCTTTTGGCCACAGTTTACCTGATAGCAAGCAAAGGCTATGTATGGCCTGAGATGTAACGTGCTTACCCGATAAGAACCGATTCACTCACAGGATTCTTCCTGTTAGAGATTTCCTAAGAGTGCAAAATTTGGTTACTCTAATTAAACCTCCTAAAACCATTATCCAACAAAAACCGACCTACTTATGTACCTGCCTACATTAACTTCCTCATATCCACATTCAGCCTACAACGCCAGCATAATGTGTTATCAAATTCTGTTCTACTAAAAGAAATGTATGAAATGAAATTGTAAAATGTTGGTGCGAATCACTAAATTGTCAAACTCTAATACGGATCACCAAGATACAGGCTGATAGATAGCCTAGTTTGGGGTCCACTGATTATTCTGTATTGCACACAGCTTAACTGTTTATTTACTTGACAATCTTTTAACAGCAATTTGTAAAGCAAGAATTAGTTGAAGTAGTATATGTATATAAATCTATAGTATAATTCTAACGTACCTACCCACTTATATGCATGATATAGTTAAGAATGTAACATAGTTTAGATAATAACCAAAACATGAATTGTAATATATATAGGTTAAGTTTTTCAATAAGTAAATAAACATATTTTTACTTTTTTTTTACTCTCATGCAATGTACTAGGTTTGATGTAGCCTTTGGATTTTTTCAGTGAGCACACAACATTTACTGGAAATAGAAAGGTGTTAATCGTTGTACAAGTAAATAGGCAAAGTAAACCGATTCTGATGGTGGGAGTATTGTGTTTTAAATGTGTTTTAGTATTCGGGAAATACATTTTTTTTACTTTCTTTAAAATATATGACTCTCTTTAAAATAATGACATTATCGTATAGGGCGTCCTTGATTAATAGTCTATTTTTTATATTCAATTTGAAAGAAGATTTATAAACAATAAGCAACAAAATCTCATCTGAAAGATGGAAAAATGCAAAAAAAGGTATGAAACGTGCTGAATGAAGAGATTCATCTTAATTAGCGCACAGACTTAGCGAAAGCCGATTAATTTCTTTTCTTGAGACGATCTTTTTAAGACAGTTCCTGAGGATGATCTTTTTGTCGTCTCATCTCAGATTCATAGCGCGGTCTCTTTGAAGTGTTCAATGACCTAGAAAGCTTTTTTAGAACCGGATTTTGAAGACAGTAAGTACTGTCGATAAAGTAAATCTAGATTTTCTATGTTCTACTTACACATTAATCGAGATTTTTTCGATAAACTCTAAATAAAACGTTAGTTAAGTTTTTATTCTATTTCCATAACAAAATATCTCAAATCGGTTCGACTGTTCAAACTTTAAAAATAACAATCATAGTCACACTCAAACTTCTGCTTTTATAATAATATAAAAGCGGAATAATATATATAAGGTATCATATTAATCTTGTTTAAAAGTATTACATGACATACGTGGGACACTCAGAAAGTTTTGCGAAACAGAAAAAAAATGTTCTATGGGCAAATATATTTTTATTAAATCTTTTCAAAGTACTCTCCACTAGCATCTATACAAAGTTTCATGCGTCTGAACCAATTTTCGAAACACTTTTTCCAGTCCGCCGCAGACACCTCGTTTATGGCCTGCTCGAACGCTGACAGCGCATTTTCCGGTGACGAAAATTGTATCCCTTTGAGCAGATTTTTTATTTTTGGGTATAAAAAGAAGTCACACGGTGCTAGGTCCGGGCTGTAAGGAGGGTGACCCAGGAGTTTGACCGGCGTGCTGTCCAGGAAGTCCCTCGTTTTGAGCGCGGTGTGCGCGGGCGCGTTGTCATGATGGAGCAGTAGCCCACGGAGCCCTGTGTTTGGTCGCTTGTTGCTCACAACAGAGAAAACTTCTGACAAGCATTTATTAATATACCATTCGGCGTTGATGCTTCTTTGGTTTTGTAAAGGAATGGACACCAAGTAGCCAGTCAAATTGAAAAAGCTCGCGATCAAAAATTTCTCCCCGCTTCTAGATCGCTTCACTTTGGTAGGCGTTGCTTCGTTTTGAAACACCCAAACTGTCGACTGGCGCTTCGTTTCTGGATCGTATTGATATATCCAGGACTCGTCGCCTGTAATGATGCATAAACACGCCGAGACGAACCTGCTTCAAATTTGTTAAGCATATCACGGCACCATTCCACCCGAGCCTGTTTCTGAGCATCGGTGAGGTTGTGCGGCACCCAGCGTGAAACTATTCTCCTCACGCGAAGATGCACGTGCAGAATCTTGTCAAGGCTTCCCGATCCAATCTGCACAATGTGCTGAATGTCCTGGTATGTAACTCGCCTATTGTCTTGGATTAAATTTTTCACTGCTAGCACGTTTTCTTCCGTAACAGCCGTCGAAGGGCTACCACTTCTTTCTTCATCCCCCAAAGTTAGTCGACCGCGCCGAAATTCATTATACCAACGATACACGGTTGCCTTAGAAGGGCCTTCATCCATGAAAGCCATTTGAAGTCTTTCGTAAGATTCTTCCGGTTTCAGGCAGCACTTGAAATCGTATAAAATCATAGCGCGATAATGTTCCCGGTGCAGATCCATTTTTTACTGAGACACGATAATTTAAATTAGCTTGCAAAAAATGTGGAAAGAAAATTTGAAATTGGAATGTGCCTATTTTTACTTATAAATAATCATATTTTTAAAATAGTTTTAAACTAGCCAGTCTCTCACTTATAAAACTTTTTTTCGCAAAATTTTCTGAGTGGCCTGGTATTTATGTACCTGTATAAGTACTAACACTATGTATCTACTTCAAAAAACGTTAGGGCTCGAAAGCTTCCTTTAAATTACTTAACCATTTTACAGAGAAATCGACTCATGTATTCCCGATTCATTTGTAGTTTCTTTTACACGCGAACTTTTAAAAGCAAACGTAAATACTTAAAGCTGCTTATTTATTTAAGCCCCGAAAGCTTTGGATGTACATTGATTTACCAGTTTAGTAATTCGACTTTATTTACGAGAGTGAGGTAAATTTAGTGTTTTTTTTTCCCTTTTGATATTTTCATGTAAGTCTGGCAAAGAGTTTGAAAAGTATACAATGTAAATGTTAATCTAGCATACCTAACATATGTAACAATAATGTAGTTAGAGGTAAAAAATGTATTGGCTTAAGTTATTATATCTTCTGAGCTTATCTTTAAAGATATGAAATATTTATGTATTCTGCGTACACTGTATTATAGTTCCCGTAAGGCATGATTTAATTTAGTTGTAATAACCGGCTTGTCGAGCTAATTTTTCGACGTAATTTTTGACGTAAGTGCTAGCCGGTTATTACAACTAAGTATTCTGCGCAGTTTTAATACATAGTTAGGATAGCCATATTATATGTACATATATATTCCTATATGATCCTAATAGGTAAAAATAAAATAAAAGATAATAATATAAATATGACACACAAAAACTCATTTGTTTCATTATTTATACTTATCCAACGTATTTTTTTATATTCCATACAATAAAAAAACCTAAATAAAAAACACCTGAAAAAAAACAACATTCCCCCTTGTTAAGTAAGACAGATGTTTTCACTTACGACTTGTATTCATTTGTAGCGATATATTGTTCAAGTTATCTGAAACGAGCGATCGAAGGAGACGGCCACTTATGGAGGGGCCATAAATTTACACAAGGTTTATGGATGTACAGCCATCATCAGATTTAGTGGAGAGAGAGAGGAAGTTGTTGGTTTATATTTGAGTAGCATTCCGGAAGGATCTGCGCGCTCAGCACGTTGTTCTTACTCAAGAGATTTATTGAATTAATTCTGTGGGGGAGTCACGATGAGGACATAAGGCTTGAGAGAGAGAGAAAGAGAGAGAGAGAGAGAGAGAGAGAGCGTTCGGGACAAGCTTATCAGACTAGATTTTGTGTAGGTGTTTCGGGCTTCGAAAGAGGTGCAAAAATATAAGCAGACCCACAGAAATTGTTTAATAGAGTATGATTCAAAAATTAAAAAGTATTAATTGATATAGCTTATCTTCATGGAGTTAGCAATTGCAATGCTTAGGTACCTACTATCTGAAAGGTACTCGTAACTGATAATATCTGATGATTTTTACACTGTGATTTTATAATCCAAAAAACGTGAATTAAGTTAGTTTTGGCATTCTTATGCAAAACTTAAATTTATTTAAAAATCTTTTCCTTGATATAGTTTAAGTATATCTGCTCGAAACCATTTCCGACAATTTCTGTTGTAATGGAGCAGTAAACATTGAAGATTTAGGTGAATTTGATTACATTTAATGCTCATTTTGACGACGTTGTCGAATAACTTTTGATTGGAACCTTTGATAGCTATTGTGATGTTTACGATCGTTATCTTTGTAGAATGGTTTCGGGATTTCTAATTAATACGTGGAAACAACACTTAAGTAGTCAGTTAGGAGATTTAGTACACGTGTAGTAGGATACTTAAAAGTGATGTGAGATCAATCAATCTATCAGTCAGTCCAATATACTTTATTGTACACCAAAAAAAGAACATAATTAACATAAAGGTGGAAAGTAATCAGGGACATTGGGCGACCTTATCACTAAAGTGATCTCTTCCAGGTCAGATAGTTAATGAGTTAGATATTTTGTTGCCAGAATAAGAACAGAGTGTTAAATATGTACCGTTTTATTTATTGTGCTTATAAAATTTAATTGTAATATAATTGTTATTTTTTAGTAGGGTCGATAGTCTTAGCGTTGTAAACCTGCCTGTGGTGATTTATACATTTACTTTACCTATAAAAATATTATATAACCTATCCAACGTACTGTTTGAAATATCTTCACTGTTTCCAAATCACAATACTTCACCTATACACGAATATTTTCATTTACATGACATCGCACGAATGCAGTCCTGACTAATTGGGCCTCCATTGTCACCCTGCACTCTTCAAGCAAATATAGCCTTTAAAACAAACCGACCCAGGTTTATTTTACTGTTGCTTCAAAACCATGTATAAAGGTAGAATATTGTTGTAAGTTTTTAATTAGAGTGTCGTTTTGTCATAAGTAGGTAAATGCTAGAAACTTAGTTCTGCGTTCAAATTAACATACAAAAGTACTTTATAACTTGACTTGGGTAGTTAATAACAGTCAAATTGAAATCACCATGCATGTACTTACGTGCAAGTAACTTACAAATTATGTTTTATAGTGAACTAATATTACTGAAATATTTCGCCGTAGCCGAAATCGGCTTGGAAAGCATCATCATCATCATCGTTTTAGTGTTGCGCAAAACTTAGGTAAGGAAATGGTTCGTGCAATATTTATTCCCAATAATTTTCAAAAATATTGCCAAATAAAATAAAACTAATAAAATTTACGTGAGAGTGTGTATGTTTTTTTTTCTTTTTCATGCTTAAACGGCATAATCGATTTGAATGAAATTTGGTTAAACGGTAGATAAGACCCTGGATTAACACATAGGCTACATTCTACTAAAGGATTACCGCGGATAGCTCCGCAGGGCGCTGCTAGTCATTAATAAAGTCAGTAGATCTCCTATGCATAGGTACTTATTTTTTCCCAAAGTAAATAAAACCAGTATGTAGCTACTCCTTACAATTGAAATAGGACGAGAGGTTATAAAAACAATCGTAGAAAGTTGAAGAGCTATAAATAGGTTGAAGCTAAGTAAAAGAACTGTGGAGCCGTAACAATTATAAATCAACAATACATTGCACACAATAGGGCTGGGCGACCGCAGACGCTGCGCTTCGTAGGGATGGGACGATATGAAGTTATGATGTTTATCGATATTTTATACAAATATCAATTATTTTTATTGGACGTTATCTAAGTCGCAGAATAGTATGAATCTTTGGACCTTGTGGTAGCTATCAGACAGTGTTATGTTAGGTAAGAGTAATTTAAAAAAAAAAATAGTCTAAAACTCAACACATTACATTATTTACAATATGTACTGTAACTGAAACATAATACAATTAACAAACCACAAAACCTAAAAAGTCATTTTATTTGGATGAATTTTAAGGTTTAATGGGATGATAATGTATTTTTAATGTGTTAATTTGGTGATTTTTGTTCAAATACTAACGAAGAATAAATAATACTAAAATTTATGCTAAAATCAGTCACTAATCTATACTAATATTATAAAGCTAAAGAGTTTGTTTGTTTGTTTGGACGCGCTAATCTCACGAACTACTGGTGCGAATTGAAAAAATATTTTTGTGTTGGAAAGACCATTTATCGAGGAAGGCTTTAGGTTATATAACATCTCGCTGCAACTAATAGGAGCGAAAAAACAATGAAAAATGTGAAAAAACGGGGAAAATTATTCATCTTTGAGGGCTTCCGTTGCGTGTGCTGTGAAAAGAATTATTCCTCTTGAAATGATCTTACAAAACGTCTGCAACAGTATATGTCTATCTTTAAAGATTAACTCACTAGAACCGTTTTTATGGTAATAAAATATATATATATATATATTATATAATTGTGAAGTGAACGTGATATGATGTAAAAATAAAATTCTATACTGCTTACTAATAACAAGATATAAATTATTCAATCATCTTGATCATCATCCACAGCTGGTTTCATCCCACTGCTGGGACCTCTCTCATAATGTGATATTAGTTTCGATTAGTTCCAGTTCAATATATCGATAAAAATAATTTTGTGGCTTAACACTACACCATCACTATTTGAAGCACAAACTTTAATTATGTTTAAACGCATTGTTGGTGCGGACTTAACTTCTATGCTACAGTAATGAGATTTTATGCGTTTGAAACTTGCTTTGCTTGGTTCACTGGCTTGCTTTGTTTATCTTGCTTGAGAGCAAGGGAATTCACAAGGAAGCGCCACTTTACTTACTAAATTTAGACTAGATTCCGAAATCTTAAGCCGTTGTTACTCTTGTAACGGAAACAGTCAAATAGTTGCCAGAAGTGTTCATATGCAATCTCTAGGATAGGAATTACAAATTGTGATAAAGTGGTTCATTGTACGTTTCTTTTTCTTTGGTTATTATTTGCACTTGATTAATGTTATAAATTAGTAAAAAAAAAATACAATCTCTTTCTGTATAAACTTGTTAGCTTCCCTCCTATAAAGTGTAAGCTTCTTTAAAATTAAAATATTAACGAGGTCTGTACCTGAATTAGAACACCAGGATATTATGTTTGTTTTTACAGTAATTACTTACGTAAATTATGTCTTCCAATTGATTTCCTACAATTAATCTCGCACAAAACCTTTTTTCTTGCAAAAGTGAGGGAAGTATAATCTGACGCGAGCAACATCTAAATTTTGATGAAGATAAACGAGCTTAAATATTTTTTCCCAAAATATTGGGAAATTTCTCCTCTATTTCTGGGTTTGCGTGATGTCGGAAATGGAGTTTTCTTCCCTAAATGGGATAAGCATTTTATTATAATGAAACTGCATCCTCTGGGGAAAACAGGGTCAAAAAGCTCTGAAAAGGTTTTTGTGAATGAACACATTCTCGATCACATTTTGCTGTTTTTGAGACTTATTTCTTGCAGCCACAAAGTGCTTCTATTTTAATTAACAAAATAATGTCGATATTAATGGATAAATAGTAATCTGTAGCAAACTGGATACAAATAAAATAGCTGTAATAAACACATTGAATTAAATATTGAATCAATAACTCCAAAAAGTACATGTTTATTGAAATTTTCGGAGATACACAAAGAATTGTCTGATAAATTTATTTTTTCTGCACAATCACACCTACATTAAAAACGCTATTAAAACTGCGCACAGGCTTGATCTTAGGTACATACGTCTATACTATTTTACCTAAGTAAACATAGTCGGCAAACATTCGTGGCATGTGGCAACCCTACACCCGCTTGCGTTTGGCAGCCCTGACTTTGATTAAGGTTTAATCAAGGAGCCGAGGGAATATTGTGAGAAACTCGAATAAGTTGGACGTTTGACGTTTTATACATGGATTTATATTGCGAGGGCGAGACAGTGAGGCTTCCTTGAGATGAAAACGTAAATCGGTGCAAAGTGCAGTGGATACATTTACTTGTGTCATTTGATTTGAAACTTTGTAAATTAACCTTTTTTGTTGCAGCTTACAATAAAAAAGATATGATAAAAGGCTACAATGCTGCTAAAATCAACAAATTTCCGTGGCGTTCTTGCTAATATATATATTTGTATACATATATTTTTTAATTCTTGTGTGTTTTTGTAACAGTTAACAATTTGTTACTTTAGTTTAGATAATCGATTACCCTATCTGCGACAGGGTAAGCTTGTGTAGTGTAGATATTGTTGATACATTCTGTATAACATATTGAAAAAAAAAAAACATAAATAATATATCAAATTTAATGTCAATTTATATCATTCAAGAAATGTGGGGCTGTGTAGTGTGATTGTGTATTATTTTAAACGACTAACTTACAACAAACACTGTAATAAGTCTTAATGATAATGAGAACTGTGAAAGTTTCAGTTACTACAACACTCACCAAAACGACTCAAATCTTCAGAGAAAGCAAAGGAGTCGCCATTTTTGAGCAAATTAGTTAATTTAGTCAAATTGAGCCATTTTGTAGGGTATTAACCGTGTCTTTGCATGAGCAAAAGGGACTCTATTAAGGCAAAGAACATCGTAGTAGTGAAGTTACGTCTGTAAGGTTGTCATGAATTTGACTCTTTTGAGGAGGTAATAAAGTGTAACAGCTTATGTTCGAACCTGAAGGTAAGTTTGAGATTCGTGTGTCAGCGCAAATTGCATGAGTTTTAAGTGTAGAACTTGTCCCTTGTAGAAATTTTGACGTTGTTTAATTGTAGTTGCTCCTATGTCGAAATACGAAGATTTCATAAAATGATACAAATTTTATTTTATTTGGCATGTTGCTGTTGAAATGTTGATCCACTAATTACATAGGTATTGACGGTATGCTAGAATCATTTGGTATTCGTCGTTTGATTCTATCACATACTCAGGATCATAGCTTCGTATTAAAATAGTTAAATAAATGAACGAAAACGTCTGTTATTGACGTTCTTATCTACACCTACTGGTACCTGCAGGATCAATGATATGTTTGCAAAATAATAGTAGTTTATGCAACTGTCATATAATGAAGGGTATTAAAACACGAGTGTGAGTTTATGAAACGAGCGCAGCGAGTTTCATAATAGTAACGAGTGTTTTAATACCCGTGTAATATGCAGTTGCATACACTACTTTATCTTCACTAATGCAATTAATCAAACAACAAGAGTAAAAGCTGACAATAGTTTATTTATACAGTGATTTTGCCGCCATTAAAATCTAACCAATGAGAGCGCACCTGCGCGCATCAATAAAACGCGACCAACCTGATTGCAGGGCCAATCAGGTTGGTCGCGTTTTATTGATGCGTTTTATAATGAGCTATAACGATATCGATGTGGATATTATACCATCATGTGAAATTGCTTAAATTGAGTGTTTTGTTGTCTGCGCTATAACAGTAGTAATTATAAGTCAAGTATTGGAAACATAAGTAGAATGTTACAACATTAGTGTAGATAAACTATATTACAACACTTTTTCTAAATACAGCAGTTAATGCCCTCGCTCCACCCCTTGTAACATTATAAAACATCGATCAAGCCTCAATAAAGGCACCTCGGCTAGATGAAGTTTCAAAACGTGGAAGAAACTCAATCTTGTCTGCCTCGTTGCCGATAGATTCTGATTAAAAATTAATTAACAGAGTTAAAAGGCCACATTTGGTGCTTCCAAAGTTTTCCAACGATTTGCGAATTAACAATTTCATAGCCTTTAAGCTGCCCTTAATTAGACTGCATTAGAATATTGGAATAGAGATCTTAGAATGTATATTGGTTGAGTTTTTGCCGGATTCACACATAATTTAAATTCCTACTAGCATAAATATTGATATAGCGGCTCAAGACCGGGACCGGTGGCGATCTCTTGTATCGGAGGCCAAGACTCACTTTGGGTCGCTGCGCCAGCGGAGTAAGTAAGTAAGTATAAATGTTGAATGATTCAATTATTGCGCTTTAACAATAATTTATTCATATAAAACAATAAATATTGTTAAACATTATCGATTTTTAAATAATTTTATGGTTAAGAATTTAAAATAGTTTAGCGGTTTTATTATATGCAATTGATTACCTTTATTCGCCAAAATACTACAGAGAGGTATAAGTCTATTTAGTTAAATGAGAAGACGTATAATAAATATCTCTTTAAATAAATCCTCGAGCATAATCATACCTTCTATTCACTGGTCAAATTAAAAAAATGGCCGGACATTTATCACCTCTCTAAATTAGCGGGAAATTGTGAGAAGATTCGGAATTTGTGATTAAATTCCAGACGTTGAATTGAATTTTAAGATTGGTGTTTCACAAAATTAACAAGTAATTGTCGTCATTTATAACAAGTCAACGGTTTTTAGGACACGAGATCAGAAGGGAAATATTTGTAGGACGATTTGTAGAAGTAGGTATTAAAGGTTTCTGAAAGAAATACTAGGTGAGCGCTGTGGTTTTACTCGTTTTATTCTCGTCTGCATAAACTATGCCATAACAGAGTCGTCATGGTAAATAGCTGACACTCTATTATTTAATTATAAGGAATCAAAATAGACGAAAACTAGTTTCATGTTCAAATGACATCTGACTTAGGTAGTTCATGAAACGATATAACACCATTCGTAATTATGCTGATATCTATGCCTCCTGTTCAGGTTCTATCTTGAATCATAGTGGTGAGTAGTGCGGGTGTTAATGCAAATGCAAATGGCTGTATTGTATAGTATAGAAAATATATAGTAACAGAAAAACCAAACCGACATTATTGGTTTGATGATAATTGTTTCTCTAGATCTGCGAAATGACATATTCAAAAAGCTGTATTTAATTCCGAAACAGCACGAGCAGAACCTCAAGCATCGAAGATAAAATCTAAATATATAAAACTCAAATGTGACTGACTGACTGACTGACTGATATAGTGATATATCAACGCACAGCCCAAACCACTGGACGGATTGGGCTGAAATTTGGAATGAAGGTAGATGTTATGACGTAGGCATCCGCTAAGATAGGATTTTTGGAAATGCCACTTTTAAAGGGGATGAAAAAGGGGATGCATGTTTTACTTCTTAATGCGAGTGAAGCCGCGAGCACTCACTAGTTCACATATAAACTTTAAGTTTAACTTTCATAATATATACTGGCATAATAATCTCCTATTCAAGAAGCTATTTACCGCAGCACTAGGTCATAGTAATAACGCTCCACTCAGCTATGTTTGGAAGATTGCCGCAGCTTGGCAAAAACGCTGCACAAGCTGCAAGCTCTCATGGCTGATTAGATTTTAATCAGAGTTTATCGGTGGCCGAAACTGTAGGTTCAAGCGCTTTCTGATATACAATGAGTAATTGCTGCGCTAGAGTGGTATGTTTTTATTATTATGGTAATGTGTGAGCTATTTTGTGGTAATTTATACATTTATACATAATAATAAAGCTGAAGAAGGTATAAAATCTGAACACAGAAAATATTTGAAAAAAAATACTTAAATTTTTTTTTTGGTGCGTTAGTTTTACCTTTGACTACAGGCTGCCTGATGTTAAGCATTGCTGCAGCCTAGGATGTAACACGCTTACCTAGAAGATACCTATTAACTTTAGAATAACTATATAATAATTAAAACCTATTAACTTTATATGTACTTTGAATACATAACAGAACGCGATTCGACTGTTCGAAAAACGGCTAAACGGATCATCATAATTTTTGGTATGTATATGGTCTTATTGTATTACATTTTAAGTATGCTTGTAAAAGAACTTAATTGTTACAAAATTTTACGTGCCCGAAAAAAAAATGATAGCGATAAAAATTAAAACAAAGGATTGTTCAACTAAAACTTTTTATTGGAAAATGAGCGAAAATAATCACGACCGGCAGGATTTGACTGCGCATTTGTGATTTACTAGCTAGAACGCCTGAACTGCTATGCTAGAAGATTGTTATCAAAAATATCGCCAGGCTAACTTATACCATCTAGCATATTTTTTTTTCTATCGGAGTCTTCTATTCCACTCGCATGATTTTCTCGAGGCGTTACTAATCGCAGCCTCCAGGGTTCCCTTCCTTCGGTGTAAGGATGAGAGCGCAGGTCACTTCACAAGCACATAACTCAAGATAAATATACATTATATAGCTATAGAATACATAGAAGTAGTCGCCACAGTAGGCTGGTAACGTGGACTTATTAAAATTTTTGGATTACGTGTACACCAGTAGCAAAAAATAACAATTAAGATTTTGAACTTTCTGCTTTTATATAGTTGTTAATCTTTTAAATTATCATTTTATCTGAGGACATATTGTGTTTTCCGTGGAAGGACTTGGACGCCCGCCGCGACGCATCTGACCAAGAAAACTCCTCTAACGTTAATTCTGTGAGGAACGACTTTCAGACGAAGATATTTAATGTTGTTAACATAGATACCTCGTTAAAGCGTGTCGAATATTTTATCTCAACTCGTTATTCACTGATTAAAATAAGGAAGATACCTCTATATCTATACTCTAATACTTTGATCATTAAACATCATTTTAATTATAATAAGTTTACATTAGTAGCAATCAAAAGCCATCTCAAAGATGTATAAAGTTATTCCATTCATATTTTGTATTCCTCGGGCCCAAGCCGCGGTCCGAAAGAACCTAATGATCTGTGAAGCATCGAGCTAATCGACGGTGGCAAGCTATAAAGGGGTTGCTAGGTATAATACAGATAAAAAAGAAACCTCTATAAATGGTCTACCATGACTGGACACTTATAAGACACCTAAAGGAGGTATTGTTGCGATGAAGTAGGTTTTTCTTTGAGAAAAATATGTTTTAGTAAAGGATAATATTTTTTTTGTAAGACCTGGATTTCACCGAAAACATTTAATATGCTATAAGCTTCTATAATAAGATTCCAAATGAAATCCTGGACCTCAATGAAACTCGCTTTAAAAAATATGTTAAAGATTACCTAATTAAAAAAGCTTATTATAAACTTGAACATTACACTAAAGATCCACATGTGTGGTGGTTGTCTAGCTCTGAACGCAAGCAATTGAAAACAAATAAAAACTAATGTTGTAATTATTTTTATGTACACTGTGTACCTAACTATGTATATTTGACGAAACCAAGTGTTCGGAAGATCCAATGGAATGATAAATAAATACAATACAATACAATACAATATGGTATGCTAAGAGAATGTACTATATAAACTAAGTATTCGTTGTTATGTTAAGCCAACCTTAGAAAAAGGAGGACCTTATTTAAATTTATTTGGTGTTGTAGTTAGATCAAAATATCTCGTAATTTTCCGGATTTCAAACTTTCAATAGGCTATTTTACAACTAAACCTCAACTATAATCCACAATCAGTTGTTTACAAACCCGCTACATCTGCAACTTCATCCAATTATACATTACGGGCTGTGAATGCGAAAGTTTCCATCGCTTTGAATGCGCGCTGCAATCTACAGGCAGGTAGGAAGTGACAACTTGTGCTTTGATAACGAAGCTTGTGCCTGGTTGGCTGGGAGGCTGCGATTTTATTGTGGCACTAGGATTGTTATGTGGATTTACTTTGGAATATAAATAAATGTACAATCATCATCATATCAGCCTGTGTTTACTCACTGCTGAGTATAGGCCTCCTCTCCAGTGCGCTTACAGACCGTCCTCAGCAGTCTCAGCGATGTCATTCAACCATATGCTTTACAAATGCACAATTATACACACACATCAATAGTAACTGTACGTGTAAGTACTTATTTCTTTGATCAAATATTGCAAGCACTTTTTTTTTGACAGGTAAGTGGTAAATATTCATAAAACTGGATAGATACTCAAACGTTTTAGGTACCAGAAATTAAACAAATAAATATTAAGAATAAATAATCTTTGCCTTTCGTCTTTGCCGCAGAAAGTAATTTCGTACAGGCAAACAAAATTTGTGGAAATAGTTATAAAATTTGACACCACGCTAACACAATAATTCACTAATTAACTGTAACTAACAACAATGTTTTCGATACCATCAAATAGATATCACTTGATTATCAAATGACAGAAACTGACGTAAGTATACTAGATGGAACAACAATCACAGCTCTTCTGGCAGAAGCAAACAAACAAACGGACAACAAAGCAAGTCATCTTACTAGACATATTTCTATGCGGTACACAAACAGCGGTAGCACAGAGTTGTGTAGTTGCGAGTTTGCTTTGAATCCAGTCAATTGTAATAGTAAACTGACCAGGACAAGAACTTGGAACATCACTTGTTTATAGAAATGCTGGTCGTGGTGTAATGGTGGTGGATTATTTGTGTTGAAATTTGCATGTTTTAAAACTTTTCTAGTTATGTGTTTCTAAAAAATAAATAGATACGCTGATTTATAAGAACCAGATATATGTATAGGTAAGGTTTTTTTTTACATTATTTTCAGCTTTAATGATAATAAGCCATCTAGATGGTTAATTTTTACTTACATCTGAAAAAATTAGATATTAATGCAATTTAAATGAATACTTTTCAAGACTCTGAAATCACACGACATAGTTTCAGTAATAAAAACACGTGGCTTTTTTCATGGTATAACCACCAAAGCACCTAAAAAACCAACACAAGCGACATGGTCATAGTCATATTTATATGTATTGTAGTCCAAGGCCCAACATTTTTTTGTAAACTATAACGGGTTTGCACTAGACAATAGTTTTCCTGATGGTAAGCAAAGGCTATGGCCTAAGATGGAGCGTGCTTACGCGATAAGAACCGATTCACTCTCGCTTTGAAGATTGCATTCATTGTTCGCTACATATTCTTGTGTCGGGGTAAGATTGGCTCTTATACGAGACTGCCGGAATACACCAGTTTGGCTACAGAACTCCGGATACGATTATTAACTAACACTTTTATCCTGTTTCTTCTTCAATACTAAATGACGAGACCATTCCGTTGCTTACAATTTCGATTTATCTTTCACCAGCACTTTGCTGCTTCTTTAATGTTGCACTTTGCACTGCAGTCGTTAGCGCAAATTGGCTCATTTACTTTCAAGGGAAAATGCATTTCTTCTAACTTTTTAAAGACATTTTCAATGATTCTTAGTAATGAATTGCTTGTTGTTGTATAGCCTGGAAGAAAATATGGTTGATAAGGCCCACAATCGTCCCAATTTAGTGTTTCCAATCAGTTTCTGTGATTGGTGCTTTAAACTAGTATTCAAAAAAATATAATTTACGATTCAACGTGGCAACACGACAAGTGTATTGGGTACCTGTACGCTGGGAGCGATCTGGGGTGGGTTATATAGTACATAATTTAATTTGTATTTTATTTTATATTTCTTTACAATATGGTACTTTTGATTATTGATTTATTGGATTTATTTTTAAAATGCTGTCACTTACGCAATTTATATAAATAAATAAATAAATATTCCGGGACATTCCACACAGCGCCATCTAGCCCCACACTAAGCAAACGCTTGTGTTATATTAAATGCATATGCATCTAATATCATTGATTGATGTAAAAACAAAACCTGAAGATTTCATACAGCACCATCTAGGCCCATACTTTGCGAACGCCTGTTTTATGGGTACTATAAAACAGGTAACATATAAGCGCCATTTAGCCCCATAGGTACTAAGCAAACGCTTGTGTTATGGCTATAATATAAAAATATTTTTCTTTTATTGAATTGTTATTTTCATTAAAATAATTAATAATACTTGACAGCGAGTAATTTCCTGTATTTATAAAGGTTACGAACCTACGTAGAATGTCCGCCCACTACCTACAATTTCAGTGTCGATTATCTTCTACTGAAGTAAGTTTCTATTAAGCCCACTGAAATGGCTGTCAGTTCTATAATTATAGAATAGAATAACAAAAACTTATAACGGAAACTGGGACTGAAATCTAAGTTATGAACCCATATAAATGCCAAGGGCGGAATAAATTAGGTTTCTGTTATTTTGTTTAAGAACTGAAACGCCGTAGAAATCGTCTATTGCTTAGTTATTCAGATGTGAACACATTAATTAAATGATGCTGTAAATATGAACGAGAAATTGTATTTAAATAAAAATATAATAAAAGAAATTTATTTCAGGCTTAACCCATAGTTACTCAAACTAATTTGGAGACTGTAAAGGCCAAGTTAACTAAAATTTTTGTTTGACTGTTTTTACCCTTTTGCACCGCAACGGAGTAACGGAATACCGTTACTATAAGCAACCGAAAATGACATAAGTAACCTTTAATGCAATGGGGACAAAACTACAGACAGAGCAGCTACTTGTTAATCTTAGTACATAAAATCTTAATTCTAAGTTTCGTAAATTAGTTTTCTTTCTGGCTCAACGTATCAGCATTGCCATCCAGCGTGGTAATGCGGCCAGTATGCTGGACACGCTGCTCTCTGGTAGTGGGCTGGAGCACTTAGATTATCTCTAGGCTTTTCTAAAGATTTTCTAAGTGCCCCTTTTTGTTAGAAGTTAGAAGTAGTATGTTAGTTAGTATTTCTTCCCTTGTTTTTATATTTTATTATTGTTTAAATAAACATATTTGCTATTGATATTATTTTATGCTGACTATTCGTAATAACAGTGTTAGTGTCAAGTCTATTTAGATACCCCACTCCGCGCCAGCCACCTAGGTGTTGACATAACCCTACATTGTTGTACCAGGACCAACACAGACGACCTAAATTTTACAAACATAATTATAATCGTAATCCTACAATCTGAAAGCATTACACAAAATGGTAGCAGGTGGTTATTAGTGACAGATATAATGTAAACTAAGTTTGTTATTGTTTAAAAAAAGAAATTATATTGCATAGGCAGTAAAAAATGTTTCTTCTATCTTACATATTAATCGAAGAGTTCTTATTGACTGATTTTCGAGTATAAAATCTTTCGTTACAAGTAAAAATGGAATGACCATACACAAAAAAACGTTATCCAATTTAAATTTATTTAATTTCTGACTTAGGAATTATATTACCAATACCCATCAAAGGATAATTTTCTCAGTAATTTGTTTTAAAAAGAGTTTATTCATCGCCACGAGTAAGGCTTATGTTTACTTAAGCTATATGTACTTATAATTACCAGAGTAAAGTCGCAATTGCTTAATTAATGGTAGTCAAACAATAGCGTAGAATTACTTGTGTAATCAATACTTCTCAAACCAAAGCAGATTTTATCTCCAAAATCACAAATTCCAAGTATCTCTGGCTTAGTGAGGCGTTACGGTAATCCGCTAATCGATGAACGGAGAGAAAGAAAAACGACTTCCAATTTTAGGGACGGGATTTATTGATACATTGACATTCGATTTTATTTGACTGTGGGAATCGAATGTAGATTTTGTTTTATTTATATAATATGCGGCTGAATTCACCTGGAATATTATGTAAATAAACTGGTTATTCCCTAAAGCTTACAAGTACATAAATAACTAATAAGATATGACTAAAAACAGCATGCACATATAAACAAGGGAAACGTAAATAATACATTTAAAACTTACATTTATTTACGAAATACACAACCATAGTTAAAACTTTCTTCTATGAAGTGAAAAATATAAAAAAATATATAAAATAAAATAAAATAAATAAATATATAATAAAATATAAAATTTTCAGTTGCATTTCGAATCAAGTAACCGGTACTTCATTACTTACACTCACGTAATCGAGTATCGAGATATCTGAAATAATCGGAATCGATCCTTCGACACCAGTGAATAAAAACATTCGAATCCGTGATCAAATATTATAATTTTCCATGATTCGTTTTTTTATGGTAAAAATGTTTAATAAAACCGAATATCAAATAAAAGATGTTATATTATTAATGTATTCTTTTTTATCCAATCATAGTAGCTAACTCTTTTCTGAAACCTAAATCCGCTCTAAATATGTTTAGCTACTTTGTTAATATTAAAAGTAAAGTTAGTAGTAAAGGAAAAAAATCAAAGTAATTTTACTATTCTCACCGCTGTTTCACAGTCTCACACGTAACAATAAATCTTCCTTCAACCTTGCGATATGAACTTCTTGTTTCCAAGTTTTTTCCGACAATGACGCCGCTTGTTGCCGCTGAATTTCGTTATGAATTTACTTCAGCGACTGCCGGAACTTTGTTCATATGTGGGACCTTCAGAGACCTTTGGGTAAACTAGCCTTACTATAGGCTGTAAGGAAATAATAGTGATTGTTCTACCTACATGAAGTTTGTTCATAAGATGTATAGAAATCAGTTATATTGTACAGTGTACCACTCCCAATGAAAATTGAAATAACTAATAAAGTCCTCTGTAAAGGTTAATTAATAATTATGTTTCTTATTAAAAATAACTATGATTTTCAAGACTATTTCCAGCCACACATTTTTCTACCATCATAACTATATGCATTGCAATTAGATTACAGATTTCAAGATATAAAATATCCGATATCACGTTAACTTTTATTACTATTTATCTCATCGAAATCCATGCTTATCCTTATCACTATTATAAAATACGTGACCTATAACAATAGTTACGAGTATCAAAGGTATATCTATAAGATTTATACCTACCTGATATACGGGCAGGGGTTCCCTCGGTAGCCCTCTTGTTCCCTGTATTAGTCCATTTGTCTGCCCTCTACCACGGCCCGCTGCCCTTTGATTGGTCCATAGACAGTATTATATAGTACCTACTAACCTAACCAATTCTTACCAAGTACGTAATTTTCACAGATATCAAGTTAATTGTAGCTAATTTCTTTTTACTTTGCTAGTTGCATTTTGCAGGTAAAGACTAGAGCGTAGCTTTTAAATTTGAAGTAGAAGTAGAAGTTTGTCTATCGAGACTTGCTAGACTTGACAGAACCAGATGGCAATGTAGCTTGTAGTAAACATATAATCTTGCAAGTTGCAATTCAGAAGTATAACATTTTCTTCATTGTCTTGATTTATATTGGAATCAAGTATAACATAGGCGGCCAGTATGCTGGGCACGCTGCCCTCTGGCAGTGTGATGCAGGGCAAGCAAGGCACGAGGATTAATAGTCTTTCCACTACTTTTATTCACTTGGTGTATGGTGACTGACAGGTGACAGGTGGATTAAATGGTGGAAAGACTTTTAGTCCTCGTGCCGTGCTGGCCCTGCTGGAAAACTAATACAATCTTTAGGCTTTTCTAAAGATATTCTAAGTGCCCCTTTTTATGTTGTAGTTAGAAGTAGTATGTTTAGTTGTTCTTCCCTTAAAATGAAGTATAAAACAAATAATATCATGTTTTATTTGGCATAATATCCTATGGCGGAATTTTTGCATCAAGTAAGAAGTCTGTTGATTGCTTTGTCTATGTCTAACCCCGTCTTTTCACATCTCCCGTACGCGATAGAGGGTGCTTAGGGTTAATCGTTCTGTCATGTCTAGTTCAACCATTCATTGGTGTTATTGTTCTACAGGGGACTAATTAGTGATATTATTTGTTAAAAGGAAGGTGGATGGGAAATATGAATATGGTAAATTTTAGTACCGAGTGCATTTTCAACTACTAACTTTACTAAACGACATGGCACGGGTGTACCTTATAATAATAATATAATAATAATAATGTACAAAAATTATGAATAAATAAATTTTGAATTTTTGCTTGAAGAATCTTTAGATATGACTTAGTGACTAGCTTATATGTGGTTTGTGCTTTTGAAATTACCTATATTATATATTATATGATTGTTAATTATGGTGATTAGTTTTAACTTATTTTTTAAGGTACAAGTTAAGCTTTGATTGAGAATATTAATCACAACAGAAATTGCTTAGATAGCTTTTAATGTAAATAAGGTAGTTATAATAGCTAATATTTTCTATCTCTTGTATTATAAATATTACGCTTATAAACGCCTTATATGTATTTATATTATTATGTATTGTATAGCTGTACGATAGTAAAACTTTAGAAATTATGTTTAACTTTGTGCAAACCCATTTCTTGTAAAAAAAAAAATATGCCAGATTTTCAAAAATGCTAATCTATACTAATATTATAAAGCTGAAAAGTTTGTTTGTTTGTTTGAACGCTCTAATCTCAAGATTTACTGGTGCGAATTGAAAAAATCTTTTTGTGTTGAATAGACCATTTATCGAGGAAGGCTTTAGGCTATATAACATCACGCTGCAACTAATAGGAGCGAAGAAACGATAGAAAATGTAGAAAAAACGGGGATAATTATTCATCTTTGAGGGCTTCCGTTGCGTTTGCTGCGAAAACGGTTCACGATATCAAAAAAATGTGTATAAAATACTATTATTACTTATGTTAGATCACTACAATTATTCCTCTTGAAGTGATCTAACAAAATGTCTGCAACAGTATGTGTCTATCTTTTAAGGTTAACTCACTAGAACCGTCTTTACGGTAATAACTATTCCACGCGGACGAAGTCGCGCGCACCAGCTAGTTAAAAAAATATCTACGTGTATGTTCATTTCTTATTGATAACTTTAATCAAAATTCTTCACCCTGCAAAATCTTCCACCATCATCTGTATGACAGATGGCAGCCATCCATCCTCAGAAGCCATCTCAATCGAGTTTGGAAACATTGCCGTCATTGCTTTCATAATGAGCTCGTCTGAACGAAGGAAGAATGGATGCTTTCGATCATTGACGTATCCTAAAGACTATATCCTGGCCTGATTAACAATAAATCCTGAAACCTGCAGTGCATGTGAAAATAGCACAAAATACGTATAAACTAACCTTTTCTTCCTAATTACTTAAGTTTAACATTTTAACATATTATAATTATATGTTAATAACTTTTCCTGATGCTAGAATCCTAGATACTAGGTTTGTAACTCCCCCGGAGTTACAAACCTAGTATCTAGGATCTAGTATGTAGTGATCTAACATAAGTAATAATAGTATCTAGGGAGTGAGACTGAATTGATTTATAACGGGAGTTTACTTGGCCACATACATTGTGATAAGCGCTCGGGTTATTCCGCTAATTAAAAACATACAAATGATTTCATTTAATGGTCATCAAACATGTCGATGTCCCGCGATGTACACAGTTAAGTAAGTGCAAATTCACAAAAAAAAATGGAAAAGCAACAGTCAGATTGTTAACTTTTACCAACGATCCACACTCGTTTCATTGAAATTAACCGCCCAAGAAGTAAACAAGACAAAAAATATACGTGTATCATAAGCTCACAACCAATAAACAACGTTTTAATACTGCTATCATCGCAAGTTTTGTATTTATAAGAGCGCATCGATAAATAATATAATAGATCGTCTGAAGCGAGCCGAGAAATGAGATACCACCTGCGGCATTAGGTATCATTGAGGGGGATACTGTTGGAATATTTTTATCTTTTTTAAGACTTGCTCTGTTTTACGTTAAGTGAGTTTAATTTATGACACATTAAGTTACATCAATATGTACCACACACCATTTGGTTTATTTTGAACGTCTGAAAAATTATTGTTATACTTAATAAACAGTAAGCTAACTTAAGTTACGTATTGCCCTGAAGCTTGTTAACATAATTCAAGTGTATGTCTATCGCCAAGAACTGTACGGTGTATTCTTGCAGCTTCGTTTCAGAACCAGTTCAGTTTCCGAACATACATGCTTACCTTCGAAAACAATATTGTTTAGATGTCGCTTAAAGCGGATAGATAATTGCTTGCCAACAATAAAAATTGAGTAATTTTAGGAAAAACATCATCGCTCTACTCCATTATCTTTACCATTTAATTTAGATAAGATATTTCTTTAATTTACACCAAAAAATTACATGATGAAAGAAATTTAAAAACTATTTTAATGCACATTGGGCGGCCTTAGGCGATTTCTTCCAGGCAACCTTTGGATGGACAGGATTTAGAATTATAAATAATACTATCAGAAAAAAAATTAAAACGCATAGTAACAGCCTGCCATCTAGCGCTTATAAGCGAAAGGCTTAATGTAAAGGAAAAGGCCATTGTTGAGGGAATTACGATCCCTTCAGCGAAGCATTCCTCTCGCCATGATTAATAGGAAGATAGAGCACAATTGAAATGCTGATAGTTGGTGAGAACTATAATTGTAGTAGAGACTTGTAGTAGTGAACACGTTGAATAATCTAGAACTGAAAATACAGGGAAGAATAAAACTTGAATGGAAGACAGGATTGCGGCAGGAAATTTTGTTTTTAAGTTTGTGTAATGTATTTTATTATTAAAATTAACATTTAATTTACACACAGCCAGCTCGGTTTGGTGTTGCGAAAAGTGTTGTTTATTTCTCTTTGAATATGTTATTGGTATCTGTTGTTCTTAGCAGTGCCGTATTGGGTTTGCTATTTTGAATATCATATTTTTTTTTTTTACTTAATAAATAATTCTTAATGAATCTTTGTTTTTGCTAAACTTAAATTTCAGGTTACGTGTGTATATTTGTGTATATTTCATGAGAGATAAAAATAAAAAAAAATCGTATTTATCTAAGAACAATGTGTAGAAAGAGTATTTTCTCTGAAAATCTTAGTCTACTTAATCAAGAAGCAGTATAACAGTTATCACATTTTCAAGTCGTTTACAACTCGACAATAACTAGACATTTCAACAATAAAGAGCTAAAGTTTGTTAAATTTATATTCGAAGGTAATACTGGTTTTATAGCACACAGTTAGGCAATAAACGTTATAACGTGCTAGAGATAACTAAATGAGTTAAATTACACACAGGGGTCGTTATGAATTTACGATCGTGAATATTTTTGCATTTAACATGTGTTAATTAGTTCAACTGTATGTTTTGAAAAAAAGGGGTTTTCGAAAAAACAAAATACTAGCTAAGTATCTCGTCGTCTTTATTGCTAATATAGCAGCCCAGTTAGTCAAGAGGCGTATTTTAGTAAGCGTACTGACCACGAAATAGGTACTGACGCATACTTATGGAATATAAAGACAATGTATGGGATTGACATCACGATGCACTCCGCGCGGGGAATTGTTACCTCTCTCCCATACATTGGTCTTTCTATTAGCGTCAGTACGCTCACTAAAATACGCCTCTTGTCTAAGGGGGCAGGTACGTTTTAAACATGAATGCTTTTTTAATGTATTATGGTCGTTTCATCGATCACATTGTCACCCTCAGATATAAAAACTGTTGCAGAGCCCGGGTTGTACCGGCCGCTATGTTGTAAAGTTCATATTAGTCAAAATATATCTGACTATATGACTCCGTATAGAAATAGAAGGGTAAAATTTTATCCTCGCCACAGACTTACAAAACCCACACAATCTGCTAGAAAACATTGTGTATTAAAATTTGCAATAAAATAGATCTCTTCCAAGTCGCTATAAATAAATAAATTCAAGGTCTCAGCAGTACTTACTTCTTCAATTTGTAATGATAACGGACCGAAACTCTTTCAGAATGTGGCCAGCAGAGGTCGTTTTAGTAAATATTTCAAGGAATTCTAGAGCCTGAGTTGGTGTTAGTGTTTTCAATTTGCACAGTTTTCAAAGTAATTTAGACTAGTGTTAATCAACTGCTGAATAGAACTGTTGGAACAAATTTGTGGGAAAAGACAATTGTGTCTTATTGAATGGAAAAATAACATAAACATTTTAATAAAAACTGCCACAAAATTTTTCGACTGTTGTTTTTACTTTAATATTTTACCTATAATAATGCTGTTGCTATTAAAATACATAGCAACTAGAATAAAAAAAACTTAGTCGATAAAAAAAGCTTCAATCCAATTTTTTTAACAAAAATACATCTTAGAGGTTTCAGGAGAAAAATAACCAATATTTGCTGACTTTTATTACACGGCTCCGTGGAAATCTGTCAAGAGCTAAGCCGACTCGGGACCGAGATGAAATCTCGTATAATATTAATAAACAACTTTATTTTTCGGTGAACTTTGACTAAGTTTGTCTGGAGAAATTATCAAACTTTCCATCGGGGGTGCAGAAAATTAAAATTACGCGTTATATTCTATTTAGCTTTGTATTACTGTTATGGCAAATGTTAACATGGTGTAGTTTGCAATTGTATACAAATCTGGAATATTTCCACATAGCGCCATCGAGTCTTATACTTCTTCGTATTCAATTTTGGTGTCGACGGTTTTCAAACCGCCTTAAGGGCCTCTGGCATGGCTTAACGACTGCCGTACTATGACTAACAGCCGGGATCAACAATACATGACTTCAAACGCTTATTGAGTTAATTATAAATAATGACTAAAATAGCGCAGTACTGTCTAAAATCAAGTTTATTATTCAGATAATTTAAGAATTATTAAACGTTAAGAAAAAATAGGTAAGTCGGTTTAACAAGTACTATTATTTTTTTATTCACAAAACATTTTCTCTCATGAAAATCACGAGGTTTTCATTCAAAAGTCAATATCAATATAACAGCTGCAAACAGTGTTGATTGTTCGTAAATCGGTCGCCGCGATCTCTCGACTAAAGTGTGTCATTGGGTATTCTGCATCGGTACGCAAAACGGACGTGTCGTGCTATATACGTACTATATAGGTACATATGTATTTATGTAGTAAAGGTGCACGGGGGTGTATGTAAAATCAAATTGCTGGGACCGTTTGTCTGTTAGATATCGTTATATTCGTATAGGTAAGTAGTTATTTTGTCACATATTCAGTTTGGTAGTTTTGAAAGAGTAAGTTGTTAAAGCTATTCCATGGTATTACATTGTTGTATGTAAGTATTGTTATTTAATCTTAATTAGGGCAGTTACTGGTTTTTTAGTATGTAAACATAACAGTAACATTTTTATACAATTTTTTACTAAACCATATTTTTTATCGAAATGCAAGCATATCCGTTGGGAAACACCTGTAGATACCGGACGGAGTGTGGTGAAATGGAGCGAGATCTCGATAGTGGAGAAAATAGCACAGGAATATAAATATAGAATACAAGACTCAACACTGGCTTACGCCTCACGGCTATATTTTATGCACTTTTAATACAACTGCATAGCCGCTATTCAAGATTACAACGCAGTTTCATGCACTTGTCACATTAGTCCGAGTGTCTTCATTTTAATCACTATCTTTACTAATATTATAAAGCTGAAGAGTTTGTTTGTTTGTTTGACCGCGCTAATCGTAATAAGCTATATATAACATCACACTGCAACTAATAGGAGCGAAGAAATAATGGAAAATGTGGAAAAAACGGGGAAAATTATTCATCTTTGAGGGCTTCCGTTGCATGCGCTGAGAAAACGGATCAAGATATCACAAAAATATGTATGAAAGAATTATTTCTCTTAAAATAATCTAACAAAATGTCTTGAACAATATATGTCTATCTTTTAAGGTTAACTCACTAGAACCGTTTTTATCTTTACTAATATTATAAAGCTGAAGAGTTTGTTTGTTTGTTTGAATGCGCTAATCTCAGGAACTACTTACTGGTGCGAATTGAAAAAATATTTTTGTGTTTAATAGACCATTTATCGAGGAAGGCCTTAGGCAATATAACATCACGCTGCAATTAATAGGAGCGAAGAAATAATGGAAAATGTGGAAAAAACGCGGAAAATTATTCATCTTTGAGAGCTTCCGTTGCGTGCGCTGCGAAAACGGTTCAAGATATCACAAAAATATGTTCATAGACTATTAACGGTGCCAGTGACAAGAGAAGGTTATCAAGAAGAGTTGAGCACTATATATCAAATCGCAACTGCCAACGGATACGGAAAACACATGGTGGACGGGTTGGTAAGAAGTAAGACAAGGCAGCAGGTTCGCAATATGTTATATGCGATACCACCGGACAGGCCGAACAGATATGTGGGTAGCCTTACTTACATGGGGCCAGTGTCAGAACGGGTCGCTAAAATATTGCGGAAAGCGGAAGTCAATACAGCTTATAAAACAACGGATAATTTACGTCACCTGTGTAATGGTAAAGATCGGTTGGAAGATGCCAGGAAGTCTGGGGTATACAAATTGGTGTGTGACGAGTGCAATGCTGTGTATGTAGGTCAGACAGGAAGAAATTTCGAGACCAGATACAAAGAACATATGGCAGCCCATAGGAACGAGCACCTAGAAAGATCACACTTTGCGAAACATTTATTAGACACCTGTCATACTTTGCAAAATAACCACACGTACCAGATTAAGTAAATATGCGATAAAGGATTCCGTTTGTGCGTGTTGCAGCTGGAAATACTGAAACACCAGGGTCAACCTTTTACGTTGCTGAACGACCAAACAAACTTGGTATCATCACCATTGCTACGAACTTTCATTGGTAATGGAACAAACACCACCTAATTTGATAAACACGCGAGCGATGACGCAATGACGGTTACGTTAGTGAGTTTGAATAGTACGGTCAGGCAATGACACATCGTATGACATCATATTAAGTTATATAAGGAGCGGTCGTTGCTCGCCGAGCTCACTTTCGGACCGACGTTCGAGGAGTCAACACGTTCTGAGGATGCCTCGGAGAGGCGAAACACGTGTCGACGAAAACATCTTGCCGAAGGAGAACAACAAAGCTTCAAGACACAAGGTGCGGTGTTAGTAAGATCTTGAGATCCACGGAGGCCACATTAGTTAGGAGGTGAGGTGTGGCGCTGGTATATGGAGGAACACACCTAAAAACCATCAAGTCTGTTGTTTGTTGTCGGTTAAGGAGCAGTCGCAGCGGAAATACACTACACATTTCTCCAGAGTTTCAGATACAATGGATTTCCGCAAAGTAACGCCTGATTCAATATTTTACAAAAATATGTATAAAATAATTATTTCTCTTAAAATAATCTAACAAAGTGTCTTCAACAATATATGTCTATCTTTTAAGGTTAACTCACTAGAACCGTTTTTATGGTAATAACTATTCCACGCGGACGAAGTCGCGGGCACCAGCTAGTACTGAATAAGATTTGAAATAAAAAACGTTATAATTTTTTTTACTTCATTGCAGTATTTGAAAATGCAAACGCATGTTATTCAGTATGCGTCTTTGTTTTAGATCGGTATTGTTGACATATGTACGTTACCACGCCGGCGCCGATCCAAGTTACTAATAGTTGATGTTTCTGGATTAATGGGCCAAATACCTAACCTACCCTTTTATGTAATAATAATTTTGCTACAAATTTCTAAATAAAAAAGCCCCCACTAATTACTTACACACAGAGTCAGTTCATAATATGTATATGATTGTTTACCGCAAGACATTGTGAATTCCGTCAGCGATGTGTTTAAAAAAAGACTTAAAACCTGGCTCGTTCAAAAGACTTTCTGTAGTGTAGACTAATTTTTTGAAAGTGAAAAAGAATGCTGTTCTAATAGTAATAGATGAATGTTAATTGCGAAATTTTTATAATGAATGCAATTGCCTATTGATTTTGTAATGATTATTTTTGATTATGATTATTTCATAGCAATTTTGCCTGGAAGAGATCGCTCTTAGCGATAAGGCCGCCAATTAAAACGCAAATTTTATTTTCTATGTTTTTTGTATTGTTTTTTATGTATGTGGTGTTTTAATAAAGAATTTATCAATCAATCAATCAATCAATTTTATTGTAATTTTTCCCTTTAATTGACTTATAATTCATAAAATTATCAATTAAATGTTTATCTGTTTATAAAAAAGTCATCCATTTTCCATTGTCAGCTAAGAGACGTAACCGAATTGAATAAAATCGTTGTTTTCTTTGTGACGCAAAGTACGAAATAAACATAAACATCTGCCGGCTCCTCAAAAGCGATTTCTTGCCATAAGCAAAATACCGCGCAAATATTTTACCCGTGCGGTATATGACAAAGCATTACAAAAGGTAGGTATCGATATTTCACACACGTCCAGTACTGTTAAAATTGCAATATTGAGTTCACTTTTAGCGATATTGCTGTCAGTTGTGGCACTAATAATATAGTTTTTGTATATATTTTTTGTATGTGTGTTGCAATATAGGTCTATATGTATAATGAAACTCCCCTATCGCGTTAAACCAACCACGACGTCCCTTCGTCCCGGCAAAAACGGGTTTCGCGGGCAATATGTACATCTCTGCAAAAGATATTTTTAACTTAGATTGGATGATGAATCAGATTCAATATTGCTAGTTGAGGCGTGTTAAGCCGGGTTTCGAAGTAGCAGTGTGGAATGCAAGACAGGGAATTGTGGTCTTCGGTTCCATTTGTACCACCTATAGGATATAGAATTGTTGTGCAGTTTTTGTAGTCTTTGAGAACATAAGACAATTTGTAGTTCATATACGTATAAAAATAACTTATAAAACGGAACAGGTATTTTTATAAACAAAAAAATATAAATAATAAACTAAACCTAAATTGGAACCCGCGAGCAAGGTGCTCAAAATACCTCGCTGATTAAAAGTAGACTAGCTTTTATTAACACTTTTATCTGAGCAGATAAAAGATATCATAAGGAACCAAACGCTATCACTTTAAAAATACCTATATGTACCTATAAGTAAAAAAAAAAACAGAAAATCTTAAAATTTAAGGATCGATACAAAAAAAAAATACAATTATATTTCAATTCTTAGTTTATTTATTTGTCTATCTAGAAAATGTCGAATCCGCATTGAATGTTTTAAAATAGCTCAGACTATTACAAAGTTACATCTGGCAACACATCCAACAGAGGATTGTTTATTCAATACATTTCCCACTAACAAGAAAATTTACCGAACTCCTTTCTCATCTAACCCGAAAAGTTTTCCTCACAGTTTTGTCCAACTTACTATAAACTTTCGTTTTCATTTGCTACACCATTATGACCTTTATCTTAGTTTCATAGGAACTATTTTTGCTCTGACTAATTTTAGTCTGTGGTTTTGGTTATATACAGTAGGTAATATTGTAGGGATGCTCGAGAAAGATGACTTGTCTATTTAGTCTGTACTAAGAATAATTGTTACTATAGAAATGTTTTCCGTTACAAATGATGCGTCATAAATGCTTCCAAATTTTGTAGGACCTGGGCGCCCACCGCGATGTATCTGTCCATGAGAACTCCCCGAACGAATTAATTATGTGGGGGTCTAGGGGTACTTCAGTCATGAGGAAGTACGACTCAAAGAGAATCACACCACTCGCACACAAAGCTGGCTCGCGATTACCATGCTGGAAACAGCTGATTGCCACCGATTGGTAGGTCGCAGTTGGTTGCTAGAGGGTCCACGCCAACCAAATTAATTCTGGCGGTGGTGTTATACCATCTTGTGGTAGGTATATATTTTTTGACTCGATAACATTTCTACAATACCAAATATTTGTAGAGTCTGTGGAATGAATGGGTGATTGATGTGTTCGCATGTTACCTGCCAGGCTGTCGGTAATTATCTCTTTTACCCTGTTTACCTTCACACTGAGTTATTGGAAGCAGAATGGAGCTGTGAGACTATTAATATTGTGAAGAGGTTTAGTTGTCAGAGCTGTTAGTATTTTGAATAGTGAATAGCTATATGCCTATAGGTTTATAGGTCGTGTAGCAGAAATAAGAAGACGTTGTAAGTCTCAAATACATAAACGATTTAGACAATAATTGTACTATGTATCCGCATCAAAAAAAAATTGCTACTTCAAGTTGATATGATGTTTGACTGTCTATTTTTTAATCTACTAATCTGGAGCTAAAATTAATTTCATAAAAGTAAACATAAGAGTTGTAACCTAACAAGCTTACCCGGTAACACGTACAGACGTACTTCGCACTCCTTTTAGGTATTTAGGTCTCTAATACAACCCTAAGCTCTCTAGTACTAAGCTCCAATAACTTAGTAAATACAACCTGCCAATGGTAGACCTACTTATCCTGTATTCCATCGCAATCACGCACAATTGAGCGGGATCCCCTTGGAACCGATCAGTACGAACTAGCCGGTTCATTTGCAATTATCGGGAAAAAGGTCGGTGGACGAGCGTTGTATTCAATTCTCTTTTGCTTGCGAAGTGGTTTAATCTTATAGGAAACGCGTGGAAGCCCGTGGCTTCGCTCACATTATTTGAGATAAAAAGTCTATGACACTCCTAAGACTTCATACTACGTTACGTACATCGTTACGTAAAAATCATAAGGATCTGTTCAGTCGTTTTTGCATTATGAGCGTTTAAATAAACAGAGACAAAACACAGATAAACGAAAAAAAAAACAAATAATTGTTGAAACTTGTTCTATTATCTTAAGTCTGGACACTAAAGTTAGTTAAAATTGAATAGTGGTATAGGATTCGATTTATTTAAGAAAAAAAACTAAGCTTTTGGCTAGAAGGAGTAGTGTATCAAGTTTAGTGAAATCAGTTCCCAGAATTAGGGTTAGTCTGAACTCTGAATGGCTGTCAGGCGTTAAGGAGGCTACGCTACGGTTAGAGTTGTTTCAGTCTAGAAATGCCTTCAGAGAATTCACAGCTTTCCTAAAAAAAATGTATATTACGTTATTGGATTACTAACTCTGCATAAATTCCATGAAATACATGCATTCAATGATTGTCGTATAATGGATCGCTCACATATACATATTTAAATACAAACTAATGTAATTATATAAAAATATTATAGCACATAACGTTGGGACAATTTGCATTTCTCATGAACAAGCTCCTATATTAAAAAATCAGTAAAAAGAAAGCATAATTACTTACACTCGATTCTTCTTCTTTTGATCGAATGAGAGTGGCCAATAATGGTGTTGAGAGTTTATCAAGCCGCTCTAAGGGCCTCTGACATGGCACGACTAACATTCGATTCACTGATTATGTAGTAATTTATTAGCATAAAAAATAAAGTCATCAAAACAAATAGCTGAAGTTAAGTAGCTCACACGCGCTCCTTCATTAGGCCTTTCCATTAATCTAAATCCTAAACTAGTGCAAACTTTAATGAGACTCAACGTTTGCTTTATTAATACTAATGGTTTGCTTTTGCCACCAGATACGGGCAAAACTTTAAACTGCAGAGTTAAAAACGGGCCTTTAATCTTTGATATTTGATATTTATTTGAACACAAAAATAAAAACAGTCTGATGAATGTGTTTTGAGAAAACTATTAGTTTTGAATATTTTGACTGCTCCGTTAGCTTAGTTGGTAGTGGCTCTGCTTTTTAATCTAGGGGTGCGGGTTCGATTCCCGCATAACACAAGTAATTATGAATACTAAAATTTGTAATTACTTGGTTTAGATCTGGTCGTTTCTACGTATAATAAGTATGTATTTACAAAAGAAAAGTATAGATACCTATATGTATTATATCCGTTATCTAGTGCCCATGATACAAGACATGTAAGCTTAGTATGGGGTGGTATGGGGCTAGATGGCGCTGTGATATGTCCTCAAATATTTATTTATTTATTTATTTTACCCTATAGAAAAATAAAATGAAGATATACAACTTTGACAAAATTGCAGGTATTCGATTAAAAACAAAAAACAAATTTGAAAATTAAGTACTGTAGTCTATTCCTAAAAAGCTCCAGTGACAAAATTAGCATCTTACGATATTAATGTATTAAGAATCTCATGTATCGAAATTACATCTTAGGCATGTGCTTTTAATAAATACAATGTCTCAAAGCTTTCAGCAACCGCCCGCGGCCATTTTCATTAAGTCAGGACACCCTCAATTGAATACAAAACACTTTGGCGAAAAAACACACTTGTTAAAACAAGACTAGGTCCGTCCCTTCATGCTTAATTCCGCACATATGCCGCCGTTTTACTATGGGTAAAGGTGTACAAAATCACAATTAACATATAGATGCCTCGACCCGGTCCCTTTTAACGAAATTACGAAAGACACGCTCTTACAGGGTCTTCTAAAACGCTGTCTAATATCTGTATAACAGAGCACAGAGTAAACTATTCCCTCGAAAAACTAAATCGACAAAGGCAGAATGGAATTTATAAAACGTTGCATTTTGGTAGGCTGTGTTCACGCGTTAGGGACGTCCGAATGGGAATAGAAAATGAGCCGGTGTTTGTGTTCTGACAATGGAATTCATTAGTTCACTCTTGGGAAAGCGGCCGAGGGCTCGCCGTGTTTTTTTGCGAGAAGCGGAACAAGTTCCACGTTAATTAATTTATATTTAAATTTTATGAGATTTTCGTAGTGTTTTAGGAAAATTCTGTTGGAAAGCGAGACTGTTACTTTTAGGTTTGTACACTTTACAGAACGTTTATATGATAGTAAACTGTATAGCTTTTAGTTTGTAGATAGCTACTTAGCTAAACCAACGACGTGGAGATTAACTACCAACCAGTTATTAGCCAACGTGATTGATCAACGAATTTACAATTTGATGCTAAAAATGATATGTTACCAATATTATAAAAACCAAGGATTGTATAAGAGTTTGTACGCTTTAACGACACGACTAACTGAATTGAATGAGAACCAGTCTGGAAATATATTAAACCATATTGTAAGCTGCTATCTTATATCCCGGATTAACAACATGACACACTGCTAGTCTCGCAATGATTTTATGTACTACAATTTCAACAAAGTTCAACAACTCTCTCTTGAGTCTTATTTCCTCATGACTGAGGGTCGTGACTCCCCGCAGAATTAATTCGTTAGAGGAGCTCTTGGGCAGATACATCGTGGTGGGCGCCCACGTCCTTCCACGGAAGACACATGTCCTTGGATATTGTGGTCCTCAAACATGTCGGTTTATTCACGATGTTTTCCTTGACCGTTAAGCAAGTGCAAATCTACACTTAACTTGAAAATATAAGTCATTGTTGTAGGGCCGGATTCGAACTAGGGTGCGTCTGGATGAAAAGCAGACACTGGAACTGCTAAGCCACACTCGCTTATGAAATCCCTATTTACCACAATGTAAAAAAATCCAGAGATTGCGTCTCGTCATTCCGCTTGTCTAGGCCGCCTAAGATTGATATCCCAAACTACATCCAAAACAGGTGTTGAGCTCTATCATCGATCACAGTTTTTGCTCGCACTCTCCGCAAGACAAATGGACGAGAGATGTCTCGGTATGCAAGTTCTTGCGAGAGTTTTAACTATTTCTGTTTTGTATTTTGTTTTATTTTGTTTTTTTTTTTTGTACGTATGTAGGTTTACGTTTGACTACAGCCTGCCTGATGTTAAGCATTGCTGCAGCCTAGGGTGAAACACGTTTACCGGTCTATTTAAGGATGTGCGGCACAGTGTAGTTACATATGAAAAGCCTTGGCGAGAACTGGCAAAATTATATGTATTTCTATTCACTGGACCTTTGAACCGAAGGAATTCTAAGATTTTCAATTATTATTTCATTCATTTGATCAAAAAATTGACTTTGATATTCAAAGGCTGCGCATCCGAAGTTAACAATAACGATTACTAACGAACTGCATTTTTTTTTGTTTTGTTAATGTTTATGCTGCAAATAGAATTAATTATATTTCATACAAACTCACATAGTTACGTTATTGACTATAAGAAGACAATTTGGTACGACTTCAAAGTGATCATTTTACTTTGACTACAATGTGTTTCATAACTACATATATCTAAGAAACTCAAAGATTTTCTCACTTTATTGTCATCTTGCTGCTACAAGCTACGAGTAAAATTGTAGAGTTACGGAAACTTCTGGAGTTACACAGAAAAGTTTTACAACTGGGAACCAGGTGTGGGGTCATACTCTGAATTTGCTAACTAGTTTCAGCGAGTGACTTGTAATTTTACTTCTCTACTTCAACTTGGCGTAGGTACTTGTGGTTGGAGTAAAAATAGCATTGTTGTTTGTAACAGTATTGTTTTGCACACAGTCATTTTTATACTGTGGCAAAAAACGCAGTAATAGGTAATTTATTTGCACCATTAATAATAAAGCTGACCAAATAAAATGGACGAGACTAATAACTGAATGGCTACCACGAGATAGCAAAAGAAATAAAGGCAGACACACTAGAAGATGGGAAGACGACATCAAGAAAATAGCAGGTCCACTATGGACCCACATAGCGAAAGATAGGAAGGAATGGAAATCTTTAGAGGAAGCCTATGTCTAAAGACAAGCTGTAACGGAGAAACAACCGTTTACCGATAGCTACCATATGTAAAAGAGAAGAAACTGTCATAAAATAGAGTAAACATCTAAACATATTTGTAAGGAAAAATATTATTAATATTGTTCAACAATAAAGGCTAATTTATTTTATTTATCAATAAAAAAGCTATCCAAAATATCATTCAATGTAACTTCCCAAAATACATTTTTCTGATCCCACCAGAAATTGGTCCTTTGAGCCGGATCCGGTTCAGAAAACTATAAATATCGCCGTATAAAGTCCCGTTCTATTTCGGGCAGTAAAAGAAATCTTGGTTTTGTGACGGTCTTAAAAGTCCACATAAACTTGCTTAGAACCTAATCAAAGGAATCTGTACTTGCTAGGACTGATTCGATTTCGTCGTCTTTGTGTGTTGGAACTTACTCTTGGGAATGTAATACGCTTAGCTAAATTTACCAGACATCTTACGAGTAGTGGCAAAATGAACTGTTAAATTCTAAAGAATATGTACATTAAATATTCACATGTAGGAACTCAAACAGTATCTTTCAGTAAATGTACCTAAAGGAAACCTCAGACCTAGCTGGCTTAGAATTCTCAATTAGATTTATGTATTCAAGCCCAAGCAGTTTTTATTCACAACCATTTCTGTGTTAGATACTTAGCTATATAGATGTAAGAGCCTATCAACGAATACTATTTTATTATTTCTTTGTATAACATAACAATTAATGACATCATAGACCCTTACTCATTTACGAAAGGCTCTCTAAATTTCAGTACCTACCTTTAACAGAGATGCGCTTTTTATCAGCTTACTAAAATACTTACTTTTTACGATAATTCGGCAGCTTACTCTGCGTTTGTCATTCCCTGTCATCCCGGGTTCGGTCGTAAAGTAAAAGCAGCGTAACATGTTGTTTAATGGGCGAGCATGGTGGGTACCTAGTGATGTTATCTGTGGCACTACTATGGGTAAATTACTTTATGTGGAGGTGAAATTTATAACAAGTCAAGAGTTTAATAGTAAGTTATGTGCTGTGCTGTGGTTGTAGGGTCATCTAGACACAATGTACAAAGAACATGACCCAGGCAGTCATCGCGTTATTTGCTCTCAGTTCTGTTATTTTTATGTACTTACACAAAAAAAAATATCGCACAAACTGAAAACCTACTGTGGGTGAACCAAAATACTGTAGGTATGCGTTTTATTATGGAATCGAATATGAAAAAAACTACGATCTTACTTATAACCCTACGATCTTTAAAGTGAGAGTGAACCGGTTTTTATAGGTCAAACACGATCCATCTTAGACCATAGCTAGTGCTAACCATCTGGCAAACTGTGGTTAAGTGCAAACCTGTTTTAGTTATTCAAAAAACATTCTTTCAGAAATCTTTCCAAAACCAGTGGTAAGGTCCACCTAATTTAAGGGCAGTTGCTTTGCCGGCCTGTCCTTAATCCTCGTGTGGATTTTACAAGGATGGGAATCAGGGAATTGTCCATCCATGTAATACGAAAGGATTATTTTTATCCCCAGTTATCCTCTCCCTGTCGGCCTCCAGAAAATGTTACCTGTCCGAACCGCCTCCACATATTACCGGCAAATTGAAACATGATATCCGTTCAACACAATTTTATTGTTTCCTTACAATTTCAGCCTTGCTTTTATAAATAGATTTATACAATATTTACATCACAAACTTCAATTCACTTTCGAGTACAAATTCCGTAAAAAGTTTTCAAATTTTTGCCCGTTTAAAAACTATTAGTTATACATCGTGTAGACATGAGAAAATATGTTTTCATTTTTACAATGATATAATATGTAAAAGCTTCGTACTACACGGTCTCAAAATGTTGCTTTTAGTTTGCGTTAAGATTTACCATAGATGTGTGAAAACTGCGTTGGATCGTTGCATCACTCGTTTATCTTAATTTTATGGCATTCAAAAGGCAAAATATGACATCCGTGCAGTCGAGCCCCAAGAATCACTAGCTACCAGGGCGGTCCTTGGAGAGTTTACACGGACCCAAGTTTAGCTTCTCGCAGCAACGATCATAACATTCTGAGATGGTTATCAGTCGAGCTGCAGTCGCTTTTCTCGTAATGTCATTGCTTCGACAGCCCTAGACTGTTCGCCAGCTGCGAACATCTGCTCACAACCTCATCTTGAAGTAGAGTAAACGACATCGCTATCAATATCAGTCCGAAGACCAGATACGCGCAGCACGCGATCATTTGAACGTATTCACTTCTAGAATGCTCTGTGCTCTGTTTGGAAGTTAGGAAGCTAGTTGGGACGAAGTCTCCAAAGCCTATCGTTGCTAGAGCGATGAAACAGAAGTACGCAGCGTCGAGGAAGCTCCAGTTTTCCCAAGCGGAGAATATTGCTGCACCGACGCAGATGTATGCTAGCAGTAGGAAGAGGATGATGCTAACTGGGATGTGGCAGTGCTCCAGACCGTGATGCTGGAGGCTGGAAGGCGCACTACTGCTTGGAACTGCGCAGCTCTTGCTCTTGTGACTATCTTCGTTCCAAATCAAAGGCACTCGTGATGGTGTGTCGTGGGGACATATTCTGTAACAACCACATTTTAACTCCTTAAGTTTTTTGTTTCATAGGGTTTAAGAATGAACTACACTGTATTTGTCATTACGGAATCTTTTGTATACACTTTAATGGAATGTTTTTTAATTTTAAATTTTGCTTCATTTTCTTTTTTAAGATTTGAAAGATATAACAATCAAAGGGAAACCGTATATTATGTATGTAATGACGATTTTTGATAATATATTGACAAGACACTCACGCTTCATCTGGATCCTCAGAGTCATCCAGATCCTCCTGACTCCTGCTGGGCAGTTCCCCGCACTCCTCCGCTATGAGCTGTTCTATGACAGCTCCCCTCGGCCTCTGGATGGTACCTCGAGGTCTCCCTCGCAGGGGCCCGTGGACTGTCGCTTGACATTTGGAACTGATCGTCTTCTTTCTGTCTAGAGTTTGTGTTTGAAGTGATGATGATGTGTGAGGCTCTGTAGAAGAAGAAAGAGTTTTGATATGCATTTGAGTCCTGTATTTTAGTTTATAAAAAGTTTTTTAAGGCTCATTAACACAGTTCATATGGATTATGGAACATTTGTAACAAAGCAATGCAACCATTTGGAGGATATACTATGTTATCTTAAAAACGTTAAGTCTGTGTAAATGAGTCTTTTTTCAAATTCAGCATAAGCAGAAGCATATATATTTGTCATGTTTTCTGAAAAAACTACTTTCTTTAATATATACAAATTTAACTTCAAACATTCAAGGTTTCCATAAATTTAGTTTAAATACAAGTAGAGAAAGTTGTGATCCTAATTTTAAAAGTTTTACCAACCCTGATTACCTAGCTTTTCTAACTTCGTGAAATAATGTAGGGCGATAAAGCTAGCCCAAAACATTACAGTAATGCTGAAACATTTGGAAATTTCCCTTCAACTACAGTATCTAGAAATTAAGGTAAGTTATTCCAACTTTTCTTGATTTTCACCTAACATTTCAAAATTTAAAAAAATGCTAAATTACTTCAACCTGAGATTCCTACTCTTATACTAGCTCATAATATTATTTGTACATTGTTTAAACGCAGTGCATAATAATACTCTCAAACGTTTCCACAATATGGGAAAAAAAAAAAAAAAAAGAGGAAAATAGAAATTGTCAAGTAAGAATGTTTAAACTAGAAAAATAAAACAGACAGACTGTGGAAATAGTTTCAAATTTAAGACAGAAAGGTGAAAAACTTTACTATTTCCTGCCTTGATACGGCGGGCGGAATATGGTCGTATCGCGATGCTGTCTGCTTCAATTCTGGCGCATTTGTATTCATTGCCACTTTAAGTTATACAATATACATACTTGAGAGTATTTACTCGTTTTCCTGTCTGTAGACACTTAATTCTCCGATACTAGGAAACAAAATCCTATCGGGATTTTAATATCAAGAAAAAGGTTAGAATGCCCAGTTAAGAAAAAAGGCCTAAGAGAGTGCTAAATTCAGATTCAAACAGTAAGGTATAAAACCTCACCGTCCAAAGCAGAGCGCTTGATGCGGCCAAGCGTAGCAGCGCGGGGGCTCCCCGGCGCCGGCGCACGCTCGAATACTTGCGAGTATTGACCTCTGTCGCCAGCGCGCGCGCGGACAGTCGCGGGCCGGTGGCGCGGCGGGAAGGACGTGTATTGATTGTGCTCCGCTGGTTGCGGTAGCAGGCGCTGCTGCTCGTGTAGTTGTAGGTGGTTCTCCAGCTGGGAAAAAAAATATATGCCTTACTTCTTTTGTCTTTATAAAAATTGAGATTAATAAATAATTTGTCCTCTTCACTAAAAATCTGAAGTGAATTAGGATGTTATCTAATAGAGTGACTATTTTCCTTAGACTATGTTTCTCACCTAGTCTGAGCTATTATTTAACCGGGCATAATATATAAATATAGAAGTCACTGCCAAAGACAAAGTAGGACAGTAGAGAGAGACTACTAGACAAACCTGCAATCGTCTAATATCATCTTCTATTGGTTTTGTACCGGATACAAAAGTCATTCTACTAACATAGGTACCCACCAAGTGTACAAGCTCTTACCTCGCTGTCTTTCCTCCAAGTATTAGGCACTTTTCTCTTAGTAGCTTTGAGCCAGGCCAGTCTCGCTAGCCTGGCCAGTGATGCTCCCAGTCCCGCTAAACATGCCAGGGTTAGAGGTACTCCTGCTGCAGCATAGGCCACGGTCGCAGCTCGGCCGGCTGCTGTCCGGGGCGATACGTTGCCATAGCCTGGAAAAGTAGATAGATGTATGTCTTTATGGTCAGTCTTTTGTCAGACCATGCATAAGCTTGGCTACCTATGTATATCTGCTTAAAAGAATTCTTTAGTAATGAGAAAATACGATTTAAAGAGGAGACGGGCACTAGATCACGGATTCATCGTAGTGACATCTATTCATATGGCTATTTGTTTAAATAAGAACTTGTGACTTCCAAATGAATATATTTACAAATACCCACAATAGTACCAACAATTTTAGAGCTAATAATTTTAATAAAAATCTCTAACAAAACGTCATCTCAAATCTCAATTCCTACAAACAATCAAACATTAATCAGAACCTTTTGTCCCCGAAACTTGGTCCGAATTTCGCCAAGAATAAATTAAACCTAGGTGTTGAAGCTCCGTTAATTGAACCCATCGACATAGTACAGCAGTAAACTGATTTGTTCGCACTATATCAAAAAAGTACCAAGAAATATATTTAAAATATACTGGGAGCATACATATTGTAAAAATATAGCCCAAATCCAAATCAACTCATCGAAAACATAAACATTAAATTCAACTTTTTCTTTATTTGGTTTTTTATTCGTCGAATACCCACAATAGTACCAACAATTTTAGAGCTAATAATTTTAATAAAAATCTCTAACAAAACGTCATCTCAAATCTCAATTCCTACAAACAATCAAACATTAATCAGAACCTTTTGTCCCCGAAACTTGGTCCGAATTTCGCCAAGAATAAATTAAACCTAGGTGTTGAAGCTCCGTTAATTGAACCCATCGACATAGTACAGCAGTAAACTGATTTGTTCGCACTATATCAAAAAAGTACCAAGAAATATATTTAAAATATACTGGGAGCATACATATTGTAAAAATATAGCCCAAATCCAAATCAACTCATCGAAAACATAAACATTAAATTCAACTTTTTCTTTATTTGGTTTTTTATTCGTCGAATTACGTGTCCTCTCATTTTTTTTACGTTTGACTACAGCCTGCCTGATGTTAAGCACCAACAATTAAAACTAAACTAATATCTTGAGTTAAGTGTTCATTTGACTTAAGAAAGGGCAAAGTACTTACTATTACAAAAATAGCCTCTTTAATACCGGTAATTTGACTAACAAATAACTCTTTATGCTCTTTCCTTGATGAAAGATAGGCGGTATAAAGTAATCAGATTAAGATCAAGATCAATGACATCTGTCTTGATATGAAAAAAAAAATATTTAAAAAAATATATGTGGTGCGGATGCAAAGGCGAACACTTTGCCTTACTATGTCGTTGATTGAAGCCCATTATTTGCCTCGGCCCACCTGCCAAGCCCAGTGTCAACCTTTCAATAGCAAACGTCCCAATTTTTAATTGTAAACACCTTCAGTCGCCAGCGTCAATTAAGCAATTGGAATTGGATTATTAATTTTAAATATTTATTCTGTGCCGCGGTTTCGAGAGGGCTCGTTAAATTAACACGCCTTGTAAATCCTTTGAGTAAATAAAAATGAATGTCTGCTTGTAAAGGTCGCGGTTTAGATGGTATTGTTGTTATGACATTGATGGACCTGCTAATTAAGTTAATTAGCCGTCAAATTTGGTTTCAGTTGTAGGTACAATAATATTATTTTGTCTCACACGCTTAAATGTTGTTGCACGGCGATTCTTAAACGCATACTGTAAGAGCAATACTAAAACTAATATTATCACAAATATTATGAATTATGTAAATACAGTTGAGCTGAGGCATAGAAGTATTAGCTATTATAATACGTTGATTTATGCGTACATTTCAAAACCCAAATGTAATCACAGGTGTAGACTATAGGTACGCTTTAAATATAAAGGTAAACCCTAGATTATCAAGTGGATTATCTGAACAAGACTATTGTGTTACCTCTACAGCCCTAAAATTTAGATACCCAACCATCCAATAGCTTTTACACAACACATAAATATTAAATTTCTTCTGCTCAATTAATTAAGCTATAGATAGAAAAACATATAAATTACTTTCTTACGAATTTTATGGTGGTAAAATTAAAATTTGTACAATTAGTAATAAATTTTAACTTACGTTAAGAATTCAATACCAACTACATTAATAACATACATACACTACATTTAACGATGTCTATTTATTCAAATAAAAATGTTGAAAAGAAAAAAAAAAAGTTGTCGACCGCGGAATAACTGTACCTCCGAACTCAAGATAATTAAATATAAGCAAATTTGAACCTCACCTATAGTAGTTATAAGAGTGATACAGTACACCACAGCTCCAGAAAACGTCCACTTTGAGTCCAGAGCCAACTCTGAAGCTTGTGCCTCGGATTGTCTCGCAGCTGCTACTATCGAAGTCTCGAACTTTCTCAACTGCTCGTGGACTAGACGTGTCCAGTTTCTCTCGTAGAGGACGTTGAGACGTTCTGGAACAATCGAGAAAATTCTTTAAACATCTTCCATACCTACCGGAAGCAATGGAGACCTTTGTCCAGCAGTGGGACAGTAAAGGTTAAAAAAGTCGAATTCCACGAAGACTACGGGAAGAAGAGATTAGAAAACTAGGGTAGTGCTATTTGGAAAATTTTCTAGTGTTCTTATTATTTTGTTTTTTTTTTTATTTTATTATCAGCAGCTAATATTGCATGGAATATAAATCACCTTTTGGGTTTCAATCACAAAATAAGAACTAGTCTGTTTCCGGCTTTAATAAAAAAATGTTCTCGACCTCTCTCCTTCTCGGCAAATCGCACCAAATCAAGTCATCCGCAAACATAAAGTGAGACAGGACGTCATTTATGTCAATGTCACTAATTAGACGTCATTGTTGTAAGTAATTTAGGAAAACTCATCTCCTTGTCTCCCCGCCTCTCGACCACAGAGAGGTTGGTGTTCTCAAGTAGTTTGATTTTTACAGACTCGTAAAGTTTTTTGAGCAATTTCACTTTTCGAGCATCGACAATCCAGCAAGTCGATAAACTTTCCAGCGGTCAACACTGTCGAAAGCTTTTTTTAAATCGACGAAAGCCATGAAAGGTTGGCTAAACACGTTGAAATCTGGGGGGCGCATCGCTCACTCTCGTTTTTTATGATGTCTCCTCCATGAACACGACTTACTCGTACACGACCTCCTTACTGACGGCTTGGAATATATTTTTTAGAGTCCATGTTTATATTGAGCGCCGTACGTCCATTCATGGCTAGTGCTATTCAAACAGCAGGACCCTGGCCATTATGACCGGCCTCCACCCATGGTCTTGTCAACCTTGCGGTTATTAAGACCGAACTGAACCCACCGGCAATCCAGTAGGAACCACATTTTTTTTATCCGTATCTACATTTGGCTCGGCCCCAGTAGGGCCAACAACGACACGATTACAAACTCCACCGCCGGTCTGACCTTCAAACGGACAGTTCCACAGCACATGGTACCGGTTCACTTCAACTGCCCCATAATCGCCCTTCCCGCAGCCTCATGCCTGCGAGCCTTTTGTTGAACACCCCGTGATCTGACAATATCTGGGAAGCCTCATAATCAGAAGGACAGGTCCAGCTTGCGCAGCTGTATTATTTTAAGGGTATGAGCACTGTTTGTTGTTTAACTTAAAAATAAATTTGTTTCAAAATATTGCTTAATCAAAATCGTTATAGAAGGTACATAATTGTTTAGGGCACCCAAAACTAGGAGAAGGCCTCTTCCATGCTGGTGCACCTGTCTCGTCGACGTAGCTCCCGCAACCCCAATGATGTCGTCGCTCCACCTGCTGCGTGGGCGGCCGCGTCCCCTGGTGCAGTCGCGCGGGTGCCAGTGTTGGGCGCGCGCGCTCCACCGACCATCTGAACTTCAAGCAAGATGCGCCGACCATTTCCATTTAAGCTTACAGAACATTGATACTGAGTCGATGTGTTTTGTTTTCTTTCTTTTCTCGGCGTTAGGTACTCAGTCCATCAGTTTCAGACCCAGCATCTATAGCTCTGCAGCTCTTTGGAATGTGGCTTTTTGATGTACCAGTTTCTTTTTTAGAACCCAGGTTTGGCAACCATAATGGTATTATCCATCAAGCGTTTTTTGAGATGTATGAGCATTTTACTCTTGTATTAAGTATTAAAAACTTAAAACTTAATTTATACTAACTACTGCTACTAATTAATACTTACTTTACTTATTATAAATAAAAACAATACTTAATTCTGTGACAGTGTCAATTTATAACAAAGGTATCAATAACAAAGGATCAACCCAGACAGTGTTGTTCTTCTTGCCAGGTCAATATTATCCACTCTAATTAAATCCAGGTTTTATTTATACAGAGCTACTCGCTATCCATTTATTCTTTATATCAGGACTTTCTCCTAGATGGATTTCAATGCCAAGAAAAAAATACTTAAAACTCTTTTGAGCCCAGGAAACTAAATATACTGTTTTAATCCAAATCGTGTAGGTATGTGATGTTTTAACAACAAGTAGCAACTTATTTTTCAAAGTTCTATTTCTTTTAATTATGTATGTATATTTACGCCACGTTTTGGAATAAAATGGAAAGTGTTTACATCATAATCACAATCAATTTTGTTGGTCCATATATGACAAGCGTGTCTAATAGGTTTTAAATGAAAAAAATATATTAGTGGACACGCTGTTTATCGTGGTTGTCACTTAGATTAGGAGATGGGTCGGATATGATGCGTCTCACGACGTCTCTTACAAAGAAATTGTAATAAATAATACGTAAACACACATAATAAATTAAATAAATTATTATCACAATCAAATGGCACTGCTGTCATTTTTCAAGGGCGCTTGCGTTTTTTGATGATTAAAGATAAAACTTTTTTTTTTCTTTAAACTAAATATACTTTGCGAGTTCTGTATCGGTGTATTATATACAGAAAGTAAGACAGATGAAATTGATAACCCTTTCTTATAATCAATTTAAAATTGATTTAAATAGAAGCGAGAAACATGCTGTGCCGAACCCACATAGATAAAGAGAAAGAAGAATATTAAATATAAGCTGGCAAAGCACTGCAACATCTCTGGAATTGCAAGTGTCCATAGGCGACGGTGACTGCTTACCATCAGGCAGACCTTTTTTACCTTTTTGTTACTTTTTATTATGAATTTAGGTACTTATTCATATTATATGTAAGTAAATGTAGAATAGGTAAGTTGTAGATGCGGTAAGAAGAACTGCAGGCCTACAATACAGGATCTGACTGGATACCTAGTGTAGGTTTTGCAAATTCTAACACTGTACATAGATTTAAGTATTTCATGTTTTTTTTTTTATTATGAATTTAAAGAAAATCGGACTGAGTGGCGTTCCTTGGAAGAGGCCTATCTTTAGAAGTGGACGATTGTAGGCTGATTATGATGATGATATTAAATAAATAAAAGCCATCTAATTTCACCAGTAACTTGCCACTAACCTTGTAAGGACGTGGGCAGTTTTTCAAATGTTAATTAAAACCTTGTTTACTCATTTGACGGAACAAAAAACTACAGGTGTTGCCTAAATTGGTTCCCTTTGTTTGTTTTTGTAATTTTGTTATTTGTAGACTTGTTTATTTAGGGCAGATTTCTCGGAAGAAAATCTGAAATAAAATATTGTTGAGGAAACCTGGTATTTTAAATGGGACTCTTATATAGCTAAAAGTGTGCTTGATGCATTAATAAATAAACATCAGAGTCCATTGCGACCTATAAGTAAGTATTACTTACTACCAGATTTTTTCTGAGGAACAAAAAATAGGTCTTAGTCATTTTATATGAAAAAAAGTCTAGAAATAAATTTCTCACCAGAGTTTTAGAATTATGATTCTTGCTATCAAGCCTATCTGATTTTATCCGTTATATATACTGTAACACTTGTAATTTATTACTTACAAATTTAGTATACATATATGTGAAAAAAAAAACATACTGAAAAATACATGTCGAATTTAGTTTCTCTTATTTATTAGTACGTCCTACCAATATCATTACAGTAAGTTTACGGTTCCAGTATACGAGTATCCTATTAAACAAATAAATAATTAAAGTTTATGATGAACAACCAATCATAGAGAGCTTTTAATTGGATTTTATTATGATAACTCATAAAATATTCAGTTAAAATTTAATTATTTTAAATAGCATTTTGCGCGACAGGGTAATTTCAACTGATTGGATTTGAATTATATGTAGCATTATATTTAATTCGTGCAAAAGTGTATAATGTTAAAAAAATACTAAGATACGCCAATAGCTAGCTTATGAATACGTTTCATATTGAATCAGGCGTTACTTTGCGAAAATTCATTGTAAATAAAACTCTGGAGAAATATGTAGTGTTTTTCCGCTGCGACTGCTCCTTAACCGGCTTCAAACAACAAACTTTGTGGTGCTAAGGTATCTACATAATATGTTCCTATAAAACTCAAAGGTGACTGACTGACTGACTGACATAGTGATCTATCAACGCGCAGCCCAAGCCATTGGACGGATCGGGCTGAAATTTGGCATGCAGGTAGATGTTATGACGTAGGCATCCGCTAAGAAAGGATTTTTTGGAAAAGCCACTTTTAAAGGGGTGAAATAGGGGATGCAAGTTTTACTTTACCGCGAGAACATATATATGTATATAGTGACACATTTTTAGATCTATAAAGAGAACCTATTTAGTCCCTGTAAGTAACTAATATCTTATAAAGCATGCACGAACACGAATTCGATTGGCATTGGTGAGGTGTTTGCAACGTTTAGAGATCAAGATTACCATGAGTCTGAGCTTCGAAAATATACATAGACTTATATACAGAACAAATAAAGGCCTTTTAAAAGGCTTTTGAGCGTGTACAATACCTTTCATTGTTTATTGTTCGGTATTGTTTTAGTACTAGTAGTAGTGTTAAGTACTTTGTTTTGACTTGGAATAATTGTAACATATTATGGAATTTGCATTTATTGTATCAAAACGGTGACATTTTATTTTTTTTGTGATTGACTTTTTATAGAAATCAATTGAAACTTGTAGCTTTAAAAAAATTTTTGCATGTATAACTTCAAAGGGAAATAAAGGCTATTTTTTTTTTTTTTTTTTTTATTTTATTTATTGTTTTAAAATTATGACAACTTACACCGATATGAAATAGTAAATTGAAACTTCATAGCAAAAAGTTATGACGATTGCCAGTTTCACTTACTAATGAGTTTTGTGTTTACCTTCGACGTAATGTAAGTTCCTTATTTTTATATATTAGAACACGACTCTGCTTTTTTATTTTTCTTCGATTGCTGTGATTTTTAATAGGTATTTTTTCCCGTGGAAGGACCTGGGCGCCCATCAAGATGCATCTACCCAAGAGAACTCCCCTAACGAATTAATTCCGCGGGGGACTCACGACCCTCAGTCATGAGGAAATACGACTCAAGCAATATTATTTTCATTTAACCACGACCAGCAGCAACATAAATTGAATTCAGCATTTACATTTACTTACTGTAATTAAAGGACGGGCAAAATGTCACCTCCTGTAGCGCCATTAAAAAAAATTCAGCGCGTATTTGAAAGTACACAGCCGACTGAATCCTGAATAAAAATTGCGCGAGTCTGAATATCGAATTGAGAAGAGTGTTACGTGTATAGGTGTTGCCATGGAGTAAATTTTGGAGGAATTGCCTTCCAATACATAGATGACATAAATTAGACTTCAAAGTTTACTAAGTTATTAAGTACATAATGTCAAGTAAGTTGTTAGGATCAGAATTGGATTCGAAGCCTAAAGACTTAAACGAACATCATAAACCAAAAACATCATAAACGAACAGCCTAAAGAAATAAATGAACATCATCGTATAAACTTATTAGAAAATTGGTGAAAAAAACACGACCGGCAGGATTCGAACCTGCGTATTTCTGCTACCTTCGCTCATTTTGCAATAAATTTAAGTTAAACAACCATAGTGCGGGTTTAACACTTGTCAAATTAACTCATAATTAGTATATATGTTACGGCTAATACCCGAAGTGCGGCTACACCTAGTTTTAGCCGGTTAGAACTAGGTGTGGCCACTTAGTCTTGGTTAAACCTAGTACGAGCCGATTGTTTTCGGGTAAAACTAGGTCTCAAGTCCTGTTGTAGTGCAAGTGTTGGACTCGAAGTCACTTGTCTGTGACAGAAGGTAGATTAGGTTCGTTAGGTTGCTTTCTACCACGCACATGCGACGACGAGCGAAGCGAGGAGGAGCCAACTTCTTTCAAAACATGTCTCGATTCGGGGTTTAACCAAGAGTAAGTGGCTACACCTAGTTCTAACCGGCTAAAACTAGGTGTAGCCGCACTTCGGGTATTAGCCGTAACATAATACATATGTATGTATCTATATTAAAAATATATTTAAAAAATTGTAAGCATTACATTTTCAAATTATGAGTATTTATTGTTTTTGTTGCATGCTCATACATCTCAAATTTTAACTAGAAACCTCACGCCCATTCTATTGGTGACTTGATTCTTTGTCACATTGGTCGAGCTCAAAATACCAGCTATCCAGAGCGATTGCATGAAAATTTCCGGGTGGATATGTCGATTTCGGGAAATCCTAGATTTTGCGTTGCGGCCTCACGGCGACAGCTCACGAAACTCGGTAGCATTGTAACTGACACCTTTTGTGGTGGTTTTTGTAAAATGCTGTTACACGGATTCTGGAAAAAGAGAAAAATGGAAAATGGGTACAAATGTTTCTGTTTTAAAAAAGTAATCACAATAAAGGGTTTTTAAAAGATTCTGGTTTTGGGTGTCGTCAGCGAGCTGAAAATATGTTGTAGCTCAGCTAGCATATAGGAATTTTGATTCATACCTTTTTGCATTTCAACGAAGCAACGGATCATTGTAATTTCTGGTGTAGTAGTTGTATAGGGCTCCAAGAGCGACACAACTACTTTTAACCTTCAAAAACATGGGCAAAGCATCGGGCGTCCACAATTTTAGCTTACATTGATTAAATAAATATAAATAAATATTTCATGACATATCACACAGCGCCGTCTAGCCTCATACTAAGCTTACGCTTGTATCATGGGTACTAGATAACGGATATAATACATATATACTTTTCTTTTGTAAATACATACTTATTATACATAGAAACGACCAGACTCAACACAAATAATTACAAATTTAAATATTCATAATTACTTGTGTTATGCGGGAATCGAACCCGCACCCCTGGATTAGAAGGCAGAGCCACTACCAACTAAGCTAACAGAGCAGTCGTATTTCTTTTAAGTATGTAATCACCCTACACATGATATCATTAGTAGCTACCTGTATATGCATGCATATATGTTATTTAAGCTACTTTTTATACGAAACCAACACAATTAAGAACGCAAGACGCCAAGGAAGTAATTAGGAAATAGAAGCAAAAACTTTCCTGCTTCTAAACATATTCTATAAGCAATGTTTACCGTTAAAGTTACTGGATAATTGAAAAAGAAAAAGCAACAATTTTACAGGAATAATGCCCTACAATTTGAGGATCACGCAAAATTTCGTTCCATCATCGTTTGTCGGTTGCGAGCAAACTTTCGCGTTGCTTTTCTGCACTAAATAATACGAAAGTTCGGAAAAGATAAGTAATTCTAATAGATTTAGTACAGTGAATTCTAATAGATAATTTTAAATGGCCAAAATGGTTTTTTTAAATGTAAGATAGATTGATATAACTCTTTATTGTAATCGCCTAAGGCGATAAGGCCGCCCAATGTGCAACACTTTAATTTAAGTATCTTTATTTCTGTTTTGTAATTTTTGTGTTTTTATGGTGTACATTAAAGTTATGTTCTATTCTATTCTATTCTATTGTAACCCACAAACAGAAAAAAGACGAACAGAAACACAAAAGACTTAAAAAATATTGGCACATCTGTCGGCCTTATCGCTAACGGCGATTTCTTTCAGGCAACCGTAAGGTACGATAAATAAAAAGCGCCCGTGGCTCAGTGTTCTTTGGTATTCGTTCGTTGCTACCAAAGATAATCAACTGTCGCCGCGTCGCCGTAATTTCTTAGATGGGTGATCGTTGCAAAATGACAAACTGTACATTTGGGTGTTTTGTGTGTTAAACTAACCTAACTATTAAATATTAAGATCGATTGAAAGGTTATTTGTGTTATACTTTTCTTATATAAATACTGCTAATTTAGTTCAATTTCTAAACAGTATAATAGTCTGTTTTTTGCGCAACGTTCCAATGGAATTAAAAATAACTTTATAGCCATTTCATAGCAACATAATCATTATTTTAAGTAAAATATCCGATAAACCACAATAATTTATTACTAATACCAGCTAATCATAAAAGTTTTCAATAAATAGCTATTCATATTCAATCAACAAAATCATCACGTCAAATGATATATTAATGTAAACAAACTACGGTTAATACTTGCCATACAAATACCATCGCAATATCATAACATTGCAATGCAGAGTTGGAATGCGGCTCATAAGCAAATACCAAACATCAATTTAAAATACGTACGAAAAAACAAAGTCAAATATCAAAGGTAGCATGATTAAATTTTTCAAACATTTCCAACTCACTGTTAGATTTTTTCCAGTTTCAATTAAAAGTTTGACATATATAGGAAATAACTCTAGTGTTTGAGCAATCTAGTCTAGCTCAGATGGTTTGTACGAGTATGAATGGGCTATGAAGCTGATTTTATTTATTTTGATAACTGTACTTTCACAGAATTTATAAAAATATCTATCTTGAGTCGTATTTCCTCATGACTCAGAATTAATTCGTTAGGGTAGTTTTCTTGGGCAGATACATCGTGGTGGGCGCCCAGGTCCTTCCACGGAAGACACATGTCCATGTCGGTTTCGTCACGATGTTTTCCTTCACCGTTAAATGAGTCCAAATCCACACTTAATTTGAAAATACAAGTCATTGGGCCGGATTCAAACCAGGGTGCGTCTGGATGAAAACCAGACACTGGAACCGCTGAGCTACACTCGCTTACTATTTATAAATAGGTATATGAATACAACATATATTTGTATTGTTAAACGTCACACTAAACAACAAATGTCTCTTTTCTAGCTTCAAAATGTTTGGTCAAATCCCTACATAACTTGCATAAAAACAGCATTATTTTTATTTACGGCACAGAATGTCTACGGTAAACGTTTTTCGTATACAAAGAGCCATTTTGGGGCTAGTGTAAACGTAAAAACTGTGGTTTGCACGTGTGAGTGTATGTATGTATGTTGGTGCTGTTTATGTATGCAGCTACATTTATAGGAACGAGCCCTGTTGTGGAGACCATAAAACCTTTATTAGGGGTTTGGACGCAAAAAAGGGGAAAATGAAAACGCTTTGATATCAGAAACACTTGTTCACTCACATTTTACATTTTTGTCGTTTAAACACGCTGTGCAAAAAGATAAAAGCGATGTAGGTTGCCCATTAATTTTTAAAAAGCACCGAAATTAGTTGTTCTGAAATTTTTACTACCCAATTTGGGATTATTTTGGGACTACTGCGAAAACATGTTTTTTCTAAGCATTTAGCGGATACTTTACGGTTTTCATTTAAATATAGGTGAGGCTCGCTTATTTAACAGTTCCCTACTTTTAATAAACTGAAAATTTTGGCAGTTCCAAATTAACAAAGAGTATTTTTTTTAATATTATTATGTCATTTAACATGTAATTACTTGGATAATCATAAATAACGTTTTTTAAATTGCAAAATAATGAACGAGGAAATGATAATCTAAGTAATTCACACACCTATAATACCTGCTTCCGTTACGAACGAGAAATTAAAACAGAGAACATTATCGAGACATCGAAGCAGGAAATGTACTTAACGTATCTGAATATTTAAAGATATAAAAAACTGGTAGTACATATAAATGGAAATGTGCTTACGATGTTACCTATTCAATTTCTATTTTTTTTAAACTAGTGGACGCCCACGGCTTCGCTCGCATTATATTAGCAAGTACCTAGCCTATGCCACTTCTAGGACCTCATACTACCTACATACCAAAAATCATGATGTTAAATCTACTCTCTCTCTCTCTCTCTCTATGAGTCGTATTTCCTCATGACTGAGGTCCGTCCCCGCAGAATTAGTTCATTAGGGGAGTTCTCTTGGGCAGATACATCGTGGTGGGCGCCCAGGTCCTTCCACGGAAAACACACGTCCTCGGATATTGCGGTCCTCAAACATGTCGGTTTCCTCACGATGTTTTCCTTCACCGTTAAGAGAGTGCAAATCTACACTTATACTTATGATATTAAATAAACCAACAAAAAGAGACACATATAAACTGAGAAACAGACAAATTTCTATAAATTGTTCTGCTATCAATTCGAGGTATGTATATCCCATTTTTTTTTAAATATCTTTAATGTTCAGATTTTTGACCCTCTTCAGCTTTATTATATGAATAGAAATATAGTTGTTTACAGCTATTGTTAGACTGCTTTGTATATGTGGAGATACCAGTTTGAAATTTATTTTTGGTATGTTAAAAATATGAGATAAAATATATATATTTGGTGAGAATGGGAGACGATCGTAGTGTCAAGAGAGCCTATCTCGGTGTCCCGAGTGGCCGTCGTCCCGTTGGTCGGCCGAGGTACCGCTGGAAGGACGTTGTGGAGTCAGATCTACGCGTGCTTCAAGTAGCTGACTGGCGGGAAGCAGCTGAAGACCGGGACCGGAGGCGATCTCTTGTATCGGAGGCCAAGACTCACTTTGGGTTGCTGCGCCAGCGGAGTAAGTAAGTAGGAGTAAGTATGTTAAAAATATTATCACCCTCATAAATTATAAAAATGACTCGTATATTTTAGTAGAAGGCCCGTTTGTTTGCCTGATTAAACAAAATTTGTAGATATTTTCGTTGGGCTTTGTTTTATTTTATTTTTATCAGATTTAAAAACATGGCCCTTCACCAAGATGTGTCGTGCGATATGACAACACGCCTGTAAACTTCATGAAACTCCTGTGTTATTGAAATTACTGAACTTTATATTTCATACCAACTCATAATTTTACTTTTATGTTGAATGTGGTACTTGCGGTCGAGGAGAATTTGTTAAATTTTATATTTGTGTAAATGATTTGTTTTCTTTTGTTTACATCAGTTTTTATGAAAAAGGTACATAAAACCTTTTAGCGAGCTCATTTAACTTTAATGGATTTAAAAAAAACATGTAAAAGAAACAAATAAATTTAGTTCTCTCTCGTCTGTTTCATTAACGAAAGCTGCAAAACGGTGATGATAAACTAGAAAAAAACAACTAGAAGAGAGTTTTAACAGCGAGCTGTTTTTAATAAACTGGGATCGTCGCTCTTTTGTGTGAAATGAAAAACATGGAATCAGCTTCCATGTGAATTATGCATAATTTATGTGGTCTAGTGAACTAAGGTATTAAGTCCGCCATTTTAAATAGCTGTTTTAGCTTTCGTTGTTTTGAAAAATAGCATAAAAATTGAACAATAGCTAACATGAAGCGCCCGTAGCAGAGATATTCACATGCAATTGTTGACTCAGTCAGTCCTTGGATGAGTGACGAAAAAGTGATATTTTGACTGCTTTATTAGCTTAGTTGGTAGTGGCTCTGCCTTCTAATTTAGGGGTGCGGGTTTGATTTTATTTGTAATAACTTGTGTTGAGTCTGGTTGTTTCCATGTATAATAAGTATATATTTACAAAAAAAGTATGTCCTGAAATATTTATTTATTTAGGGTAAATATGCTATACATCGCTTCCGTGGGTCGGATGACCGGCTGTTTGTTATAGGTTATTGTTATACGTCTATTATTGTAGAAACAAGTGTTGCAGAAGAATTTATTGGTGTATTATGAACTCTCGACACTAGACTTGATCACTCTCATACAACTAAATGAAGTAACATTATAGATTTATCGTTTTAATCTCATTGTCACTCAAAACGTACGAATATAAGATTCTGTTAATGCAAATATGTTGAGGTATGTTTAACAAGGTATTTGTCTTGTTTAAACCCTCCTTAACCCTTCCATGTACACCTTGCCCTAAAGGTCCTAAACAATCGGCATTGTCGACAGAATAGTATAGCATTTATATCCCATAATCCTCGTAAAGCAATACGGTAAAGCTTAGATTAATAGTGCTGGCAGAGAGAGAACTTCGAAAATAGTAAATCCAAACCAAAAAGTGTAAAAATGGAACTAATTTTATATTTTTTTTTATTAAATTAAAAGAACTAGACATGCTGTCAAAATTAATGGTGAAAAAAAGTTAATTATTATAATTCCTGTTTGTGGTAGCAACGTCAGGAAATGGATACATTATTTGTAGAAGTAGGTAAGTCTAAGTATTATGACAATAAACTAAACAAACATAATTAATTTTGGGAACTTTTCCCTGTCGATCGTCATTTGAAAACAATGGTGAACATATTATTTATAGCAGTTCAAGTGATTCTAGCGTATCTCACAAATATCTGTTACATTTGTAATCTGCATCAAAATGGCGTACCTCACATAAGCACGGTGTTATGGTTGCGTTAATTCGAATCAAATGCTTCGATTAACGACATACAGATAGTTCACATGATCACGTGACCATGGGATATTATATATATATACATGGGATATTATATAAGTGACAGTACCAAGATTTATTTAAGTTGACATATTGTATGATTACATACCTATGTTTGACATGTTTTTAATAACAAAAATTTTCATTGTTATTAATAAAACTTGACATTGTAACTTCTAAATTTGACGAGATATTGTAATTTGTGTAGCATATTCTATGATATTAGTACTTATACCTATGTTACAACTTTACATTATCAATAAAGATTCTTTATCTTTTTATCTTTATATACATAGGCCATTTTGTAAACTGCGCTTTGTTTGTGGATTTTGAATCTCATGTTTTTGTTTTATTGTACGTTCAAAAAGTCTGACAGAAATTGTCTCAGTATCAGAACAGTGCATATTATTTCATCGGCTAACTTTCACATAGTAGGTAAACATTTATTTATAGTTCGTTTTTCAGGTACATAATAATGTCACATTGTCAATTACTTAATCTTACCAATATGTCAAATTGCTTTACAAGATTTGAGATGGATTTTTATGTATTTTACATGTTACCTTTGCCAAGTAATAACATATCAAAATGCCTGGAAGAAATCGCTATTAGCGATAAGGCCGCCAGTTGTGGCACTATTTTTTAAGTCTTTTGTGTTTCTGTTTGTCTTAATTTCTTTCAATGTGTGTTACAATAAAGAGTTTTATCTATCTATCTATATCAATTATATTTTTAGAAAATCAATATTTTGTAACATGTTTGACAAACAAAATGCGTTGAACTACCAAAAGCTACATGCGACATGCCAATACGTTTTGTTATACCCTTGAACGTGGATTCTCTATAAAAACTCATATTGAACCATAGTGCAAAAATTGGTATGCTCTCTCCAATTTTATAGATTAATCAACTGCGAACCATTTTCAACGTTTCGAGTTGATTAATTCTTATCTAGCCTATCTGTATATTAAACAAATAACCATTTCCATTTAATATTGTCTGTCGATGGAATGGGTTTCCAATATTCTTCAATTACTCGCTACTGCTAACGGTAAATAATAATATCACTTTCTGTTGATTAATATCCAATTATCACACTCTACTCGCAGGTTGATTAATATTTTGAGTTTGTTTTAAACTTGAATGGCTCATGTTTGCCAACTCACGTGATGTTAAGCTCCTTTGCAATAAGAATCTAGCTTGCTATATGTTTGAGATGTAATTTTTAAATTTACCAAATTAATACAGCAATACTTAAGAGCAACAACAAAGTGACATATATATAAAATGAAGTTGAGAAATTTATTTTTACGTCTTTGGGCAAATTTTTTGGTTCATACTGTTTTTATAGAATCATCTTATGATGATCTCTCGTAATAAAATCTCTGGGTGGCAAAATTTTGATTACAGCCGACAGGCAATATAAAAGTTGTTTCAAGTTTTTCACAAGCCAATTAAAAAGTGTGGGGGCTTACTTCAAACTCTCGAATATAATGGCTTTCTCGTAAAATGCGTCAAACGGGCGTAAAATATACTAGAATGAAATACAAAAGCAATACTTATGACATCATGTTTTACGTTTCTTTGTTACCCCTCTTGGATTGCGACAAATTCATTAGCCGTCCGTCGTACTTCTAAAAAAGTCTGCGAAATGTAAACAATTTTAATTTTGTTTTTTTAAAGTTGTAAACAAGCTTGTTTGTTGGAATTCGTGATATTTTTTATAACAATAAACAAAATAACTGGCCACTGCAAGATGATGGACAATTTAATTTTCAGTTTTTAAAGGTTCATTAGAAAAAAAAGGATCCGGTACATTACACATATCCCTGTCTAGCCCCATACCATAATAATATGTATAATAAATACTACAAAACTACTTACTAGCAAAATTTCATGTACAAAACAAATTGATAAACTACATAGAGAATAATGCAGCTGCTTTTTCTAAAAAAAAATATAAGTGAAGGGAAAAATATTATTAGTTATAAAGTAACTGCTATTTTTTTAACCACTATAAATGAACTATGTGGTATGCGGTCCATTATCGCTCTCAAACAAGCAGATATTTTAGATATCTACAATTTCACCACAATCACTAATGAGACTTTTCAACATACCCACATAAACCTCAATTTTTGCATAACAGGATGAAAATTAAATTTTATCATTTTAATAATATTTCATTTTATCGGATCGGCTTATTTAATTTGGAAATATGTAACTATTTATGATAGTTTAGTTTTTATAAGATGCAAGCTTCATCTTGCTAATCATTGGCCATATAGTAGCAAAAAAGAAGGATAATAAAGGAAACATTATTTAACTAATTACAATAAAATAAAAAGCACTTAGATTTTCCAATCTTTCTTTCTTTAAAATCCTGAAAACTTTACTTAGCTTACTGGCGGGAGGCAGCGTATATTGCTCGCTGGTCGCACTACCACGTTGAAACATTTATACCTACTAGTGTGACCATGATAAGCTATTTATCATAGTCACATATTTCAGCTATTTAGCGTCGTTATGGCAATAGCAAGACACTTCCCGCTCCAGCCATAGATCACGCTACCCGTCGCCAAACACCGAAACAGTGCGTGTAGTTTCCATTTACATGACTAATTAGTTGGCAAAAGCCCAAGAGTGGAGTGTTAGCGGTGCAGGCGGGTTAACGGTTCTATTCCATTTGAATTAGTACTCGCTGGGATTTGTACAGGTTTGAATTACTGTGTACGGGTTTTTAAGGTTTTAAGGTGTTATTTTATAAGTTTTAATGTCAAGTTATTGTTGCAGCGGTGTATGTCGGGCTCGGACCTTATGAGACTCCACTATTGATTAAAACCTACCACGATGTCCCTTCACCTCAGCAAGGACTGGTTTCGCGGGCAAATGAGCAATACTCCTCTGCGGATGCCTACGTCATAACATCTAGGTACCGTTCCGTGGTTTGGGCTGTGCACTATGAGCACTATGTCAATCAGTCACCTTTGAGTTTTATGTATTTTAGAGATTAAACACGTGAAAATTAAGCTACTCATATAAAACATAACACAACAACAGGTCAGATAAATAACCACTCTAACTCGCACCGCATTTAAAGTTATATTGCAAACGATGAAAAATACAAAGGTAATATGAAACAGTTCTGACGGTGAGCAAACAGAGGCATCAAAGTTGCGCGGCCCTGTTAGCTCCAACTTTGCTTTGAGGCAATATCGCGACCACAGCGTGTGACTGTTTCATTTTTGTTATAAACTTTATAGATGCGTCAGTTTTTTATCTGGGTCAAAAGTTGGGAAATATATGTAAATAAAATGTTGCATCTGCGTGGCGCAGGCTTTTGGATGTGACTTGAGCTGTGGCTTGCATATTGAATTTGATTTAGGTTGTGTTTCTGTTTAGGGTTTTGAATTTTCACCATAATGTTTTATGCTCATGCTGTCAATTACGTAGATATTTTTATACAAATACAAAATACAAATACAAAATGTATTTATTTCCATTTTACAAATATAACCTTAATTCTATTAACTTATTTTAAGTAGGTAAGTAAATGACTATTAACTGCAGTGAGTGAAAGGTTCCTAAGTGATTACGCGAGCCCTACACTAGGTTCGAGACCTGTATCGTAGGCGCTCTCACAAATCAAACTGTCCATTGTAGTGTGTTTCGGTGCGGATTCTTTGATAATAGTATGAACAAAAAAATAATAATTTACATTTCAGAAAGTAAATTTGCAAAGATTTATGTATAAGTATATTTATATATAAATATGTATGGTATTCACAGATTAACGAATTAATAGTTAAAACAAATTTCATGTGTGATTTTATTTCATGTATTTGAGTTCTTTACGATTTATTTATTATTTAAAAAAGGTCAAAAGCTAAATCTATCTATCAATTTTAATTTACTAAATCAGTGATAATATATTAAAATAATGTCACTAATTAATAAAAATGTTGATACTCAAATTAATCAGACAAGCTTTCATTTATGATAGCCATACCACCCACTCGTATTATTAGAGGGTATAAAAATAGTTTCTTCCATTATACAATTACAAACTACAACAAAACAAAAGACTAAAAGCTTTCATCCATTAACTATAAACGTTTTTGTTATCAAAAGTGGTTATTTTAATAGCTTTGTTATTTTTCAAACATCGGTGAATCTTGCGGTAACTTTGTGTGTGGCTAGTAAAATTGTTGGATATTTCTATAATACGTCCACTATTAAAAAAAAAATTAATGTATCTAACAAACCTTATCTAAAATCTAAAAATGAATTCTATGTTTTACCTAAACTCATAAAATGATGGCTCAGGTGCTCAAAAAGTAACAAAATAATGAGAGTAAGTAAATATTGCCTTCCTTTTTTGCGTTATTTAGAATGTTTTTTGAAGAAATGTTTATTTATAACTTTTATTAAACTGAAAGAGCATTAAATTATCTCACATGATAACACCATGTGCTTGTAAAACTACTTTTAAATTACGTAACCAACAAACGTGTCGTACCTTAGTTATAAGACCTTTTCATATGTGTAAAAGTTACTAAACAATTACTTTTTTTTCAGTCGTTTCCAGTAAGACTCAATTAAAGTCTTCATTTGAGGTCAAATGCTCGCCAAGATTGGGACGAGTACAAAATGAGTGAGCCGAGCGTGCTCAAATATGATTAACGTGCAGGCATTTTATCGTGAATTTTGCCAGTTCCATGGACGTATCGAGGATTTTGTTTAAACTTTTGATGATTAGGTATGTGTATTAAAACGGGATCTTCTTCTTATCGAATGAGAGTAGTCAACTCTGGTGTCGAGAGTTTATCAAGTCACCCTAAGGGCCTCTGACATGGCTTAACGACTTCCGTCTAGACAAACAGTCGTGACCTACAATTTAACGAGTCATTCGACCCACGGAAGCGCCCAAAATGGAATGCCACTTTTTGGTCACCCACCTAAGGAGTGACCGCATCGACCTTTGCTTAAGCTTGTAAATTATGTTATTATCGTTTCCTTATTGTGAAGGGATTAACATCATGGGCTTGATGAGAATCGATATCAGTTTGTGCGCTAAATCTGAATCGAAATGAAAGCGTGTTAAATTTTTATTAGACTTCTAATAAAAGATTGATTCAACTTGCGTGTTACGAGTTTGTAGGCATGTGATTTTTTGACAATTGTATAAAGTTGGAGTATGATGACCTATTTAGAGTACTAAATATATGTGTTAATTTTATAATATCCATGTATGCTTGGCCACAGGGTTCTAGAAAACTATGTGTAAAAAACAAGGATATGTTATTTTTAATGAGGTTAAGTATGTGTTTATTTAAAATAAAGTGAATGTTTCGTCGAAATAGGTTAAAAGTTCTTAAGATATGGCCTAAAAAATATTTGCAAATATTATTTGCTTAAACTGAATCCGTCCCAATACTAAGCCACATTTTTGTGCCCTCAATGGCACATTTCCGTACAAAAGTTACGAGTAAAGTTAATCGCTTCTATACGAGTTATCAACGCTTAAACTCGCATTTTGTGACGTGCGCTAAACAGTTTGACGTGTACTTGAATTATGTTGATAAGCAAATCATTGCAGTATTGTGAGTACTTAATAAAAAAACTGATATACACTTATTTTTTTATTTGTAGTTTTTTGTTTACATGCTAGTGAGGAAACACCTTTTTTTAAATGAAATGTACATATACATATATATTTATTTTTATAACATATAGATATACATATATACCTATGTAATCAATAAGATAATCATCTAATAAGTTATTGTTACCTAATAATATATCTTTTACAGTGCGGTGAAAAATATATTTCATAAAGAAAGCCAAAGACAAGCTAAAAGGAGCCTTCGAAAAAAGGAAATCCTAAATAAATATTATTAAGTAATATCATAACTTATTTTTGTTGTGTAATTTAACGTACCTAAATGTGTGTGACGTAAATGAACAAACCACTTCAACCACCAACATTACTCAAATTATCTATACTAATATTATAAAGCTGAAGAGTTTGTTTGTTTGTTTGAACGCGCTAATCTCAGAAACTACTGGTGCGAATTGAAACAATATTTTTGTGTTGAATAGACCATTTGTCGAGGAAGGTTTTAAACTATATTACATCACTCTGCGACTAATAGGAGTGAAGAAACAATGAGAAATGTGGAAAAAACGGGGAAAATTATTCAACTTTGAGGGCTTCCGTTGCGTGAGCTGCGAAAACGGTTCAAGTCGTGGGTAAAAGCTATAATTTATAAAGCTGAAGAGGTAGTTTGCAAAAATAAATACGATGCCCAAAATAACTATTCCACGCGGACGAAGTCGCGCGCACAGCTAGTCGTAATTATTTAGCTTTCATTGCGACTAGGCACCTCAATATAAACATTAGTCACATTGTTTGCGGCATTTTTCCGCAAACCACCGGCTACAAATCAACGCACAGAATATAATCAAGTTTCGGTCACAGCGCGAGACAACGACATCATTATCTAACAGATGCCTCATAAGAACAAATTGTTACCAACATAATGTCAAATACATCAGATGATACATTTGCGTGATAATTATCCGTTGCTATGGTCACGTTGATCTTACTAATATTATGAATGCGAAAGTTTGTGTATGTATTTTGTGTTCCTCTTTCTCTGTTATACTGTTAAACTTTACTATTGAACGAAATATACTGTATAAATAGATTGGACCCTAGACTGATATAGGCAATACTATTTGTGACAAGTAAACTACAAGAAAATTGGTAGTTAATCATATATCTGATAGTGGGACAGGAGGAATTGTTTGCACAAGTACATTCACTCCTGAGTGAGCCTGTGACGTAGAGAAGTGTCTTTGTTTTTAGTACAAGCCCTAAAGATAGACTAAAGATACATATAGGTGGAAGGATAAGTAGTTATGTGTTTCTAGATTGTGTTGTCTATGCTTGGGCCTAAACACGATAAATAAAAAATGTATTGCGTAATACAATTGCACACGGCTTCGCCACATCCTGCCCGAAAGTCCCCATGATTTACGGGATGCGAGATTTTAATTTTTAAACAACACATGTTTCATGCTCTTGTTATCTACCTATATATACATTATCACCAGCTGTGTTGAGAGGTGTGTTGAATTTTAAGATAGATCTCTGATGATAATATGTTCTAATTCTACCCCCAACAAACAAGCAAGTGTTGATTTGAGGGCAACAGCTGAATATGACTGGGTACAACCGGGAAACTAAATACTACAATGCAATCGATACTTGAAGTCATGCTTTATGTTGGTAAGAATGGCCTTGTTTGGGAACAACTCCATTGCAATGCTACACCGTTGACAACAGCGCCACCTATGTAGATGTCGCGTCATATTACTTAGTAATAAAATACCTGACAGGCACTTAAAAAATGCATCGTCAAACAGCTACAGTATGCGTTTAGATGGATAAACGTTTGCGGTAAAAAAAAGTAAAGTTGTATGAGAGTGACTAACTCTTATGTCAAGAATTTTTCAAAACACCCAACCTACGGACCGCTGACAAGGCTTAATGACTGATGTACTGAGACAAACAGCTACAGGAGTCAACTAATTTATCGTGTTATTCAATATGCGCAAGCACCCAAATGGCATGCCTATTTTCGGTCACTTCTTCTTCTTCTTATCGAATGAGAGTGGCCAACTCTGGTGTCGAGAGTTAATCAAGCCACCCTAAGGATCTCCGACATGGTTTAATGACTGCCGTTCTATGACAAACAGCTGGGACCTACAATTTAATGCGTCTTTCGAACCACACAAGCGCCCAATTGGAATGCCACTTTTTGGTCACTCATCCAAAGTCTGACCGAACCGCATCAACAATTGCTTAACATTGAAAATTGCATACGATCATCTTCGCAAGCGTACGCTGCAAACCTTTAAATAAGTTACATCGCAATCAGATTGACGATGCATGTAAACGTGTCTATATCGAGAACAAAAAATTTAACAAAATGAAGAGCTCCCATCGGGTTTCAATTAATGTTATTGATCACATTCAGGTTCCGGGTGAAATCGTTTCAGTCAAGCCTTTGTCGTTTCGAACCGAACCGGACGATTTCGACTCACTTTGTCGAAATCAACGTGCTGATAAAATGTTGAATGACCGAGTAATGTGATGGCATCTTTATTATTTTGACTTTCGAGAGTTTATATTTAATTTTTACTACTGTACAATGTGTTGTAGTGTATGTACTCTATTTCATTCAATACTAGTGAACGCCCGTGGCTTCACTCGCATTATTTCAGGAAAAAAAGTGGCCTATGACCTAATACTACCTACATACTAAAAATCATGATGATCCGTACAGCCGTATTTGCGTGATGAGCGTTAAAATAGACAAACAGAGACATAGATAACTGTTTCTGTGTCTCTGTTTGTCTGTTTACTTTTACGCTCATCACGCAGAAACAGATCAACAGACAAAATTTCTAGAAATTTTTAGAACGTATCCTGTTATCAATTCAAAGTATCCCCAAACTTTTTTTTTTAAATATCTGATGATATTAAAAAAATAATAATTGATATGTTCAGATCTTCGACCCTCTTCAGCTTTATTATATGTATAGAAACAATGTAGAATTTATCTGTAATTCTTACTACTATACAATATCTTGTAGTTCACCGTCATAATATATCGTTGACTGAAACTGCAGGATTATTTATTCTTCACCACTGCCTATTTCAGCGAATTTTGACCACTTATATTTTCAATACACATTTTTCTCTTATAATGCTTGAAGATTATTATTTTACCAAAATACACACACACACGCACACATAAATAAACTAAAGTCCTAGAAACCTTTCATTAAAAATGTTAAACCGTAATATATCATTACCCTAACACCCTAATCGATAACGCGATCCCGATAGATATGAAATTAAACTAGGTTTATATCGAATCGGACACATCCGTTTTTGGGTATCCAATTATTGCTCGCGCTGATTCCTGCTGATTCGATCAGACTGCGGTCGCAGTTTGACCGTCTCTTGATCCAATTTCATACCCTTACTACGGTGCTGTTTGATCGGATAAAATTGTAATCTGGATTTTCGTGTGCCACTTTTTGATGTGCAGTGTGCTGTGTGTAATTTTATACAATATGTTGTGGAGTGAGACAAAAAACTTACTAAATATATAGGCGGCAATTATCTGACGATATAATATATAAGAAATCGAAAGACTTCGCCTCTAGAAAATTTTATACACTAAGTTTTTCTTAAAATCTATATAACCATAAGAGTTATTTCGTTGGTTTTCTAGTAAAGATCTCTTCGTTCAGAAACATACGATTTTATGTTCAACACTTTGTCATTATTAGTTGTTGAGTCAAACTATAGCAACTGCTTGTCTTAAAAAATAGTGTTCTATATTCCAGAATTTATAAATAAATCTTTAATTTTATGACTAGCAAAGATATAATAGGTTAGTTCATTAAAACAAAATCAATCGAAACCTACAAAACATATTATTTGCTTTTGTTCTAATAATTACTTAATTTAAAGATTGTAAAAACATTGCTACATCAACCGTGCTACGAATTGTCGTAGCTCTAGCTACGCCGTAGGCCGCGTAGCTATTTTGTAGTAACGACATGCCATAAACGTTTTCGTGGAGTTTGGAATCAATTAACATTAGTTCCAGTACGTGTGTACAAAAGCTATTACCACAGTAGGTTTTGTAATAAAAATGTAATGTGCATATTTGAAATGCATAGACGTTTTTTCTAATCTAAACAGTTTTACTAGCCAAGCTGTGACCTCAGCAATATCACATATTCGGCTCACTGCTGTAATGACGTGGATTGTAATCTAGACGTCTAATTTGGTAACAAAAGCAATCAGAGAAATTATGTATTTACAAATGAATAGACTTACCTTAAAAGAAACAAAATGTTTGAAGAACATGACCACATTATTAATACATTTATTTGGTAGTCCGTAGTAGTGGCAACGAGTCTTAATTAAGCCAGTCGGCGCACGGCGGCGGCACTTTGAGTCGAAGTTACAATTAACATGACTTCAATCACAAAACACCGCTACCTCGGGGAATTCAGATGAAGATGCATAATTACATTACAACGAATTTTACTTATATGATTTAACTGTTTTGATGTTATTTTAATTACTAGCTGACTTTGAGGCGTTGCTTGCATTTAGTGAATTGTTTTCAAACATTTTAATTAACATTGTCATTTAGTTTATGGATAGATGAGTCTTTCCAATGTAAAACTATGAATGTAGAGTTATTGAAATAAAGCTATTTCAGAGAAATGTTCTGTAAAGAAAAAAATAAATCATTTATTTTGTGACACAAGACAACACAGACAATAAACAAAGGCAAAATAAAGGTAAATATAAAGAAGGTACTGCTACATTCCATGTGTCAAAAAAAAGATGATGCATTTGCTTATAGGTTGCTAATAAGAAACCGAATAGTGTTAATTTTCACAATTTTTTTTTTTTTTTTACGTGGGATAGGTTTACGTTTGACTACAGCCTGCCTGATGTTAAGCATTGCTGCAGCCTAGGGTGTAACACGTTTACCTAGAAGATACCTATTAACTCTAGATTTGAAAACCCCTGGATTGTACAATCAACCTTTTTTGACGACACGTACAAAAGCAAGGATTTTCATCCCTCTATTTCTCTCTACGAAAGACACTACTATAACTAACTCTTAAAAAAAAGAAAAGATCTTTGTAGAAATGTATTTCTTTTACCACAGACTAAAAGTATCCATGTTTCAACAGTTATGGCAAATATTACACTATCGTTTGGCGTTAACGCACAAAAACTGTCCGGTCCTTTCTTATCTCCTGACAACACCCCGGCCAATGTCTCCACACACTCAAGTAGACAATCTGAACCTCGTAAAAGTCTTGTATATTCTTGCTGTATTTTTTTTTGTATCTGACTTTTACTTGTTTGTGGCCGACCTTAATTTGAAATTATCTATACTTCTCAATTAAAATATCATTGAACTGGGTTAAATTGCAAATATTAGTAAAAGTTTTTTATACATAAATGTGTCAACACTGATAACCTCAAAAAGACTATTGATCGCAAACAAACAAAACGATTTTAAACTTATTGATTCACTTATGCAAAATCACTAAGTTTCGTAATTTAATTTTATAATCTGCAACATCATTGTTTGATAAATTAACAAAAAACAACTCCTTCCAAAAAAGAACACGAAAAATTACCACCTACTAACCAAATTGCAAGTTCGTTAGCAGAAAAAAAACCAGAGACTGGTAAAACGTGTAAGAAATATTGTCTTCAAAACTGTCTCAATATTACAGAAAACCCTGTATGCATAATATGGCAGGGACATATGCCTCCAAGGTATATGGCGTTATAAAACATATCGAGTCCATTCAATGGCATTTTTATCGGCTCCGCAAAATAACGGCGCCATTTGCGTGGACTTCTGCCAATACTGGCCGAGTATCTCTTTATCCAGGGAAAATAATGGGGAAATGTAATTAGCATATTTAAGTTAATGTAATTATCCTTTCCTGTATTTGTTTTGAGGGTTAATTTGGGGAATGTTTTTTGAATATGATCGGTCATATACTGTTAAATCATTGAATGTAAATTTGAAATGTTCATACCCTACTGTTATATTATTATTATATTTAAATAATTTGTTTGTATTTTTAATTATAACAATGTCTGTATACCCATACGGGCAGCGGCTAGAGTACTATCCTGCCTTATAGCATGTCTATCCCCTAGATTATGTTATAAGTTTTATGACCACCTCTTAAACCTAGTTGCCTGACAATAAATGTCATTTCATTTCATTTATTATATGTATATAAGGATTATGTAAAACTTACGTCATATAATTTCATATAGGTTTTACTTTTTTTTAATGAGTATATATTGTAAATAAAGTTGTACATAATAGTTAGACTTATAAATTAAAAAAAAAATCACATATAAGGTTAAGTTTGTATTTTATTATAAGTTTTAGTTTGTAAGTTGTTTTTGTGTCTGTAAATAAATAAATAAATAAATACATATAATGTAATATACCAGTCCTCAAGTAAAAATGTATTTAATTTTTTTTTCATTTTTATTTGTAAAATTTGAAGAATCTGCGGAACATATTTTTTGTCTATTATATTCAAGTGGCGCAAGTTCTTTTCTTCATTTGTTTTGGAGTGATAGATAACAAAAGATACCCATACTACTTTTGGTGCAATCAGTCTTATAACAGCTATTTGGCTAAAAAAACAACATTAACATTTGAATGAACAAGATAAACCAGTGATTTCTGTCCGACAACAATACGGAATGGGTCTCCAAAGCACATGTCCATATATCTAAATAACTGTTCACAAACTAGCTATAAAGTCCCGTTGCATGTCTTACCATGGCACGCTGAATGCTAGAGAATAGCTATCTCATCAAATATTAGGAAGATAGAGGTAAGGTTGGGGACACAATGTGCTAAAAATATAAAGTATGTAACTGCATGTAGCGACAGAAAATTGTAGTAAAAATAACTGACGCTTAATACTTTTATTGAGCATGACCTCTGAGAATAATATATTTTCATGCACAATTTTTTTTTTAAGTAAATAAATAAATAAATTTCTTTATTGTCCGACACAAAATCCATAAAAATAACTACGGAATTCTCCGAAACTATAGTAACATACATATTTTTCTAATTAACATTGTAGGTGTCCCTGGCAACCGCTGTTGGATTCCCTGTGTCGCGGTGCCAGGGTTCTTCCGTTGAACAAAAATTAAATTATACAATTGTGTTGTTTTCAGTTAAAGACTCAATTGAAAGTTCTTGCAAGTTAAATTCACTTCAGCATTAAGTTGTGACAATGATTGTTAGTTATATTAGTAGATAGTGTTAGTTTTATTACAATTCAAATTCAAATTCATATATCACATGTAAAATTGTATGCTAGCTGCACTATATTTATTTATTTCATAAATGACTAACTTTCAATACTTAATACTACGTACTTAGTAATAGACTGCTATCAAATTTAATGACCTAAAAATAAAATATGGCGGCTTGATTTATGTTTGACATTGGGTTAGTTCGGTTTTAAAAGATTTCCACAATCGAAGTATCGTTTATGTCATATCTAGTTATTTTACAGCCGAACAGATCCGATCCGATAGGGAATCATATTTTTAGGCTCAATAAAAATATTTTTATTTTTATGCTGTATATTGACCACTAGGTCACCTGAAATGATACCTGCACAAGCAAACCCTGTAGCCTTAGATAGGGATTGTACTCAAACTGGTTTGTAACTAGCTCTGTAAATATTTCTCAGAATACCCTCAACTAACAAAACAAAGGTCGCGAAGGTCGCTTGTTCCAAGTCTCAGCAATCGCGTGTTGTGAATAAACCATCGCTAGGAAAAAATGCTATTTTAACATGCTTTATGGTGATCCGATAGCTCATTACATGAATGATTTACGGAGACCACAACACAGACTAGAGATTGAGTTTTATATGGTTACTATGTAGTTTGTGATGATGACTAGACTTTGGAAGCGAAGAAAGCGAGTGTGGCTTAGCGGTTTCAGTGTCTGCTTTTCATCCAGACGCAGCCTCGTTCAAATCCGGCCCTACACCAATGACTTGTATTTTCAAGTTATGAGTGGATTTGCACTATCTTGGCGCTGAAGGAAAACATCATGAGGAAACCGACATGTTTGAGGACCACAATATCCGAGGACATGTGTCTTCAGTGGATGGACCCACCACGATGTATCTGCCCAAGAAAACTCTCCTAACGAATTAATTCTGCGGAGGAATCACGACCCTCAGTCATGAGGAAATACGAGTCAAGAGAGAGACTTTCAAATTTTTTACCACTCTTTGATACGTTTCATGTTTTAAGTAATTTAAGCGCTCTTATAAAAGCAAATGTCCAATTTTCGATCGGTCCAGATGCTGACATAGCCCCGGGGGTGGTATAAGAGAATTTCTAAATACAATAAAAAACATACAGTCGAAATAAAAACCTCAATAATAATAATGATAATAATGTTCCTTTCTTTGTAGCCTCTACCACCGGTTGCTTGGGTCCTGCCCCGTTGCCGGCGGCATCACTAGTTTTAAGTTTTTTATAATATTTGTTTTTTTTTATATACATATATTGTAAAAAAATTAAAAATAGTTGTAAATAAATGAATATGGAAAATAATGATAACGATAATTTTTGGAGTCGGTTAAAATATACTAGGTATCATATTAGTAAAAAAATAAAAATATTAACTGATTTTCTTCGGTTGAGGACAAATAAAAGTATTATTTGTCCTCAACCGATGAAAATCAGAGCTAATCTGCTTTCTAAAAGCATATCAGAGGTCAAACTGAATAAAATATGAAATCAAAACAAACGGTAAAACGATTAAAACACAGAAATGCTTTCGCTATTAAATATTTATTTGTTGCGGACGGAGTCATCGGAGCGGTCAGGGAGGAAATTAGAAATATCGTATTTTATCGTCTGGCAATTTAAATGTAGATTGTTCCGTCGCTGTCATGACAATATCTGTGTCAGGTTCAAAACGCAAGGAAAACAATTTGGTATCATCAAACAAAATCACGAATTAAATATCAAATTGAATTCGTCAGTTTATATTTCAGCCATTTTGTGATAAACACAATTTATTAAAATAATCATTAGTACTCAAATATTCGGGTTCATCTCGTTTTTTTTGGGAAAAACATGTTCCTTTGGCAGCTTAAGCTACCTTTTAACAATTATCTGATAACATGGATCCCATCGTATTATACAAACTTCTCTGGTATTGTAGGTGTTTATCATAGAGTACATAATTATGTACATACATACATACACAGTGTGATTGTACTCATATACATACCTATTATTATGTTTGACATGATTTTAATAACAAAAATTTTCATTATTTTATTAATAAAACTAGACATATGTAACTTCTAAAATTTTATAAAAACTAAATGTTATAAATTCAATTTGACGAGATATTGTAATTTGTGTAGCATATTCTGTGATATTAGTACTTATACCTATACCTATGTATGTTACAACTTTACATTATCAATAAAGATTCTTCATCTTTATCTTTATAAAAGAATCAAACTCACTTCAACGCAAATAACACCGCAGAGTGTTAGTTAGTGCACCATTTGTTGTGACAAACAATATAATAAATGAAAAGCTGAAATAAATAAAATAATATCGGCTAGTCAGCTGTGGAACACTGACAATCGAAACATTATTGATGAGTCATAAAACCAGCTACTAGACACCTAACCATCCCATCTTCTATTCTCTTGCAGTTTCCATAACATACCGTTCTCTCAATTAGGTATCTATCCCCACGGACCAATCAGCACAGTCCTAGGTGACAGAATAATTTAGTAGCAAATTTTGATAAAAGTTTTGGCGTAGATAAGAATTCTGGGATAAGATAAAAACACAATGAATGCCAAATATAGTCTCGCTAATGATTTCAATCTTATCAATACATTTTACAATTGAATTAGTGACTCATATGTCAAACAAAAATCAAGTTAAAAACAAATGTACATTCAAACTTCTGCAGGCGTTTACTTATATACACGAATAATAAATTATTTTATTTTTACACTCCACATTCAGGCATTTGAACACTAGATCTCAAAACAATACAAGCACAAGTTAAGCATATGGCTAAAGGTGAATCTTGCCTGGACAGGATTGAAAATGGTTTCCAGCGATCTTCAAAGCGAGAGTGAATCGGTTCTTATCGGGTAAGCACGCTCCATCTTAGGCCATAGCCTTTGCCTGTTATCAGGTAAACTATGGTCAAATGCAAACCGGTTCAAGTTAAAAAAAAAAAGTCTGTTAGAACACACCTTTAAGCACTTCGCGACAGATTTTAATATTTAGTCTATATAATATTTATCATCATCATTCACAGCCCTCTCTATCCCACTGCTAAGCATAGGCCTCTCTTTGAATGTGCCATAAAGAACCCACGACTCGATTAATATCGTCTACCTATCCGCTGCCGGACGATACCACTCCTCGTCTGCCGGGTCTTTGGCCAAATAAATAAATAAACATTCCGGGACATTGCACACAGCGCCATCTAGCCCCACACTAAGCAAACGCTTGTGTTGTGAGTACTTGATAACAGATATAATACTTATATATATATATTTTTTTGTAAATACATACTTATTATACATATAAACGACCATACTCAACACAAGTAAATATAAATGTTTTTTAAATAATATTTTGTTGTGTGATTTCATATTCTACTCTAATAAGTAGTTTGTGTGGTGTGATGACGAGAGTGAGTATAATGCGCGCACATTCCGCGATTTTCTATATGTGATATTCGCTCGCCCATCAAACGGCAAATATTGGACGCAACGTATCGGGGCTCCGTGCAAAATTGATTTAGTTGTATTTGCACATTTTCGCGAATATTTGCTGTCATGTCGATAGGAAACTGTTGCTGAGTTTTGCAAACTTTGTTTGTGTGTGTAACATGTGAAACAAGTCATGTGCTTACATACGTATGCTGTGCTCTATGCCCTCTGCCTGTGTGCTAAAACAACAAACAATTATGTATACACTCGCTGAAAAAACTTTATTATTAAAATGATCGCGAGTGTGAGTGTTACAATTATTACTGTTTATTTTGACATAGCTATCTAATGAGTGAACACTACTGTAAATATTACCTGATACCTGTTATTATATAGGTATAACGTGTTTGTGTAAATTAATTTCGAATCAGACTTTCCTTACAAGCAGATTAGCGTAAATAGCTTCTTACATAATACGTGGATTTATATTTAATAATATTTCTTAAAAAAACTTTCTTAATAAATCAATAACTAGATAAACATTTATTAGACATTCAATTTACTGTCTTCAGGAAGTTGCTTTGGTAATCTCAATGGGTAGGATTTCCTGCTTGTGATGAAACTGGCAAACAAGTCAGATTAATTTTCCGGTTACGATCAGTAGATAATGGTTTATTTATACAAGTTGTCCTTATAACCATAGTCTTAGGCTCTTAGGGCGGCTTGATAAACTCTCGACATCAGAGTAGGCCACTCTAATTCGATAAGAAGAAGAAGAACTATAGAATAGTCTATATATTTTGTAGGGTTTGTTTCTGGACTATAGAATAGTCTATATATTTTGTAGGGTTTGTGTCTATATAATGGATATTTTTATAAGAACTAAACCCTAAGTGTCAAAGTTCCTTTACAAAAAGAAGAAGAAGTGTTCTGAAGATGGGAGTCATTACACCCGAAACGCGTAAAAACTTACGCGACATTCGACGTGGGTGAAAACCGTAATAGTTACATATTGAGTTCCTTTACATTTTTTAATAACATGGAAATTAATGACGATGCTTTTATTGCATAATTGCTAGATGCCATGTATGGAATTTACTGAATAATGTAAATTTACTGAAAAATAGCATGAGAGAGTCGAATGAATGAATTATAAAAAGATTAAAACTAAATAATACTCAAATTACTAAGGCAATAAAAAGAAATATATAGCTTAGAAACGACATACAATACGACAAGCCTGTATGAATAAATTCAAAGACACGTAAATAACATTAAAAGCTAAATTAAAGACTTTCTTGGAACTTAGTGTCAAACCACACAATCAAGTGAGACACTAGATGAAAATCAGTCTCCATCACACAAAGTAAATAATTACTTATTATCACATTTAGCTAATTATCAACCTTTTTCCTCCTAACAAGATATCACACATCAAAACAATAAAACGCCATTACGTACATACCTAATCTGGCGTATTAACTATCCCACCTCATTAGAATACGGTCCAAAAGCCCCTCAAAGATTACCATCTCGAAGGGCCACCTAAATTGCCAACTGTATTATATTCAGCAAATTGAAATCTCAGAGCGGACCCCTAGTCCTCTAATCTCTTAAATAATGGGCCCCAAACAATAAACTGAGATTTGGCTTGTCATTTTGAGGAACTTAGTGGCGTCTGTGTATTATTTTGTGCGCTTTATGCTTAGAGACACCTGGCGTACCTACTTACTGCCGGAATTGGTGGCAAAGCTCTTTTTAGGAAGTGAAGTAATTATGACATAAATTGGGATTACTTGCGCAATTTGGGAACGAAGCTAAAGAAAGTAACTTTTTTATAATTTTATGTAGGCAGGTATATGAATCTTTTCTGGTCACCAAATGGCAAATATATATTGGAAATCAAAGGTATTTACCGTAAACAAAACGTTAGCAAATCGTAAGCATCATTAATTAACATCGACAATTTCAATTGCAACTAAATTGAGTAGATATTGGATTGTGGCAAATCCCACAAATTGAATTATGCAACAAAACCATACTACAACAATACCTGTCTCCTTTTATTTTTAAATGCCACTTTTCAAGATTTTAATTCGTGAAATATATTCTATGTTTTATTTTGGTACGGGTAGGCTTAAATTACTTTTGACCTGTTGTGGTCTGTCTTAAAGGAGTTTAAAAGTCGTTACGCAATTACGCTTTAGCATCTTTGCCTAAAATATTAACGCCCTTTCTTTGAAGTCATGTAAAAAATAAATAAAACAAATGTCATTATATATCTTTTTTGTTACGTATTTACAAGGATTTTTTATATCATCCCTCTCTTTCCCTCTGGATTGTTCTCTCTTTTGTTTTGTGAAATAGATTTTATACGAATAGAAACCTTATGTTCTTACAATCAAAGTTTATTTTCTATAAATGGTAAATCGGGGGTGAGATCGGTCAAAAATGAAAGGCATATAGAGCAGGCTGTTGTCTTGCTTCAACAGCTTGCCAGTTTAAAAAATAATGTGTGATAAATGTCACTGTCAACTTAAGTTTTGAAATATTTAGCAATAAATAATATTATTTAATTTTATTTATTATAAATTTTACTCGACACAAAGAAATCTGAATTAATTTGTGAAATTAACACAAAATAAAATAAGTAACAAATTAATATTATATTATTTTTCACACAAGCAACATTAAATTATGATGACATTATATGACAAAAGGTGGCGGGAAAAAAATAATTTCATTTGTTACTAATTTATATGTATTTTATTGTAAAAATAACAAAATGGTAAGAACTTGTAGTGTTCCGGGATGCAGAAGTGAATCTTATAGTGGCTGCAATATATCTTTCTACAGGTATGCTAAAGTTTAAGTAAGATTACATTACTGGGACTAAGGTGACCATATTTTCTCATGCTTGAAATAATTGTTGCAATATGATGTTTTTTCAGTTTTCCTAAAAATGAATACATCAAAATAAAATGGCAAAAGAACTTAAATATAACACGTTACTTGTTTAGGTTAGTACATGAAACACAAGGAAAAGGATTATATTGGTGTACCTACATAGTTTAAACCATCACTTGTTTCAGTTAGAATATGAAACACAAGGAAAAGGATTATATTGTTGTACATAGTTTAAGCATTCACTCGTTTCAGTTAGAATATAAAACACAAGGAAAATGATAGTGTAAAAAAAATATAGGATATAGGCAACTACTTATATGCAATTCAAATGAGAACTTGTAAATAAATATTGTAATTACTGCAAAATGTTTATGATTTTGATTACATTGCCTTCCAGTCAATTAACCGAATCGATACTATTATAAATTACAAACTAAAGTGCATTTTAATTTGTAAGTTTGTTGGTGTTTGTTACATAACGCGTCAATAGAGCTAGGGATCATCATGACTGGCAAGCTGCAGGTAAAATAGGACCCCAAAAGAGACTACTCCAGATTTGGTAAGAAGATGAATTGGTATATCCTAATTATATAATTTATTGTCACCCTAGTTAGAAAAAGACAACTGCCTGTCATACTTCGCCTCGCTCTGCTCATATTGGATCAGCAGTAATATTTCCCTATATATTACTTCCATGCGTATTTATCATATATATCATCGAAAGTACCTCACAGATAATAAATCTAGCCGCATTAAATCCTAACCTCAAATGTAATCCCAATACTTAGTCCTTAGTTTCTTGTCTGCGTCAAATAGTTGTACTATCAGCTTGTATCACGGTTTGCAAACTATTCCCTGTCAGGATGACGGGAGGGTAGATAACGGAATTGTTTTGATGTTTTTGCGGCTGCATCGGAAAGCTGTTCTTGAGTGTGAAGTTAAAGGCTTTAGCGGATATTTTTGAACCATTGACAATTAAATCATTTTTGTCAAGCATCATCATCTGAAATGATAGCTACACAAACCAGACTAGCTGGTTGGACCGGTTTAAAACTTGGTTCATCTAGCAATAAACTTTCTATGATGTTAGATACCTACTATCTTAGTCTCAATTACCTAAGTCAAAACAATAAAGATATACATATGTACATTGTACGTACATAAAAAGTTATGATCACATCCATTATGTACTATAACTTAGGTGGGTACTTTTACATTTAAAATTTTAATTATACCATACGTACTCCATCTTTTGGTAAAAAGGTCACATATAAGTATAAAAATTGTTACGAAACATTTATAAAAATCGTAAACACATCTATACACAAACACGCTGAGCAAAAAGCTGCAAAAGCATCCCAAAACCAAAAAAGCGTCGAGTTTGATTAGCTGAGTAGTTGCCACACATCGCAGAAACATTTCCTTTTTAAAGTTTTTGCACTACACACCATAACCCAGTTCTGAGTAAAAAGACAATGCCGTGACGAGGCTTGCGTTCACCGCACACCCTTCAATGTACCGTCGGCACAATAAATGTACTAGTACTTTTACGAACGGTACACGTTGTATACTTACTCGGGGAAGCGATGATTGAGAGTTGGTACCTACCGCTCCCATAATCCTTACTTTGAAGCAATTATGCTGTTGAGGTAAAAATTGTTGATACATAATAACTACTTGTTAATGTCGATTATACTTAAATTTAGTCTCAAATATGCTTATTCATGTGCTTGACAAATATCCTCATATGCTAGTTACTACCAACAGTTGCATTTTTTTAATTCATTGATAGTAAGACAACAACAAGTAATAAACCTATACCAACAAACAATCACACATACTTATACATATGGAAGAAATTTGATATTTACTACATAGTTAAGTACGTAAAACTTCATTCACTTCGCTCGCTCAGTCATCCAACGGCACAATAAGCCACGCGACTTGTCGTGAGCCAACATTTTAGGATTTAAACTTACGGCCGTACTTTTTGGTTGACTGTTTTGACTGTTAGTACTTTTTGTGACTGCAACACTGCATTGTGTTCTTTATATTGAAAGAGATTGGAAAAAAGAGGTTTTATGTTAGTGAAGTTTTAAACAATGACTAGAGGAATAGAGTAGTGAATTAGACAGAGATTGCAATTGGGTATAGTTTTATAGGTGGATTTTGGGATACCTTCGTCCTCATCTTAAAAGAAGTGACGATGAAATTAAAGGCTAATCGAAAATACTAATGAATAATTGGATTTATGTTTTACTACAGTAACTTGTAAAATAAGGCATTTTATGAAAATACCTAAAAGTATTAAGTAGGTACAGGACAAGTGCAACAGTCAGGATCGAGATTGTTGGCATGACAAGAGAAAGGCCTATACCCAGCAGTAGGAAAACCCCGGCTGTGTATGATGATGATGATGATGAAGTACAGATTAATTTCTTGGTTAAATAATATATGTCTTCAAAGCGAGAGTGAATAGGTTCTTACTGGGTAAGCACGTTCCATCCTAGACCGTAATGATTGCTTACCATCAGGCAAATTAAAGTCAAGAGCAAGCCCATTTGAAAAAAAAAAAAATGTACATATTTGTTATGCCAAACTCAATCACTGTGATATTAAATCTAGGAACAAGTCAAACAGATTCCTGATCAAACATTTTTGCCAATAATTTCCACAGCTAAAAGTTTGTAACGAGTTACTGATATACATTTTATTAGTAACCACAACGACTTCCAGTTCGGTAAAATCTTTTAATTTATTGTTACCTTAACATAACCACCCGAGCGTTAACTTGAGATAAACAATTTGCAGAGTTTTCGTAATATCTTCAAGATATTTGTTTACAAAATTAAAGGAGAACATTTTGGTTTCAATCATCATTAGTGCCCTGACAAAGAACTGAGACGTAGCTAGCAGTACTTAAGCTCACGATAGAATAATAATGCCTCTAAAACATAAATATATTTGAAACTAGTTGATGCTCGTGGCTTTGCCCGCACTATTGCCGGATAAAAAGTAGCTTCTGACACTTCCCGGACCTCATCCAAATACCAAAAATCACGATGATCCGTTCTGCTGTTTATGCGTGAGCGTTTGTTGACACTGATAAACAGTCAAAATTTTAGTATAAGTATCATATTTTTTTTTAAATATCTTTGTTGTTCAGACTTTCGACCATTTTCAGCTTAATTATATGTATAGATAGAAGATACATATAGAAAATAATCTTGGCCATCAGGATTTAAACCTGCATTTTTTATTCTGGTAATAATATTTTGCCTCATTTCCTGATAAGTTTACTCATAAAATTTTAGTGCGGATTTAGCACACACACACAGTAAAAAAAGTAATAATTGATCGCGTGTGTGTGTGTTGTTTAATCATTATAATAATGATATGATAATGATGAATTACGAAATGAGATATGTTCTCCAAAAAAAATAAAGCATGAAATCTATGAGTAAGCATTTTGTTGGTTTTTGACAAATAATAATTTGTATTGTATATATTTCAGTCTAAGGTTAAAAGATAAAGTAAACAACAAAAAAATAAGAGAAACAACAAAATCTAGAGACATCGTAAAAGAAATTCTCAGGCTAAAATGGCGTTGGGCAGGCCATGTGCAAAGAATGGACAAAAATAGATGGGCTTACATAACTACAAACTGGGTGCCTCGAGAAGCCAAAAGAAGAAGAGGAAGACCGCTACAGAGGTGGAACACCGACATCCTGCAGGTGGCAGGAGCGCTCTGGTCAAGAGCTTCTTCGTCGAGACAAACATGGAGGAAAATGGAGGAGGCTTTTACCGCACTAGGCGGTCCCTATACTTAACGCAATAATAATAAAGAAAAAACACTAATACAAGATAATATTACTAACATTAATTACATAATTTCAAAAACTCTGTTAATTTTCTTAAGTTAAGGAAAATAAAAGCTTTTTTATTTTATTTTTATTATTTATTTATTATTTATTGATATTTCAACTCATACGGTTACAATGCCATACAGAATAGACGTAGTATAAAGTAATTAAAAATGACATGATTTTAGCTACTGTTTCATAAGAAAATTACCGCAGCTTTCAAGCATATTTGCGGTTGGCACATTTCGTGAAATAACTTCTAAGATTTTGCTAATGTGACTACACTCATTACTTTGGCACTTTGAAATTATTCGCGATAATGAAAATTAAAACTTTACATGGCAGCTATTATCCTGAAATATTTTCTCAAACCAAAATAATTGTATTTTTTCTTCATTACAAAATCTACGTAAATCCGGATAAAAGTGATTTCAGTGTTCATTTTAAGCCAACGTTTTCATGCAGTCATTTAATTTTAATGATTTACATACATTTAAAGGTATATTTTTAACTGACTTCAAAAAAGGATGTTTTTAAATCTTCTGAGAGTTATTTTGCATTTCTACTTTCTTGAAGCAACTTGAAAGCGGCACTTACTTATGATATTATATACTATGGTTCATATGTATTAAAAAGTAAGTAAATTTGTAAGTATATGAGTAGCCAACTCTGGTGTCAAGAATTTTCATCTACTTTACTATGACAAACACTTAAAATTGAATTATATTAGTCATAATAACAATTCATGTTTTGTTGATTTCCCTCCAGTTCTCTCAGCATGCGGGCAAACGCCCCGAACTGATAACAGTAAGTGTAAATGACATTATCTAAAGGGGAAGGTTTCCTTTCACGCAGGAGGTATTTTCAGCTATTAGCAGTACGTTCTTGTGTTTATTAGATATACAATGTTATGATTTATTAAAATTGTGTTTGTAATATTTAATTGTTAGTCAGAATGTGCAAATGTATGTCTACACTTGATTATAACTCTGATGTTAAGCGATATACATATAATATATGTGGTCTATGATTGAGCGTGTTCTTTAATAGTTTGTTTTGGTGGACATTGTACACTTTGGGCCGAATATTTGACTAAGGAGGTACACCTAAAGCCAGTATCGATTGTGCGGATGTGCTTCAGGTCAATTGCTGACCAGCGTAAAAAAAACTCAACACTTAATTCTATTTAAAAAACTCAAAAACTAACTGTGCCAGCGACTTCGTCCGCATGGAATAGTTATTACCATAAAAACGGTTCTAGTGAGTAAATCTTAAAAGATAGACTTAAACTGTTGCAAACATTTTGTTAGATCATTTCAAGAGGAATAATTCTTTCATAGCTACATATTTTTTGATATCTTGAACCGGTTTCGCAACACACGCAACGGAAGCCCTCAAAGATGAATAATTTTCCCAAGTTTTTTTTACATTTTCTATTGTTTTTTCGCTCATATTAGTTGCAGCGTGATGTTATATAGCCTAAAGCCTTCCTCGATAAATGGTCGACCCAACACAAAAAAAAAAATTCAATCCGCTCCAGTAGTTCCTGAGATTAGCGCGTTCAAACAAACAAACAAACAAACTCTTCAGCTTTATAATATTAGTATAGGTATATAAAAACGGCAATTCAATTTAACTGTAATGAATGCATTATTAAACAAAATGTAATCATAAAGTGCATACTTGCTTTTAAACTGATTTTAAACCAATTTCTTCATACTTTTCCATTAAAATTCTCAAAATAAGATAACAACAGCTCTGCTCTAGTGATTGTATTATCGATGCGCTGCAATCTCGCGGCTCGCTGCACCACTGTCGGTGACAACTGCATTACGGCGATATTGCATGCACCTGGATATAACCGGAATACTAGATTACACGGATATTTTTTTCATTCTTAAATCACAGTTAACGGAAACTGTGATTTAAGAATGAAAAAAATGATTATTACATACCTATCATCATCCCACCTTCTCGATCTCACTGCTATGAACGTACCAGCTGCGTCAATCTTGTAACATACCTACAAGTAACAGAAAATAGGACGGAGATGCATTAAAAACTTACCTACTAGCACTCTAGTTTCCGGCATCCCGGTCTCACGTGTTGCATTTTAGATGATATCAGTTAAAATTAGGTTGTAAAGTCTTCAAGACAAATCATAAATGAAGTGCGAAAATTACCTTTGCATCGATATCTTAAGCCTGCGTAATTATTTTTACTCTCAAAAATGTTTCTTAATTTGTAAGTTATTTTTTTTAATCAATTACCTCTTTAGTACATCTTTCAGCTTTTCAATAACAAATATATTATGATAAATTGAATACTAAATTTGCTGAGTGTGCTAAATTCTGTAACAGCAGCAAATTGCTTCTATTTAAACCGTGGTCGGGGCAAAACTAATTAAGCACATTTCCCAGTTAACAGCAGGCACTAGTTTTTGCATTCCAACAACTCACTATTAAATTAGAACGCAGTCGACTATCAAATGGCGTTACCATTGAATTGGCTAACAAATCGAACACACAATGTACGTTGTCGCTTCGATACTGTGTCTGCGTTCGCAGTGCATTGAATAACCGGCAATGTATTGTGTTTGCAGAGATGCCAACGCAAGTCCTGCTATTGTCTGCAAACGTCAACACTTCCGTACTTGTAAAATGATTGCGACCAAGCGCTTATTGTCGTTTAGTCCTCAGAGAGCACTATGCAAATGTAACAAAAAAGAACGCGCGAAAACCGGTTTATAATTCCGTTCTTCAGTAATTTTCTAGTCAGAGGAAAATTTTACGCGGGTATTACGCTTTTGAGAGAAATCCGCGGTAAAGAGGAACTTCGGAACATTTTTCGGCGCCTCTCGACGATGTAATTTTTCGTGTTTAGAATTTTTTGCCGCCGTATAGGGCTCTTGGGATAAGATTTTTATGTCTATGGCGTTTATGAAATTCATTTTTGATCTGATGTTGGGATATTTGCAAAGTTGGATGGCGGGGAACAAATTAAACGTATTAACTTAACATCTTAGTGTAATAATTAGTTTAAGATTAGCAAAAAAATCTGCACACTGACTAAGATATTAATTTAGATCAAATATTGAGAAAAGATTACGAGAGGAGGGAGTGTTTTTTGCCATTAAGATAAACTCGATAAGTACATCAAAGAATATCAAATAAATAGTAACTACAGTCTATTCCAAAACCAGTCGAACACTAGCAAGAAAAAGATTTAACCTCATTTATTCGGACACGGGTTCACAAATCTCGGTAAAGCTACACAAATCTGAAATTCAGAAGGCAAACTGCATAATGAAGTGAATCGGGAATGGTAATGTTACTCCGCATTGGCAGTACGTATTTTATCGTTCGGGAATCGACTGCTAACTTTGTTCAAATGCACGGATCGCTCGGATGTAGATTGAAATTGAGAATGTCTGACTTTCATTCTTAGTTTTCAGTTGTTTTATTAAGGTGGTGTGTAAGTTAGGCTAGTCGCCGACTCGAACTCGTTAGTGGGCGTAGGTAATTTACCTAATATTTCTACAAGAAAGGGATATGCGAGTGTTAGTGTGTGTGACTGATCGACTGCCCACTGCCCTCACGAATTGTAAATTTGAAGTGAAGTGCAAATCCAATTAAGGTTGCAACGAGCGCCTAAACATTACGAGTGAGCTGTTAGAAATCAAGTTTTCCTGAAAAAAATACTGAGTCATAATCTATACTAATATTATATATCTGAAGAGTTTGTTTGTTTGTTTGTTTGAACGCGCTAATCTCAGGAACTACTAGTGCGAATAGAAAAATTCTTTTTGTGTTGAATAGACCATTTATCGAGGAAGGCTTTAGGCTATATAACATCACGCTGCAACTAATAGGAGCAAAGAAACGATGGAAAATGTGGAAAAAACGGGAAAAATTATTCATTTTAGAGGGCTTCCGTTGCGTGCGCTGCGAAAATGGTTCAAGAAATCAAAAAAATGTGTATGAAAGAATTATTCCTCTTGAAATGATCTAACAAAATGTCCGCAACAGTATATGTCTATCTTTTGAGGTTAACTCACTAGAACCGTTTTTATGGTAATAACTATTCCACGCGGACGAAGTCGCGCGCACCAGCTAGTATTAAATAAAAGTTAAACTTTTGAATACTTAACCAATTATTTGACAACAGCATCGAGTCATTACTACTACGTAGTTCGATGGACAACAATAAGTTATATGGTAAAGAAACCGAGTAGTGCATCCTTAAGTGTTCGCCGTCTAGTTAATAAATTCATGCCATCTACGACGACCTTCTGTAGACTTGCCTTTTTTGAAAATTTGTTAAATTCCGTATATCTACCATTTTTCATTTTATAAAATAGTTAAAGGTACTTTAACTTGCTATTACTACTGTTATAATAAACGACCACAATAGCGTTGTTAGTACAAAGCTCTTTTGACAGATGATTCCAAATTTACGTTAGATTTGCCCAACAAACGAAACTTATAAGACATAATAGAATTTGTTCCTTTTCTATCAAAACAAACGTTCAAAGCTAGTAATATGTATGTAAGAGCAAGCCTATCATTGATATGACACACATTGATATTATAATTGGGGTTACCATGTTACGGTATTTTATCTAGGCTTTCCAGACTCCGAAAAAGTATCTTTTCTCAAAAATACAGCTCCAAACCAAGAAATGTTCGATAAACTTTCCAATACTTCAGCTTTAAAACTGCCATAAAACGGCCATAAAACAGCCAGTAACCTATTTTTCCTATTGTAAAAAAAGTTGTTAAATGCTAAACAGGTTAGCCACTTAATTGCATCCTAAATAGCATTTAAATTACACCTTTCAACGAATATCGTTTAAAACGTGCAGCGATTTAAATCAACGTATACTATACAATGCTAAATCGACGCTAAATAATAACTCAATTGCTATTATTAGGCGGACGGTTATAATTCACGAGAATAACTTAATCGAAGGCGCTTGAATTTACATAATAAACGCTTTGTAAGTTATTATTCAACGTCTTTCGTAATTTTAGCGACATGAAACATTGTTTGTAAGCGGCTCTAAATATTTTCAGGTTGCAGTGTATTCAGAATTTAAGCGTCTTTCTTTAAAATAAGGGTGTGAAAAGTAAAAGATTACTCAATCATAAAATTAGTTAGTTTATGATAACATAACAAATAGTGTAATGTTTCTTGTAATAATTGTGTGATACGCTGTGCTTCAGAAATAAATAATGAATATATTTCATTATTTATTTTTTAAGCAGAGCATACACCACTTATATAATTTTTTCTCACTTTCAAAGCAAGTTCTATTCTTAATGAAATGCAAAGTCAATTAATAAAATATTTTTAATTAAATCTTATCAGATCTGACATCTAACTTAGTAAGCAAGTATTACTAGTGCAGGCACTTGATATCTAGACTTTACGCACTTGAGTACTGGAAGTAAACAACTTATGCAAGTTGGCGATGCTGCCATGTAGCGTTATTAAAGCCTTGTGTCCCTTACTATGATAACATTTTGGCACCTTATATCGCAGGGTTGATTTTTTGCAGGCTTTTTTTTAATACGGAATAGGCCAAAGTTTGACTGCAGCCTGCCTGATGTAAAGCGCCACTGTAGTCAAAGATGTTGCACGTTGTGTTGTTGGTTAGAAATGAATAGTAAATTATTTATTGCAACACACGATAATAATTACAAAGAAAGAAAAAAAAACTTATACTAGTGCCACAAGCGGCGGCCTTATTGCTAAAAGCAATGTTGGTTGTGATAGTTTTCGCTAATTTTCAAATAGTTAAATGAAAAACATAACATAAACAGTTTATTCCCGAATTAACAAAGTTATTTACTAGTAATAAACTCATAACTCTTTAAAATGGGATTTCAATGCGTCAAAAGTATTTTTGTTTGTTTGGGAAAGCCGTGATACTGAACCACAAAACATAGAAATAGCAAGTTATTTTTTATTATTTATTTAGCATCTACCTAAACTAGGTTTCTATATTCACGAAAACATTGTATTTTAAACTTAACCAAAGATAACACATTCAAGAGTAGGTACTCTAAGTATCATAGTAAGATCACGATACACCGTAGCGCGATATCTCAAGTATAGTTCTCAAGTTATAATTGTAGCAAGTACCAAGACTGGCAAGTTTAGCGCGGCATGGGATAGCCAACTCCGCGAACTGTTTTGATACTTGCTCCTCTATTAATTAATGGAGTTTGCTCACATCTGTACCATCTCGAATTGTGTGAAGTTTGATTTATTTGCACGTAGCTTGCTAATTGTGGTGTATTAGCTTTGTTGTATTGGGTATATTGACCAACTCATTAGGTATGTAAATTAGATTAATGAATAATTAAATGTCTGACTATCAATACATATATGAAAAGCTTGATTTGTTTGTTAGCAGTCGGGTGAAAAATATCGAATAAAACCACCAAATTTTGATAGAAAAGAGTGGTACTTTATCTTTTGCATCGCTCGTTTAAAAAGTATGAAAGCATACACAAATATACATCTGAATTTTGACTGCTCTGTTAGCTTAGTTGGTAGTGGCTCTGCCTTTTAATCCAGGGGTGCGGGTTCGATTCCCGCATAACACAAGTAATTATGAATATTTAAATTTGTAATTATTTGTGTTGGGTCTGGTCGTTTCTATGTATAATAAGTATGTATTTACAAAAGAAAAGTATATATGTATTATATCTGTTATCTAGTACCCATGATACAAGCGTAAGCTTAGTATGGGGCTAGATGGCGCTGTGTGATATGTCATAAAAAAAAAAAAAACATATTATCAGCATCTTTGCAGCAATAGATTGTAAACTTGATGTTGTAAAATAAATGTTTATGTAAACGAATTATGTTTTGTTAATATACCTCCGTTAGTTGTCAGATGTTATTGAAGTACCTCTGTGGGTAAAAAATAAGGTAGTTTATAATAAATAAATCATATCATCATAGTTACATGGATAATTATTATTTTAATTCGCCCAGCGATCAGTAAAGAATTCAATTCTCATTCCTTACAAATTCTCTCCAGGAGTAAAGTGTCCTCTCTCAAGCTCTCATTGAATTGGAATACCTCAGGATTACGGCGAAATAACTCGAGGACATTAGTGTAATGCCGAGTCGAGGCGGTAAAAAGTTGGGAATTATCCCGCTGTCGGGTGATGGAAAGCAGTGATGGAGATTTAAGGTTTTACTTTTGGTTGCCGATTCGCTTAGGTATTTAACATAAACACTCGTATATTTCACGTGTATAAATGGTCTTATTGAAAAAAAAATAATGGTTCGTGTTTTTTTTTTTTTTTTTTTTTTTTTTTTTACAAGAAATGGGTTTGCACTTGACCGTAATTCGTGTTTGTTCAACATAATATTTAAATCGTAGGTGAATTTCAAAATCTGTGATTCACCAATACAGAATGATTGCCCTATTTTATGCAAAACTACATTTATTGAAATGATTTAAAAAACATGGATTTTTTTATTTATTAAATTATATACATACACTAACAACGTTTGTGCGTTTGTGATAAAGCTGTGCTACCTTTCCTCTGATAAAAATGACAAATAGAGCAATAAATATCTATCCAGCCAGGTAGTCATCAACCATCATTATCATCCACAATCAATCGAATCTCACAGCTGGATACAGGCCTCCCTTTGTATGTGCCATCTGCGTCAATCCTGTGCAGACCTCGTACCTACCTCAATAAGGAACCAATCCTATACCATCAAGGATCCATCCGTAAGTTATAAGATCCCAAATCAATCAATCCGTGATACTGATGCGTAGTTGACGCCAAGGGACTCTCCTGCAAATTGCCACGTTGCATATTTCATGAGTATCGGATACTATGAATCGTTGATTTAATTATTGTGATAGCTCACTGGATTTCAGCGGACTTTTTGACGAATATAAAATGGACTAGTGTTTGGTAAAACAGTGGTATTGGTTTAAATTCGTACGTCCACTAGAGTATTTCATTTTAAAGTAAAAAAAAAATGTTAATCTCTCGTCTCCAGAGTAATTGGCCACTCTCATTCGATAAGAAGATAAGATAAAAAGATAATATAAGATAAGATAAGATTTTTTAAGTTGGCTTAAGCTATGTTACGTTTTAAGTAGTTTCAGATAGTACCTATATTTATGTTTTTTCATAGATATAGCAGTATCAGTAATAAATATTTTAAATATGGTAAGGTCATATTAGAGTATCTGTTGGTGTTATTTAGCCAAATAATTCTTTATTCACAAACAATAGTTTTATAGGTTTTACACACAGTACCTTCATCACTTTGTCTATAATTTAAAGCTTACGAGTCTAATAAAACTTCGTATAATAAAAATCATAACAAAATCATTTTTAACGAAAGCACACAATATCCAACAACTTCACATCGCATGCTCTTCAATAAGAAATAAGCTTTTCATGTTCTTAGAAAATCTCATACAGCGCATTAGTGGGCCGCCAGTAATGTATGTAATATGTATGTAACGTACATTACGCCTCAGGTAGGGCACATTAAACATGTTGAGTATGGGAACGCGGTAATGGATACGTGACATTTGCAACTTGTTTATTGAGATTTTAATGGCGATTGATAAAAACATATATTTTAATCAAAAATACGATTACTGTCGTACCGTAACATAAGAGTAAAAGAAGGCTCTTTGCTTTGCTAACGTGTTTGTTTTTCATTTACGAGTACACCGCATTACACAAAATGTCATGATTTTTGGTGTGTATTGTTGACAAATGTCAACAATCGTGGTTAACACTGTGAGAGAACCAACATATTTGAGGAATATCCGAGGACATGTGTCTGCCGTGGAAAGACCTAGGCGCACACCACGATGTATCATCTATCCAATAGAACTCCACGAAGGAATTAATTCTGCGGGGGAGTCACGACCCTCAGTTATGAGGAAATACGACTTAAGAAAGAAAGTAAAGAGTCCTAATAATAACATACATACATATCCCGAAATAAAATAATATACAAATTAAATGCTTACAGGGTTACTAGCAACGGACACTTTATCTTTTAAGAGCTTTTATAGTATTTCAAAATCAACAACATATTATACGATTTTTGGAAAATCAAATTCCAGTAACCTTGTATAGGAGCAAGAGTTTTATTAACATCCAATTTTAAAAGAATCTCTTAACAAATCTTAAAATGACGTATACAGCCTTCTATCTTTTTACCCGCTAAATATCAACCACCCAAATATTTCATAAACTTTCAGAGGCGCAAAACATTTTATCCAACCCGGGTGTCAGTGTAAGAAGGCTAGCGGGACCAGCCTAAATAAATAAAAAACCGGTCAACCATCACACGTATTAGGGGTAGGAAAATATTGATATCTACTGGAGGGTGTTTGCTCTTAACTTAATGAATAATAAATTGAATTTCCAGTTTTGCTGGAGAAAGAAGAGAAAAGGTTGACTTGGATGGTTTGAAGGTTTTTAGAAGATATATATAATGGTTTGGACTTTATTGACTACGTTTGTTATCGAATGTGGACTGGACAGTAAATAAATAAATAAATAAATAAATAAATATTCCGGGACATTGCACACAGCGCCATCTAGCTCCACACTAAGCAGTATCTGCAAATGTTTGCAAATCTTTTCCATTATCCCTCGTAGATCATTTCAATTGCTAATTATTTATTTGTTTGATTAATGGGTGTCAACAACCTATCTATACATATAATAAAGCTGAAGAGGGTCGAAAATCTGAACATTGAATATATTTAAAAATAAGTTGTTTGGAGATATTTCGAATTGACGGCAGAAAATCTTCTAACAATTTCTAGGAATTGTGTCTGTTTTCTGTGTCTCTGGTTGTCAGTTTATTTAAACGATCACGTAAAAACAGATGTACGGGTCATCATGACTTTAAGTATGTATGTATGTAGTATGGGGTCTTAATAATGTCATAGGCTACTTTTTATCCTGACATAAAGCGAGCGTAGCCGCAGGTGTCTGTAGTCGTCAATAAATGCAATATTTAGTTATTTACAAAATACACTTGTAAGACATGTATAATAGTCATCTATGACCTACAAAGATCAAACTAAATCTACAGCGTAATTTCATCCCAGACAGAACCTTGTCATCATGGTCAGTACCTTTGACCTCTCGCGATCAAACAAAACTCTATTCACGATTAAAAAAGATCTCAATCTCGATTTGGCTGAACATGGCCGCCACGCAATGACATCACAACATATAGATGCCTCATTATAGAAAAAAACTACACACAACATGCTACTGAACTACAAGCCACAGACTGGTGATCAAGCAATACATCAACATGCTAACTGGTTGATCGCCTTAACTACTAGAAGTTTGGATTTAAGTTACTCGTGATCTGTAAGTACCTACATAACTAATAATTTAGTCATTCTCAAAGCAATGCCTCACAACAAATGGTGATATTTAGTTGACAAGCTCAACACGCCACGACAGTGAGGGAAGCGACTGAGAAGAGAGATCTTGGATGATAGATAAATGGATTGGAGAAAATTGGTCTATGTAGAATATTAATTGTTTAAATTTATAGAGGACAAAACAAAAGAGGACGAAGCAAATTTTTATAGAGGATAGGATATATATTTATTTTAGACTAGTGGGTGCTCGCGTCTTTGCTCGCATGAAGAAGTAAAACTTGCATCCCCTAATTCACCCCTTTAAAAGTGGCATTACCAAAAACCTTTTCTTACCGGATGCCTACGTAATAACATCTACCAGCATGCGAAGTTTCTGCCCGATCCGGGCTGTGCGTTGATAGATCACTGACAGTCAGTCTGTCAGTGACTGTCAGTCAGGCACCTTTGAGTTTTATATATTTAGATAGGCAGTTAGTTGTTTCTGGGTTAAGTTTTCTATGCTTTCATGCCTTTAAACCTGTCGGCACTACACAAATAGTGTATGAGTGAGTAGTCACAGACGCCGCGTTTCCGCCGGATCCAATTTATTCCAAGCACTGTTGAAGTGTTTATTCTATTCAAGGGTGACGTTTTGCTGAGGGATTTTTTGCACTTGTGCTTGTATAGAGCATACAACTTGTTGGCTTATGTTAAAGCATACAGAAGCACAAGGTAACGTGAGTATAAGCTATGTTAACGCTAAGCAATGCTTAACATAGCTTACATTTGGCTGTTTGTCTAGTACGGCCGTCGTTAAGCCATGTCAGAGGCCCTTAGGCTTGATAAACTCTCGACACCAGAGTTGGTCTCTTACGAATTGTTTTGAATTATCTATATATGTAAATATTTTTGTAAAAAGTAAAAAGTTTTGTTGGTATTCCTATGTTCTTCTTAAGTTTTATACTTGTTCATTATTACTTCCATGTTCTACTTATACCTTTATGTGTTGAATCCCAAAAAGTACACTAAAATAATATAATCAAACAACAATGTGATTGAAAACTTAGACACACCGATTCAGCAATTCAAAAAGGAATCACTAAAGAATCTTTTTCTACGTACGACAATATTAAGATTATAAGCTGACGTTTTTCTAGGTCCTCACACATACTCACCATAACAACACTAGACATAAGAGTCGTTTCTGTCGTTATTTGTACCAAAAAAAAAACATCGGCAAATCTTTCTGACTGATTAAAGAGCGGTAAGGGCGCCGCTTGTTACTTTGAGCTCTTGAAATAAGGGGATACGTGCTTTGTAGTTTTACTTAATGGGATTTTTCATGTGTTGCCCTTTTTGTGAAAAAATGAAGAGTAGGTTCTAATATATAGCTTACCAAGGAGTAATGTGACCGTGTTTTAAATTACCTGAAACAAAAAATAATTATTAACTTCATAAATTATCACTAAATCTCAAAAAATAGTGAGTGCGTTGGTATTTTTGTTATTCTCTCGTGCTATAAGGGAATGAGAGAGTTCCATAATTTAAAAAAACCACCTCTGTAGTGTTTTTTTGCATGATTTTAGTCTGAAATACAACAATAATATTAGTATATCTTGGCAAGCGTGCTACATCTTAGACTCAGTGGTGCTCGACCTCAGGCAAGCTGTAGTCAAACGTAAGGTTATTTCGTGATAAAATAGCTAAATGCAACTTATTTATTGTGGTTTAACTAGACTCACAATATATTTTATCTACACTAATGTTGTAACATTCTACTTATGTTTCCAATACTTGACTTATAATTACTACTGTTATAGCGCAGACAACAAAACACTCAATTTAAGGAATTTCACATGATGGTATAATATCCACATCGATATCGTAATATCTCATTATAACATTATAGTAGTTTATGCAACTACTATAATCAAATTACAAGTGACATCCAATATCCAACCTTTCAAAGTTCAAACAAATTTAATAGTATTTGCATCGAATAACAAACCAATCTTGTTAACATTTGTAATCGATTATAAAAAGATTGAATGCTTTCAAGTAATTATAGCGACTAGACAGACTTCAGCAATTTCAGCAAATACAGACTTGTTTAAAATTGTTATTAAAATTGTGCAGTCGAGTCGTTACAGAAATTGATTAAATGCTGTGTATAAATAAACGTACCAAAAAGCATATTTTCTTTCATAAAACCAAACCAATTTTTCTGTTCTTTTTAATTAAAACAAACTTTTAAAAAATGCAGTAAATATATCTGCAGATAGTTAACAAACAACGTTTTCGATATTGATCACTTCATGACTGGTATTTATTTTTATCTATACATAATATAATACAATACAATACAATATATCTTTATTGCACACCAAAATAAATGAATTAAGTACAATAAAAGGACTTAAACTAAAAATAATGTACAAGTGATCTCTTCCAGGCAACCTTAGCAAGAAAGCGGTGAAATATAATAAAGCTAAAGAGGGTCAACAATCTGAACAAAGAAGATAATAGAAAAAAAATTGGTATAATTGGTCTTTTGTATGTATAATAAGTATGTATTTACAAAAAAAAGAAAAGTATATAAGTATTATATCCGTTATCTAGTACCCACGACACAAGCGTTTGCTTAGTGTGGGGCTAGATGGCGCTGTGTGCAATGTCCCGGAATATTTATTTATTTTTATTTAATTTAAATCAATAACAAAACACGTTTCAGCAGATCTTAGAATATTTCTCTGTTTATTTAAACACTCATAACGCAAAAACAGCTAAACGGATCATCATGATTTTTGTTATTTAGGTAGTATGAGGTCTTAGAAGTGTCATAGGCTACCTTTATCCCAAAATAATGCGAGCGAAGCCGCATTATTATTATTAGTCCACTAGTAAATAAATATATACGAAAAATAGGTATGTGTATAGCAAGTACATGTGTACAGATTTCTGTACAATATTCATTTTCGTTCTTACAATTAACATTGTACAGACAAAACATAGGAACATTTAACTTTTTCCATATTACGATTCCTTATGAAAACGAATGGAAAATTCCTCTCAACAATAATGCTTTCGTTTGTTTGGCACTCTCGCTAAATTATTGTATATATTTCATTGCATAAAAAATTCAAATGATGATTAATTTTCTCTTCATTTTCGGCTTCCTTTGCCATTTTAACACATTTTAATATCAGTTACAGAAAAAAAGTACATGTGTTTGATGCGTATAGTACACTAGAGGGTGCTCGCGGCTTCGCTCGCATTAAGAAGTAAAACTTGCATCCCCTATTTTTACCCCTTCAAAAGCGGCGTTTCCAAAAATCCTTTCTTAGCGGATGCCTACGTCATAACATCTAACAGCATGCCAAATTTCAGCCCGATCCGTCCAGTGGTTTGGGCTGTGCGTTGATAGATCACTATATCAGTCAGTCAGTCAATCAGTCAGTCAGTCACCTTTGAGTTTTATATATTTAGATAGGTATTTAACATACATGTATGGATAGTATGAAAACATACAATATAGCTACAAAACTACTTACTTATTTAGTTACTTTTCATTTGTAAAATATTCTTAGCTTCAAAACATACCGTTTAACTTTTTAGGGACAATGTTTCCACTGTATATACAGGCATGTAACTAGTTAACCTGGGTTATCTCGTTTTTAATCAAACGAGTGTCAGAAAATATCGTTTGGCACATGGCAATAGACCGAAAAAGTTGCATATTAAATATACTTGTAGCTATATAGATCTTTATCATGATTGATTTGACATGATTTTAAGAACAAAAATTTTCATTATTTTTTTAATAATACAGATTGTAACTTCTAAAATTTTATTAAAACTACCTAAATGTTATAAATTTAATTTGACGAGATATTGTAATTTGTGTAGCATATTCTATGATATTAGTACTTATACCTATACCTACCTATGTATGTTACAACTTTACAGTATCAATAAAGATTATTTATCTTTATCTTTATCAAAGTTTTTAACATGTCAAGTACTAACTATTTAAGCATCGTTCGAGGGCAGTGATTACATCCGCATATCACGCTAGTTCCACCCAAACCCCCAAATTACGGAGCAATTACACGTCCAGACCATATCGACCTATTGGACGATCTGGTAGCTCAGCCTTTGATTTAAATCCTGCTATAGTCTGAGTGATTACTAGAGATACTAGTTACATAGAGACGATCTCTTTTAGGTAGCCCGGCTTGAACAATGTAGGTGTTTAGTGTAATCAGGTTTATCCGCACAGCATTTATGCACATATGTGCTTGTACTTAAAATTGTTAACATAAGCAATGAAATTTTAAGTTTACAATTTTGAAACACACACACACACACACAATACAATAAAAAAATACTATGCAATGAAATGTGGATTTAAACGAGATGTTAAGTTTATACTTACATGAGTTATTTTCATACACTTTTTGTGTAGTGGTAGTTTCAGTACTTCAATATTTTCAACTAATATTGCAATAAATCAATATTCTAGGATATTTAACATCATTATCATCTAGGCTTATTATAATAAACGCTAAAAAATACTTTTCATCCCACCATCTCGGAAAGAGTATTTTTGCTCTTCAATATCTGAGTGCAAAAGCCGTTTTTAATCTCTAGAGGATAAAGTAAATTGAATTTAAAAAATCGTGTGTTACAATTTTTTGAATTAAAAAAATCATTAAACCTATTTACTGCTACCTCTATGGTGCCGAATATATCATACAACTTTTTTTAAATTTGTTAAAATCTCAGACTCGGAACCTTCTTGGTGTTCTTTTTTTCAATTTGCTTTGTACGCGGTTCTTTACGCGGCATATATTCACGTCATTGTTAAACCTTATATTAAAAACAAGAAACTTGAAAACCAGTGAAAAAACTAAAATGAGTGATTCTAGCGATGAGGAAGTTTGTTTGACGCCAACAGAATTGACTGAAACTGTTAATAATGCGCAAATGAGCTTTCTCCCTCAACAATCACGCGTTTTGCATTTAGTCATTTTCTCGCTGAGGTGGAATGAAAAGTTACGTGTTGCACTCGAGTGCAAAGATTTTTCACCTCGCGCTCTTTTGATACCCTCGCTAACGCTCAGGATTCTATATATTCTAATTTTAGAATCCTTCGCTTGCTCGGTCATCAAAATTGAGCACGCGGTTAAAAAGCAACTTTGCACTCTTGTATAACAAATAACTATTATCATTCTCACTTGAGTCACAGCTTGAGTCGTATTTACTCATGACTGTGGGTCGTAACTCTCCCGCCGAACTAATTCGTTAGGGAAGTTCTCTTAGGCAGATACATCGTGGTGGGCGCCTAGGCCCTTCCACGAAAGACACATGTCCTATTTATATAGTGCCATTCTAGTACTAGTACTTTAAAACTGTATTCAACGACAAAAATATAAGCACATAAAAACTACATAAAATCCAAGTATCCATGTCGTTTCCAGTTCCCATGACTCAGTATTTGGTAAAGCACCTCTGCTACGGCAAAAATATCATTGCCACAATTTCCCGCAATGTTTCACAGTTTAAACATATCCTGGATTCTTGGTTTTAGGTTTACATGTAGTACCGATTGTTATAGTAGATAATATTTTGCTATTAGCCAAAAACGATCGAATACTTAGAAAAACAAATAGACATCCGCTTATGTCAGTGGAAAGCCAAGATAATAAACACCAAAATAATGTATAAGTAATATTTAATGTGCCACAAAATTATGACCAAAAAGTAAATTACGCAAAATTTTGTAAATACAGGTATGAATACAAACTAGATTTTAAAACATAAACATTTTTATTTCTTTTCAACAACGAATTAGTTATAGCAAACTCATACCTAACATGGTTTGATATAAGTATATGGGTATGTAATAATCGTATTAATTCAAATATTTGTATGACTCATAATATCAATGTATAAAAGCACAGTACTACCTAAACTATGTGCTTTTAAGAACGCAGGGCTTATCTCACATCTGACCGCCGCTTTTGTTGTCCACCATTTATAAACTGAGCTTTATCGTGAAAATCTTTTTACACCAGCCGTCGACAGTCTCTAGTTCAAATGTATTTTATGAAATAAAGAGTTGAAAGAATTTAGTTTAAAAAAGGTTTGCTGTATTATTATGACTTTTAGACTTGCTTGCACTAAGACTTTTAAACATATTTAGATTATTTAGGCATTTGTAGTGGGTAATCATTCTTTCAAGGATTGTTCTGACAGTGGATCTCAATGTATGCCTCATGATACATTGTTATTTTGACAGGGGAGTCAAATGGACAACAGTAAAAACCAATTAGTAATCAAAGTTATTTTCCAACTGCAAGGCAAAAAATGTGAGGATTCGGAATTTTCGGAAACAAAAGCTGCGATTTCTTTTAAGTTGAAAGGCATTTATTTTTCAAAGTGACCCAATTATATTCGAACAATTCGGGCGAAGCTCATTAATAATATCTATCATTAATTATACAATAGACTTGGAAAAATTCTAAAAGTTGTTTTGTGAAGTTCATATTATATACACGATATTTTCTTTCCTATGGATTTTTATTTATTTAATATGCTAATTAAAGAAAATCAAGAAGGAAAAAACACAAGCACTCACATAATCTTAAGAAATGTGTGAACAAATCTCACTGCATACTGCCCGCATTATAGATTACAGTGGACGCCCGCGGCTTCGCTCGCATTATTTCAGGACTAGCTGTGCCCGCGACTTCGTCCGCGTGGAATAATTATTTTGGGCATTCATTCTTTGAATTTTGAATCGTTTTGCAGCGAACGCAACGGAAGCCCTCAAAGATGAATAGTTTTCCCCGTTTTTTCCACATTTTCCATTGTTTCTTCGCTCCTATTAGTTGCAGCGTGATGTTATATAGCCTTCCTCGATAAATGGTCTATTTAACACAAAAAAAAAATTCAATTCGCACCGGTAGTTCCTGAGATTAGCGCATTCAAACAAACAAACAAACTCTTCAGCTTTGTAATATTAGTATAGATAAAAAGTAGCCTATGACACTTCTCACTTTTCCAATGTTCAGACTTTCGACCCTCTTCAGCTTTATTATTTGCATAAATAATAAGTCACATAAATTAACTGTGACCAAAATGCTGGCCTTTTTCTGGCTCAACGTATCAGCATTGCCATCCAGCGTGGTAATGCGGCCAGTATGCTGGGCACGCTGCCCTCTGGTAGTGGGTTGGAGCACTTAGATTATCTTTAGGCTTTTCTAAAGATTTTCTAAGTGTCCCTTTTTTGTAGTAGTTAGAAGTAGTTTGTTTAGTTTTTCTTGCCTTGTTTTTATTAAATTATGTTGTACTAGCTAACGTACATACTAAATTAACAATAAATTATCACGTACTCAATATTCACAAATAATTAATTCATTATGGCAGCAATTAATTTTAATTATAATTTTTACACAGCGTATAACCACTGAATTTACAAGCAATTTTGGAAATAAACCATGGGAGTAAATTCATAGATGAATCGTTTACCAAATGGTGCAGAAGTTCAACTGAAGGCATTTGTTAGGTACCGGCAAGCGTTGATTTACTGAACTGCACAAACATTTTGTGCCATTTATCTCGCTTGATTGCTTGGCCTGTAATATTGGCCGCCCAGATAGGATATACGTATGTATATATGAAGTAGTAAATACTTAATAATGTGTATACTTTTTTGACTGGCCTGTTAGCTTAGTTGGTAGTGGCTCTGCCTTCTAATCTACATAGGGTTGCGAGTTCGATTCCCGCATGACACAAGTAATAATGAATTTTAAAATATCTTATTACTGGTGTTAAGTCTTGTCTTTTCTATGTATAAGTACATATGTGTTTACAGAAGTAAGTAAGTATTATATTCGTTATCTAGTACTCACGACACAAGCGCTTAATGTGGGGCTAGATGGCGCTGTGTGAAATGTTCCGTAATATTTATTTAGTTAATACTTGTAATACGTTTAAATTAATTAAGAGACTAAAATATGTCTAGACTTTTGTATATGTAGGTATCATGCACATGTATTTTCTAAGATAATTCAAGCCTTCTTAAACATATTTAACGATAAAGCTACCAATAAAAAAATACAAATGCGTTTAATAGCCACTATGCAATCGGATCTATGTCATAGTAACTAACAAAAAATATCACAACATATTACAACAGATTTTTAAAATTACTCAAAAACAATCAAAACAAGAAACCATCAAAAACCTGAAAATTATTGTTACAACAAAGTTATCACTCATAAAATCAAAACTTAAATAGATACGGCAAATCTCTTCCGAGACGGTTATAAAAGTTGGACCGGAAACTAACGTCATAACATAAAAATTTACCGATCCCTAACAAAAATCATCCCACGGCCCATTAAGCAGGACTCTAAGTAAAACAACTATCCAAGTTTAGCGAACAGTTTAAAGTATTTAACCAACTTCTGGCAAGTCCCCAAAAAGTTCAGCAACAGATTACAGTCATCTGCTACCTAGTTGGGAGTAAAAGAAGTGTATTTGCAGTAAGGAATCTTTGGTCTGGTATATTGACTTACGCCTTACATCACTCAAGCGATTGCTTTGTGCGGGACTAGATGGCGCTGTGTGAATATTTATTTATTTACCAACGTAACTTTTTATAACATTACGCTTTATTCATTCTAGATGTGTAAGTGATTTTAATATTGTAAAACTTGGTTTTCTTGTATTTTTTTATTAGGTGAGCAAAATTTTATTTAAATGCCTATATCACTCACCCTAATGACATGTTTGCTATTTTTAACGTGATGATATTTTGTTATGGGAATAAAATGGTCGAGGAAAGATAAGTAGTGTGTGCGAGCGCTGCGCGACTCTTGTTGGCGGGCTCACTACTGCGTGTTACAGACTTTCAAATTGTAGTGATGTAATTTTAAGTTTATACAGATTGAAACGTTTGCCATATAATAGTTATCATCACTATATAATAACAAACATTTCAGTTAAAATATACAAAATAAATTCTCTCCCATACTGCAAAACTAACTGTAGTGCGTTAAAAATCCGGAATCGTAATGAAATCTCGGTATCTATGAGTTCAATCTGAGTCAGCGAGTGTTTGATACAGACAATGCGAGGCTTATTCGGTAAATTGTTACATAACTGTATATAAAAGAGGCAACAGACTGAAAATATTCTTTGTTTTGTACTGGAATAAGGATTGAGAATAAGTGAATTCTAGTTTAGGTGTGTGTTGGCGAGGTCTCAAGGTGTTTGGTTTTTTTGTACGGTGGATGTTTATCATAATGAATGTCAAAACTTATTATTTTTTTATCTATACACATATAGGAATGCTAAAGTCCGTGGAAGGACCTGGGCGCCCACCACGATGTATTTGCCCAAGAGAACTCCCCTAACGAGGGGTCGAAAGTCTGAACATTGAAGATATTTAAAAAATATGTTTGGTGATACTTAGAATTGATAGCAGAACACGTTTTAACTATTTCTAGATATTTTGTCTGTTTTTCTGTTTGTTTAAACTCTCATAACGCAAAAACGGCTGAACGAATCATCATGAGTTTTGGTATATAGGTAGTATGAGGTCCTAAGAGTGTCATATCTTTTTTATTCTGAATTAATGCAAGCGAAGCCGCAGGCGTCCACTAGTAATTAATAAAAATATTTTGTGTGATTAATTAAATTACCTTTTACATCTCTCATGATCGGTAAGTAGGTCCTTTTTACCCCCAAATGGGGCTTGTAAGTAACCAATTAGCGCTCTAGGGTAATAATGTAGCTAGAAAAGCACTAGGGCGGTAAGTAATTTAAAAAAAAAATTCACTCTTTCAGAAAGTTCGGGTAGTAGACAAAGGAGGTGGCTTCGCTATTCAGCCTTATCATCGTATGAGTATAATAGTCATCAATTTTAAATATCGAAGGGCGATGCTCAATTTCGTTCCTGAAAAAATAAGAAGAAAAAAGGTGGGAATAGAAAACTTTTACATTAAATATTGTATTATGGTAATATTGTGTTTTTTTTTTATAAATACGTGCTAATTAGGAAAAAAACATGAGTTCTGCAAGTGATGAAGATATAAGCTGCCTCCCGATTCAATGAAAATGGAAGCTGTACCTAAATTAACAATTAATAATATTTTGCCTAAAAGTTTTAAAGAGAGATACTTGAAAACTTACGAGTTCATGAAGTGGCGAAAAGAAAAACCAGTAAGTTCTGATCAGAACTTACTTGTTTTTCTTTTTGCCACTTCATGAACTCGCGATTTTGTCCATGACCAACAAATATCACAATCTCAAACTATTAACATACTCAAAAAACACCCGTACCTAAAATTTGAAAATTGTTCTCATTTCACTATAAGTTTTAACCGTTAAAATGTTTTATTCTTGTAATACGGCTTTTTTCTACTTACCTCACAATCAAAATGTAAAGCAGAGTAGGTAGGTCGGGTGTAAGTATCAATTGCACCCTCGAACTATAGGCGGCCTTGCTGCGCTCGTGCGCCTAAATATCTCGGGCTGCAATTGATGCCGTACAGCCCTCGGCTACTAATCTACTATTGTAGTCAATTTCCCACACACATAATTTGCTGCGCCGCAATATTATAATATGTTCGGTGGCGCTGCGCTAGATTTTTCTGTTTATCAAAAGTTAAAGGGTTGTTGTTTGATAACCGTAGTCAATACTTACAATTTTAGAATAATAGTAATAATAAAATGTAAAAATAAATACGGCAAGCGGTATTAATCATGTTGCACGCCTGGCGCAATAGCAAAATAACTTGAAAAATACTAAGCAACTACACATAATCCTAATAAACTAAAAAGCCGTTTTTTCGTTGTTTCGTCCACATTTTCCCCAGTTTATAAGTATGTTCTGGAGTCCAAACTAAGTCGGGGAGGGTCCGACCAACGCTTCAGTAAATCGACTTCAATTTCCGCCGGATTCTGCTAAATCCTTTGATTATTAATGTTGAAGAGTTTTAAGCCAAGTGTCGGGGCTTTTCGGATTTGTGTTTTATGGGCTGTTTTTAAAATAACACTGGTATTAGATATTAATATTTATGACGTTTCTATCGTCAGTACAAACTCTGCCCACGCACTAATTATTATGGTGTACATTAAGGAACCCATCAACATGTTATCCATTTTGATATTTTTTTAATTATATTGGTACCTACTTGTTTTTGTCCATGTATAAGTATTATGGATTATATTATATTTAATAAACACTTATCTATGCTACTGGATAATGCGTACAAAAATAAACTAATCAAAATATTTCTTTACATCCTTTTACTAGATAGCAGAGACATATCAATACATCAAATCAATGATTCGAATACACTGGCTCGCCTTTGTTTATCAGCTCCAGAGCGGCAGCGTGAGTCGCGTTCGTGTTGTGCTCGCGCTCTGTTCGCGATGCCGCGAATTCGTTCGCTAACCACACGGTACGCGCCAACGCCACACGCCACAAGCTATAGCTCTGCTCAATGCTCTGATTGCACACAACACTGATATTGATGTGTTTTGTTGTAGGTTTAGAGTATTTTATAGTGAATGTGTAGTGTGTGCCTTTGTAAGTGATATAGTCTTAAAACTTTCGTGAGACATTTTGAGCCATTTTGCGGCCGGGAGTAGTAACATCGCCTCGCCTCCACCCCCACCACCCCAGGCCCCCGCGCCCCTGTCCCGGCGGGCCGCTCGCGCGACGGTGCGCAGTCTGCGTGCTGCCGCGGTCCCAGAACATACGTTCTGAAGATGGATGTCATAACATCCGAAACGCGTAAACAACTTACGCGATTTACACGTAAGTGAAAACCGTTTAGTTAATACAGTGATATAGTCGTCCCATTATTAAGAAATTAAGTTATTATTTGTAAATGTGTAGGTATTTAGATTGTTTCGTTTTACAAAGTGTATGATATATTAACTTTAAGTATAACTTGCTGTATGTTTTGGCATAATGCTGTTAGTATAACATGTGTTTAAATAAATAAAAAAATCAATCAATCAATCAAACCCAATTCACTAGCATCCAGTATCTAGTTCCTACAATCATATAATACATCTCCTAATCAATCAGCACCACAATACATTAGTAAACAATTAATTAAACAGCAAAGGCCTTGATTGATTCGCTAATTGGTCCCGAAGGCTGTCACGGAATAAACAATGGGCTTGCGTAGATTGTGAAGCTCATTGATGGCTTATACTGCTTGTAATTAGGGCAATAATCGTGTTGTATGGTCAGTGGAGATAATATACTGACGGCAATGTGTATTTATATATTATTACTAGTGGGTGCTCGCGGCTTCGGTCGCATTAAAAAGTATAACTTGCATCCCCTTTTTCACCCCTCTAAAAGTAGCATTTCCAAAAATATTTTCTTAGCGAATGCCTACGTCATAACATTTACCTTCATTCCAAATGTCAGCCCAATCCGTCCAGTGGTTTGGGCTATGCGTTGATAGATCACTATATGAGTCAGTCAGTCAGTTTGTCAGTCAGTCACTTTTGAGGTTTATATGTTTAGATATCTGTTTAATGGTTTTTTTTTTACTTGAAAGGTGGTTGAATGGTGGTTTGAAAGCTCTGACATTTGGCCAGTCTCATACAAACTTACTTTATTGTACTGATTTTAATTTCTGGCTTGCTGTATGATAAATAGCAGAATATTTAATTTATTTAATTTAACTTATTATGATAATTAGATTATTTATCATTAGAGTAATTTGCTTTAAGCGGTTCTGATTATGAGAATAAATAAATAAATAAAATACTTGCTCTTTGTTTTAGACAAATTTAAATAAAATCAAATGAAAACATGGTAGTTTTGTGTTAAGAAAAAAAATAGGAACCACTACAAGTCTACGCCTAGATTATGTTAAATGAACAAATAACATGATCATTATAAGGGACATCCTATTTTTATTGCAGGTACTTGCGATTTTGTCAAATAGCCTTAGTTTTTAGAAAATGTTTATTTTTCGTTTGAATCTCAATTACACTCTTTACTCAATAAACAAACCACCCTGATATATAAATGAAGTAAAATCCTTTACAAAGCATTTGCATTTCGTATTGCAACGTATCTAACCTATGCAATTGTGGTTAGCTTGTTACTAGTGTTGCTATTTTCCCTCCCAAACAAAGCTATTTGTTCAATCAATAGGATTAATCTGTGGAACCAACAATGCTACTAATAACGTATGTAACAGGTGGCGATAGAACAATGAGATGAATGGCTACCGGAATAAGTGATGGACTTTTACTGTGTTCAATGTATGATCATATTGTATGGGATATGAATACGTGAGTATTTTTGACCAATCAATGTAAACGATAATAATCAACTGCATTAAACTATTTATATAAAATGTAAGATATAAAATAAAATAAAATTGCCTTTATTTGCCTGATATTTAGTAAGTTTACACAGTTCAAACAATTAAAATATTAGTGTAACTAGGCACCCAAATTTTACATTTGAGAGTGGTAGCTAGCCAAGCGGGTAACTTTCTCGTATTATGAAGAAGTAGAATGTTAAAGTGCATTTACGACTTATTTAAACTTATTTTTACGATTCTATGAACATTGAAGAAAACATGATTAAAATAAAATGACCCTAAACAAAATTAAGTATCCTGTACTCTCGCACTTTTTACGTGCTTACATTACGTCGATTTTACGTCACGACATCAAATCTCATGTAATCCTCTTCCAAAAGATACGAGATCCGTTTAATTTTCCGCCAAAACAGTGTAACGACCTAGAGGGTTCTAATAAGTCTGGCGAGATTCCCTCCTGATTTTATTGCCCACTCTTGGGAGTGAATCGCTCGTTTAGACATAACGATCTCCCGATTCGCAGATCTCCATGGCTCGCCCTAATTTTGTTTGAGTTTTTATACATGATGGGTGGTCATTGTCTATTGATATATCCGGATTATCCAATGTAGTCTGGTATCTTCGTGGTCATTACTAATTATATGAATAAATCATTGTATTGCATTGATATTATTCAAACACATTTTTTTTATGTTCAGTAAAACAATGTGCAGACTTAAATTGCGTCATTTTATCAAAATACTTATGAGTGTACTTTTTTCTGTATATGTATTTTGATTTTGTTTGTACCTTTCTTAGAATTTAAACATAAATGTACTGTGTATATCTTATATAGATACATCTTCATATATCTAAGCATGTTGTACAACATAAATTAAGTACCTAACTAACTATTTAAATAAATAGTTTTAGAACAACATGTAAGGAGAATTCATTTACAGCAGTCACTCGTACCAACATACTAACTACAATTTTCCTTCGACTTCACTCAATAATAAAAAAATTGAATATTGCCTTGAGCTCTGTTTCTTTTGTATTTGTTTCGATATATAATGATATTCAAATTAAATAAAAGTAAAGGTTAAATTGTAGGTCCAGGCTGTTTGTCTAGTACGGCAGTCGTTAAGCCATGTCAGAGGCCCTTAGGGCGGCTTGATAAACTCTCGACATCAGACTTGGCCACTCTCATTCGATAAGAAGAAGACTATTGTTAGATATAGATGTTATTCGATATTAGATTCTCCCTAATCCTAGTGGACAACAACCCCTCAGTGCGTGTTTTCGAGATGGGATGCCATGGCGCTTTCCTATTGGATTTTCTTTAAACGGTTTTTGAAGGAAGCGTGTAAAGTAGGTGAGTACTTGCCTTCGGAGGGTTGTTGCTGTTTATTGGTTAACTGTTGATTGCATTCGAAGGAAAGGACTTTATCGCATGTATGGAGAAGACGTCTGTTTATGGAATGGTAGCAAATAATTGTACTTGTATGTACAACAAGGAATGTTTGTATAGATATTTAGTAAATAGTAAAATAGCTTATATTATTTTCCAGCAGAAAGTTTGTCGAGGATTTGTAATTATTGAAAATCATAAACAATGATGAATTTTTTTGCAGTTTAGTCTAAAGCCATTCAACGACCGCTAGTTGTTTAGTTTAACACAAAGCCTAACCACACATAAAAGCCTCACTTTTACGAGTGCGACAATTTTTTCTCAGATTAAAAAGACTTTTTATTTCAGCGTACTAAGTTCGAAGCAATCGCGTGAAACTTTTCCTTCTTCAATTCAATTCAATCATTCGATTGTACCAAGAACCGATGTTTAGGGCTTCGCCAGATTTAATTCCATACGTACTTTTGTGATAACAAAACATCTGAACCCCGACAGGTTAAAGAGGCAAGATAACATCTTTCAATTTGGAAGGGTCAACACATTGTCAACGCATAGACCCCTAACTAACCTATCTATATATCTTGAGGTAAAAACAATTTAGCGATATTGCAATCTTATGTGACACTAATAGATTAGTTTTGCAAATGCATGTTTTTTCATGAAAGTGTGTTAAAATAAAGAATTCATTGATCTGTAATCTATACCAAGCTAAAATCTGTACCTTAATAATGTAATTATCTTTAATATCTATTCTTTCGTCATCTTTCTGATTATCCAGCCCTATTTCATGTCAATAACCATGGACCAATCAGCATGCACTAGTATGACGTGAAATCTATTACATACTGACCTTGCTTGGAAATAACTTTGGCATATGTGTGTCGGATTTTAACACTATAATATACCGTCTATTAGACATATTGTCATTGGGTCAACAGTAGTTTTACCAAGCAGCTTTTTCACTTGGAATATTTTTCTCGGACCGAATGGATGCCTTTAGAGAAACCAATTTCGTCGGGTCGGTCAGTCCTTGTGAGTTATTATTTTGTGCCTTTTGGAAGTGGAATTACAAGTCTTTCAAAGGTACTCGACATCGAAATTGAAACTGCCGAGCTCTTTGAAATCAGTTCAAAGTCAAATTGTGTAGACGAAGGTGTGTCTAGCTTAACAAATAGTAAGCCTAAATGCCAGAACCATATGACTTGCTTGCTCCTGTTAAGTATAATGTAAATACTAATTAGCGCATTTCAAGCCGGAGCGCTGAATAAAGCTTAAATGAATATAAACAAACCTTGTCAACGACTAAAAGTATAATGTACAGGTACATCTATACACTATTACTTTACTTATAAAAAAAACGTTTTGTATAGTAAAACAACGTGTTATACGTGCATAAAGCTAAACCTTTTGTATCTCTCTGAAAGCTTTCTTTTTATCTCCGCTGCAACCTCAGCAAAATCGAGAAGATAAACCAAAGGCTCAAAGATTGCGTCGAAAAAACGAAACACAATAAAATCGCCTAAGCACCTTCCCTTCCGGAATGCTAAGCCGTCCATTCTCTGGCTACAATAAAGATGTTTTCTATACAGCGTTACATTATTATATAAAATATATGTATTATAATAGACGCGGGGAACAAATTCTGTACATTTGTCAGCGCCCGTAGAACGTGCACCATTAATTCAGGAGCACCATTTGTATTGTCAGTCGAAGGTAAACAATGTACCGGCGATAAAAAGGTCATCATGAAAATACGGTATTGTGATACCGTGAATGAAGACCGTGAGGTTTTTGGCGTTTTATTTAATTTTCAGGAGTGTTTTTAGGGCTTCCATGATGAGTGGGGAAAGGTTTATAGATGGCTGTTTTTGTGTGATAAATTATGTTTTGCGTATTTTCGTTTGTTTAGATTTATTTGCAAGAACGTTAACTACAGGGAAAGTTGGAAAATTCAAAACGCAGCACATCACAATGAATATTATAAAAACACAACAGAGCGTAAAAAATTACAACATTTTCCGGATCATTCTTCGCTGCAACTTTCAAAGCACACAAAGAGCAAGAAAAACGTTCCTTTACCTGAAAAAAATGACAAACGCGACCGTATACGGTATATCTAATCTACCGTATCATTTCCTTTTGTAATGAGGACATATCAGGGGCATAAATCCGTCGGGCTCTGACGTCACACTAGTGAATCATATCTTGTGACGTGACGTCATTAATTTCGCCGTACGCCGCCTTGTCGACATGACCGCTAGCTGAGGTGAGTATGCTAAGTTTGAGGAAATAGTTTTGTACGTTGTACTAAAAATAATAATATTAAAGTACCTGTAAAAATACACAAATTTCAAGTTTTGCTTAGCTCATCATTACAATGGCATGAATTCATTTCAAAAAATATATATAATAAGTTTAGAAAATAATAAGAACAATTGTTCTGTTGAGAGGTTTTAGACAAAAAATCATTTGTTGCTTAAATTAGCTACAAAATTTAGAAAAGAGTAAAATTATATATGTTTAATTGTTGAGAGACTTCTCTATAAAACAGTAAGAATACTGTTTTATTGGTGTCCAAATATAGAATTGATGATGATGATGATGATGAAAATGTATTAAAGACTATTAAAAAAATCCTATACTTATATGTATATATATATATATATATAGAAAATATGTACTTAACTAAGTTTCAATTCCTTTTCACAACATCGCAAATCCGTATAAAGTTTGAATACTGTATCTGCGGTGGAGCTGTCTTGCTTTGACAGATTTGGGTTGACTTTCAAAAGGAGACACATGAAAAATTAGACAAGACGGCTTGCGGAAAACGTTGCGGATTTAATTGCGAATTAAATTAGGGTAAAAGATTTTATTTGGGCTACACGGGAGGGCGAAATGTATCCTGTTTCATATAACGTTTTCGTTTTATGTGAGGAAGAAATTGGAGACGGAACGTAAAAATATATTTTGAGGGAATTGGTTGAGTAGCTACAGACAGTATAACTCGTCCTTACACAGTTATATCAGATTGTTATTAGCAGATAAATGTTTTGCCTCTTTCTTGCTCTGATAGTTTTGATATTAAGTAAAAAAAACATCAATTAATCATCCAGGTTAATAAGTAACAAATAAAACAATTAATGTATGTAGGTGTACTAATATTATAAAGCTGAAGAGTTTGTTTGTTTGTTTGAACGCGCTAATCTCAGGAACTACTGGTGCGAATTGAAAAATTCTTTTTGTGTTGAATAGACCATTTATCGAGGAAGGCTTTAGGCTATATAACATTACGCTGCAACTAATAGGAGCGAAGAAATAATGGAAAACGTGGAAAAAACGGGGTATATTATTTATCTTTGAGGGCTTCCGTTGCATGCGCTGCGAAAACGGTTCAAGATATCACAAAAATATGTATGAAAGAATTATTTCTCTTAAAATAATCTAACATTATATGTCTATCTTTTAAGGTTAACTCACTAGAACCGTTTTTATGGTAATAACTATTTCACGCGGACGAAATCGCGGGCACCAGCTAGTTATTACTAATACGGTAGATTTTTTTAACTCTGTTTATAATGATCATTATCTTTAAATACTTATCGTCTTTTTTATATAATGGTTTCGCGCCTGGATAAGATTTCGAATTGTATCTTTTAGTTAAACAAAGTAAAATTTGTATGTAGTTAATTAAAAGGCTTGTCAAAATTATTAGTCCAGTCACGCAAAGAATAGAAATTACTTTTATATACTCGCTATTACAATATTTTTCACAAAATTATCTTACGACTTTCAATACAAACAAAGTCAAACTCCTACCGGCAATTGTCAAAAAATATGAGTTCAATGAAGCTTTGTGAATCACGCGAGGACACTAGAGGTCGACATTATAACTATAAGTATTAAGTAATAAGTAAACTATCAAAGCTTTTAAAAATAAAAAATTAAACATATAACAATTGTTACATAACATTCACCGCTATATACCTACATCTAAACATAAAATAATTTGTTTATCATAAATTTAATTAATTGGTTAATAAACATAATAAAACTGTGTTTAGTTGGCTGTATACACCATTATCTTAGCTGAAATCGGCTAAGAACGTATCATTAGCATCATTTATGACAGACTTTAAATTTTAATAAATAACAAATAAATCGTTTATTCATATAAAGAACTTAATGTCTAGATGCGCAAATAGAACTATCATTGGTTTTGTAGTATGACTTTTGCAAGTCAGGCGTAATTGCATGGCATTGAAGGGTTTGATCAATAAATAGAAAAGCGTGTCAAGATCCGAGCAAATAATGTCATTTCAATTACCACTTATTTATTGAACATTTCTTAAACACGAGAGTAGTTTGTTTTTCTTTCTTGCTATAATAAGAACTTCGTTTCATCGTGCTTTTGGCATGATTATAATATATTAAAAGAGGAGACACGGGCTAATTTTTTTACTAAAATTTGTGTGAATGTGTGGCCAACAACTAGTGAAAAGTACACGGTTTTACCCGCGTAAATCTGGTATAAAAAGTAGCCAATGTCTCAAACCCGTTTGAACGTTAAGAAGTAACAAACACACAAACAAGTAAGCATAATCTATCCTTCATAGTATTAGTGGGATTGAAAACCAGTTCGCAAGAAAATGTCCAGTAGTCCTTTTACTGTAGCTATTCAATAGCACTCCTTTAAACAGGGACCAATTTATTGTAAAGAATCGGGTAAAAACTCCAGATTAGATCTTTTCATTTGAAGAAAAGGTCCGATTATGGCTCCTTGGAGGCATTTACGCGCGAATAGAGGATTGAGTTGGGCAAGTCAACATTTGGAAACAGAAAAGAGACGTTTAGCTCAATGCGTCCCAAAGCGATTTGAATACTAAGGAGCGGGCTGACTGTAGGGACTGATCGGAGGACTAATACAGAGTTAGGAGGAAAGGGGTTAGTAATTGAAATACAAGATGAAACAAATTAAAAAAAAACATAATCAGCCCGTTATAGCCAACTGCTTGAGCATAGGCTTCTATAGCCCCTCCGTCGTCGCCCGAAGCTGTTGTGTTGTTCTGGTTGATCCGGATGACCCAATCACCGTCGTGGTCTCGGCAGCGTTGGGCTCCCCTCCTCCTACCACCCCAGCAGGCGGTGTCCCAGCCAGTAGGCCCTCCGTCTTCGGCATTGGTCCAGGCTACCAACGCCCCTCTCCCAGTGTAGGTTCCAGTACACATCCCCGATTCCGTCCTCGCCGGCGAGGCGGTAGACCCCGACCCCTCAGGTCAACTCGCTTATCTCCAAATAATCACCCAGACACAACCACTGATAGGGCCTTAGCTCACTCCCCTTCAGGGATGAACAAGGCAACCCGGTCTCCCCCTTCTGGCGACGGTCCAAGCCGAGGTTCGTGCCTCAGAGGCGCCCTTGTGCCAGTCGCCCCCAACTAGTACGTAGGCCCGGGCACCAACAGTGCCCAGCCATCGTCCGGTGACGCAGCAAAGGTAGCTCTTAGAAACCAGCTGCATAGTCCTTTCAAAAATATAAATAAATAAATAGGCTTTTGTTCTAGAACGCCACTCATAAAATAAAATTGTCTATTAATCAACCAGTAACTTAAAATTAGGTCTAAAGCTGTTAAAATGGTTATTTGCAAATTATTCAAATAATGACTAATAAGTAATAAATTAAAATAACTAGGCGTAAAAACTTATATTACTGCGAAATTGTCATAAAGATTTGATAAATTCTTTAGAGGTTACAGATGAAATTACTCGTAGTCACATCACATCTTCATCTAATTTTGTTATTAATTTGCTTAGTTTGGGGCTAGATGGCGCTGTGTGAAATGTCCTTGAAATATTTATACGGGTATTTAGTCATTTTTATTTGCATAAGTTAAATTAACTAGTCACTCAGCATAGTCATTTTACACAACCTTGAAATGTAAAATATTGACTGTACTGAAAGAGGCTGTATTTTAGCCGCTAAATGATTTTTATTAGTTCTACTTTCTTCGTCGACGGTTTTAAAACTTGACGGCGTTGTATTGTGTTTTAAAATCTCGTTACAAGCATTAAGGAACTTTCGGACGTTCGTTTTGTAATTTGAAGCGATTCAAAGAAAATTTAAGAAGGTATGAAAGTAAACAGGTGAATAAATAAAACGCTAATTTTTCAAACAGTTTTATATACGTTTACTGGAGTTATTCATACTCACTATATACGTGTTACCTACCCAGTCGTATAATTATTTCAGACAATTCAGACTATTAATCAATCTTAGTCGTTTACAAAAATTTGAAAACGTTTTTATTAGATTATGGACACATGAAATTATTCCGACTGATGATGTACATAGATACACTTTCCGGTAGATTCACTGCTAACTTTTTGCCAAATAATTTTATCCACAGTTATATGAATGCATCAAAAGTATGTTTTCCAATGATGATTGATGTACCGGTCGATAGCTTTTAGGCAAATATAAGATAAAAATATAAGATAAAACAATGATTCCTAAAAGTTTCCGTCACATGATACCCCATTAGAACGGAGATGTTTTTCAATTCCCTCAACAAAACACATTTACGAGTTGTCTGACGCAAAACTGAACCAACTGTTACAAGCATGATAAATACGAATAAATGAACACTGATTATCTAAATATATAAAACTCAAAGATGACTGACTGACTGACTGACTGACTGACTGACTGATATAGTGATCAATCAACGCACAGCCCAAACCACTGGACGGATTGGGCTGAAATTTTGACGTAGGCATCCGCTAAGAAAGGATCTTTGGAAATGCCACTTTTAAAGGGGTGAAATGGGGGGTGCAAGTTTTACTTCTTAATGCGAGCGAAGCCGCGAGCACCCACTAGTATTAAATATGTTTTCTAAATGAAATATTCGGAAATTTATATGAAGCCTTATTATACTTGCTTGTCCGTATGACTGTTCACTTCATTAATAATGCATTCTATCTATTAATTTGTTACGTTTTTGAATCTGGTCGATTCTATGCATAAGTATTTACAAAAGAAAAGTATATATCTTGATACAAGCGTAAGCTTAGTACGGGGCTAGATGGCGCTGTGTGATATGTCCTGAAATATTAATTTATTATTTTTATTTATTTAGTATGTTCTGTTTTTCAATAGTTTACGACTATCTCTTGGTAACATACTATCTCTATATAAAAGATAAAAAAAGATAAAGATAAAGAATCTTTATTGATAATGTAAAGTTGTAACATAGGTATAAGTACTAATATCATAGAATATGCTACACAAATTACAATAACTCGTCAAATTGAATTTATAACATTTAGTTTTAATGAAATTTTAGAAGTTACAATGTCAAGTTTTATTAATAGCATAATGAAAATTTTTGTTATTAAAAACATGTCAAACATAGGTAATAATAGGTATGTAATCATACAATATATCAACTTAAATAAATCTTGGTACTGTCACTTTAGCTGTATAGGGGCTATAAAAACAGACGGTGATACAAATAAACAAATAGGCACTTACATTTAACATAAATTAAAAAATATCTTCATAGTTATTGCTACGAGACGTAGAATATGGACCTTGTTTATTTATTTATTTATTATTATTATTTACATCTATACACATAATAAAGCTGAAGAGGGTCTAAAGTCTTTACATTGAAGGTAATTAAAAAAATTGGTTGGAGATACTTAGAATTGATAACAAAACACATTCCAACAATTTGTAGAATTTTTGTCTGTTTATCTGGTGTCTTTGTTTATTTAAATGCTCATAACCCAAAAACGAGATGATGATGCTTGATCTCTTTTCCTCTTCTCAACATTTTCTTTAATGATTATTAGGTCATACCTCAAATAGGCATTTTTTTTCCTTTGTTGCGTTCTTCAAAAAAAGCCAAGGGAGACAATATAAAAGATGGGAAGATGACATTAAGCAAGTTGCAGGACCGGCTTGGCTCCAGGTAGCCAAGGATAGAGAGAGGTGGAAAGCTTTGGAGGAGGCCTTTGTCGACGGACAAGCTGTCTAATGTAAATAGTTATTAATAGAATAGATAATAGATAATAATCAATTGTATATAAACAGTAATAAAGGCTTATTTTATTTTATTTATTTTATTTTAACCCAAAAACGGCTGAACGGATCATCATGATTTTTGGTATGTAGGTGGTATGAGGTCTTAGAAGTGTCCACTTACTTAGAAGTGTTACTTATTATCCTGAAATAATGCGAGCGAAGCCGAGGGCGTCCACTAGTTACTATATAAAACTGTATTATTTTAAAAGGATGTTTGTTCATAAAAATCTCATCCGTGATCATTGCATCGGACGTTTACTCTTAGATTTTCACGTACAATTTTATAGCTGTGCAATAATAATATTTTTCCAGAAGTCATTTTCGAGAAAGGCTCCGAAATAGTCTCTGGTGAGGCATAACCATAGAACCTTCATAATATTGCCGCTCGTAACCGATTCATACGTCTTAGGCTTCTAAGATACAGAAATTGAAGTAGGCGAGGTAGGAAAGCAAATGTTTTGTGAAGTTGTCTCTATATATTTCATTATGTATATTTCTTTAATGGGTACAATGTTTGTAAAATGTAAGTATTATCAATCATATACAATTAATTGGAATTGTTGACAATTATATTACTTAAACCCAATATCTAGATTATTGGAGTATTAATTCGGATAAAAAAGCCTTTACCCAACGTAAAGTTGATTAAATAAATTCGTTAAACTTGTGTTGAATTCATCAAAAATAGAATACACCTAATTATGTCAAACCTTATCTAATAACATAACGCTTCAATGCTTTTAATTAATACAAGGGCAGAGTCCAACCCTCGGTAATTTATTATCTCATAGCAAAACCCCTCAAAGGCAAAAACGTCAAAAAATAAATGAGAGAGCTTATTAAAAGAAAATTATGTTTGCTTAGGAGCACCTCTAGCCTTTGCAGTAAATTAAAACACGTGACATGACCAAATATTTTCTTAGACTTAATCTCAAGTGTATTCAACCGTTAATAGGGTCTGAGTTCCCTTTGCAAATGCTACTTCATATCAGGCCTTAACATTATATCAAAATTTTGTTGGAATTAAAATTACTTTAAAGACTATTCCTATAGTAAACAGGTTCCTTCTGAAAAAGACATGTGATGTTTTTTAGTACGTTTCAGTTAAACTTAAGTGATCATTTACCAGTACTTGCACTACTATTTCAGTATTGTCTCCCTTACAAAACAGGAACGGTTTTATAGTACGTGCTGTTTTATTAACATATAATAAATGAAGGCTTACAAACTTGCAAAGCTGGCATAAAATATAAACCTAAAATAAAAAAAACACTGACACACTTCTCTTAACAACACTGAGGGGTAATTTTTTAAACCTAAGGCTCAATTTAATACATATAGGCTTTAATACTAATTGTCCTTATAAAAACAACACACAAATACCTTGAATTTCTACCTTCATCTTCACAACATGTCTAGTTTCAGATCCTTCAATAGCAGTTCATCTACCGACATGCCACGTACATTTCCTCATCCACCGGAGGCTGTGCCTTCTAGCGCTGATTGATTGCTAGTCTTAGACTAGGAAATATACAGATACAGGTGAACTACATCAAACTAAGTTTGTTGTCTAAGTCGAAATATTTGGAACAAATCGATAGATGTTTAATACAATATCAGTTTTACATTAAACTTAAAACAAACAGGATCATAATGTATTATTTCTTACCTTAATCAAATAAATAAACTATTTGATTTGACCTTAAGTTTAAAAAAAAAAATCAGGACATATCACACAGCGCCATCTAGCCCCATACTAAGCTTACGCTTGTATCATGGGTACTAGATAACGGATATAATACATATATACTTTTTCTTTTGTAAATACATACTTTAGTTTGAAATACGATTAAGCTTAATTATTGATGTTTGACAATTTATAGTGAAATAGAAATCAAAATAAACATCAAAATAGTAATTCCTATGAAGTCTGTACATGCATGTACGAGTAATATCAAAAGCCTTGGAAGTGTTATTATTAGAGTAAACCAGCAAACATCCTGCGTAAGGAAGCAATGGCGCGTGTAATTACAATATTGTACGAGTCATGTTGAACAAATTAGGAATTAAAAACACTCGCGTTTTGGTATGTTTACTTTTTTGACTCGTGATTATGTAGAATAACTAGCAGCGCCCCGCAGTGCTACCCGCGTTAGTCCTGGATAAAAAGTAACTTATGACTATGTGTTAATCCAATAGGAGCATAGTTATGTCAGAAGTAAATATGAATAGGAAACCATTAGTTTCCCTTAGTTAGTTAATCAGTTTATAGTTAATAAAAAAAACATTATTTATGTTTACTTTAAGCTAATCCGTCCGTGAGGAGTCTCGTCTTGGACGCCGTGACGAGCGGTCGCTTTCGGGAACGATCAATAGAGCCTCGTCAATACAATGGATCTATTAAACAATAGGCACAACATCTGCCAGCGGCTGGCGCAGTCGCTGCGAGCAAAGCTTGACGGTCCCTATCCCTAGCTCAGGTCAATTCTCTGGCCCCGCGAAAAGTGCCTATCAATCAAGTGCCGTGCAACGCGTGTTTATAATCTTTACATGTATCAGTGAGACGTGAGTGACAACCAGTGTACGTGACCCGCGTCATTGCCATCAGAGGCCACCGGGAACAGCGGTACCAGCGCCCAGCGCGGGGTAACCCACTCCAACAAAAGGAAAACTCGGTGAGCTTGTTCCATACTAGCCACACGCGGCCTAAACCCCTTTTCTTCTATCTCTCCTCCCTCAATATCCTAGGATATTGTCTAGACGTCTGCCACGAGGGACAAGTCTGTTTTCAAACATCGGTTACTTACAGATCAAACCTACGCGTAACTAGCTTATCCGATTTCAAAATACATATCTACACAGACTGCAGTAAAAACCCCCTCACACGGGGCTTTTATTTAAATATTTCATTTTTATTTCACTCCCTAGGAATCACTATTAAAACTAAAAAATAAATCACTCCTGAAAGTAAGTAAAGATTCTATTCATGCATCTCAGCGACTTGCGGCACCTCGCCATATCGGTAGAAATCTACCTCAATAAAAGACCTCGGTAAGGTAAAGTCCAGGTCGCCCCTATATACTAAGTACTAAACCGATTGCATTTGTTAGGTTCAGGCTCATGTTCATGTTGAAGCTTAGCATTATTTACTAGTGAAGCACCTAAAATATTATGCCTTATTTACTGGGAACATTCCAGGCTTTTCCATTCCCACGATTTCAACACGCTCACATCTGCCGCGCTTAGCAATTTTAAGATATATGTAATAGATATAGAAAAAATAATACTTCTAAAAAAAAAAAAAAAAAGAAACTTCGTTTTGTTGCGTTTTGTTTTTGAATAACCAGCGCGGTCATGGATATAAATGGGGGTTGTTTCTGAGGCGTTTCTCTTGAAACAGCTCTGATGGTCTGCACATGTTGCAGATAGGGCCTTTGTCCACTTGTAAACAAAAGTATCGTAATCCTTCCTAGAATTCGAGGAGGGACGGGCAAAAAAATTGGTACCTACGCTGGGAGCTAGCACAGTGGAGTGTTTGCCTGCCTGAGTAGAGATAAATGAAGACATTTTTTACAAATGCCCACAACTATTTGTTTATATAGTGCATGATATACCAGTTAACTAATACAAATACATAGTAAATAAGCTTCCTTCACAGCCTCGCAACAAACCTCAACAATAAGGATCACGCGCATACCTGAAAGATATCACGAGCTAGCCACGGCACCCCGTCTTCTGCGATACCGCCACGGTAAGGCACAAAGCCGATATGGAAATAGGGAACCCTATCGTAAAAATACCAGGAGACGGCAACTGCTTGTACCGCGCTATAGCCCACCAAAGTAACGACTTGTATGGCCTTACCTTTGACCACCAACACATTCAACGAAACCTCGCCCGCCACGTTGAGCAAAACCAAAGCGATCCACAAATGTACCTAGCGATCAGAAGTAATATAGATAGATCAGCACAAAGCGAACAAATCGGGAACTACACTCTATCACAATACCAAGATGATACATGGGGCGGCACAGACATACTTATAGCGGCAGCGGAATATTATAGTATTAACGTGAAAATCTTTCAAAAAACCCCGCTACAAGAAACAGTATGTTTCTCTCCTAAGGCACCAAACGACGCCGCAGGTAGCATAGGTCTAATATTTACGGGGAACCACTTTGATTGCTTTGAAAATCACCTAGGAGTAATAAACCACGCAAAACGACCTTAGTCTAACTCTTGGAACTAGCCTCCAGAGGAGATACCAGATGAGTCCGGATACAGACTGGCCCACCCCAGGCCACACCAAGCAACAAAAAAACAGGTAGTAAATGAAAACATAAACATTGCCACATGGAATGTTAGAGGCGCCGCAACGTTGACTAAAAAACGAGAGATCGACGAGTTTCTAGACGGAAAATCTATCCATATTGCCTGCCTACAGGAAACTCACTTAAATCCGGGACCTACGAATCTAGTCACTATACGTGGCACCTAAGCGGAAACAACAGCAGAAGAGGCCTAGCTATTCTCATAAGAAAAAGCAGCGGCCTAAGGCTGAACTGGACTAAAGCAAACACAAACAATATGGTTGCTTCAATAGATACAAGCAGTGGAGCCTCTCTATTCATTACCACACTCACAGATACACACGAACTTCGCGATAAAAATCAAATAGGCAAAAATCTCTCACACCAAACAAGTAACGACAACGGAGACATCTTATTAGATCTAATTGCACGGGAAAATCTCCGATTGGACACATCATTCGGCCGGCGCAACTGTAAAATGACTTGGACGTCGGGAAACAAAACATCGCAAATAGACCACATAATGACAGATGCCAAAAACAACCAGATTTTTAATTACATCAAAGGTGAAATAACAATCCTATCTGACCATAGTGACAGTACCAAGATTTATTTAAGTTGACATATTGTATGATTACATACTTACCTATTATTATGTTTGACATGATTTTAATAACAAAAATTTTCATTATTTTATTAATAAAACTGGACATAATGTAACTTCAAAAATTTTATAAAAACTAAATGTTATAAATTCAAATTGACGAGATATTGTAATTTGTGTAGCATATTCTGTGATATTAGTACTTATACCTATACCTATGTATGTTACAACTTTACATTACCAATAAAGATTCTTTATCTTTATCATAGAATCATATGGGGAAACCTGAAGCCCCTCACGTTAAACTCCAATAGGGACTCTACGAGATCTCCAATAAGACTAACCAGGGCCAACGTTGCGAACGAGTTTGACTACAAAACCCTAAACTACGAGATGCTTCAAAGTACCACCACTCGAGAAAAATACCAAGAAACTTTACTAGAGGAAATTACAAACCTACAGAAGGCGAAGTTCCATTATAAGCATCATCCTCAAGATATAGAGGTTAGAAATAAACTTAAGAGTGCCGGCGCCGTTTGCAAGAGATCGAAGCAACGGAAGACCAACAAGAATGCCGCAGTTTTTTCCCTTAGCGACATAGGATCTATTCGACCCACATTTAAGATCCACCTACTACACCCGAAGCGGTTATGATTACTCACAATAGGACCAACATTACACAGCGAACGGGTTAAGATAGCTCTTGCAAAGCCAAACACTAACAAACCCCAAGATGGGTCAACTCAATAATCAACGAACACCAATTTTTACTAACGCTTATCCCTATCCTTAATAACAACCTTCTCCAAATCGGCGGCTGGCTGCATAGCCGGTCGACTACCATCCCGGAGCGTTAGCACAAAACTACGCTCCACAACCTCGTGCCCCCCGGTATGCCGGTTTGACCGGAGCAGGCTTGTCCTGGCTGGGTGCGGTACCTATGTTCATGTTCATGTTCATGTTCACTTTAAGCTAATCCGTCCGTAATTTATCCGTATTAATAATTATAATGTATCCGTATTTATACATTCAAGTCAAATTTTAGCCGATTTTAGAACAAATTGGAATATCTTGCATTGTACCCACGGAGCAGAAAAATATTGTACTTACCGCTTACTTACTAATCGATCAACTCGTACAAAACACTTATTTACTCGATTAAATGACAAAATCGATCGTCTCACATCGCTCTAGCTTCGTTGTCAAAAAATCGACAACATTTCAATCATGCATCGTCATAACCATTATGACATAATTGACACGAAATTGGATTCCATTCGACCCTAAGCATAATATCTATTGTGGCCTAGAACGGGAATGATTAATGTGACCCCAGGGCCGGAGAATCAATCAATGACGTCACAACATCTGGGCCGTAACAAGCTGTAAGTTAAACTTGTCTGTCATTAATTACAGAGCCCAAACTTGACAGTGGCTTAGCGATCGGACGCTTTAGGTGACGGAAAAATGCGTTACAGATGAAGTTTTTCTCAGGCTGACTACGTTTTATGAGTTGATTTGCTAAGTACTAAGCCCGCACTAAGATTTTATTTCATTGAAAATAGTGAAAATAATCACAACCTTCCTGCTGAATCCTGCTAGTCGCTATCATTTTCACTCATTTCCTGTGAAGTTTGGGATATACTTGTGTTGAGTCTGGTCGTTTCAATGTACCTATAATAAGTATGTATTTACGAAAAAAAGTATATAGCTTAGTATGGAGCTAGATGGCGCTGTGTGATATATCCTGAAATATTTATGTATTTATTATTTATTTAATCTGTCACTTTTGAGACCTTAATAAGATACTTGTATTATGTTTTTCGAAGAAAGGCTTGTCGCCATTAGTTTTCACTGTTACATACAATAATGTGATGAGATAAAATTGTATGCAATACATTTATAGAAAATAGAATTAGAAAAATCTTTATTGAGGCACACACAAATTACTTATTAAATAGTGTAATGTGTAATTAATATTATATTCTTGTTTTATTAAAAAAAAATCTCGAATGAGAGTGGCCAACACTCTGGTGTCGAGAGTTTACAAAGCCGCCCAGGCCGTTGACATGGCTTAACGACTGCCGTGCCGTGCAATTTAACGTGTTACATTTAATTTAATTTATGGCGACATGGAATGTTACTTGTTGGTCACCCATCCTAGGACTGACCGCGTCGACAATTACTTAACATTGGGCAATCGCAAGCGATTGCCTCCTCCAGCTGAGCTATGGGTGCAATTACAATAATACATAAAATAATATAATATGTATTGGATTTCAGACCACCCTTTGATGGCCACATTTTACTTAAAAATGTATGCATTACAATTAATTGTCTCTTCTTGTTTTATTAAATAAAACTTGTAAATAGTAGAAGAGAGCGTTAGTAAGTTTGACCTCATTTGAAAGGAAAGTTGCAGGTTAACTGTGCTAAAATAAAAGTTGTCGAGAGGTTGTTAGGAACATGTACCTGAAAGTACTCCAAGTTGGAGGTTTAAACCGTTGTAAAACCTGTAAGCAAGACTATATGTTTCATGCCTTCAATGTTAGATACCTATTATTATTTCATTTTAACTGTTAAATTCTTGCCGTACGTAACATGTTAGTATAATAAAGACGTGATGTTTTCATATGTTTTTAAGTCTTATTAATTATAAAAAAAATATTACAATGTAACTGTTCCAAATAAGACTTTGATCTGAGTAATATACATTACTGTTTCGTGTTTTTGTGTATGAATTACTACGTTTTTACAAAATACATAAGAGTACATTATGCTCACTGAATGACGCGGCGATAGCTCCAAAAAGAGAATGGGATTTTAACAACCTACTCCTAGTTCATACTAAACTCAAATACGGAATTAAAAGAACAATTTACAAACGAGTTTCAGTTCTAATTCTTTCAACATGGAATTTAAGTTGCCTTTCCTACATCAATTTAGTTCCTGAAAGGGTATTTTATAATCCTGACCCTTTTCATACTCATTCACATATAGTAAAACTCGAAACCTATAAAAAGTTTACCTAAAATGTTGGAAAGTTGACTAAACAAACCCTAAAGTGCAAAGACCTTAATGTATTACACAGACATGACTTAATGAAATATTATTAAGTATCAAAATCTCAAACTCGTAACGAATAATACTGGAAAACTGGAAAACGCCATAAACAAACATGATATAAACGAGGCATATAAAACGTAGATGGTACATTCGATTTAAAATCGTCATAAAATGTATACTGTTCCGGGTGTTCGTCTTAATGTGAGGAAAAATTACTCGGCATACGAGTATAAAGAACTAGCTGTGCCTGCGACTTCGTCCACGTGGTTTTGGCATTAATTCTTTGAATTCTGAACCGTTTTCACAATGATCACCCTCAAAGATGAATAGTTTTGCCCGTTTTTTCCACAATTTCCATTGCTTTTTCGCTCCTATTAGTTGCAGCGTGATGTTATATAACCTATAACTATGCCTTCCTCGATAAATGGCCTATTCAACACAAAAACATTTTTTCAATTCGCACCTGTAGTTCCTGAGATTAGCGCGTTCAAACAAACAAACAAACTCTTCAGCTTTATAACATACATTCATTAACGAAAGTCAAGAAAATATATTTAATTGAAGGATAATGTATATAATAAGTAGTTCAAACACTCGCACATTAGTAAATACATGGTTACTACAATCGTCTTTAGTATTTATATAGTATATAAAACACCAAAATCTGTTAAATCAATATCACCAATTTACCAACAGGCTTTCGGATGCCGGCCGTGTTTCGATGGCCTTCGATTAGACCCACAAATATTTTTCAACCTAATTGCTTGGACTCGAGACTTGTTTACACGCCTTCATTGAAAAAGGTACGAGGGCTTGGTTTAACAAATCTTGTTTGCTGAAAATACTTAGAAAGAAGAATTGGTAATTGATGTCAATGAAAATTTGCGGAGTTGATGGTTTGAGTATATTTTTGTTTTAGTTCTATGTAGATTGTACTAAGGCAAACGTGTTCTAGCCTGTTACCACAGCAATACTTTTACATATCCTGAAGTCAAACACTAAACTATACTACTTATATTAATTTTACTAGTAAGACGTTTTCTTTTGAGTACCAATATTCTTAACTTTTAGGACTTAAACCTGCGTCTTTCCGATATTCAGGTTTGGTAACGGGATTTATTGACACTGTTTTAATTCTGTACCATCATATTATCAAAATCAAAGCTTTTAAATTTCTAGGTGAATGTAGTATTTTATGAAGCCATCAGTAGGTTAAGTACACAGTGTTCTAGCAGCAGAAACGCATTGCGACACGCGAAACTGTCGTTTGTTCGTGTATGTCATTCACGGGTTATCTGTCGTGTTTGTGTAATCTTTGTTAGAACACACACACGTACACAGTCACACACACAAGTTTCTGTGAAACACATAAAAAAACAGAAATTACGAGATAATAGTGGGTGCCTATCATACTATAAAAAGTTATCAGATAACATGTGAAAATTGCTAACTTCTGTTAACTTTAATTAAGTTATTGAACGCAACACTGTAGTCATGACGAACTGTTTAGTATTGTAAAATAGGTTTTGAACAACAACAATTTTAGAATGTTTATTTTTTTTTGTAAACTAGTTTTCACAAACAAAAAAGGTTAAGAAACTGCACGAAACAAACAAGCTAAAGTCTGTAGCGTAATCTAACTACCTACTTACCTTCGAGTAAAATGTTATAGAAAGCTTTGTAAGTAAAGTTATCAAACTTGTTTTGATATATGACACTTTTGGCATTTCAAGGTGAGTTCCTGATTCATTGACTGTTAATCAATATTTCACTCGTAAAACTTACAAAAGCATTTCACGGCATATTTAAGTAGGATTTAATAGCTCACTAACTAGTTAACGGCCCTTGTTGTGATATCTAGGTCTCGCGTGAGAGATTTTGTTCGAATGATGAGTAGTTTGATAGGTACTTTCAGTTTGATACTTTGATACTAATTTTTATATAATGACTTGTAAATTTATGAAACTTGTATGACTGGTTTATAACATATAAAAATTGTTTCTAAGTGTCCCAGAATGTAAAACGCAGAAGCATTATAAAAAGTGCACATACGTTACGTAGCACCAATATATGAAAGATATTTTCTTGTAGTAGCTTAGTTTAAACCAATTTTGTTTTTTTCATTTGTCACAATATGGAACTATAATAGACACTTGAAACTAAACGGGAAGTCATGTTTATCATACAAAGTAGACAATTCAAAAGATATATAGAAAACTGAATCCAAATTACCCTGGAGGCTTGACATGTTAAAAATATGACATATTAAACGTTTTTGGCTGGCGTTTCGCGTTCGAGTGAATAATTTCCGAATTTTGCAACACCATGCTGTATTAAGATTACGATAATAACATAAATTATTATTATTATTAACATAATAATGAATAGAAAGCCTTCCCAAGATGTTAATCTGTGTATTCGTCATCACGTCGTCATCAAGTCGAGAGTGCTCGCGCTATTCCCGTCTGACCCCCTTTCTGCCACTTTGACGATTGACTTTGCCGCGTCTACCCACCAGAGGGCCCTCCAACTATTGCGGTTTTACTCTTAATTTTTCGTAATTTATGCCTTCAATTTAAGTGCTGCTCTTTTTGGACTCGTAATTTAAGAACGCTTTTGTGAAACTATCTCGAGGTTTTAATGAGTTGAAAGAGGGTTTAATCATTTTCATGTTCAAGTTTTTTTTATATTTTATTTCACTGTTTTTAAAAGGTTGTCTAGGGACCTTGATAAAAGGTGAATAAATATTGGTACAGTAAAATAAAACAAGCGAAATGATTAACCGTTAAAGAGTAACCAAATATTTTCAAGATGATTATTTAAGAAAATCTGACTGAATATTTATAGCTACAAAAAGCTAAGAAACAAAAACTTTGACCTTCAACAACATAGTTTGATAACAATAATCTAGGTTTAACTTCAACTATAACTAACAGTCATTATCAAAATTATTCCAACTTCCCTAATCTGGGTTATTATATCTAAACCTCAAATCATAACAATTACTATTGATTATAACTAAATAGAGAATGGCCATAAGTATATTTTTTATGAATAAAAAATATACCAAGCGTATTAATATAAACAAATTATCTTGTATTGTAAGATCAAAAACTGTAGCCACATCAAGAAAGGGACTGTATTATGAAAATTTTGTGAAAATTTCTGCAATGTTTTTTCTGAAACATTGCTCAACAGGACCACTTCGGTACCTAGTGCAAGTTTTCAGGGCTACCTCACGAACCGGATATTTCGCTGCACATGTAAGCTGTACCTAAAGAATGTAAAACAAAGTTTCTTGTAAATGAATAAACAATTTTTATTAGAATTTGAATATTTCAACAGAATTTAACAAGTTTGGATCCTAACGACCATCAATATAATCAAGCACAAGTTTTGTAAGCTCACAAAATATGTTTTGATTAAACTCTATAGAATTATAAAGCATCTGATCTTCCATACCTTCCGTATCTCGTCACAAATACAAGTTAGCAAGCAGTAATCGTCACAAAGTTTGGAGATGGTATTACCCTGAGAGACGCTAAATGCCTCTCGGGAGGAACTTGGCTTATCTGTGGAGACTTATCTGTTTGACGAACGACGTGATATTGACCGAAACAACCGGGTTTGAGGGGAAATTGCTGGTACTGATAGTTTGTATTGAATAGACATAATATCATGATATTAACCTCTATGAACTGTTCACAGTGATCGTATCATCACCAATTGTCCCACTGCCTAACCAGTTGTGACAATATATATTATATGTTTTATAGATTTTCTAAGCAACGTTAAACTTCACTTCTGAGTTGCCAGGTGTAGTTTCACGGCATCGTGATCAAATAGCAGGTAGAGTTATAAAACTACCAAAACACACTGATCCTGAGAAAATAATTCTCATATCAGAACAAATGGTTGCAAGAACAGCTTGTTGAAAACGTATGAGAACGGGTAACGCTTTGCAGCAAATTCAACAAATTCAACCAATTTATCAATTCCGTACCAACAAATCTTTCACGATGGCTCCGGTAATAAAGTCCAAATTTGCTTACGAGAAATGCATGTTTTCCCCAAGTTTCCTATATCAGAAACACATCAAGTACACAAGATCTTGTTACAATTGGTAACAATTTGATTAATTGCGTAAATTCCCGCTCGGGAGCAGAGCGCTCATCTGAAGGAATTTATGGTCGTACTTGTACCTATGTTATAGTGTTAGGGCTGCTTGTCATGTGGCTTACTTGATTAGGTACCTACTGAGTAAAATAAATTATAATTTACAGAGTTACCATTTTTTGTGTTAAATAATATAACTTGCTAAGACAATCACGCGTTTGTTCCTTAATATTAGGTACACTATTTAGTCAGATTTAGAAATAGTTTTAAGATAAGATAAGATATTTCTTTAATGCACACCAAAAAAATTACATTATGAAAGAAATTTAAAAACTATTTTAATGCACATTGGGCGGCCTTATCGCCTTAGGCGATTTCTTCCAGTTTTAGTTATTTTATATCCCTGTTAAAAATAACGTGTTAATAATGCCCAATTTGAGCGCAAGCAGCACGCAGTTTTGATGATGTTAGCTAGAGAAATTGACAAATGCTTCAATATATCATTAAGGCGAGTCACAAGTGAAAAAGCGGAGAAAAACGTTTTACTATATCAAATTTTTTAGGTATTTACTCCTTAATATTGGTCTTGCAAAACATATACAATATACTTGAGGATATTGTCTGAGGAATGTGCTAATTTGTTACACGATAGGGTATACTTTACTCGATCATAAAAAAATCCAAAGACAGCTTAATGTAAAAGTCTAAATCGAATATCTTATTAATAAAATTTCTGACTTTACACATCATTTTTATATAGAAATGTTTCTCTTTAAATACTACAGAGAACCTGCTAAAATTTGGGTTTCAACTAAAGTCCTATAATTTTGAGTTAATTATTAATCCCAAAACTTAAATATTTCCAAGCAGTTTGACAAGACGCCGCGCCGCCCGCTACCCCGTCAGTCGCAATCGGGCGCTTGCCAACGTTAGACCTGTGCCAAATTTTATCCGCCCGTTCTTACATTCTTGCCACAGTGTAATGATTGAAAATGGCTAATAAAAAAAATAAAGTTAGGAAGAAATCAGTGTTAATATCTAAAAGAAGGACAGGGAAAGAGAACTATAAGAAACGGTATGTAAATTACTCCCTTTTATAGTAAAATTATGAAGTTTACTCTTTTTTTTAAAGTAAAATTACTAAGCATGCAACAATATTTCTGAAAGTGGCCCAATTTTTTTATTCTTTATGTTTCTCCTCAGGTATATGAGAATTTTTTATAATTTTAGTTGATTTCGTAAATTTTCGTCATTACTAGCCACAGACTAAATTATATCAGTATGACCAAAAGTATGTACCTATGTACGAGTACCCTATAATTAATTAATTTAGGTCGAAAAAGCAGTCACGAGTATCTAATACTACCAGTCCATTAGTAGAATTGCAACCTGTGAATTTCAATACTTCAACGACAGATGGGTAAGTGGATCATGTACTAAACAATAATACCATAAAATAGGCCGATCTATTTATTTTTTATATTATTTACTATTGACTATAAACTCTACAGCTGATAAAGAATGACTTGCAGAATGTGATGATAAATTATCTCAAAATAATATCAATGATGAGTGAGTATATTATAACATCATTAGTTTGTCACATAATACACAAAACAGAACCAAGCTGAATTTATACAATCATAAACGTAATAATTATGGTAATTTATATTTGTTGTTATTTGTTGTTACGACTGTATGTGTTCGAAATAAATAAAATAATTGCGGCAACAGAAATACATCTTCTAAAAAAAAACTGTCTAACTATCACGGTTTATAAGATACAGCCTGGTGACATACGGACGGACAGACAGACAGACAGCGAAGTCTTAGTAATAGTGTCCCGTTTTTTACCCTTTGGGTACGGAACCCTAAAAACAGATCCAAGCAGAATATCCAAACGGAATGTATACAATAATAAACGTAATAAATGTGGTGATATTTTTTTTTGCATGTTATCTAAGCAGCGAATATACAAAGTCACGGCAATTTTATTAATATAACCTATGTATTTTTTTCAAACAACAAACACGACTTTGTTTTATATTTATAGATATAAAGTAATAAATTATTACTTAGCTTATTTAAAACTGACAAAAATAACATTTTACATTAATAGAAGTTGATCATAGTATAACAGCTGAAATATTTATACTGTGGCGTAGTGCTAACGTTACGAGAAATGGACAGCGCGCGGAGTGAGATGGCCCCCCACACCTCACCTCCTAAAATCGTAGTTCGCGCGAAAATGCCTCGCCTTAAAGTGAAATATAAATGAGAAAACTGATTTACACTACGAGAGTATACGATCATAAATTTTTGTCTTATATATTATAATATGGTAGTAAGTTTTCATTTGAATTAAACAGACATCCCTATAAGTGCGAAACAAATACTGGAGAGTTATGAGCAATCGGACTTGCTGACTTGGACTTGAATTAATGAAATAATGGTTTGCGGCCATTTTACACTTTTTAATTGTTGTTTATGAAGTTACTCCCATTGGAATTCGTAATTATTATTTCGCCATTATTAAATGTTTTTCATTATATTTTCAGTCCTAATTAAGCCGTTACACTTTAGTTGATTTATTTATGTTGCGTAGGTAAAAATATCTAATAATAACGGGTTACGTGCCTGATAATAAGGAATTTTTATTTATAACTATTTATTTATAAAACAAAAAAGTGCTTATTAGGTATGAGCAAATCTTTTAAGAAATTTCAGATATGGTTTATATTTGTTTTATCACATAGGTACATAGTCTGAAATTTAATACTGTCTTGCGAAATAGATTTGCCACATAGTAACTGTCAACTTTCCAAGTGTCAAGTAAGTACCCATACATCCTTACATCACACAAGCAACGTCAAACTAGTCTGTCCATGGTCAGGTCACGTTCAAAATGTTCAAATCCTCGGATTTAAATCCCGTCCCATGATCCAACGGTCCGATAACCTCCTCAAACAAATCTAATAAAACACCGCAAACGCAGATTTTTAAACGTGTTGATAGATCATAATTTCATAAATGACGTGTAGTTTCGTTATGACAATATTGATGTTGTTCACAATATTAAAAAAATAAAATGAGTATACATTTTAATTCCACGCTTAATTAACTTTCACCAAATAGACAGTACTCAATAATCTTTCCACGTGTAAAGGAATGGTCGCCGGAACGTCGAGCGTCCGGCTGCAAGATGGGTCGACGACATAAAATCTGTTGCAGGTCAAACTTGGATGAGGCTGGCTCAAGATCGAAGCCAATGGCATATCTACAGAGAAGCTTAAACCCAGTGATAAGACGGAACCGGCTGTAAATGATTATAATGCAAAAATTATAACCAATTTCTATTCTGTGGTATGTATCAGTGATCTGGCCAAGAGTGCAGATGTAATATTACGTACTCTTATGTTTCTTGCCGCAACACAACGTTGTCCTCTGCCAATTTTAACTTATCAAAACTGCCAATGATTTCTAAAATAAATGTTTCAAGCGCTTTCATCGGTGAGCTGTGTCTTTACGAACATAAAACTTTACTGACCAACCAATAAAGTAATATATCTATGCCCACCGTCGGTCAAGGTGTGACCAAATCAGTGATGTGGATTGGAGCGAAATGTGTCGCGACTAATCCAAACAACTTCTGTACGGATATGTACCTGTTACGTACATTATGTACGGTGTATGGTTTGCTTTCGATGGGTAATGTAATACGGTTAGTAAAGATTTGTGTAGATGAGTATCATCGGTTTGTATGTGCGTATTTTTAATACGTAGTTATGTTCGCGTTTGACTAAAAGCCGCTATAATATAACACACATATGTACTCAAAAAGTATTACTTTAGATTTGAAGTAATCAATCAATTGCAACTCATATTATGTCTCAAACAAAACTGATCAAGTTGTTGTTATAAACAGTCTTTGGATGGGTGACAAAAAGTATGTATGTATTGTATGGCATTGCATTATGGGCTCTTCCGTGGGTCGGATGACACGTTAAATTGTAGGTCCTAGCTGTTTGTCATAGTACGGCAGTCATTAAGCTATGTCAGAGGTCCTTAGGGCGGTTTGATAAACTCTCGACACCAGATTTGGCCACTATGATTCGATAAGAAGAAGAAGATACACACCTATACATTTTCTTAATCTATTTACAAAATTACTAGTTTAAACTTCAATCCGGCTATTTTCTCTAAAATATGCTCTTACATTACGTCTTTCCACAAATCATCCAAACCCGTTGACTAAAACACTCCCTTGTAATTAGAGGAAGTGGTTCAAAGCATCCAGCTTTAGGCACCTAAGTGGTTGGTCACTCGCTTCCACATTCATTAAAACATCGCATCAATTATTTACGCAGACAAGGGAACAGCATAGTTAATATGGCAATACTAAATGGAGGGGGTAGGTACTGCTAACAACAAACATTTTTTTATGGAAAAGATATTTGAAGACCATTAAGATTATAAGGTGCACTTAAGCAAACGTTAACCATGAATAGTCTCCATTAGGTAGGTAGGTTAGTTACTTGGAATAATTGTATTTTATTTCTTGAAATATGGTCACAATATGTATATCTATACTAATATTATAAAGCTGAAGAGTTTGTTTGTTTGTTTGAATGTTTGTTTATTTGAACGCGCTAATCTCAGGAACTACTGGTCCGAATTAAAAAAATCTTTTTGTGTTGAAGAGACCATTTATGGAGGAAGGCTTTAGGCTATATAACATCACACTGTAACTAATAGGAGCGAAGAAACAACGGAAAATGTGGAAAAAACGGGGAAAATTATTCATCTTTGAGGGTTTTCCGTTACGTGCGCTGCGAAAATGGTACAGAAAGTCGTGGGTAACAGCTATAATGTATAAAGCTGAAGAGGTTGTTTTTAGAAATAAATATGATACCCAAAATAACTATTCCTCGCGGACGATGTCGCGAGCACAGCTAGTCAAAGATACGTATTGGCGACAAAAATGTGTTGTTTATATTATGTATAGGTTCGCGTTTGCATGTAGGCAAAAACTTGCTAATAATTGCCTTCTAATCTAGGGGTGCGGGTTCGATTCCCGCATAACACAAGTAATTATGAATATTAAAATTTGTAATGACTTGTGTTGAGTCTGGTCGTTTCTATGTATAATAAGTATGTATTTACAAAAGAAAAGTATATATGTATTATATCCGTTACCTAGTACCCATGATACAAGCGTAAGCTTAGTATGGGGCTAGATGGCGCTGTGTGATATGTCCTGAAATATTTATTTTATTTTAATTAAGCATTGCTGCAGTCGCACGCTTACCTAGAAGCTACCCATTTAATCTAAATTTAAAATACCAGTATTCGTAAGATTAACATAGGTACATAGTGCTTACAACATAAAAAATCCGTCTTTACAATCACCCAAAATATATACTCGTAATTTCAAATGTTGGAGGTTCTAGTACAAGCCAAGTTTGAACGAAACTAAAATACCCGCGAGAATAAGCGTTTGTAATCCTACGTCTGGACTAATATCAAACGTTTCAATTATTATTTCATTCTGCATTCTAGAAATGTAAGGAATGAATAATTAAGTACGATTTCTATTTGTGTGAATTCTGGAAAAAATACTATTACACTCAAATTCCAACAATTTGTAACTATTCTTTTTTATCACTACCTAAACTTAAAAACCACTACAAACAAATCATTAAACATTATTCATTTTTATGCATGGAAGAGATATCTTTTAGATAAGGCCACCGCTTGCTATTGTTTTATATGTTCTAATGCTGTTTTTGTTATATTTTCTAATTTTGTGTCAACAATAAAGCGTTTTATCTGTCTATCAAATTAAATACTCAATTAATTTAAAGTGTACATTCACGTTCCATATCTAAAGTGCATCAAAGGACACTCCTACCTGTATGAGGGTCGTAAATGAAAAGATTAAGGTGGCCACTTCATTTGAATACCAAATGCTCAGAATCTGACCGTAGGGTCTTTTGGAAGGCATTACTGCCAAAGACTGTACTTACAGGATTAAAAGCATACGTGGGTCTTGGTACTTCTACGAAATTTAACTCAATACGTCCAGTAAACTACTACTACTACAGGTAATTTAATAAGCTAGAAAGATAGAAAGAAATAAATATTTATTGAAAACATAAAGATTACAAATAAATAAATGGCTTTAGTACATTATGCAACACTATGATTTCTTGTCACAATTGTTATGTATGTCTTATACACTCTTACAAAATATTTAGGTACAGTATTCATAATAAACAATTATGTTTATTTTTTATCTGTTTATTTAAACGCTCATAACTTAAAAACGGCTGAACGGATCATCATAGTGTGAGATCTTAGAAGTGTCACAAGATAGACTTTTTTATCTCAGAAATAATAAAAGCGAAGCCGCGGGCGTCCACTGATTGATATTTATATTGCATATTTTTTACTTGTCTTAAGACAAATTGTATTTAAATGCAAAAATAAATTTTATTTATTACAGTTTTTGTCAAATACTATTATATCCTTCACAATTATTGAATGTAACTAATTTTTACAATTAACAAATATTTAGATAACAAACATCTGTACCTACTACTACAGCTTACCATCCATTCATGAAAGCAACTACGAGTACATTCAAATAGCGTAACTGAGCGTTAACAGATTTAATTAATCTCATTATTACGCGTAGATAGCTCTTTGTAACCATCTGATGTAAATTATTACTTAACGTAATTACATTAAACATGTTTAAGATATGATAAAATAACAAGTTTTGCTACCATTAATCTATACTAATATTATAAAGCTGAAGAGTTTGTTTGTTTGTTTATTTGTTTGTTTGAACGCGCTTATCTCAGGAACTACTGGTGCGAATTGAAAAATTCTTTTTGTGTTGTTTCGACCATTTGTCGAGGAAGGCTTTAGGATATATAACATCACGCTGCAACTAATACGAGCGAAGAAACAATGGAAAATGTGGAAAAAACGGCGAAAATTATTCATCTTTGAGGGCTTCCGTTGCGTGCGCTACGAAAACGGTTCACAATTTAAAGAATTAATATTAAATAAGTGTAGTAAGTCAATCTCGTCTTTTAAAAGGAATTGGATCTTTCAATCAAACAAATCCAAAATGTCTTCACAATATTTAAGCCATTGGTATTTTATTCATCGAATCTTTTTCAGCCAAAAGAAACTAAACTCTACCGAATCCTTAAAAGTAGTGACAGAGGGAATTTTCTTTTCCATCAAACAATCGCCTACGCTTTTCCTATCTCATTACACAGCTAAATCCTAGACCCGAGTCAGGATTCAACATAAAATTACATAGGTAGGAGTAAAACCAGTTATTCCCAACCGCTCGTCCGTACGAACATCCACAAACATTCTAAACGTTCAAAACGAGCTGCGCAGATAAAATATTATTATGACCCGAATGCGAATGTCAGATAGGTACTACGTATATATACGTATAGCTAACATAATGTTGGCAAAGTTGGCTCGCATCCAACGCTGCTGGTGAAAGCGGGGCTTTCCAAAATCGAAAGAGTGGTACGGTTTTGTTATACTAACCACTGTTACCGTGATTGTTGGATTTGAGACCTGTTTAGCGTAATTTTGTTAGGGTTAGTTTTTATATATTTATTTTTAAGATTGGTGCTTGCAAATGCATTTCTGCGTCACCAGACGATGGCTAGACCCTTTTTTACAAGAAATGGGTTTGCACTTGATCATAATTCACTGAGAGTGCCCAGGCATTAAAGGGTAAGAAATAAGTTTGCACAACTTATTAGTGTATTGATTCGTCAATAAATGGCATTAAAAGGGTAAGAAATAAGTTTGCACGACTTATTAGTGTATTGATTCGTCAATAAATGGCATTAAAAGGGTAAGAAATAAGTTTGTACGACTTATTAGTGTGTTGATTCTTAGATTTAGTCGTACACGCTTGGCTGAACTAAGGAATAGTGAACAAAGTGATACAAAATTAAATAGTTTGTAAACTTTGAATTACGTCGTAGTTATTTTTTTAAGATTTGTCACGTGTCATTTATCAAATGAATTTAAGGTATATCAATAAAGCCACCAATAAAGTCATATTAGAATACCTCTTATACAACCATTTATGCAACGGTGCAAAAAGAAACCTGAGACTGTATTTGTAATTAATCACTCAGATATTTTAAACATTAGCTGACTTCTTAAAACTACAAAGACAAGACGAAGTAGTTAATCTAGAAGGACTAGTTAAATTGCAAGCAAAAATGATTTAAGTTTATATTGCTTCAGAAAACTCAACTTCATCACTCCATTGTCTCGGGAATCGTTTTAAATGTTTTTTAATTACGTTTACTCAAACTTTAAACATTATTTACCTTTCAGAGTGCTAAGTTAATTAGAAAGGGGACGATTTTCATGGGATTTCGCGACATGTTTATTTATGACGAAATTTTGTGCTTTAGTCTGAGGTTAAAATGTTTTTCTTTTTAGGTGGGTGGATGGAAATATTTTCCACAAGAAGGAAGAAATTATATTTGAAACGTGGTGTAGGTCTCTAAATAGAAATTAACCGAATTAAATGTATCAATTGATGAATGCAATAATCTGAACAACTGTTGACAATCGACAAACGTTTACGTTTGTTGTAAAAGTTAGTTGACCCAGTTGAACAGCCTGTAAAATGTCAGTTTGAAGACTCTCTATAATCGCTTTGTCTCAATCAAAGATTTTCATCCCTTTCTTTCTTTTCCAAGGTCACAATAGCTTATAACATATAAATACCACCTGCCACACCAACAACAAAAAGAATTAATACCAAACTATATATCAAACGAGGCTATTTGTAAAGTGAAGCGTGTAGGAAATTAGTCCAAGAGTTGGATCTCGTCACTTGTCCCTCGGAGGGCCCTCGGCGCGGCCCCGCCTGGCCTTGGCACAATGGGACCTTGACATGGCCTTGTGGACGTCTTGGACATGTGGGGAACATTGTGTTGAAGGGAATATAGTCTAGGATGTGGTTGTTGGAATATGATGAATAGTATGAAAGTTTTTTACTAATTTGAAGCATAAAAGACAGCTGTGACAACTCTCCGTCATTTTCAAGGAGAACAACTGTTGCTTTTGTTTTGCTGTGTGGATGTGTAATGTGTATGCTGTAAATACAAACAAACAAAGACTCCCCTGCAGAAGGTACCTAGACAAGTATGGTCAATGATGTAGCTTTTTGTGTCCATCGCTTGTGAATGTGTAGCTTGGTACTATATACGATCAAAATATTGGACTACTTTGTAAATCTAGTCTAGAATAGAAACGAAAAATAGAAAAGCATAAAAATACAACAAAAAATTTACACATTGTTTTATTTGCGTTCGTAACCACTTTTAACTTTCTGTATTCGTCGTATTGGTTTTACCGACAAAGTGATCGCCGAAATAAATGTACTCTGTTACCTACATTAATTAAAAAAATATTCGTGATTCACGTCCAGTCCTTTACAGGTCGAAGTCTATTCTTGTTTCCGTCTTGTATGTATGGGATGCTAAGCCGCTTGTAGTTTTAGAACCTCTGCTTTCGGATGCAAATTGGATATTTGCATGGAATAGCAGCGAGAAGGAACGCTACTTATAAATCTTAAGCTGCAGTTTCGAGATAAATGGTACAAGCGCTGTTTATGTTTTGTTAGGGATTGAATTAAACTGTGTTTCTTATTTTTAGACTAGAAGTTTTAGCGAACCTAGCGAGTTACTCTTAAGTAAGGTCTTGATGAGGGTGTAAAAAATACAAAACCGTTTTTTTGTTATGCTCGATAGTTTAATTCTCGATTCTCTCAATACTTTCTCAATACTTCATTGTATATTGTTCTCAATACTCAATAATTCTTCTCTCAATACGTCATTTTCAATACTTTTTTTACTAAGGTTTTGACATAAAAAAAACAAACAAACATGAATTTCAAACAAGATTACTATACTGATAACTGAGGCGTTTAATTTATGTAAGATTCGTTTTCGTTAGAGAACGAGAAAGATTTTTGTAATTAGACCAGCTGTTGTAGAACTAAAAGTTGTTAGATTTGATGTGTTTAGGGCACCCTTAAACGGTTACGAGTATGCGCAAAGTTTTAAAATTATATGCAAAATTATAACAACGGTGTCCAACGCGTATTTAAGTCAGAATGAATGCGTTCTAAACAGTCAATAGAATCAATAACAGTTATGAATAACATACAGTTGAATCAGGTTAATCCAAAACAGCATGCGACAAATTTAACGATAATTTGATCGATTTCACTCATTTCCGTGTTATGCTAATAGTATTAATGCAGGTTTAGAATGCCAGCTGCGGTCGGGGACGATTTCATCGGATAATGAAGTTAACGATTTATTTATAGTTGTTTTACTGTTAAGCAAATGTCGACGCGGTCAGTCCTTGGATGGGTGACCGAAAAGTGGCATTCCATTTTGGGCGCTTCCGTGGGTCGGATGACACGTTAAATTGTAGGTCCCGGCTGTTTGTCTAGTACGGCAGTCGTTAGTCGTTTGGCCATGTCAGGGGCCCTTAGGGCGGCTAGAACAACTCTCGACACCAGAGTTGGCCACTCTCATTCGATAAGAAGAAGAAGAAGTTGTTTTACTATAAAATACATAGAGATAGAGATACTGTACTTAAGCTTTCACCTGGCTTATATTGACTTTAACTTATGTATGTAATTTAGCTAATAATTTAATAAATGATAGACTTTGTTGAGGTAAATAGATTGTTTAACAGTGACTCATTCCACCTTAAAAGCCACAGTTAATAACCTTTTGTAATTAAACTTAGGGATATTTTTCCTAAATTTACATTGGAATTCATCAATTAAATGAACAATTAAACTAAATTCTGAGAAATACCCTGCCGACAAAATATTAAAACCGTATTGATATGTTGCAAATGCGATGAACGTGGTGACTTTTCTTTCAGATTCAGATTCATTTATTTATTTGCATGTAAATGGGTACATAAAGATCACATTAAATATAAGTATATCCGCCATTAGAACCTCACATGAGGTAAGCAAACGTTAAACAATAATTTTTAAATTTAAATAAATGGATTGCAAACACACTTATTGATTAATAATATTGATATAGCTTTGATATAGCTTTCAAACATGCTCTACAATACTAAAGATAAAGATTAAAATGTGTTATAGAGAAACCAAAAATTATTGATAATAATAGTAACTATGCTATACTTAATTATTAAAAATACAAATACAGTTTATATGTACTGGATTAAAATGTAAGTTAGTAGGCTTATGTTAATGTTAGTATACTTATTTTATTTAACAGCTTATACATACAATAGGGTATCTACTGCTATACTAAAAGTAACTAGCTACGGTTATGTCATATTTGCCATAGGAGCCTTAGTATAGTAGAAATCTTAATTAGATATTAAAACCGATTTACATGTAACATCGTCAGAGAAATGGCGTGTATCCTAATATTACCTTAGCTCGAGCTAATCAAACTAATCGCGCCGTAAACGCACGCGTTTGCGTTTGTCTAACGAAGCGAACGTGTCGCTGTATGGGAAATGGTAACTAAGCAAGTAGACAAACACAAATTAAGTAGATACAGAGGAATAACTTTAAAGATTATTGTAAATCTGATATGAGATAAACTACTTAAAAACCATAACATTGTTGTGCCCATCTGATCATGCGATACGTGCAAAGTAGTAAGTAGTTTGGTAGGTACTTTGAAAAATAATTAGGCATGTAACATATACATATTTTCCAATTAATATTTTGATTGTTTTGTTTTGTAAACGATTGATACATTAATACGTATAATTAAACTACGATGGTGATTTAATTCTGACATAGTATTTCCGATCATAAAAACGTTATTTTTGTAGAGCTTCTACAATTTCGTAGAGCCCTTTATTTGGCCCATTCTACGAATAGGTATAAATTGGCGTAGAGGTGAAAGTTTTTTTAATGTCTCGTCTGATGACACAACAATGGCCGTTCTTTGCACCAGCTTTCTTCCAAATTCCAGTATTTCTTTCTTTGAGTCGTATTTGCCTCATGACTGAGGGTTGTGACGTGACTCCCCCGCAGAGTTAATTCGTCACCGTTCGAGTTCTCTTTGTCAGATTCATCGCTTCATAGTTTCCAGTATATTTCTACCGTACAAAAAAAGGTTCAAGACTCAAGTTAAATCTCTGCCTTCCATATTCTCCCCAGTTATTCCCTATTTAGGGCTAGTCTCATTAACTTGCGGTGTAGCGTAATGTTAGGTGTTTACTTTAGTATCATAATAAACGTCGAAAAATACACTCACTTTTTAAACTAACTGTCCTTGCTCGTAAAACGGAATGCTTGTTAAAGTTGAGGTCATTATGAAAACTTATAATAGTAGGGTGATGAAATAAGATTAATATGTAATTATTTGTAAGGATTAATTATTTTGTATGTGTTAAAAAGAGACACATAGAAACATTCTAATTTCAGAGTAACATGTGGCAGCTTAATTACCAAAATCACTGTGTGATAAAAATTAACAGCAGAAATTGTTATTATTTAAAAGCCATGGCAGGGTAAGGGAACCTTGTGCCGTAATTGTTTTACCGCACCATTTTTTTCTGATGATAGGTCAAGACATTATCTAGTGCTATACTAAATTTCAGTATAACGGTATGACATTTTCTCAGATTTAGTGGCTTTCAAAATAGCACACGTTACTAAGTATATAAATTGACCCCAAACCCTCATCCATTGTATGAAATCTGACACCGACGTATCACAAAATTACCCAAACTTTACCGGAGCATGGCAACCCTAACTTCATTCCACATTCATACAGAAATATAAACTTTTTTGTTAAATAAATACTGAGTACACGAAATTGTAACCCTCAGTTGAAAAGTTTTTAGGATTTTGCTAAAAATTTGTGAGCAAAAACCGTAATTGTGACAGACAAAATAAGAACCGCAGACTGGATTCTGAAATTCAGGCATTTTCGCACTTAATTTTTATTGTGACGTTTCAGTACAAAAAAAGACAATATTAGTAATGAGAATACGAACTTCTGAAATATTTGTATTCCTAACGTACAATAAAACTGTCATTTTCAGAACACAAAAAAACAAGGATAAGACAGCTAAAAAGTTCATAAAAGCTTTAAATCATGTACCTACTGCTAAAAGTAATTATTCAAGTTATTAGATCTTTGTTTTATGAGACGAGCTTGTTCTAGTGTTGAAATTTTGAAACCTACTCAAACAGGCTGGCACTATTAATATAATCTGACTCACAGAACTTAATCAAGGAAGCACAACAACGACTCTGTAATAAAATGAAATACTCGTAACATATCTATATCCGAAAAAATCAAATATCTATAGGTACATAGAAGATATTAAAAAAAAATTGGGTACACTTTTAATCGATAATAAAATACGTTTCAGCAGGTTTTATATTTTTGTCTGTTTATCTGTGTCTCTGTTTATTTAAACGCTCATCACGCAATAACGGCTGAATCATCATGATTTTTGGTATGAGGTTTTAGAGCCGCGGGCGTCCACTAGTATCATATATTTTATTTCATAACAACATTGATCCTATAAGCATTTCTTATATAAATTACAAGTTGTTTCCGAGTTGTCGCAAGTTTGATGGTCTCGCACATAAATCTGGCAAGTAATACAAGTTGAGGTGTAAGTTGCGGTTACTCGCAGCTTCGATCAATCATTCCAGCAATACGTGGGGATATGAATAACATTCGAATGCTTAGCGCGTGGGTACGTATAGGTATTGGTGTTATTTTTTAAATTAGATTTGTGTAGGATTAAGTATTTGTTATGTTTCGTATAAACTCGGCGGCAGGTAGACCAAATCGTTAACGGACTGGAAACCCATGACAGGCCATAGAAACAGAGGTCACCCACCGAAGCGATGGGTTGACGACATTAGAAAACCGCAGGGAGTACCTGGATTCAATCTGCGCAGGACCGAGACGAGTGGCGTACAAGAAGAGAAGCTTATGCCCAGCAGTGGGCGATAACTAGCTGGTGATAATGATGATGATGTTAACGCTTACTATACTTAAAAGAAGAGAGTGGACAGTGTAGGTATCAACTGACATTCATGATTCAATGATTGCCCACTCTGTTGTTATTAGTAAATTGGGCTATATGATCGCTTAGCAAGAGTACGTTGCATACACGTTTTGATCAGATACATTATGGTATCACACAAATATTTTACAAAGCCGGTTAAACAATTGACAAATAATTATGTTTGACTATGTAAGTATACATAAAGGCCACATGATTGATTAACAAGATTTGATGTTTTTTTTAACAAATAAATGTCGTTAGTAATTACGTCAAAATCGTAATTCCCAAAAAAATCTATTCACATACCTACACATGCATACCTATGTTTACTAAAAATTCCGTCTCACAGACCCCACTACATCCTAAGGACTGCGCGGTCAAGGCAATTATGCCGACAATTGTACCGCTCAAAATCTGTCAAAAGCCCGGCCTAGTTATACAAAAAGAAACCATTTTCCAAATAGTTTCCAGTGAGGGCCTCTGCGACTACAGAGGGCCCCGGAAATAGATTGAAGTGGCCCTTGTCTCCGCCTTCACATCCGGTCGAGACTTATTAGGTAACCGATTTCTAGGAAATTGTTATTTTTCTCAAGAGCCACTTTGTAGTGCCCTTATAGATCTGTCAGGCTGATTTCCGTAGTTAGAGGCTGCGGGATAAGGCTTGTGACAAGTTATACCTACTCAAATTATGTAAGTACTTGTAGCTACTTGAAATAGGTAAGTGTAAGCGTGTACTCAAATAGTTTTTTTTAATGTTTGTTTTACATACTTACATACATAAGTACCTTCTTACTTTCTTACTATTTGATGATATCTAAATTTTAGTACTTACAAGTTCAGCAAGGCTTTGCTAAAGCTTGAATTTATTAGCTAGATTAGCTAGATATTATTTACATCATGTGAGTAATAGTATGTGTTACTAGTGTGCGTACTTGTATGTATGTGTGTGTGTTAATAGGTATGTTGCAAATAGATCTTAATACAGTTGGTTAAGCTTAAATGCTGAGCCTAGATTAAATGAGCAGCTAAATGTACTAACACGACAATTCCTGACATCGTAAACAATTTAAAACAAGTATATTACTTCAGGCAACTTACTAAATCCGGCGGAAATTCAACATTTTTCACCAAAAAATCCCAACCTCAAGGGTTGGTTAACGGGCTCAAATGAGGCTCCGTTTTTTATCCCCTTTACGCATTGACGTCAAGTGCAAAACCAGGGGTTGTACTCTGTTCTTTTTACTTTGAAATTTCAACCTACAATTAACGTTACAGCAAAGTAAACTTTATTTCAAAACGATAAGGCTTGCAGTTGCAGAATATCTGATTCAAATTTGCAATGACATGTCCTTGAGGTTAAGGTACAGGACTTTGTGTGGAAACAAAAATCTCTTGACAAAGGTATCGTGTTGGGTGAAGCGGTTATTTACCTCTTTGGAACAAGGGTTTGTTTGTCTGCTGTTTGAATGGATTGGGCGGTAATTAATTGGTTGAATAGCATCTGTGTCACAATACTCGTAAACTGAATTCGTAAAGATTTGTAATCGTATTTTTGATTGTTCGTAAGAAGCGATTAAGGAAAAACGGTACAGCGTCACATAATAAACAATCATTATCTACATTAAAAAGAAGTCATCCAAAATATTAAAGTGAAAATATGAGATGACTTAAAACAATACTTTCCACCACTTTACTCCAAAAATCTAAATAAAATATGAAGCAACAAAGCTTCAAAATTATAACCCTTTTTATGCAACACGAATCCAAATAACTTTACGGTAACTGTTCAAAGGTAGCGAAAGGTTGAAATTTTCGAACATTTTATGTTGCAAAGGTAATATTTTACGACTGAAAATTTCCAAATCGCTATTCAAATGCGGCTTTTTACGACCCCCGTGGATGATAAGGAATTCACTGAAGACTTTAGGGGTTGTGTTTATTTAACTTTGCCGATGATTTTTGAGGAAGTTGTTGATTTGGAGGAAATAAATAACGAGAGTTATATTGTGCGGTGAGTAGCGTATCTCTGACAAGTTTTCTTGTTTTTAGGAAATTGTTGTTGCGCGAAATACTCAAAAAGTTTCTTGAATGACTGGGTTGAGACGACCAAGATGTATTTTAATAATAAAAAAATCAAGTAAATACTACTAACAATGCATAAATTTGTTTTTACTCACACGTCTTAGAAGACGTTCATTATTTTAAAATGTACAGTCAGACCAACGGTCACATAAAGTAATACCCGCACAAGCTACCTCTGTGGCTAAGGTGTAGCATGTCTTTTCACAATATCGTTCCAATCAGACAAAAGATAGAACTGACAATAACTAAACAAATCCAAATCATCATCATCATCTCATATCTCATCATATTCAAAGCGTCACAGTCGCAGCTCTCAACCTCTTTAAACTGGCCTCTCCATTCCTCACATTGCCTGCATTATTTACTGACTCACACATTCCACCACAATTATGGCAAATTATTTTCTATCTCGCTCCGGCCCAGATTCCTAATTGTTCTCTCTCTTTCTCTCTCTGTCTGGCTCGAGCACTTTAATGACTTCCCCAATTTTCAACGGGATTTTGTTTTTAAATGACTGTACTTATACTGAGGCTTTTGTTCTTCACATCATTGTTGCCAGAGGTTTTGTGAGATGTGATTTGCTGACTGAGTTATAAAGTGTGGAAACTATTTCGAACTGTTTGCGACCTAGAAAGTATTTTTTACTTTATTCCCATTGAGATTGCTAGATGTTTAATAATGGTGATAGGCACTTTTAATATCAAATTAAAGTCCAGGTGAAATATGGCAGGACATGGCTAAGAAGACCCCTTATGACTGGCGTACCTATTTACCTGTGGTGGATTCAGGTTTTTTAATTAATCTTACTAAAAAGGAAAAACTATTAAAAAAAAGACTTCTTCTTATCGAATGAGAGTGGCCAACTCTAAGGTCGAGAGTTGATCAAACCGCCTTAAGGGCCTCTGTAAAAAAAAAACAGTACAAATATTATTAATTTAAAAATATTTTTTCGTAGCAAAATTTTCCTCACTTTTAACTTAAATTCATTAAAATTGTGGCCACGTAAATTATATCAAACCTACATAATTAACGGCCCACTAAAGTTTTTGAAAACATTTTTACCTACGAGATTGGTGATTTATTTTAATTACTTTATTACAGTGTTGTAAAATAATATGCTTCAGTCATGCAATAACTACAAACTGTAAAACTGTAGTTGCAATAAAATCTATACTTTATCTATACTAATATTATAAAGCCGAAGAGTTTGTTTGTTTGCTTGTTTGAACGCGCTAATCTCAGGAACTACTGGTGCGAATTGAAAAGTTCTTTTTGTGTTGAATAGACCATTTATCGAGGAAGGCTTTAAGCTATATAACATCACGCTGCAACTAATAGGAGCGAAACAATGGAAAATGTGGAAAAAACGGGGAAAATTATTTATCTTTGAGGGCTTCCGTTGCGTGCGCTGCGAAAATGGTTCAAGAAATCAAAAAAATGTGTATGAAAGAATTATTCCTCTTGAAATGATCTAACAAAATGTCCGCAACAGTATAATGTCTATCTTTTGAGGTTAACTCACTAGAACCGTTTTTATGGTAATAACTATTCCACGCGGACGAAGTCGCGCGCACCAGCTAGTAATGTATAAAAAGGGATCAAACGCTCATATTATTTTTAGTATGTTAGATTATGAGTGGTTTTTTTTAAGACCAAGCGTTTTGCTTCGACTTTCATCTTGCGAACTGCCAAACTGTGGAACTCCTTGCCCGAATTTCTATTCCCCTTGAACTATAATATGTCGGTCTTCAAGACGAGAGTAAACCGGTTTCTTCTAGGTAAGCGCGCAAGAAGCGTGAGCTTACCACATGTAAAAAAAATATATCATGATTTTACGGTCATAGTAGTTGATGAGCGCAGCGTAGTGTGCGTTGACGAAATTGTAGTGTCATTGCTAATGGGAAGGGCATACTTTATGTTTTCCATCACGCGAGTGACTTAACTCGAACGAATTTACTTGTATTATAATGAAGCACCCGTAGCTCAGCTAGCGGAGGCAAACGCAGCGATTACCAAAGTTAAGCTAAGTTCCAAGCGGTCAGTTCTTGGATGGGTGACCGAAAAGTGGCATTCCATTTTGGACGCTTCCGTGGGTCGGATGACATGTTAAATTGTAGATCCCGGCTGTTAGTCTAGTGCGGCAGTCGTCAGAGGCCTTTAGGGCGGTTTGAAAACTCTCGACACCATAGTTGGCCACTCTCATTCGATAAGAAGAAAAAGATAAAGCTTAAAACAATATATCATAGGTACCAATGTATCATGCGAAAGTTGTTGATTTCAGAACTGTGAGTTGTAACTATTACTTATATTTATTTCTTCTTAACTATCACTCGACGCGAATTTGTAATAAAATCAATCTTTGTATTGGCATAAAAGTAATCGGTATTTCATCCATTTTTATAAACTGATTATTGATAGTACTTGTGGTTAAACAAAACTGCGTTCAGAAACCAAAAATCACAAATAAAATGTCAAATTGCCAGTTCAACTTTAAAATGGCGGTCATAATAGGTAAGAGTATTATCGTAATTACGCAAACAAATGAGGTTAATTCGTGAGTTGCCGCCACTAATAATGTTATGGGGACAAAGATTTATATTGTTTGTTCGGTGCTTTACTACCATCTATGTTACGTTACTTTTGAACATGTTTTATAATAATTATGTAGTTGATTTTTATGCTACGGAAACTTGAGTTTTTATATCAAGCGTTTTCACTCAAAGTATTGGATAAACAGTAGTTGAACTGAAAAGTATATAGGTACAAAATTTGATGGATTAACAATGTAAGTAAAGATAGATACACACAACCCACCTACCTACAGTCCTTGGACGGTATTAATGCTCCCATAAAGGACAAAACATGAAAGAGGTCATGTTTGTGTGTATGCTTGTGTGTACCTAAATTAGATAGATAGATAGACTAGTAGTGAAGGAATTTAGATCATGCAATATGCAGTAAAAATATCTGAGTACAACATTTTGCTTCTTTAACTAAAATAAACTCACTAGGTCACTTAACCTTTTTACACGGAATAGGCCAACGTTTGACTACAGTCTGCTTGATGTTAAGCACCACTGTAGTCTAAGATGTTGCACGTTTGCCTAGGAGAAACCTATTTACTCTGGATTTGAAGATCCCTGGGCTATAATTCAATTGTTTTAGGACAAAAACTTATTAAAGGATAAAGTGTCTTTCCAATCCTGAGCATTCCTCAAAACTGAAATTCAATTCCCTTCTCCACAGAACACTCTCCACGTAATTTGATAAATGACTTTACTCATTAACCTGCAAAATCAAAAGGAATACGGCATCATCAAGTCTATTAATTTAAAGATACCTCCTCGAATCACATCACTCGCTTTGATTTTAGGTAATTTGGCTTGATGAGCTACGGGAAAGCTTTGCAAATTCTCATCTTACTTGTAAGAAGTTAGAGTTTATTTTAGCATGTGTCGTGTAGGGGTTGTTTTGCCCGTAGTCGTTAGGAATGAATACTTCAGTCGGTCTCATTACTGTAGTTTTGAGAGAAGTAGGCGTCTCCTAGCGCAGGAAGTAGGGCTAGATACTGTCTCTGGCTCATTGTGTGACGAGACTATTCTCAACGTGGTAACTGGTACGATAACTGTCTAGGTACTATCTATGTAGGTGTACATGATAAATAGATTAAAATTATATTAAAACTACATCTCCTACTATTTCTATGAATGATAGATGAGAAAATTTAAGTTCGGCTTTTCTTCACAAAATGTCTAGGCCAGCCATTGAATAACACTTCAGAAAGGGCCATATTGTGCAAAATATATGTGTAGTTGTTCATATTAACTGATTGTTGGATTACCCTAAAAATAATCCGGAAAATAATTCACCAATCCAAATCCAATATTGCTATATTTGACACACTACCACTAATTGTAATGTTAATAATTTAAAATGAAAAATTGTCACAACAGGACTAAATTTTCCATAAACAATTACTTACCAAATATCTACTTCAGCAGGTACTTTTAGCACTAAGTGCCTTAGTGACTTCTAACTTACCGCTATGACCTCAAACTGAAAAGATCGCCAGATAAGAAGGGGTAAATAGGTAGGTAAGTGTACATTACTGTCATTTTACCCAACCTTCCTATATTTAGATCATTATCTGTCAAGGTTCGGGTCTAATGTGGATAAGATCGGTGAAGATTGCCGATACGGTATAAGGAAATAGAATTTATTTTTGGGAGCATAGAATATTTAATGTGTTGTCTAGTCTTTAATCTTTTTCTGTAACCCTTTTAAGGTTTTAGAGAAATTTTAAAAGGCAAAGTCATGATAAATAGAACTGGTTTCTGCGAGAGTAGTTAACTCTAGTGTCGAGTGTCAAACCGCTTTTAACAGGGTCTTTGCTGGTATCCTATTATGGTCTCAAAAGTGACAGATTTAAACTTGTACTAACACTTTAATAATAGGTACATAAAAACAAGAGAAGAAGAACTAAACATACTAATAAGTACTTCTAACTACAACAAAAAGGGGCACTTAGAAAATATTTAGAAAAGCCTAAAGATAATCTAAGTGCTCCAGCCCACTACCAGAGGGCAGCGTGCCCAGCATACTGGCCGCATTACCACGCTGGATGGCAATGCTGATACATTGAGCCAGAAAAAGGCCAGCATTTTGGTCATGCGTCGCGTCAACCAAGCGCTCCGGGAGGTAAGCATTTTCTTTTATTATTTTATTTAAACATTTTGTAAATGAACTTTAATACCATTTCCAAACCATACAAAACGAAGTCAATGTCAAGAAAACTTTGTTGGATAATTAAATCATTAACCACGCATGAAATCTTCATCCAAACGTTCCGTAAACTTTCACACGCCATAAATAATAATGATACCAAAACTTTTCTGGGGCTTGCCAAGTTTTAATTATTAAGGAGAATTCTGAACACTGCTTATTAGGTAGATTTGGTAACCGTGTGAGTTTAAGCACCTGTGTAATTGTTTTAAGTATTCTTTTAATTTAATTGTGGGTGAAAAAATGGTTGTCTTAAATGAGGGTGATTTAGTAGATTATGAGTATGTTTCATAAAAGTTAATATTGTTTAACACGTTGATTGCTAAGTTTCACAGTTCTTTTTTTAATTTTGTTTGCTGTTTTACTTTGAACCACAAATTTACATCGAATTGACTTGTAACTATCGTGTTATAAATAAATGATTTGTATTTGTTTAGTTTTTGGTTGTAGATTTTCAAGATGTCGTTTCTTTGTTGGAGAGTCGACTAGACAAAATATTTCACTGTCGTATAATGTACACATCTTTTTTTGTAGTTTAGATTGAAATTCAATTACATAACGTCAAATAACAATAACCTTAGAATGAAAAGAGAAAAATATTCTATATGTATTTATAAAAGTAAAACAAAAAATTGAGATTTCAATAAACAATATCCGCAATGGCGAGATTTACTTCAAAATTTTATTGTTGTACTGCGCCCTCTACCGTCCAGTAAATTATAAACAAAGCTCGTCAAGTGCGAGCCACGCTATTAGGATTTCAGAGGTTTTTCTGCATTTTCCGGAGTATATTGTAGGCACAAATTTGCCGGCAACAAAATTTCTGGAATTAAAAATAAAAGTAAGCAACGATGTAAAACCTACTAACTTAGTAGTGACTGCTTCCCGATACATTAATTCAACAACCGTAGACACTATATTTATTTTTTATTACAGATAGAGTAACGCTTTTCTACATCTTGAATAATGAAGCGAGTTTATCTTACGGTTTTTTTTTATTAATGGGCTCTGCGGCACCGCCGCAATTTCGCCATATCTTACGGTTATAGTGGTTTTATGTTACTGATTATTCGTAATGAATATGTATTGTAAAAATGTAAGATATGGTATGTACTTTGCATGTTTTAATTGTTAATTAGTTTAAGTTCTTGTTTTGCTATATAAATGAATACTGAACACCGAAAAGTTGCCTCTATCTATCGATCCGCATCTAAAAGAGATACCGTTACAAAAAAAAAATATTTTTACGGAACTCCAAACTTGCCGTTTATATGTTTACGGGCAGAAATAATTTCCGCGGTGCCCTTAGAGGTTCTCCCTTTGTTTTTATGTAAATCACCGCGGGACAACAATCAAATTGTATAAATGAAGCGTTGACAATGGACATTTTGGCGGCCATTTTCCTGTTTGCCCCACGCTGGTTACCTTTCTGATTTTTGTCGCGAGGTAATTGATATCAACTTTGTGCTAAATTAATTAAGAAATGAAGCCCGTATTAATTTCTTTTTTCGTCGTATTTTTTTTACCCACTTATCAACTTTTTCAACGTAATAAAATATAAATATAATTGCGTTTGATTACGGTTCGCCTGGTGTTGATTTTGCTATAAAACCTATGGTGTAACATTGTATAACTTGACTTATTAACAATAAAATAAAATAAAAACACTTAGAAAATCTTTGAGATGTCCACTGCAAGAAGGTACAGTGCCCATTCTGGCCGCATTACCTCGCTGGATGACAATAATTTGTCTTAGATCTCATATTATCACCAGCACAAGTATGTGCTTCAAGTGTCCAAAGTAACGGCGATTCTTTTACAAATTCATTCCTTAAATGTTTTAGTTATGCTAAAAAAAATATATGCTCTCATACTCATTCAAACAATTTTTGTGATCGTGAGCAAATTTTCGCAAAACATAAATAATGTCAGGGTCAAATCCGCAACAAGAATTAAATTTCGCTAGCATCAGACCCACAAAAGGTTGCTATTTAACGCAAACAAAACGATACCAGTGTCGTCACATTTACATTTTAAGCTTTTTAATTTTTGTGTAACATGGCTGACAACATTTTGCTTACAAAGCTTGTAAATTGTAGGTAAACAACCCTTCTATTAAATATTACCCTACTTTAAAATAGAATAGAAATGTTACATTAAAAAATAAACTTCATACACTTTATCAATATTGCTGGCTTAAATTTATGTGACTGTAAAATGTGTTGTTATGCAATGCTGTGAAGATCGTAAATATCTCCTAAATTACTCTCCAAAAATATCTTCACGGAGAAGTCAAACTCTTAAAAAAACATATGTACATTTATACGAATTCTAGAGAGAAGATTTTTTTAAGAGTGTTATTATTAAATAATAGGTTATTGATGGCAAGAACGTTTTTATCAAATGAATTTATCTAGATTTTAATGTGGATTTATTTAGGAAGATTTTCTCAACATAACTTTACATCAAGCAATATTCGCTTCAAGTCTGCCCAACGAGATGTGAATTGTTCCAATAACTGGCTAGACTTGTAACAGATGTAACTTGAAATGAACAACCATCAACAAAATTATTCAGGGACTCCTAAATATTTCGTCCATGGCAATATTGGAGATGGATCATACATGTACTAAAAAGCATGGTGGAGCATTTATTGTACGGTTTGAAAATTTCTATATTTTAATATCTATCTCGTAATACATACATAATTATGTACCTATGTATGCAGGTTAGGTTCATCATTAGTCTTTTTCAACTCTCACTAGTTTTGTAAGATAATAAAGCAAAATTAATTAATAAATTTTCAGAATTTCGTGTAAGCGCACGATGACTTAATTACTTCGTACTCGGCTATACGTACATATATCCTTTAAGTACATTTTGCTATCAGTCTCGGGATGTATGCTCATGTGCAGATCAGATTGATAGCCAGTCTTCTTTCAGCACCCATATCTTTAATTAGCTTACTTTACGACTTTTGGTGTCATTTTGTGTATCAAATCATCTTGTCTCAAAGTCAGAACACACAAAGAACAAGACAACAGGAAAAACTATTTACTATTTTCCCTATTTTATCGTACGACTATAACTCGCTCCTTAATTTATCAAATTTTCATAGGTCATAAGTTGATGGGAGTTGGTTTTCACGATGCAAATGAATCGTTGGATCATCACGATTTTCAGTATAATGGTGGTACAGGGTCTTCAGAGTGATATTGAATACTTTTTACAGGATTTTCCAGGATATGGTAACTAAGTCTGGAGTCCGACGCATATTTTTTTAAGGCTAACTTAGTTAATTAAGAGTCTAGTTATAATTTTTATGTTTCATAGCCATAAGTAATTTTTTGTACACAATATAATTTTTTTAAAGAGCAATCTCGCGCAGTGCCTTTAGTTAAAAATGTTTTTTTAATTATTATTATGTCGTAATAAATTGTTTTTAATGTGTTGTCTATCAGATGAAATTGTTGTGAACAGCTGACGACTTGCGTCGATCTCGCCCATTAACGCTCGCTGTACATTCATACATTTTTATCGAATTCACGATGAATTTTCATTACATTACTCCACACATTTGTGACAGTGAGAGATGTGGAAATATTGGTAGATGTGTTAATGTAAGATGAAAACATCTTCCCAAAATATTCGGATTTTTAAATAATTTATCAACAAGTTTACGCAAGAATTAAGTACTTTTTTACGATATTGCCTTTATGTTTAGAAAATACTAGCTGGTGCGCGTGACTTCGTCCGCGTGGAATATATACTTATTACCATAAAAACGGTTCTAGTGAGTTAACCTTAAAAGATAGACATATACTGTTGCGGACATGTTGTTAGATCATTTCAAGAGGAATAATTCTTTCATACACATTTTTTTGATATCTTGAACCGTTTTCGCAGCGCACGCAACGGAAGCCCTCAGAGTTGAATATTTTTCCCAGTTTTTTCTACATTTTCTATTGTTTCGTCGCTCCTATTAGTTGCAACGTGATGTTATATAGCCTAAAGCCTTCCTCGATAAATGGTCTCTTCAACACGAAAAGAATTTTTCAAATCGGATCAGTAGTTCCTGAGATTAGCGCGTTCAAACAAACAAACAAACAAACAAACTCTTCAGCTTTATAATATTAGTATAGATAAATTAAAAAAAGGAACAGAATAGAGAGAGTCAAGGCATTATTTGATGCAGTACATAATATGTACTTTTGTTATGATATTGCTTCAGTGCCTACTTCAGCGACAGACGTTCAGAACGTACATTTGTGTTTTTTTTTTAATTTCATGTCATCTTTATTGGTACACATACTAATATAGTAGATTATTAAATTATTCAAACAAGGTATAACACAGTCACAGGAACTAGAAATCAAAAAGATCCATTTTGAGTGGTGTACAAGAAGAAAAACCTATGCTTAGCTATGAATGAATGAAAGAATTGTTGTATTTTATTGTTTTATCACATTTTAGTATTCCGTGGGTCGGATGACACGTTAAATTGTAGGTCCTGGCTATTTGTCTAGTACGGCAGTCGTCAAGCCATTTCAGAGGCCCTTAGGGCGGCTTGTTAAACTCTCGACACCAGAGTTGGCCAATCTCATTCGATAAGAAGAAGAAGAAGTATTCCAGAACGTTTTCAAGTCGTAATGTTTAAATTCCCTGGCAGCTACGTGCGTGTTCCGTCTCGCAACACTTCGTCGACTGATTTGATTAAACATACGCCTTCCTTTCGTACATTTTATTCTACATTTTAGCTTTTTTCGCTTGAGAATATTACAGCCTATGTCTACTTAGTTTAATCTTTCTTTCGGTTGTTTCCTTTTTTCTTTGTAATATCTAGTAACATGACAAATATTGAGCATGGTTCTTGATATAAAACATTAACTTTGCTACCGTAACGCACATATTAAATTTTATACTTCAATCAAGATAAATTAAATATCAGAAGGATTATACTCAGTCGTAAGCATATCAAGCGAGCCACTCGAACGTCCGGGCCAGAGACAAACTATCCAGCCAAAATCCGCGCGCACTCGATTTACGACGCGATCAAACTATCGATTTTTCGCTGTAACTACATTTGTTTTGGCAATTAAAAAATACTGTATAAAGCTGACATTTTAAGAAATCAGATTATGTAGAAATGTAATCAAAATTATTATTGTAACCAATACAAAAAAAGTTGAAATCAACAGTGGGGGTAAAATTTGAGTAAAATATTTATTAATTTAAAAAAATACGATACAATTCGTAAATTACCTGAATGTTATATTTTATTTATAAACAAGGTTATATAAGCTTTTTTTTAATACCAATATGACAGTTAACGCCATTTTTTTAGGTAGCCATAGTCTCCCAGACGTGCGAGTGGTTAAAAAACGCTCCCTTCAAAAATTTATAAGCATTACATCTGTTGGTACCTATTACATAACACTTTGTGTGGGGCTAGATGGCACTGTGCATAACGTCCCGAAATATTTATTTTTATTATATTTATTTTGAATATACAGTCAATCTCTGACATCGTGATACAAGTAAAATGTAGCTGAATCGTGACAGTCTGCAACGATATCAAGCTAAAGGTATAATAATGGGTTTACATATATGTACCTGTGTATGATAATAATATCACAGCAAAAGGAACCCGTAATAAAGCCATTAAAATAAGCTGATTTGTTTTCACGCGTCACGGTGAGGTGCAATTACATAGAATTATGGGATTTGCGCGTGTCACATATAATTGTATGGTGGCCATGGTGCTCTTTATACCTATGGGATGGGAATATATATCTAGGGGATTGTAAATCTTTTTATTTTTTATTTTAACATTATTCATAGAGGTAAGAAGAGCCTGGAAGAGATCGCTCTACGTGATAAGGCCGCCCAATGTACCTAGGTTAAGTAATTTTTCTGTAACTTGTTTTGTATTTTTGATTTCTGGTGTACAATAAAGCTATATTGATTGATTGATTGATAAGAGTGTTTTATGGAGGTGTAGTTTGAAAACTTTGGTTGTTGTAAGTATTAGTTAAATGAAAATAATGCGATTTATTAGCAATTTTATTATTGTTATGTTCTGTGTACGTAGAGTAGTTAGTAGTAGTAGACTTTCTTGATTTATTTCAACAAATCGCTTTTTTATTTTTTATTTTATTAAACAATAGAAAAAGACGATAAAAACTATTTTACGCCAAAAATAATTATTGTAGCAAAATGCTACGAGATTCGTAGCTGCTCCTACGTTTCGTAGCTAAATAGTGAAAAAGTTATATAATTTGATTAGACGAGTAAGCTATAGTCAGTTCATTGTTTGACATAAATATATACTACACAATATAAAATTGTGTACCTATTGCATTACATTGTAGTATTATGTATACGTATTATAGTATGTATGTATATAAATGATTCTACACAAACTTAACTCAGCACATTTTCAGTTTTATTTTCCCTTTTTCTGCCTACAAAAATGATGGCCGTTTTAGCAATATAGTTAGCAAAATAACAGTTTGATATATTAGTGGGCCTGGAGCCCACGTTGCGTGTGGGGCAGACAAGCTATTTACATTAGGCGAAGACAAATCGCCCGGGAAGGTGCAAAACTTCATACTTGTATAGTTTGCGAGGTACGAGGGAATTAATGTGCCTAGCAATAAAATGATAATACGTGGGTCGGATGACACGTTTAATAAGTAATTGTAAGTCCCGGCTGTTAGTCGAGTACGGTAGTCGTTAAGCCATATCAGAGGCCCCTAGGGCGGCTTGATAAACTCTCGACACCAGAGTTGAAATTTTCAAAATTTTTATAATATCCCCCAATTCTTTATTGCAATGAAGTAAAAAAAGGAATAATTCATGTGCATTTTTTTATAAATACACACAGAAATATAAGAACCTTGAGTTATGAACTGTCTCAGAGTTATACAAAAAAAAAACTCAGATCTATTTTTATCCAGACAATTATTTCTACAATTGATTGCATATTCAGCTCATTCCATACGAAAAGTCAATAAACAAATTAATTACATTACCTACTTACCTTTACAGGTCCTTTTTGCGTCACACACACATACAAATAAATCATTTGGAAACCCAACCAATTTCCTTGAAGACGATTAAGGCAGTGTCTTTTGTTAAGGCTACATTAACATAAAGGTGGGCAAGCACCTTTATGTGGCCACCTGTAATGGAACCTTAAATGGATTACTTTCATTAACTTAAGAATATGTACATAGTTGAATGGAAAGCCTATTTTAGGTAAATTTGCCCGAATTAGGCTAGTACAAGGCATGTTCAAGGTTACAATCATGATTGTATCTAATAACGTAGAAACAGCAATATTAATATTTTCCTTGAAACTCTACAAAAAATGTTTTGTGTCATTATAAATGTTTTTAGAATTGACAACCTTTGCAACATAAATTCTGAAACCACATCAAAGTCAGAGTTTTTAACATTACTCCTTTATTATACAAAAAGTAAGTAAGTGCCCAACTCTGGTGTCAGAGTTGTTCAAACCGCCCTAAGAGCCACTGACATGGCTTAACGACTGACGTACTATGACAAACAGCCGGGACCTACAATTTAACGTGTCATCCGACCCACGGAAGCGCCAAAATGGAATGCCACTTTGGTCACCCATCCGCGTACTGACCGCGTCAACCTTTGCTTAATATTGGTAATCGCATGCGATTGCCTCCGGTAGCTGAGCTGCGGGCTCTTCATTGTTTAGTATAATAATAAAATACAAATATTCGTATGATGATAAAATACAACATTTTCCCTGCAATATCTTTACTAATAACGATTATAAACTTCACTATTTACAGCTATATTTATGTTAGTAGTGTTAGTATAGAAGTGACAAAAAGCCCCGCATCTTTAATTTTAATGTATAATCTCCTCCCGTAAAAGCACTAAAGCACCCGACCCAACTCATTCACCTTCCTAAACCCGTGTTGAAATATCATCCATAATCTTCTGTTCAATAATTCAAAAAAACACTCAAACATCACCCTTATTTATATACCAATAAGGTGTATTTCTACTAAGTTTTCTGAAGTACTTGAAGGTAATAGAATTCTCGTCCCGTTCTAAGGTACCTTTCCTGAAGGAAGGGTTATAATACACCTTTGATAATAATTTAATCTCTATCAGTTATCACGTTTTACTGAACAATGTTACCGCTTTCTGGTAATAGAGTTGTAGGTTATTTCTATTCAATTCAACTAAGTACACAGTACGGGAATAAATCTAATTAATAAATCTAATTATAATCTAACTTTAAAACATTACACCGAATCAAAAAGATTATATGTACAAGTACAATACATACAACTTAATCCACTATGTCAATACGTAGAGGGCCTAAAATTCTGGCTGCGTTCCCGTTTGATTGAAAGAGTAATGTGAAAAACACGTTAAATTAAATAATCAAATGTGATCTCTTTATTGGTACAAAATAAATAAATCTTCAAAAACCTACTAACTGCTATATTAGATAAACAATTTCACAAACATACTTGGCAAACCCCGAACAAATAACAAAACACACTAATGTTATCGTTCCCATTTATAACACTAAAATAATAATGAACCTCTTATTTCATACGCCACTCTTCCTTAGCAATGTCGTCTGGCTACTGGACTCATTAACTGCTTAATAAATTAGTCTAACACAAGGATAGAAGAGAAATGCTGTTTGGCTGGAGCTTTAATTATAAATGGCCGCCGGAAATCTAAGCATACTGATTTTGCTCAACCTTCGTAGTGGTAACTTTGGTCTGTTAAACTCTGTTAGTTAAGGCTTTAGCCGCTAAATACAGAAATACTAATTTGGAGAGGTAAAAAAAATCTCTGATTGTCAATTTATTATTTAAACATTTTTGGCTCAAATATCGTTCCATACAATGCTCTTAGGTACTTAAATTTAGCAATCCGTTTTTTTAATACTTATACAGAAGGCATACATAATACAGCCTCATTTTTGCCAAAAACAACGCGTTTGACATAATTCTTTTGAAGTATAAATACAGCTCACATTATTTATCTTAGTATCATCATAAAACACAAGATTAAACCCGGAGTAAAACATGTGTATGTTTTACTCCGGGTTTAATCCAGCAAAATCGTAAAATAACCGCACACACCCATTACAAAGGAAAGAAAAGTGAAGTCAATAAGTACTCGTATTTCTTTTTACGCCGCTGTTGGAGGCACGTACCTACATAGAATTGTATAGATACGGTATTATACAAAATACAAGATTTAAGCGACTCTGTGTTGGATATGTCGAAGTGGTAAATGGTAATGATATTAATATTAATAATAGGTTTCTTCTAGTAAGCAGTTTTTTTTAGCAGCTAGATTTTAGATAATAATTTGTGGATGTCCGGTACTTCTTTCGAGTTGTTTTAGGATATAAGAAACTATGTTACTTTTGGAAGCCTTATTAGGCAAACCATTACTGGTACTGAAAAATTAATGAAAAAGGAATAAACAAACCAAACACACTATTGGTTTCATAAATTATGTGTGCTGTCATCACCCTAGGTGATAACAAACCATTTTCAAAATTAAACAACTTTTTAGACTTTCAGTTTGTTTTCAGAAATTTTAGTAATGAATGCCGTATATAAGTACTTAGCAGCTCCATAGATTTCTGTTGATATAATATCTTTGGACGCAGATAACAAATAACATAGAATTATAAGCTCCGGGAAGAACTTTTATCTTAGAGCGAAGGGAAAATGTGTGTGTACTGTATAATGTATGTGTTTATTATATTTGAAGCATTATCCGAAACGATTGCGGGATTGTGATTATAACGGAAAATGTTCGCTTAATTTGAACAAATCGGATATCAAACACGTAGGTACATAAATATTAATGGAAAGTGTTTGTGCGTGTACATTTATTTGTAGGATAAAGATAACAATTCAGTAATTATATTGTAGGTATGTCTATTTTTTTTGAACTGAAGACTTGCACTTATCTTTATAATACATGGTGAGTAAAATAATTTCCTATTGAAGCGTACTTACCTAATTACATAAATTAATCAATAATCAAACGATATTAATTTACTAGATATAATTTTTATGTTTCTTAGCCATATAAGTAACTTGTTGTACACAATAAATAATTTTTCATTTTTTTTTTCATTAAACGTAATTAAATCTTTAATATACAACAAACAATTCATCGGTATTTTGCCCAGTTTGATATTTTTTGGTCCTAGTAAAATGAAGGGCGCCTTCAGTATAGAAACCCCGAGATTTCACTAAACATTGTAAGTACAAGATGACAAGCATTGCTACGGCGTGATGTATGTGATGGGAAACGACGGCATGAAACATCTTGCTTCATCTCACTGTGCCTATTGTGAAGGGCGGGGTACTTGTGCACTATATAGGGAGGAATTAGGAACTGAAAGATTCATGTCTTAATCTTTCGTACTAGTTAATTATGAAATAAAATATAATTATTAAAGTTTTTGACAGTGTAAGTGTGTTTCAATCAGATTTTGACAAGTATAAATAGGTCTCTGGATTCATACATACATACGAGTACGTACGCTACAATTACAGCGTGTTATATGATGCAGCGTGTATGTGATGGGAAACGACGGAATGAAACAGCTTGCCTCATCTCACTGTGCCTATTGTGAAGGGCGGGGTACTTGTGCACTGAATAGGGAGCAAACAGGACTAAAAGAGTTGTATGTATCAGTTTGTGACAGCGTGATTTGCATGAAATTTGAGATGCAAACAGATTCGACCTTGCTTTAAGGCTCCGCCGCTAGCAATTTATATGTATGTGAATTAAATAACTTTTTTTATAAAAATACTCAAATTCCAAACATAAGATAATACAAAGAGCATTCAAGATCCTTTAAAAAGTGTGACCAAATAATCTTGCATTTAAGGCATAACCACTGATATCAGCTAAGGCTATCTTCTCGTTTCAGTAGTCTTTTAGAATTAGAACCTAAACACTACCCGCAAACTTCAAGATCAAGCCCCCACCTTACCAATGCACATGTACCTCTCCACAGTAACATGTTCCTCAAGATCCTTTGTGCCCGACTCCTCAGCAAGACAAAAGACAGTTTTGTATGAGCCCCATTGTGCTCCTAATAAATTATGCAGTACAGAACTTATCAGGCACTGTATTGGCGCGACCGACGTTTCTTTGACGAACCCAGCGAGATTGAAAAACTTTTGAAGTTCGAAGGAGTTTTATGACGAAAGGGTGTGTGTAATATTTTATGGGTTCGAATAAGGTTTGTTGTAAATTTTGGTAGGAATAAATATGATGTATGAAAATGGTTATTGTTATGCATAATGTTAGAGACTATTTATGTTAGTCAGAACGATTACAGACCAAAATGTAAGGTTCTAAACAGTTTTTTTTTTAAATAAATTTGTTAAGAATATTATTGTGTTGTTCTAAATAGTTTTCAACAAAAAATTAAGTAAACACACTAATAAATAGTGTTATATATAGGTAATTACGATATTTTATCCAGTTTATTAGAATATAATCTCTATATCAGTTTATTAGAATATATCTTATGTTATAAAATATATCTTGTGTGCTTAAAATCAAGCAGGCTGTAGTCAAACGTTACCCAGAAAAAAACACCGCGGTTCTACTTCATATATACAAATAAGTAAGTGTGTAAGGTCAATGACCTAGAAAACTTTCACGCGTTGTTAATAATAATTAATCAGAATGAAAAGCAAGGAAATTGCTGTTCAAAGCTAGGACTTGTAATGTCGTGTTTCTAAGAAAAAATATAGTTTTTTCACAGAAATGTATACGAATCTTGGGTAAACTAATCTGTCAGTTGTGTGATTTATTTTCCAACTTAGGTTACATTTTTACGGTATAAATAGAGATTACTTACAGTGCTTAACAAGTTTTTCGTGATTTTATGGGTTTGAAATATGATTTATTCCGTCCAAAACAAAATTATTTCTAAAGGATTGGTAGGATCATCGTATTTTTATTTGAACGCTATGTACAGAAAAGATTCTAAAATTAATACATACAATTTAGCGAGGGAGTCACGATTCTCAGTGAGTAGGAATACTACATAAAATATAGGTTGACTAAATCCTCTAGATTAAGTAAGTTCTTATGAGTGTGACGATCTCTGGTGTCGAGAGTTTTCAAATCGCCCGAAGGACCTCTTACACGATTCTAATCTAACGACTGAAGTACTACGAACATAGCAAACCGCCTGAATCTATTGTTTAACATGTTATCCCATGCATGGTGGTAAGAAAAAATATATATCTTAATCCCCTGTAACCTGTGAAGTGCTTCTAAGTTATAATGAGTTATAATTCCTCACCACTTGTGATAAGTTGTTCCGGCGAACTCAAAGCGGCCAGAATCGATTTACTTGTACCAACTTGCTTGACCACGATTGGAAGAAACTTTTCAAATCGACGGCGTAATGATTACAATTTGTAGATACGTCATGTAATGTTACAGATGTGAAGTGTATGATTATTGTTGCCAAATTAATTCAAACCATTTTGCGTAAGCCATAGTGATAAAATGAAGTTGTGTTAAATTAAAGAGAAAATTAAAGAAATGGGTGCAAAAATTGACAACTAAATTAGTTGTTGATTTTTTTCTGTAAGCAGGATTAAAACAACTTCCACAGCTATTTCTGTGTTCAAAACTGAAAGGTAATTTTTGGGTAAAATAACTGGTAAGTACATGAAGTTATGATAACTTTTTTTGTATCTTAGCTTATAGTGACACTGCAGAGTTGGCATAGGGATTTCTATCCGGGGGTGCGTGGATCGGACTACCTTCACGTTGGGTAAGCCCAACTAATTTCATCTCTCCATATGGGGATTTGGGGTTAGTTGGGGAAACCTGGTGCACCCCGTCCACAGGTTAGTAACTTCCACAGTCCGGTGGATCTTGCTAGCCTGTGTCCAAACGTTCGATCGAGTGGGGGCCCTCGCCTATACCTCCCCTTCGAGAGGGCTGGTTGTAGGGCCCGAGGCGTGGAGCTCGACGCACCTCGCGGTGTAGGTGGAGCTGGGTGCTCTTTAAGAGCACCCAAGGTGGTCGCCGAGAGGCGAGAGGAGTTCGGTGTACCGGCCGAGTAGCGGCGACACGGGAACCGAACTCCGTGCGCAGAAGGCGCATTGGAGGAGGGCGGCCGCTTTGGCGTGCGACTGCCTGACTCCTGGGGGCTCTGGGTGGCAGGTCGGGGAACCTGTTGCCCTAGAATGAGTCCTCACAGGATGCACGACGTGTCCCGTGTTCTGACACGTCGTCCATTGAGGGTTGAGCTGAAGCTCCCCGAGGCGGGGCCCGTTGCCGGGCCAGCATCACCAGGGCTGCGGATGTATGCATCGCGCTCTCGTGGACCTGGACCAACGATGCGGAGGTGGAACACCCCAGGTTTTTAGTGGGTATGCCGCCCTTATGGAGTGGGCGGAGACTCCCACATAACCATCCGTCCTCCCCGGGGTTTGGGTGGTACCTGTAATAGGTTTTCCTGAGCAAAAAAAAAAAAAAGGGTTTTCTATCCGGCAACATTCAATCATATTGTTATATTCCATATTATCTGAACATAGAAGATACTAGAAAAATATTTTGGTTTTGGATATACTTTAAATCGATAAAAAACATGTGTTAGCAGTTTTTTTATAATTTTTGCCTGTTTATCTGGTTCTCTGTTTATCTGTATCTCTGTTTGTCGGTTTATTTAAACGCTCATCTCGCAAAAAACGGCTGAACGGATTATGATTTTTGGTGTGTAGGTAGTATGAGGTCTTAGGAGTGTCATATGCTATTTTCATCCTGAAATAATGCGAGCGAAGTCACAAGCGTCCACTAGTTCATAATAATTTCTTCAAGTCGAGAGTAAACCGGTTTCTTCTAGGCAAGCACGCTAGGTCGTAGATTATAACGTTGCTTAACATCAGGCAATTTGTAGTCACGCGTGAGTCTATCTCATGTAAAAAATAAATAAAAAACTAGAAGCTGTATCGAGGCGAAGTAATCCGTGACCTGCGGTCACCGGCCGCCGACACCTGTTGTCTATAATTAATAACTTCTCCGATAATTGTTTTCAATCGCTCGAATTTGTAGGAATCAATTAAATTCGACCGTTGCCTGGAGCTTTCAACTTTTATGTGAAATTTTCAATGGCTGTAGAAAGCTGTGATAAATTTTCAGGATTTCAATTTGCTTCCATTATTTTGGTCAGTCAAATAATTTTATTATAATTTCATATGTTTGTTAAGGAAAATAGGGTCAAAATCCTGAACATTTTTAATTTGAAACCTTCCCAGAATCTGGATCTGGGATACAACTGATCTGGATCTATTTAACAGCAAAAGTTCAAAATAATTCTCAGAAGTAAGAAAAATGAAATTACTTACAGGTTTTTTTTTAATTTTAGAGAATAGAGTTAGGACTCGGATCTTAAGTAATACGAAACCATCGAAAACAATTTACTCTCTAGCTAAATGTGTTTATATGACAACATAAATATTATACATCCCACCTATTGTAGACACTTGGGAAATCCCACAAAACATCTGATGTTCAAGTTCAGTAGATCGGATTGCCAAAGAAGGGATAATTTGCTTTGTTTTTCAAAGGTCGTTTTTCCAATAAAATGTCAAGGAGACTATCGTCTGTCTAAAATAGGTCAGACGGAGTGAAATACTTATTTTAAAACTAGATTATTCATTCTATATCTCGCCAATGACATTCAATGCACTAGATAATTAAAATACGTATTTTTATTTACGTAGAATAGGTTTTCGTTTAACTACAGCCTGCCTGGTGTTAAGCATTGCTGCAGCCTAGGATGTAACAATCTTGTTCGGGTATTCGAATATTTTCTTTCGAAAGCCTGCAATGAGGATGGAAAAACTCACCTGTGATAGCCCATAGTTCTTTCAAGCACTCTTCTCTCGACCGCTGTATGGCAGACCGCTTCTGTAGATCAGGTCCTGACTCCAGGTACTCGAATAGAACAGCTCCTAACAGCACATAGATCACCACAAGTATCACCAGGCCTAGCTGTGAGCAAGCAGCTCTGCCGCACGCGGCGGCTGAGCGACGAATGAACCCGGGCTGCTCGCGCGCCTCCAAAGAAACCTCGGATGACATTTCGATTTTCAAATTTTGGAGTTTGAACTTCGAATCACCGTGTTTTGTTTAGAGCTGGGAATGTTTTTGGGATGACCATTTTGATTGACGTCTATGTTCTATTTACAATCTGAAACAAAAGAAAAACGAGTTATTGTACCACTCTTAGGACTTTAGCGGAGTTGCACCCGAATTGGACGATACATTCTTACTTCTACATGTGCTTCTACTCTTCATACTTTATCAAACAAAAAGACTAATCATAGTACATGACGACACAGACAAATTACCTACACTTCACTTGGTATACTCGTATATAGGAGCTTTATTTTACTGGATAATCTTGACTTTTAGGAAACCCCGTTGGCCACTTAAAAGTTATGTACCTACCAGGGCAGCCTATATCAGTAACTCCTTTAACACCTAACATAAAACTGAAGAGGTCATATTCAGGGAAGCCTAATCTAGTTACGCATGTTATGGGGCCGTTTTAGTCGTACTTACAAGAATCACAAGATGAGAGCTTTGGTTAGCCGTTAGATACCTACTAACATTGGATACCTTTTAATGAATTTTCTAATAGTATAATATAATCAGGTATATTTGGTGGTTACTGAGAGACAATGTACATTATGTAAGCTTCTTCAAGGTTTAATTTTCCAAATCATCAAAAGTGTTATGTTTTTTCTAAGTATAATGGGTTTGAACTTGACCGCAGTTTGCTTGATAGTCAGCAAGCTGTGGATCTAGATTACACTTATTCAAAAGAACTGGTTCATTTTCGCTTAAAATCGCTAATTGTAGTGTGTGGGGAACCAGGAACAGTCAGGCAGGGAGTTCCACACTTTATTCACAGTAATCTTTACAATGTTTTACCTCAAAGTCATTACTTTTAGCGATAAAGTCGCCGTCTGTGGCAATTGTTCAACCTGGTTGTTTATTTTTAGGTTAACAATAAAACTATCTATCTAAATCAATCTTTACTTGTGTGACTTATCTGTCTGCATCGTAATTCACACCCACAATATCAGTGCCATGTAAATCCAAACACGCGGGACACCGGAGTCCCTGTGTAGGCGTGACAGAAGTTTATTTGCAAATTGAATGATATCACCCACGAGAGGATTACGAACTAGGTACTAACTACGTGTTGTGATACAGAGAGTGTATTGTTTTTTCTTTGTGTGTGTGTGTGTTTATTTTCATAATTTAGAGACCGTAAAAAAAACATGTAAAGAATATTAGGATACGGTACTTAAACCGTATCTAAATAGTCTTTACATGTTATCTTCATCACTAGCTTCATTGACTTTATTGCATCCATGAGATATGATATAATGTAGCAACCATGTGGTATAAAGCCGCGCGTTTGACAGCCAAGTTGTCTAACCAGACTCTGTAGTAAAAAACAACATCGTCTGCACACAGTCTCCAGCTTAGACCATAGACCATAGTTATTGCTTACCATCAGGCAAACTATGGTCAAGTGCAAACCTGGTTACGTTGAAAAAAAAGTTTTCTCCGGTAGTTGCTATTTGCAGCTTGCTCTCAGCTGAATCTTCAGTTTACTATGTGTCAATGTCATAATCCATATCCACAATCATAATCAGTCCCATGTAAATCACAACACGCGGGACACCGGAGTCCCTGTATGCGGCGTAACAGAAGTTTAGTTGCAAATTGAATGATATCACCCTCGAGAGACATACGAACTAGGTACGTGACATGGTACGGAGTGTTTTGTGGTTTGTTGAAGATATGAAGGGTTATATATAGATCTGTTCGAATGCGTGTTTTTTTGTGCAAAATGGGCGTGGATTTGGAAACTAGTGTCATTATGAATATAGGTGCATAATTACTAGTATAATGTCAGCCAAAACTATTAGATGCTTGAATACTTAGCTCAAAGCTCAGTAGTTACAATTCTGATGTATAAATATAATATACTGATACCTACGTAACTATATATAGTGCTTAAAATTATATCATGGTTCTACACTATGTCTATGTTGACTGGCCTGTTAGCTTAGTTGGTAGTGGCTCTGCCTTCTAATCTAGGGGTTGCGGGTTCGATTCCCGCCTGACACAAGTATTTATGCATTTTAAAAATGTATAATTTCTTGTGTTGAGTCTGGTTGTTTGTATGTATAATAAGTATGTATTTACAAAAGAAAAGTATATAAGTATTATATCCGTTATCTAGTACCCACGACACAAGCGTTTGCTTAGTGTGGGGCTAGATGGCGCTGTGTGCAATGTCCCGAAATATTTATTTATTTTATTTATTTACTATTGTACGTACAAGTAAGTATTACATTAATAAATAAAATATATTATTAAAGAAAGGACGAGAAACGATAAACCAGAAACAAAACGACAAATCTAAAAAAAAATACTTAGAAACATAGATATTGAATCGATAAATAAACAAAATTAAATTAATGTCATATAGGTAAGTACATATTTCGTAGTAGTAACATAACGTACCTAATAAGGAAACATGTTACGCGAATGTAAATCTCTGTGAAACCAAACTTTGTTTGTCAAATTGATCGATGTGACTCGAGGGGCTAAAGTTAAATAAATTACAAACAGGAATTGTAACTACAACTCGAAAACTATTAGCTAATAGTGAAGCCCTATGGAACTTACTATTTATAGCTACCTACCTATATAGTTAAGCACATAAATCTGTTTCTGTCATAGCTGTTGGATATCGGAATAACAGATGTCATATAATATAGATCTACCCACTTTTAAGTAGTGACTGGCCTGTTAGCTTAGTTGGTAGTGGCACTACCTTCTAATCTAGGGGTCGCAGGTTCGACTCCCGCGTGACACAAGTATTTATGCACTTTAAAATTTATAATTACTTGTGTTGAGTCTTATTGTTGTAGTTGAGTATTTACAAAAGAAAAGTATATAAGTATTGTATCCGTTATCTAGTACCCACAACACAAGCGTTTGCTTAGTGTAGGGCTCATCTGCTCTGCTGTAATGAGGCGCTTATATATTTTGGCATCTATAAATGATTTACTTTACATGTCCCTATTCGTTATACAATTATAAAGCAAAGTCAGCTGCAACTTGCAATTGATAATCTATGCCCTTATTGTAGCAGAGTTAGCATCAATAATTGATTTCTTAGCAGTTAAAATTGGTTTTACCGGTGGTGGCAAATTTCTATAGTTTCGTTTTGGTGAAGTAACACATGTCATAAAGCTTTTGCAGGGCAAATTGCCTCTCTATGAGGAAAGAGTCTTGTAAGTTCAGGTATGACCCTATTTGGGACCGATGTCTTAATCAAGACACTAATATGTATGCCTATCCTCAAATCACTTAGGTACATTATTATCAGTTAAACATATTGAGGATAGCATCTGCCTGCACCCGCTGTGCAGTTGAAAAATGACAGTACAGCTACTATTTGGTCTGAATGCTGATCTTTACTATTATGGGTAGGTAGTACTAGGTAGGTAGGATATCAGATTGGTGGTATACTTTAGGAAGACGATCTGTTTCTGTAAGCTTCTTTCATGAATCGTATGATTCAATCATCTTGAGTAATACATTTATTTAACTTGTATAAATGTGATGCTGCTTGATCATTAGCCAAAAAATCTAAGATTAAGATTACTTGCATTATAATAAAATATATCTTATGTTTTCTGACAGCAAAGTCCTCACTATATATTAACAGTAACATTATATTGTTTAAGCGAGCTTTCAGCTAGTACCTATGTTGTTATATTAATAGCAGCACTAGATAAAAAAAGGATTGTCTTTATCTTTATACCTTTTGTTAGAAAATATTAAAAATATTAGAGTAAACCGTTGCCCAAACGGAATAAGAGTCTTGATAGACGATAATAATAATGGAATTCTCAAGTAGATTAACTAACCAAGTGAAAAGGACATGAAAGTAGATATCATGGCTTACTAGGCAAAAATGAAACGATCATTATGCCGTTGGCGAAAATTACGTATAAATAATAAGTTGTAACTTCTAGTCTATTGTGAATGCATCCGTATTATAGGCTACAGAAACTCATTCCTAGCATATGCCCATATAATATTCCATTTTGTTTTAAGTCGTGTGGCAAATAAACCAATGTCAGGAACCTTAAAATTTTAGTAAATTTATCAAAATGTGTATGTAATAATAAGTTAGTAGTAGTAATCTCAACATTTATGTTTAAATGCTTCGACCTCTTAATCTATGAGTGTTATAATATGTCACACAAAAATTAAAGAATTTTCTTTGATCACACCACTGTCAGATTGTTCTGACCACATGTATACTTCAATGCCTCAAGATGTCGATCACCGAATTATATAGATTTTATTTACAATACATTGCCCGCCTTTAGGCTGCTTTCAATTGTAGAATAATACTTCTTTGTTGTACTTCGCATCATTTCAAAATCCACTGACTCGTTTCCCTTTACAATACACGTCCAATTTATCAGAAAGACACAATATGAGAAACTCACAAAAATAACCATATACCAATAAGTATTGGATTATATCTATTCAAAATCATTGTTTTCTCTCGTAATCAATTTTGGATTAAATATGCGTAATAACTGCATATATGTTTAATCGCAAATAGCGCAGAGCTACAAATTTATCGACCTATTTCTCTAAATGAGATATGTCTGCTCAAGGAGTTTCAGACATTTCTCTGCCGGCAAATTTAGAATAACATTCTGTGAAGTTGTCTCAAAGCCATAAACTGGAAACTGAAGTGAGTTTCATTTATTTATAACAAGTTTATTGTTTTAAAAGTGCTTTCTGAGCAGGTATTGTGAGTAAATTATGCCTAACATGGCATGTAAATATACAACCAAAGATAAGACCTTGGTCTTTGCGATAGGACCTTATAGGTTTAATTAGTTTTATAAAAACTACAGGCATTTGTGATGAAGCTGAAAGTAAATTCAAGAATGAAACTCGTAAGTTAAATCTTAAAATACCAATCTAGGTATTCATTACCAGAATTGTGTACTAATGGGTACAAAAAAGTACGCGTTTTGGAGGTCAATTATACTCGTAGTTATACGGCAATTTTTAGGTAGCAATCGGCTATCCGTCCGAACATCCTTCGTTTGAAATTGATCAGAATATATGAATTTGTTGTCACATCTTAGTTTTCAAATTAATCTGAAGGTCATGCCTTCTTGGGATCAGAAAAAAAATTACCCAGGATAAACTGATCCGGCACACTGGGTTACATTCAATTAACAAACAACTAAAATTAATTTACTGTAATTAAATTAATGAACGACCTCTATTGGCTCTTGCAAGGCCCGGTCTCGTCCCAGTAGCTGGGAACAGGTGGCTCAAGGTTGGTTGCCATCTACTGGACTGGGTTGGCCCAGGTTTGGTTGGTACTTTGTTTTATTGGTACCCTGTTTGGATGCTTTGGTCAGTTGAAACTTAGAATGGACTTACTGCAGTTTGTTTCTAGCTTTTCTTAAGGGCTCGACTTCTTTGAGCAGTTTTAGTGGCTTTTATCAGAGTCATGTCGAATAAAGGATCGTCTCATTTTACTTCAGTAAAAACAGCACTTAATTCTTGTTTCAGTGATATAATTGTGAACTCACGTTCACCTTTTGTATCTTCGAATGGAAACCCAAAGAAGAACTTATTCAGGATCTCCACCTTTGTTAAGTTGTCTTAAGCAATGAAGACGCTAAATTACTCGTAGTTAGTCAAGTAAACCGCAATCCTAATTGGTTTCCAATAGATTGTAGCGGAGCTTGATACTTTCCATAAAAAATGATGTCATTTTTAAGTTGAGCTTTGGCGCTTTAGAGTGGCTGAAATTTTCAGGAAATAAAATTTTCTTTATCCTTAGTTTAATATTAGTTTTGAATAATTCCTTCCATTAGGACTTTACCCCAAAGTTAAGATAATTCTTCAATAATGTCATGACCTAATATTTCTTATAAGTGGATCCTCCACGATTCACGTATTTCCATCGGTAAAAATACTGAAGCAGAAACATCTTGTGCATCATAAGTGCATGGACCTGGCTAGGTGACTTGCTTCGATTTAAATTGCTCGCAAACATACCTGGCAGGATAGTTAGGAAGTATTGAGTTAGCTCCAATCTGGTAATCGTTGTCTGACACTTGTGAATTCAAATTCACTGGCACTGGGTCTCCTGACCGTGACCTTGTGTAATAGCAATTATATTTTGTTACAACAGAAATATAAAGATCATTAGTATCATTGTGGAAAGAAAAGTATTCTAACTTTGTCACATCATAATAATCATAATCATAATATTCATTTATTCATAAATAAGTACGTCAATTTATTTACATATAATCATGTTCATTATATTATATTCAATTCAATTCACTTAAATTAACATGATCAATTTACCATTAAAAAAATATAATTACGTGCTCATCATCGTTATAATTACGTGCTCCCCTTATGCCGCTGTATATAGGCTGTATATTTGACAATTTGTCATTAGCATTAACATTTTAAAGTCACTGTACGTAATCACGTTACGCCACTAGACTAATTCGTTATCAACCGGGCTCCAATGTCCCGGAGTATAACGCTTCAATGTAGGTAGGTACATTGGATGCACTATTTGCCATTAAATTAATTACTTGTTAAATTGCTACGAAGCAGAAACACTTTTAAAGTCATTGTACGTACTCACGTTACGCCACTACACTAGTTCGTTATCAACCGCGCTCTAATGTCACGGAGTATAACGAGGGTACATTGAATATAGGTACTTTATGTCACTAAATTTATTGATTCTTAATTTGCTATAAAGCAGTAACACTTTTAAAGTCATTGTACGTAATCACGTTACGCCACAAGACTAATTCGTTATCAACCGCGCTCTAATATCACGGAGTATAACGCCTCAATGTACATTGAATATAGGTAATGTATGCCACTCAATTGAATAATTGTTTATTTGCTATAAAGTAGTAACACTTCTAAAGTCATTGTACGTAATCGCGTTACGCCACTAGACTAACTCTTTATCAATCGTGCTTTATTCAACACCCAATATATACATTTATTGTATGTTGGTATTATATTCCACTAAACTGAACATTTGCTAATTTGCTATGAAGCAGTACACTTTTAAATTCATTGTACATAATCACGTTATGCCACTAGACTAGTTTGTTATCTACCGTGCTCAAATAAATATGAATCACAAACAAAATAACCGTTATAGGTCAGAAAATCTAGTTCTTTTTACATTGAATAAACTGTAGAACAATCTCGTATGTAAGAAAATGGTAATAAATAAATTCATATTTTGTTGTATGGTATTTGTAACAAAAACAACAAATATGTCGGTACATCGAAAAAAGATCGTTACAGAAACATTGCTAGAAAAGTCATGTTTCCGATTTACATGACAAAATGTGGGTATTTCAAAAAAAGATCGTTATATCATTTGTTGAAAAAAAAAAATCTATATTTACGATCTATTCGGTATAGTTTTATAAAATATATAAGATTATACCAAGAAAATTAAAATCGATGATGAATAAATGCAGAAAGATTGCTTTGGTAAGTTAGTAGTTGCACTAACCTTTATCCTTTGAGCTGGTTGATGATTTGCTTAGTTTTTGTACCAAACGTCGAATTTTCGACGTTATTTTAAAATTCCGATGCTCCTTTTCCTAATTTACCACTTAAACACATGAAATAAAAACTTTTTTCCACGAAAAATTCAAATAGTAAAATTCAACGAAATTTATGATGTTCCGACGCCCGCACACAAGAAATGAATGAGGTTTGACAGGAGGACGGCGCTACATGCGCTGCATTGACAGTGACATTTGTTCAAAAGTTTTTTTCTTTTTTTTGTGTTTTTATTTTCACAGCTATAAAAAGTGTGACGCCTAGTATATACAGAAGTGAGACTACATAGTAAATAAAGAAATCTCGAGCATGTAACGTCGTCGTAGTATAATAATAGCTATACTTGATAATGATTGGTGTGTTTATAAAACGATCATATAGCTATCTACCTACATACGTATGTAAGTATATAAATCTTGCTTAGAGACCATACAGTTGTAAATGTACCTAGTTATGTATTTGATTGTTGTGTTTATAAAAAGATATGGTCGCTCAGCGGCAAAGCCTAAAATAATTAAAAAGAACTATCAGTAAAGTTATGATTTCGAGTTACCTACAACAATGCTTAATCTATCGCTAGTAAACAAAACGGGTTACCAAAAGGGATCATGAGGGTCCATGCCATTTTTATAGCTCTTGAAATAGGTTTTCAATGTAATTGGTTAGTGAGGCATACAAAATTAGCATGATGGAAGGCAGTGGTCGGGGTTTGTATAACAGTGAAGCGTCTGTAGGTACCTACTTATTTTACCTTACATATTCACTATTATTCACATAATATCCAATATATATTAATATTAATATCGAATAATAATATTATACTGTTTTTTTTCAAACAAAGAATGGGTTTACGCTTGACCGTAATTCGCCTGATGGTAAGCAATCATAACGGTCTAGGATAGAGCGTGCTACATACGGGCGTTTTCTCCCTACATATAAAAAATTATTTAAAATAGCAAAAGCTAAAGTAAGTAAAGTAAGTACCTACTGAATGATTTGCCTTCACGTCTGTGAAACGATTCCTTATCATTTTTGTCACATAACTATATATCTTTTCTTTTAAATAACACGGGTGAAACCATGCTCAGTAACTAGTTCACATAATAAAGAATGTATAACATATTAAGTGGTACATGAGTAAACACCTAAGTAGATTATCCCATTCGAATAATTATGATTGATTTATCCTAGTACCTAAGTATTTTGTAGATAGGTACGTCAAAAATGTAATAAAAATGCTTGCAATATTATTCTTACCTTATCATTTATCCTCAAACAGGCACCTATTAAACACTAAACTTGGTAGCTATTTTTTAAATATGTAAGGAAACTAAGTAATATAATTTTATTAGAAAGTTCTAATTACTAAAGTCACATATCTTTAGTCCACTGATAACTAATAGAAATTAACATTTTACTAAATAATGTAATTACAAGAAACTTTCCTACTCAAATATTTACAGAATTCACCAAAATGTTTCAGTTATTTCTCGTTTACGATTCACGTAGGTAAGTTGTACGGAGCGAGTATCCACGCACTCCAAACCCACCAACAACGAAGGTACGACTGAGGATCAAACATTCCCTGAAAACAGTTTTCCACTGTTCCTTCCATTCTCTAGTGACGATGCGCAAACCTGCTGGAAAACATTTTCATGTACCACTACATTTTCACCTTTACAGCGACATCTAGTTATTTTATATTGAACTATTGAGAGTAACGCCATCTAGGACATTATAGAGATACTACTATATTAGCTAGCTACATAAATATTACACAGTTTGTTTACTAGATGGCGCATATCACAAATATCTCAGCTGTCAATATGCACTTGGTTGTCAATGTCAATAAATGGTTGAGTTGACTTGACATCGATCATATAGGTAATAAGTAGACACTAGACATCGATGACATGACACTGACAGTTTCTGGAAAGTGGAAAGTTGCGCACGAAATCGAAACGAGAAATTGACACGCTAAATACTATTTTTTTGTAATTATTGTGAAGAATAGTAACTTATTTTGGTATCTATATAAAAGGCTGTAGTTAATTTCCTAACAAAGAAAGAGAAATCTGCAAAAATGAGTACAATATTGGAAAAAATCGCCGCCATAGAATCGGAGGTTGGTTGATAGGTTATGCTACTATATCACTGTAATTTTCCAGCAAATACAGCAATAACTAGGGACTATTTACCAAATTCGATTCATATTAGCTTGTTTCTGCACTATGTACTTACATACATTTTTATTCAGCATCAATTATTCTAAGCAATATGGATATGATATTTTACAGATGGCCCGAACCCAAAAAAATAAAGCAACGGCTCTTCATTTAGGTATCCTAAAGGCCCGACTGGCTAAATTAAGACGTGAACTGATCACTCCTAAAGGCGGCGGTGCGGCAACCGGCGAAGGTAAGAACACTCAAATAAAAGTAAGTTGGTAATGAAATTGGCAGAATCTTTTATTCATTAGATAATTACTAATGCAATATTAATTATAGATTAGCTTATCATTCTCTGCATTTCTGAAGCTCATATTTAGATATAAGTACTTAGGTCTTATTTTTAGGAAAACAGTCTATATAATAGTGTTGGAAATACTTAGGGATACTACATACAGTTACCTGTGTAAAAAGTAACAGAACTTTTTTTATATGTAAGCTACATAACATAACTGATTCAATACCATCATTCAGAACATTTTAGTTGTCTTTAGTTAGACATAACTGTGGTTGAAAGTAGATATTAAAGACTCCATTAAACTCAATTATAACAAGTTTATAAATTAGTCAGCAAATTTGACTTTAAAACTTTGTAATTGTACAAATTATTAATGAATTGTTTATCATGTTTAATTATAAAGTAAATAAGTCTCTTGATTTCAAGCAAGCTACATCTGCGACTATAGTGTTGCTTTACATCAGGCTGTACTCAAACAAGTCTATAAACGATTAAAAAATCAATAGCTTGTATACCTATTTGCTCATTTTTGTAAGTCCTGGCTGTGATGTTACCATAAGCAGTAATTCTATTTTATTCAAACCAGTACATTACTCAGTTATACAACCAGCCTTCACTATGGCACCTCTATCTCATCATCATCATCTTCAGCCCTTGTGGTCCCACTGTTGGTTATAGGCACTAACTGCTTCATGTAAAAAATTAATGGTGTGATTAACATTTTTTTAACTAATTCCAGGTTTTGATGTTGCTAAGACTGGTGATGCCCGTATTGGATTTGTGGGTTTCCCGTCCGTGGGTAAATCCACCCTCCTCTCAAACCTGGCGGGGGTTTACTCGGAGGTGGCAGCGTATGAGTTCACAACCCTTACTACTGTGCCCGGCTGCATCAAATACAAGGGGGCTAAAATACAGGTGAGGATGATAGTGCCGCTGATGCTATAGTGTAGAATTAATATAATGTAGGTATGTGACAAGATTAAATTAATTTGCTACTTAAGTGTGTTGATAATTCATTTCTTAATTAATGTAATTGGTTGTTACCGTTTTAATTAAATAAATAAGATTGAAAAGATACTGAATGTAGTCAACTAATTTTGACAAAATTAAGGGAAACTAGTGTTAATACAGAGTGAGTTGAATGCATATTCAATATTAACCAAGACAATAAAAATAATAAAGAAAGGTTACTTTTTAACTTTACTTAAGTATATGTATAATATCAAAATCAGAAGATATGTAGTGGCTAACACATACTCTGTTTCATTCATTCATGTTTATCCTCACAAATTTTAATCAACTTCTTCTTATGGTGCCTCTCCACCTAGTGAAGGCTGGCAGTCAGCTCTGCTTACTTTATTTTGTTCATTGCCAAGCGTAACAATTCAATTAATCAACTTAATAATAAATAATAAATATTTCGGGACATTGCACACAACGCCATCTAGCCCCACACTAAGCAAACGCTTGTGTCGTGGGTACTGGATAACGGATATAATACTCTTATATACTTTTCTTTTGTAAATACATACTTATTATAGATACAAACAACCAGACTCAACACAAGAAATTATACATTTTTGTGTCAGGCGGGAATCGAACCCGCAACCCCTAGATTAGAAGGCAGAGCCACTACCAACTAAGCTAACAGGCCAGTCTAATGGAACTAGTATACTACTACTTACTCTATAAATAAATAACATCCATATAGAGAGAGCTTTCCTACAAATGTTCTTTTATGTAAAATGATTTAGGTAATAAAAACATTAAACATGATCAAGAGCAGGTATCAGTAGAGAGAGACCATCACTTAGTATTTTGTAATCAATGTTGACACAGGTGCAAAACTTTGCCCCATACCAGGAGGTAAATGTAAATCCATTAGCCCTGACCTTCATCAAATTCCAAGTGTTTTTATAAATAAAACTGGTCACATTATTTACTCTTAATTATTATTTAATCAGATACAATACAAGCAGAAAAGCCATCGCAGATGATGATGGTGTTATCTGTTCAGAAATCGAAGTGATAACTTTACAATGTATCATTGCCTACTATCTAGTAATATTCACAATGAGTTATTTTGTCTAGTGCGAAACCCACACTATGGTCCTAATCTACTATGGCATTATGGTAATCCAGCCGGTCGTGATTAATTTCGCATTTTTTTTTATAAAAGTTTAAGTCCTTCTATCACCGGACGAGTAGAGGTACGGCAGGACGACACCGGTTTATGGTGGAAGTTCCTAGTACCCACACAAAACGGTACACTTCTACCTTTATTGTTCGTACCACAAGGTTGTGGAACTCCCTGCCTGACTCTCTGTTCCCTACGCACTATAATCCAGCGATATTCAAAGCGAGAGTAAATCGGTTCTTATCGGGTAAGCACGCTCCATCTTAGGCCATAGCCTTTGCTTGCTATCAGGTAAACTATGGCCAAGTGCAAACTCGTTAATATTCACAATCTTCTGTCCACAGCTTCTCGACTTGCCAGGAATCATTGAAGGCGCCAAAGACGGCAAGGGCCGAGGTCGTCAAGTGATAGCCGTCGCCAGAACATGCAGCCTCATATTCATAGTACTCGATGTACTAAAACCGTTGCAGCACAAGAAGTTATTAGAACACGAGTTGGAAGGATTCGGACTGAGGTTAAACAAGCAACCGCCAAATATAAACTTTAGGAAAAAAGACAAGGGTGGCATCAACTTGAATATTACGGTAAGTTTTTTGATGTTAGTTTGATTTAACTATATAATTTTTAATTATATATATATTTGTTCACATATATATATATATATATATATATATATGTGAACAAATATTAGTACTAGTACTTAACTGTAGTACTCGTTTTACTGTTAAGCACAGTTCGAAATTGTGATTTATAAAAATATATTAATAGTAATGATTTTAGTATTAGTACTTATGTTTACAAATAGGTACATTAATAGTAATGTATGTGTACTAAGTCTCAATGTTAGAAGAGTTTGTAAAAGAGTTGCGCTGTTGAATGTCGAGAATTTACAAACTAGCCCAGGAGCCTTTGATATAGTGAGAAATCTTTTACTTTGACGGAAACCCTATGGGTACATATTGCACGTCCTATGGGTAAGAGTATAGCGTTCCATTATGTGATATTTTAACAACTGTATTTACCTACATATATTCCGCAATAAATATAAATTGATTTGATTTAAACCAAATCAAATCTTCTGCAGAAAATATATGCTAGTATTCTGACAAGTTCCAGTAATTATGACATACCAATAACGACGTCACACAAAGGAACAGAAAGATGTAAATTCCAAAGAAGCATCAATAATGCTGATTAGAATTTGTCATCAAAACTACTGATTAAAATGATTTTATATAAACATCTATAAATAAATAAATATTCTGGAACATAGCACACAGCGCCATCTAGCCCCACACTAAGCAACTTAATAATAAATAATAAATATTTCGGGACATTGCACACAACGCCATCTAGCCCCACACTAAGCAAACGCTTGTGTCGTGGGTACTGGATAACGGATATAATACTTATATACTTTTCTTTTGTAAATACAAACTTAATATACATAGAAACGACAAGACTCAACACAAGTAATTATAAATTTTGAAATTCATTATTACTTGTGCCATGCGGGAATCGAACCCGCACCCCTAGATTAGAAGGCAGAGCCACTACCAACTAAGCTAACAGGCCAAGTCAATCAATCAAATTATGATTTAAATGCTAGTTTTAAGTTTTATTATTGCATGTTCGTAAGAGCAAAACTGTTGTGACTATTGAAGATATTGTAACACAATTATTTTGTACAGTTTGCAATAAATTTACTACTTTACTCTGTTGTATGTTATTGCAGTGTCCCCAATCGGAGCTGGACAACGAGACAGTGAAGACGATCCTCTCGGAGTACAAGATACACAACGCAGACATCACGCTGCGGTACGATGCTACCAGCGACGACCTGATCGATGTGATCGAGGGGAACCGGGTCTATGTGCCCTGCATCTACCTGCTTAATAAGATTGGTAGGATTTTATATATTACTAGCTGTGCCAGCGACTTCGTCCGCGTGGAATAGTTATTTTGGGCATTACTTCATACATATTTTTTTGATATCTTGAACCGTTTTCGCAGCGCACGCAACGGAAACCCTCAAAGATGAATATTTTTCCCCGTTTTTTCCACATTATCCATTGTTTCTACGCTCCTATTTGTTGCAGCGTGATGTTATGTAGCCTAAAACCTTCCTCGATAAATGGTCTATTCAACACAAAAAACTAATAAAATTTCAATTCGCACCAGTAGTTCCTGAGATTATAAATAAATAAATAAATAATAAATAAAAATTCTTTATTATCAGGCACGTAACCCATAGACATTTGTCTTAAACTATACAATAAAATTATATTATATAAATTTGATTAGTGCGTTCAAACAAACAAACTCTTCAGCTTTATAATATTAGTATAGATAACGTTAATTGGCTGCCTGCCTGCGTTCCTTGTCATCGTCTTTTAATATTTCAGACATTGCCTACGGGTTTTAGGCATTCTATACGTTGCCTAGGCATTGTGTACAATGCCGGATTATACAGATTGCCGGTAACATATACAGTAGTGCATAGCTCAGCTAGCGGAGGCAATCGCATGCGATTACCAATGTTAAGCAAAGGTCGACGCGGTCAGTACGCGGATGGGTGACCGAAAAGTGGCATTCCATTTTGGGCGCTTCCGTGGATCGGGTGGCACGTTAAACTGTAGGTCCCGGCTGTTTGTCTAGTACGGCAGTCGTTAAGCCATGTCAGATGCCCTTAGAGTGGATTGAATACTTTCGACACCAGAGTTGGCCACTCTCATTCGATAAGAAGAAGAGGTTCCTTCCCGTTGTCCACGGTGGACGTGTCCCCGGTCACCGGGGACAACGGGAAGTCAATAAAAATATTAAAAATAGTGCCCATTGTCCCCGGTCACCGGGGACGACGGGATGTCAATAAAAATATTAAAAATAGATACATACCTACAGTTGCTTAACAAATAGTATTTAGTATTCATATGTTCAGCAAAACATAAAGTAAGGCTTTGCTTTGGATTTTGAATTCCTCGGCACTGAGAATCGTACCTCCCCTGAATTGTATTTTCGAACCAGCAATCAAATCTGAAAGCCAAATATCAAAATACATAATACCTATTATATAAAACTCAAAGGTGACTGACTGACTGATATAGTGATCTATTAACGCACAGCCCAAACCACTGGACGGATTGGGCTGAAATTTGGAATGAAGGTAGATGTTAACGTAGGCATCACCACTTTTAAAAGGGTGAAATATCGGAATGTAAGTCCTTCTAAAAGCGAGCGAAGCCGCGAGCACCCACTAGTGAACTATAAATTAGATGAATTCGTTGGTACCAATGAAATTCAACTGATTGTAAGTCATTATGGCAAGCTTACTTGAGTAGCTATTACCTATTACTCTTCCTCCATAAATCACTAAATTCGATAGGATTTTTGGAAATGCCACTTTTAAAAGGGTGAAATAGGGGAGGGAAAATAAAAATGCAAGTTTTACTTCTTAATGCGAGCGAAGCCGCGAGCACCCACTAGTGAACTATAGCAAACTGACTATCATATATTCCTACCCACAGACCAAATCAGCATAGAAGAGTTGGACGTGATCTACAAGATCCCCCACTGCGTGCCCATCTCCGCCCACCACCGGTGGAACTTCGACGACCTGCTCGAGAAGATGTGGGAGTATCTCAAACTCATCCGGCTGTACACCAAGCCTAAAGGACAGCTGCCAGACTACAACTCACCTGTAGTGCTGCATGCAGATAGAACCACGGTGGAAGACTTCTGTAACAAGCTGCATAGGTCCATCGTTAAGGAGTTTAAAATGTAAGTAACACATACGTACTTAAAGTTTCATCCTTCCATTATCACTTGTGTATAAGATCCATGGCTATCCAATGAGCTGACCATGGTTTGACAGAAGATAAAAGAACTCGGGGTCTGTTATCTTCAAGTATCTGTCACTTCATTAAATAACTTCAACGACCTGCTCGAGAAGTTGTGGGAGTACCTCAAACTCATCCAGCTTTACACCAAGCCTAAAGGGCAGTTGCCAGACTACAACTCACCTGTAGTACTGCATGCAGATAGAACCAAATGTGGAAGACTTCTGTAACAAGCTGCATAGGTCCATTGTTAAAGAGTTCAAAATGTAAGTTACACATACATAATTAAAGTTTCATCCTGCCATTGTCACTTGTGTATAAGATTCGTGGCTATCCAATGAGCTGACTATGGTTTGACAGAAAATACAAGAACTTGGGTTCTGTTGTCTTAAAGTATCTAAGACTCAGGACCTTATAGTGTTAACTGTGGGTTGACAAAAGATACATAATCTCAGATTCTTATGTCCTAATGTATATGTCACTTCATCTGTAAGATAGTAAAAGAACTTCAAGCCTAAATAATAGTTATTGGACTATAACTCACCAGTAGTGCTGCATGCAGATAGAACAACAGTAGAAGACTCCTGTAATAACCTGCATAGGTCCATCATTAAAGAGTTTAAAATGTAAGTTGGATCAAATAGGCATATTAGGTATAGCAGTTCTAAGCAGTGTTGTGAAGAATCCATGATTTGTTAATCAATATTACTCTTTCTATAACTTCTTGTTCTTCTTATCGAACGAGAGTGGCCAACTCTGGTGTCGAGAGTTTTCAAACCGCCCTAAGGGCCTCTGACATTGCTTAAGAACTGCCGTACTAGACAAACAGACGGGACCTACATTTTTTTTTCTTAAACTATTTTTTGTACTCATGGTAATACATAAACTTATAAATTACAGTATAATCAAAGTATGTAACTAAATATATCTTGATAAGTAAATAATCATAATTGATTATGTGTACAATGGTAATTTACTTCTAACATTATTAAATTAAATTGTAACCTTTCACAGTTGTTATGCTGTGAACCTTACTTACATACATTACATCTTAAGATTGCTTGACGATATTTTTCATTAAGATAAGATAATAATTTATTCATCAATAGAAATACTCAACTTATGAACTAAAAGTTAACAGTTAGTAATTCTATTGTCTCGTCTCACAAAAATATTTATGTCAGTTAAAAGATTTTAAACACGTCTCAAATTTTACAAACATTTGCTGGTTCAATTAAGTTATTTACATTATTATTTACTTATGACACTTTGCTTGTTGCAGTGCGTTGGTGTGGGGTTCCTCTGTGAAGCATCAGCCGCAGAAGGTGGGCATTGAGCATGTGCTGGCAGACGAGGACGTGGTACAGATCGTCAAGAAAGTCTAGCAATACCTGCCAACACTGTACCATCTGTGGAAATTACCAGGAATATTGTATATTTAGCTAGGATTATACAGAGACACTGTTGTCAGCGAGCGCAAACAAAACGTGCAAAAGAGGTAGGTAATCCAAAAGTCTGCTCAACGAGTAGCGTGGGCAGAGTTTTGGCTCGGTCTTTTTTTTTCGAGCGTTTGTGACTCTGTATAATCCTAGCTCGATGATGTGGCAACATAAATTGTACGAATAGTTAGTTTATAGAGTAACTAGTGAACGCCCTCAGCTTCGCTTGCATTATTTTGAGATAAAAAAGTAGCCTATAACACTTTTTAGACTTCATACAACCTACATACCAAAAATCATGATGATCCGTTCAGCCGTTTTTGTGTGATGGGTGTTTAAATAAACAGGCTAACAGACAAAAATTCTAAAAACCGCTGAAACGTGTTCTGTTATGGTTTTAAAGTATATCCAAAAAAAAATTTTCTAATATCTTCCAGGTTCAGATTTTTGACCATCTTCAGCTTTATTATAGAAGAGATTGTGAAATGTTCATAGATTGTGAACTGGTACAATAATGTAACAGTTGAAACCCATTTGAAATAAATTAAAAGTAATGTGTTAGATTATACATTTTAGAGTTTACAATCTATCGACAGTCTGTTTATAAAATACACTAGATAAATTATAAACTAACGATAATATTATGTACAATTTTATGGTGACGTATCCATTATATTGCAGTGAAAGCCCTGAAATAGTAGCAAGTAAAATTGTGATCTTGACTATTTAAAAAGATATTTGACGTCTTACATTTTCGAACATATTACTCAATGTAGTCTAGGGTTATACATTTTTTGATATAATTTGAACAAAGAGATGGTAGGTATGCCTATTTTCTGAATTTAACGATCCTTTAAGTAAATCAGTAATGCTACAATTTTAAAATCGTAATGGATTGTAATATTATCTGTTTGAACTTCACTGCAATATAGTAGAAATCGAGCATACAATAAGTTTGTATAGAAAGTATATATTTTTAAACCTACAGAAATATTAGTGATTACGATTGATGTAAGACTCTAAAAATGTTAAAGTATCCTTCTTGTAAATTCTGACACCAGAGCTGGTTACTCGACAAATATAATTTAGAAATAGACGGTAATAAAATGTTAAAGATTGGGCACCTGCTTTAAGTAAAAACCAATGTTGCTAGTTTGAAATTAAAAAGATAAGTGTCTAAATACTTTTTTTATTTTAAAAAGTGAAAAAGCCCCAAAAAATGTAGGTATTTTATAACTATTAAATTGAAAGATACCAGTATACAAAAAAATACCAGTTTTGTTTATTATTTTATGGCACATAAAAATATACATATACTCTAATTATATATTGGTCTCTTATGTTTTGCTGTACAAAAGAAACCCTTAGCTGTCATGAAAAAAAACACTGAAAAATATTGCATTAGTAGATATGTAAGTACTTGTAATATTTTTTTATGTATTTATTTCTAACATAACTGTTTCATTTGATTGTTTTTTTTTTTTATTTCAATATTAAAATTTCATTTCATTCGTCCTTAGGGCGGTTTGAAAACTCTGACACCAGAGTTGGCCACTCTCATACAAATTTACTATATTTGATTGTAAAACCGCATTTACTAAACTAAGCAAGCAGTAACATTGTCAAATAACCATGATTAGGTATTATTTTTGCTTGGTAAGTAAGTACATAATAAATACCTATGCATACAATAAGGTATAAGTATGTGTAAGTTTTTTTACTATATTTCTTTCTTTTTATTAGTTTAACAAAAAGTCGGATGCTATCCAATAAAAAAGTAAGTAGGTATTTAAATTTCTAACCTATGGATTTCCCGCGTTTTTGATAAACTAAAAAATTTGGAATGTTTTACATTTAATTTTATCTATGTTGTACAGAATGCTCATTACACCATCTGTGAAAATATTGATTTTGGATTTTTATTTTATATGTTTATACCCTCATAACACATTTTACATTGCATTGAATCCATCCACTATAAGGTAATTGAAAAATATTATTATAACTACATAGTATAAAGCAAAGTCGTTCCCCGTGTCTGTCATACATACATACATACAGACAGACGCGTACGAACGTACCTACACAACGGATTTAGATGCAGTTTTTTTTAGTAGATAGAGCGATTACGCCGGCATAAGCTAGTACGTAATAAATAAATGCAGGAAACCTACATTTATATTTTAATATAGAATGGTAGGATAGGTAGGTAGAATTTAAAACATTTTATCACTTGCAAATCTGTCTTCAAAACTCGAACTTTTCTCTATTTTCGTACAAGAGTGACATAAAAATTCCTTGCTCTCCTATGATTGGAGATAAAAATAATTACCTATAATTCTTTCTAAAATAAAATGTAATCTACCGAAATCATAGGCGCAATTTTTTATGTACCTACTGGCAGCCCTAGTATTTGAAACGCTATAAATAGATCCAACCGTTTATTTTCTATTTAACACGTAGAGAGAGTATACATTCTCTCTCTACGATTTAACAGATCTAATTTGACAGTTATAGTGTTGTGACCAAGTGATTATAGTGGACACGACATCGATTAATTTTTCTATCGAGTCTGTGCGGAAAGCGAACAGTCGTAGGAATGGCGCTAGTAAGTAGTAGAACATCATTCTATTCTATATTAGAGCGTGGTTTTTAAAACGTTCTATTACTTACCCCATATTTTGTCTATGGGTAAGCAGTAGTATTTTTTCCAGGTAGCAACACTCAATGATCCACCGCCATTTTGAGTTTGTCACTGTCATCTGTCACTCGCAGCAAGACGCCCGTGCTAGAAATAATCATTGTTTGCTGAGTTTTGTATTGTTTTATATTCGAACTATAAAATGCCGAAAGGATCAGTGCTGAAAGGACAGATGAGAGAAATGGTGATCAAGCTTCCTAATTACTATGAAGCAGAGTATTAAAATGGCGGCCCGCTTTTACCATTGTCGCAAGTGCGAGAGCGCGTTACGGCCGCGTTAGTGCACCTACAGTTACAAAAATTACTACCGAAGCCTACGGAACAAGCGGCATGAAGGAGAATAAGCTTCGTACGCCGAAGAAAAAACGCCAACCACGTCGTGTGACATCGCTTGACAACTTTGACGCAGACGCTATACGCCGTCATATATATAACTATTACTTACGTAAAGAAGTTCCATCACTTAAAAAACTTGTTGCTTCGCTACCGCTCCAAATAACACAAAACCCCCATTCACGGCAAACAAAATGCTTGATTTATTAAAAAATGCATGTGTGGAAGTAACTGCGGAAAACGGGCAAAATGTAATTCAAAAAACACAAGAAACTATAATGGCAGATTGGGATAAACACGTGGCGATCGATAATATGAATCCACAATTAATTATAAATGTCGTTGATAGCTCGAGAGACAGCGACGATGAATCTAATTTTGATTAATAAATAAATAAAAATAAAAGTCACAATAATTGTCTCATATCATTTCATACCAATCTATATTTATACTACATTAGAATGCTATATTATAAATAAAATAATAAAATAAAAAAGTCATTTATTCAGCTATTTATACGGAGCATGCTCACACATTAGGTACATTGAATTTCCAATAACATCATCACTGTAATTGTTTTGTTAAATAAAATAAAATGTCATAAGTTTGTTATTGGTTCCAGGAAATGTAAATTTTAATGTCATGGTATTGTGCTATTTCTCTTGTCTGTAAGTATCGTCATGGTGTCATAGCTGTCGCCTCGTTGGCGTAGGCCTCCCCCAGTTTCTTCCATGTTTTACGGTTCCTTGCTAACCTTGAGCACACTTATATATAGTGTCGCAAATTAAAAAAATATGAGGAAAGGAGAGAATACAAATAGGAAAGCGGCACTCACCTGATATCCTTGTAGGTAGCACAGAATACTGGCAGCAGGCGCGATTGGAAACTGCTTCCCCTTGTCCTTTTCTTTATTTTTGCAGCAGTATAATATCAAATTTATAACGCGGAGATCCCTCTTTAATAGAGGGGTTCTATTTCGCGGAGACTTGTTGAAAAAAGCGGTGGTTACACGCACGATATATACGTTCCGCTAGAGGGCGCGACACGTTGACATCGACTCCGCGACAAATAATTCGCAAAAATAGAACAAGTGCATTTAAGGGAGTGAAAATAGTGTGTTTAAGTTCAGATAGTGACTAGCAATACGACAATATAATTGTGCGATTAAAAGATTTTTCATGAAAACAGTGACCAGCGTAATTCATGTAAATACAGTCACAAAAACAATAACCCAGAATGCTATATTATACCCGTGTAAAAATAGTTAATAAACAATATCGATAATAATATGTATTAATAATCGTAACATCACTATGGTGATAGCCATAGAACGTAAATTTTTAAAAACGTTTGTTATTTTATGTAATTTATAAAAAAACTACTGCACTTATGGACTCAATTTGTCAAAGATGATTATTACACGGGATCAAGGAGCAAACTTAGGCAGTTGACATAATTTTTAAAACCTCACATTTTAAAGTAAACTTTTGCGTAACATGACGCAGTTACGTTCTATTGGTGCTGTCAAAAAGAAAAGATTGGTTCTATTATAGTCAGCTGTTCTTTGTTTATAGTTTAAACTTTAAGGTTATATTTTCTCTTTTACATGTCGTGCCGGCTCAGAATAATATTGTGATTGTTCAAAATATTTCCATGATTCGTTTGCGGTAAAATATTTATCATTGAAGTTAATGAACAGATAAGTAAAACGTTGCAATAAAATGACGTCCTTTGAGGATCTGGACAAAAATCAGGTTGGTGAATCTTACCTAAAATACATCTACATATTTTTTATGTATCATACTAAGTACCTACCTACTTTCCTTCTACTACAGGCATTTTAGATTAAGTACCTACCTACCTATTTTAGTTTTAGAAGTACCTAGTTAAAGTTTTTATTCTAATTTATAGTTTAATTAGTAGTATTTAGTGTTTTAAATTAGTTTTTAACAAACTGTAAGTTTTTTTAATAAAAGCTTGTCAGGTACCTACTCTTGTACAAAGAATACTTATTACCCATTTGCTCATGTACATATGGTTACGTTTAAAAGGGTAATAGTATTCTTTGTGGTTACGCTAAAACTAATAAACTCGTTGATTTATCTATTACTCAAAATGTATCCGTTCAAAGGTTCCGTTCACGCCGCATAGATGGCGCTAAATTTAAATTTTACATGGATTAAAATTTAAAATGTAAATTATTTATTTACAGAAAATACGGGCATCAATACAACGTGATATTCAATCAATTTGCACAGAAGCTTGCCACTTTCTCGGGTTAGATATCACAAAACCTGCCATGGAGCTTGTTGTGGATGTATTCTCTCATAAAATGACTTCGTATGCCGATGATTTAGAAAAATTTGCTAAGTGAGTCCTGCATTATTTTTTTCATAAAAACTAAAACGCCATTTGAGATCGCTAATAATTATTTTACTAATGGCTCATGCGTTATCAAAGTATGTATATTCTTACCGGTTTTTTTTCTTACCTAGGCATGCAAAGCGTTCAATGATAACCACTGACGATTGTCGTCTCCTAACTCGCAGGAACAACGCATTGGTAAGAAAAACTAAACCTTCAACATTGGTTTACCTTCAATAGTTTTATTTTATGCTTCACTGGGCCTGGTCCGGACGCATCGACTATAGGTAGGTACCTACTTACTTCAGGGTCATATTAGTTACCAAACAGTTGTAACGGCCTCTGAGGCAATAATGCTGCTACGAACCTAATAACGCAATATTAATGGAGCGTAAGTATAGTTGCGTGATAAAGAGTAGAGTAGGTATGATGTGTGATGCTTCAAAAGATATATTATGTTGATGATATCTACCAATATGTGCCTACTTTTGTTAAAATAAACGAAAATTTGTTTGTTTATCTGTTAGTTCTGCTTTCTCGCCACGAATAACTTTGGATTTTGGCATAGTACCTAAAATAGTATAGGGTCTTAAAACTGGTACCTATAGGCTACTTTACATTCCGATACACGACCAAAGATAACTTATCAATGTATTTATTAGAGAACAAAAACCTTGTTTAAACTAAAATCTGTATGAAGTAGGTCTCTCACCTGGCTAATTAATCATGTCACTAATCTTTTTTTAAATCTCTATTTGCTTAAAGTAGTTAAATAGTTAAGTAAATCTAATTCATAATATTTCAGACAGCTCGCATAAATGCGATCAAACCTCCCGGCTCGACCACCAAAGAGTCTGCAAAACGCCGTCGTACCACAACCTCTGCTGTATCAAGTCCGAAGCGAACGCGAGCTGTAGAGAACACAAACATTACGCGAGCATCAGCGAATGTTACGAGAGCATCAGAGAATCCAGCACAAACATCTGAGAATATTCGTACTAATGATGATCGTAGTGATTTCGATGGAGACGCTATTGATCTTACCTTTGACTAAGGATTATTTTATAGTTCATTACTTTGCTGATTTATACCTACGCATCTTACTTAATGTGATTAATTAAACACATTTCACGGAATAATCTTCTGTGATTAAAATAATTTAAAAGCTTTCCAATCCATATTCCCAAAAAATACAATTATTGCTGTTTTTAAACTGTTACATAGTCGGTTTATAAATTATCTGAATAAATACTTATTATAAAAGAATATCAAAGTACTTTTTAATAATAATATAATTTAAAGTTATTTTGCAAATTGAAAGCACAAATTTCTAATATTTTATATAATAGTCTAATGGAATTTTAGTAGTTTTTTTAATACTTAACTGGCAACCCAGATAGTTCACACGCAAGAGATTTGAAGCGCTTCGAGTAAGCTAAGCAGTGCATTTCTTCCGCTAAATTCAAACCTAGCAACTTCATCAAGCAAAATTATAAAGGTGAACATTTTGGTTCTGTATTATTATCTTGGAAATCAAGGCTATACTCTGTCCTATGTTGTTATGTTGTGTTGCATCACAAATATTTTGTTTATAAAGTTCCTTATACGTGCATTTTACCGAGACGGTGTGCGTGTTAACTCGGAATATCAATAAGTGATCGTGAGTAAATAATGAATACCTTACTTTGACTAAATAAATAATGTGGTGTTACAGATATCGCTTTACAATAAATACCTATGTGTTGGTATTATAATGTTGTTTGCCTTCCATAATTATTAATTTATTCAAAAACTGTTTCTGATTAGACTAACATTGTCTTGTATTGGTCATTGTATTATATTATTTTAGGTATAAGAGTGTTTTACTTATTAAAGACTCATTTATTTCAGGAAATGGATCTTTTGGCAGAACACTTTTTCTTCAGACTGGAAATAGTGTTGAACAGATATTTCAAAATTCTTAGGTAAAACATACTGTCTTAACTACTAAATTAACTTCCTGCTAACTTCAAATTTGAATTATGTATTTATTAAGTTTTCCGTTTGCTATTTCCAGAGTGCTGCAAGTATTCAACCAAGTTCCAAGGATTTTGCCTGTCTCACCAACCTGGGAGAGAAATTACAAAAATAACCGAAAAGAGGTACTTACCTACATTTTTATTTCCATCATAGTGTATTTTCACTCGTGGTATGACTAGTGCTGCCATCTATTTGGTTATCATTGAACTTTTTTGTGAGGTTGCGGTGGTGCTGGTTACTTTCTGCTTCGGGTTTCTAAAGTAACAAGAAGTTGGCTAAGAATAAAATAGATGGCGCGAGATATTTTTCTGACTTGGCGGGAAATTGTTTAAAAGTTGATTCACACATTTTCATTGAGGTAAAAATACTCTTTGCATAAGCAAATCGATTCAAACGACAATATGCAGTTTGTTAATATTTCAATAGTGTCTACAAAGTTTTTCTTATAACTAGGAAAAGATAAGCCGTGTGGAAATCTTTGGAAGCAGCATACAAGAAATTAAAATTATCAATAGTCTGAGACGATTCAAAACCGACGATTTCAAAATTTGGTATTAACATTTAAATTTTGCCGCATTTTAAGCCCATATTTAGAATAGTGATACTAGGTAGGTATATAACAAGATAACAATGAGTAAAAGTGTCATAAAAGAAACATAGTATTATAATGTATACTTAGGTATATTTGGCTATGTTATAAAAGTTGTAAAACCATTCATCAATACAACGTTACGAAAATGATAAATCGGTTTCCGTCAACACAGACTATTTAACACGATTCTGAATCTTTAAATAGGCGCGTGATGAAGGTTTTATTTATGCAATTGCAGTTTTCATTTGTAATTATTATGCCTAATTGTAATTGGGTCGGGATAACTAATGAATACGAGATTACATAGCTTATCACCTGTGTTCATTCATGTACTTACTTGTAACTAGTGGACGCCCGCGGCTTTGCTCGCATTATTTTAGGATAAAAAGAAGCGTATGACACTTCTAAGACCTCATAGTACTACCTACATACCAAAAACATGATGATCCGTTCAATCGTTTATGCTTGATGAGCGTTTAATAAACACATACTTAAACAGACAGAATTTCTAGAAATTGTTGCAATGTGTTCTGCTTTCAATTCGTAGTATATCCTCAAAAAGATTTTTTTAGAAACAGAAGATGATGTTTTTTTTATATATTTTATGTATTTTTTTCAGGTACAGCAACTTCCGTTTAAGGGAAATCGCATGAGGTCACCTCGAGGTCCTGAAAATTGACGTCGGGGTCGAAGATCGGGATCGAAGGGTCGTGATTCGTAAATAGACAATGAATATTCTATAAAAAGCATGTTATCTTTGGAAAAGATCTATATCCGTTATCTAGTAGGTACCCACGATACAACTGTAAGTGGCGTAGGTTTAGTATGGGGCTAGATGGCGCTGTGTGATATGTCCTGAAATATTTTTATATGTTTGTAGTAAACAACTTGTGAAACATGACTTTTATAAATAAAATCATTAATAAAGGATGGTATGATTTTTGTCGGCATTTATAAAAGTCATGTTTTATTCTTGTGCATGTTTCGTATCAATATACATATGCTGGGTAACTGGTAACCAACGCATGATCTTATAATGGTAGCTAACCAACAATTTGTTACAAGGTTTTGGAAAGTCGCGAAAAAAAAACATACTTAGCTTAATTTTTTTAAAGTATAAAAAATATGAGCTTGCGTCCGGAAGCACGCGGGTCACAACTGGATGGGCCATGGGAAAAATTAGGAGAGGCCTATGTTAAGAAATAGACAACTAATGGCTAAAAAGAAGAAGAATATGAGCGCGTGACGTCACACCTAGTCCCAACGGAAGATCCGCGCTGGTTGCTGTCATACAACCAGCATTATGCTGAGTTGGGGCTGTGTTGTGGCAGATTTCACATGTTTCTTAAGTAGTATCGTTGTTGTTGTCTGTATTATAAAAGAAGAAAGGAAATATTTTACAAGGACCTGTCCTTCCTTTTTTCAAATAGCAGCTGCTTTTTTCGTGAATTTCCAAAAGTCACAAAACAAACAATTAAACAACATAGATATCAAAAACCTCCTATTTTTGGAGTCGGTGAAAAAGTGTGAAAAAGTTCAAAAAGCTCTAAGCGCAGATAAAGAGGCAAATGCACGGCGCAGCTTGACCGCGGGCGCAAAAAAACTCGTTATAACCAAACACAATTATGGGGAACAGAGGATCTGTGGAGTGGAGTTGTCTTAAATTAGTATTGTATGTGGAATAGATAGAAGATCATTTTTAAATGACTTCAAAAAAGGAGGTTATCAAGTCTTCTGAAAGTTATATTGTATTGGTTAGGTACTTATTTTTTTTTAATGCTACGAACTGGGGACGTATCGCTACCCCTTCCAAAACATTTTTAAGATGCATTTATCTATTTTTACCCGTGACGTTTTGTTTAATTGATATTACAATCTTAGGGTGAGAGGTATTACATACGTAAGTGTGTATGTTTGTGTAAACCAATATTGCCGTTATTATCGCCAATACTAGATACTTAGATATCTTATGAAATAGAAAAAATCTGACTTACTGATAAAATCTTTCAACAACTATTGAATATTACAGTTTTTCCGTAATATTTTATATATTTTATACTTACTTACTTACTATGTTTTGTTTTCTATTCCTACCATGGACGTGGGAAAAAATCGTTTTGTCACAAAGAACTGCTTTTGTCTTAGGTATCCTTAGAAAAACAAACTTACAAATTCTCCATTACACTTATGTCCCAGGTAGTTAATTACTCCTATAACGACAGTTAGAGCATAATGAGATTTTTGCAATTCAACAGTGGCATTACAGAGGGTTTGTCACCCCCCACCCGCTGGTCAAGGGGGGAGGTATTAGGTTTTGGTAATGAATTTCATGTAAGCATGTGACTGACCTGAAAAAAGAAAAAAGAGTTCTGCATTAACTGCGACTCGCGGTTTTTCGTGGAATATCATATCACTTAAAATATACTTATCTATATTTATATACATATAAAAGCGTGTGTTTTTTTGATTTGTTGATTTGTTTGTTTCGCGATCACGCCGCAATGGAGCAACGGACTATTGTGATTTTTGGCTCATTGGTACCTATATGGTCCTGAAAGTTAAATATGTCCCTTTTCATCTCGACATTATATCAAGCCAAGGGCTTCCAATAGCATCTGCCGCTTCCATGCAGGGAACAAAACCACTTTCATATCAAATGTTGTATCAATGACTATATTGTTGCATCGTAAAACCGGCAAACACAGCCAGACACGTCACAGCCAGCCCCAACGGAAGACCAGCGCTGGTTGCTTCCACACAACCAGCATTATGCTGAGTTTGGGCTGTGTTGTGGCAGGTTTTATGTTTGTTTGTTATGTTTTTACTCGTGTTGGTTTTTCTGTTAAATCTGTCACAATAAATGTTTTCTTTCTTTCTTTCAAACAAGTACCTAGCTTGTAAAAACTAAAAAACCTACTTTTTACATGACTAGAATAATGTGAAACATATCACCTTTATGTTATCCACTTAGATGCTCAAACCAAAGCTTATTTCTCAAACGGTCCATTTTCTGTTCCTACACCCATAACCGTAACAGTTACATAAACCAGCCATTTCTCTGAACAGCGCAGTTCCCACAATATCCCTCCCATATCCATGTCATAACTTATTAACCGCAAAGTGCCTCAACATCAAAACCTATCATTTATAATAGAACGTCCGCATAAAAACAAAATCGTGACTTATTCATACCACGCTGCAAACAGCCCACGTCTGTCAAGCAAATCTGTCACTTACAGCCATGGATACCCGCTTTCGCCTTATTAACATTTTATTAGCATTTCCTGTGCGTCATTAGGGTTGAAATTTGAATATCTTTGGATCGGAAATGCACAAATTAAGCGAGTGATCTGTTCCAGTAATGAGCTGAAAGGTACGTAATGACGGGGACTGGAACAAAACAACACTCTTGCTTACCTCAGCGGGACTGAGCGAGCTGGGGCTGGGTTGTTGCGGAGACAGCGCTACTCTTTAATCAAAGATCTTTAATAGCGAATAAGAATTAATGTCATTTCTCGATTAGGATGTGTGCCTCTCAGATATTCTTCAAAAACACATTTTTTTTGGTGACATGTTTCAAACATCGGAGAAAACCATGTAAAGTAGGTCTACGTTTTTTTTCAATATGTTTAATTGGTAGTGAAGTGTGTCAATAGTGTGAATCGCTAAATTAATCCTTTTAAGGAATCATTCTTCTTAAGGAGTTCTCTTGGGCAGATACATCGTGGTGGGCGCCCAGGTCCTTCCACGGAAGACACATGTCCTCGGATAAATCCATTGTAGATGCAATTAAATCCTTCAAAACACTATTTTTTTCTCCATTATTAGTGACGCTTGTCAACTCGAAAGCCTTCTCCACTCCATTTCCGATAGTCCTTATTAATAAGAAACGGTAGCACACACACACACATACACACACAGACACAGCCACATTTGTTGCTACTAAATAGCGCGCGGTAGGTGCCCTGGAACGAGTAATGCGTTCACAACTCCACCGCACGGAGGTATGCAAGAAGTAGCCAGGTTTTGGGGATTTTTTATAAATAAATATTTCAGGGCATATCACACAGCGCCATCTAGCCCCACACTGAGCTTACGCTTGTATCAGGGGTACTAGATAACGAATATAATACATATCTATATATTAATTAATTCCTAAACTAATAATTGAAGCATAGTATTTTTTTCATTTATACTTATTAAACTACTCAAGCTTTTGTAACTTTTCTTTGACAGCTATGTACCTATGCAAAAATAATTATCATGGCCTATAAATAGTACTTTGAGTATAAATAGTATATTGTTCTTACGTTATTTGCATAAACTGTATGAAGTCATTACTAAGTTTAGTTTATAACTTAGAAGAAAAGTTTAGAATTTTAGCTAATGCTCTTATGACGGATTTTATGACGACGTTCCATGCATTCTTTGTATTGGTCATTTAACATGGTATAATCTAACGAAGTAACAAATATTGTCCTTCTAAACATACAGAACCATCGGCTACATTTGCTTGCTACAACATTGCATAAAGCGGACCAGTCAATAAGTCAGAAGCACCTATCTGCGTAATGTCTGGGCGACATTTACATATTTTAATGAGCTGACTCGGACTATCTCCTATGGCCTGCCTCGGAGCTCTAGAATTAGACTAAGGCTTGCTTGATGGATTGCCACTGATTTCATTTTTAGCCACTGATTAATGGCTCTCGGATTCCGATGAAAGGTTTGAAGGGAAATGGAGAATTCTGTCTTCGAGATGGGCATTACAATATTCCTTTTGTTTAGTTGACACGTGGGATTCTCTAGCGCGCTAGACTATGGTGCTGTTCGGAAAACAAAGTTAACTTTTAGATTCTTTACTACGAGTCAGAGATAAATATAGAGGGAGTAAACTTTACCAAATTTCCTGAAACAAACTGAAACTTTATAAGTATGTAGGTGTTGTTTTATTAGTAACCATTATTTTAATTAGCCACAAAATTAACGTGGGCCTTTTGAAGTCCACAATCTTCTGTCGTCCCGAACTCCACAAAAGCGAAGTTAAGGCGGCCTTTCGATCCTAAAACAACACACTATAGGTTTTGATACCAGGCCTTAATTAGCGATAGTTAACTTAATGAATTCAAAAGTAAAGATAACTTTAATAAGCCTGAATTTGAATAAGGCAATCCCACGCAATGTATAATACTGGTCCTGGCGCATGTTAAGATATTCGCAGCTTGAATTATTCATTATAATCAGTGCATTTACTGTGTAGGTACCGTTTTAGTAAGGTTTACATGAAATTGTATTTACTTAGTGCGGGGGGTAGGCTTCGATGGAAAGATTAGAAAGCTTATCATTGCGCGGGCGGTGATAACTGTTGCAGGACTTACGTTAAAGCGTTTCTCGAGTGTGGTAAGTGTGTGAAAGAATTAATGTAGAGCTTATTGACTGTATCATTTATAGTTAAGTATGTAATAAGCCGACATTGTATGTCTCAGTTGGTTGGTTCAGAATCACTAACGTTTGTTGTACAATTCCACGGATAAATAAATTAGTTAAAGAAGTTGTGACTGGCTGGATTTTATGTAAAGACTTGGGTAGGTTTGTAGAGTACGTTACCGAGTTACCTAAAAATTTTGTTTAATTTTTCAAAAACCTCCACGTGTTAGTATCTTTCGATTCAGTTCCACATTTGTTAAAGTACTTGTTGAGAAATACCTACTTCAAAGAAAATAGTTCACAAGTCAAGTCATTGGACACAAAAATAACATTCAAAGGTTCGTCCAAACCTACCCGAGGCAGACTGCGCCGGAGCCTATTAAAAACAACATCGCATTCATAAAAGCGGGCTCGGTCATCGACCGCAAAAACTATTGGCGCTGAATAGAAAAAATGAGAAAAAATAGGTTTTTGCGCTTCAAAAAGAGCGCAGATTGTCGCGGTTTCAGGCCGGGCCGGTCGTGATTAATTCTTGGACGGACGAACGGCGCTCGGACCGCATTGGACAATCGAAAAATAAAATAACTATCATTCATTTGCTCCACCGCCGTGTTTATTGGGTAGCTTCACTGGCTCATTTGTAATGTGATCAGTAGCTTCTTGTTTCATGCTAGTAGTCTTTACTAGTTTTACGTATTTTATTTGTATGATGGTATATATGGTACAACACAAAATTACCAAAACAAACAAGATACGGCATATGTCTTTGTAAAGATTAATCTTAGTTGCTTTATTATCTTATCTATGCGCCTACAATATTTGTACACGATAAGTGTACTATATATACGATAAGTCACATACGAATAAGTTCAGTGATTGACGAGACCAAACGTCGAAAAAAGGTAAAAAAAAACTTTTGCTTCGGGCTCAAAATGACTAAGATTTGCACTTACCTACGGTAAAAAAATACCATACGTTACATGTAATATGGCTGTTACTTACTCAAATAAGAAAAACAGTCCAACATCAACTCATGACTAGAATCGAACCTTATCCCTCCGTTTCACTGCACCACTCATCCACTCTCGGCCATACTTTTTCAATATTTTGTAAATAATTAAGTATGAAACCAAAAAACGTCAATACCAGTCGGCGCCCGACTCCGAGGGATACACGATTGATTGAAGTAGGTATCATTTCATAAAAACGATTTTAATTATTACAGTACGGATCTGTGAGCTGTAAAAGAAGGAAGGTCATTGTTTTACAATGATTGAAGCTCTGTAATATCACTTTCTGAGTTGAAGTTTTTGGATGGACATTTTTTGTGGAAATTCTGAATAAAACCGTACATATTATATATATTAACAGCCCCAACGGAAGACCAGCGCTGATTGCTTCCAGTAATCAGAATTATGCTTAGTTGGGGCTGTGTTGGGGCAGACTTATTTATTTATATAGTGTATATATGTGTTTGTGTATATTTGGTAAATCTGTCTCAATAAATGTTTTTGACGTGACAACGTCTTATAAATTGGTTTGCCGGGTGACACTTCAAGAAACTGCGTTACGCTCCGCTCACGTTATGCGCTCACAATGAGAGCGAGTGAGAGGCACGCGTCCCTTCCACTCGGGCATGGTTAGCCCGCCTAAGAGCGAGAGAGACAGACATAAAAAGTGAAAGGCACGCGTCCCTTCCACTCGAGCACAGTTAGCCCGCCTAAGAGCGAGAGAGACAGAATAATAAATATAATATGAAATTCAGTGCGAGATTCTTTGTATAAATTAATGTTTTAAATATAATTCTTTGTATAAATAAATGTTTTAAATTGTTACTATTATTTCATCCTTCTTCCTACTATACGAATGAATATTCACATTAAAATTATTTTACCACTCAAAGTCGTTGTCACGTAAAACTTTCGCCCGTATACCGACTTTACAGGCAACAAATTTTTTCTATTTCTATATTTTTTTATGAAATTATCGAGATTACTGGTAACGTAGCATTTATCTTTTAGACAATACGCCGAAGTATGTTGCATGTACTAATGTTGCAAATTAAGGATAGTTAACAAAATGGAAAACATTTTGTATTTAAATTCAACTGCTGAATCCCACTGTAATATGCAGAAGTTAACAGTTTTTTATCGGCTATCTCAGATTTTAGAAAATTTTTATGTTTATTTATATTTTTACCAACCAACACTTGTAATTTTCATTCTAACTATGTAGTCTCAATTGAATTATCTTTTGTGTATTACAAACCCTTCATTCCCTATCGGAATAATCCGATAAAATTTTGTAATAGTTAAAACACTTCACGTAGCTGAAATTTCACAATAAAATACTCAAAAATACTCTCGTGACAAATCGTGAAAATTCACTAACGAAAGCGAAACGCACATCGCATCGCATTTCCCGCAACTCAATACAAAAACAATGTCGATCAGCCATTTAACCGTCAACCGGTTAATTTAACCAACAGTTAATTTAATCAGGTGCTAATAGCGGGAATGTCGTGATAATGATTCTTCGCAGATTCAGATGTCAATTCATTTCCGATGTTTGCGGGGCAGGTAGACTAGTGCGGAGTTAGTCAATTTATACCACACACATTGACTGTATTATGTAACTTTAGGATTGTGACATTTTGGATATGTAGCTAGGAGAGATCTTTAATGCACACCAAAGAATAATGAAAACTTAAAGAAACTATTTTTTTATTATGTACATTGGGTGGCCTTATCGCCTTAGGCGATTTCTTCCAGACAGCCTGTGGATGGACAGGATTTAGAATTATAAATAGGCGGATAAGATAAGATATGATACCAAACTCATTGTATATAGGTTAGTGTGTGTTTGTTTCTTTGTCACGATAATATAACTGGAGCATTAAGCTTAAGGTTAAGTAGAAATAGCAATTTGATTTAGACCCAGTTCGAGTAGAACACTTATGTTACTGTTTATGTCGAATTAACCGAAAAGCAGCTATAACATTTGGAGAATAACAAGTCTTAAACATTTTTGGACTTATTATAATATTGCAAAAATTTGGATATTTTTATGTAACTTCTTAGACTGTTTTAGTTTTGTGATTTATATGTATCAATTCAGAAAACGCAACTGTTTAAGCATATTACTCACTCTTTAGTTAACTCTCGACATCAGAGTTGGCCACTCTCATTCGATAAGAAGAAGAAGAAGACTCTTTAGTTTACTTCACAAAACTATAGAACTACAACTACAATATCTTAACACTTCCAAACAACAAAATAATTCTCCATACCTATTTAATTCCAAGTATAAATATCCCTCATATTATGCTTCTACCCTCAAATCCATACTTGTCCATATGCTTTCCGATGCCAGATTTATTTCGGTACAAGTGATGTGTTGGTTGCTTTGCGGTGTATTAATACGGCCATGCTTAATTTATAATGGATGAATCCTGCTTTACAGTTCAGGGATCTAATTCGGTTGTTTTGCACAGCTGAATTTTTAAAATCTTTTTAATGTTTTATTCTTGAACTCGCATCAGGAAGTAAAACTTGCATCCCCTATTTCACCCCTTTAAAAGTGGCATTTACAAAAATCATTACTTAGAGAATGCCTGCGTCATAACATCTACCTACATGCCAAATTTCAGCCAGATCCGTCCAGTGGTTTGGGCTGTGCGTTGATAGATCACTATGTCAGTCAGTCACCTCTGACTTTTTTATATATTGGGATAAGATAAAAATATTCTATAATATAGAAAACGAAGAAAAAACAATTCAATGTTTTGCTTAATAAATGAATACTGAAACATTGGAGAAAAACACTTCTAATAAAATTTTGGTGTAACAAAATGTCCCTGGCCTTAGCAGTGAGAGATGATAATATGATTATAAAACAATAGAAAAAACAGTATCCATATTTATTCTATAGTTTCCAAAATTGTCTTGAACTTTACTATGAGAAAAGAAAAATGAAAGTATTATAATTAAACAGTAACAGATTCAATTTATAGTTCCCATTCGTCCATTTTAGTCCCCGCCGAACGTTGTGGTGTCAATATGAGGGGATATTGTGCCTTCTGACCTGACATTATGCGAAACAGATTTTGTATTGTCAATTACTTACTGTTACCGACATGAATATTGAATTTGTGGAAAAATGTGCAGTTTTTTTAGTACGGTTTCTTGTTTCTTTTTTAGCAGTTCTTGTCTGGGGTATAAAAGGGTTTGGTTTCAGAATACTGAGTGTTGATAGGATAAAATAAATGGTGATTTGGTATCGCAGAAGTTTTTTTGTATACAGTACAAGGCTAATGATAAATAATAAACAGATGCGTATAACATATACATTATATCAATTTATACATTTTGTTTCTGCTTTGTTTTTGAATATTCTTCCGAGAAACTATCACGAAAAAGGAACTGACTTGATATTTTTTGTATCCATTAGATGTTATATGTATGTACTTTTATTTAACTATTTTGCTGTGAAGAATTTCAAGAGCTGTTAAGTTATAGAAGAAAAAGAAGTATACTGCAAAGCACAACTTGCGAGCAATAATGTATAAGTATGTGTAAATAACTTTTTTTTTATTAAAGTTATTATTTCCTTGATTGTGTAGGTATTTGTTGTTGTAGTTAGGAATATTTTTTTTGTATGTACATATTTATTAATTCTTTATATTTGTTTTAGTACACCTCTGACCCTTTTCTTCTCAGCTAATCGTGTCCATCCAAAGGTTGCCTAGAAGAAATCGCTTAAGGCGATAAGGCCGCCCATATGTACGTCATCATAAATTTATCCTTTCATGCATTTCTTTCATGTTGGTGTGCAATAAAGACATATTATTATTATTATTATGTATCAATCTTCAAAGCCGATGTGAATCGGTTCTACAATGTAAGCACGCTCTATCCTAGACAATATTGATCGCTTACTATCAGGAAAATTATGGTCAAGTGCAAATCCACTTTATCTATGTATATAAGACTTAAAGGTGACTGACTGACTGATTGACTGACTGACTGATATAGTGATCTATCAACACACAGCCCAAACCACTGGACAGATTGGCCTGAAATTTGGAATGAAGGTAGATTTTAAGATGTAGGCATCCGCTAAGAAAGGATTTTTGGAAATGCCACTTTTAAAGGGGTGAAATAGGGGATGCAAGTTTTACTCCTTAATGCGAGCGAAGCCGCGAGTACCCACTAGTAAAAAAATATAGATGAAGATATTCTTTATAAAAACACAACAGGTACTTGACATGCATGCAGATAAAATACTAACTACTTAACTAATTAACAATAAATTTTATAATGCCGCAATTACAGCTATCGGGACAGGAAGGTGGTTCTCATTAAATATATCTTATGTTGGTATCTAGGTTAGGTATTTAGAACTTACCTTTGTTCGAAGTTTACATAATGTATTTGTAGGGCAAGTGGGTAAATAGCGGTCATTGTGGCAGGTATTTATTTAATAAAATGTTTTTGGTTATATTATGTTCACTAGTTCACACAAGTATTTATCAAAATGTACATAATATATACATAGTTGGTTCAGAAGAAATTTTAACTGAATTCAAAAAAGAGGAGTCGGCGTTTAGTAAGACGATTAAATAAATAAGTTATTTACTCTAAGAAAAAAATTTAAATGAATGAAAATGAAAATGATGATGTTCTTAAGTAACATTTAACAAGCATTTTCTTATATGTCTGTAACAAAAAAATCTATTAATGATCCTTTTTACATAAATCTTTATTAAAATAGTTATCATAGGTACTTCCTAGATATCTTATGTATATATAAACAGGAGGAATCCAGTTTCCCTCAGGCGTATTCATATCCATACAACAACGTTATAAAACAATAAGTTACTTATAGCCTTATAATCGTAAACAAGCATAATAACCATAACAAGATCATTAACATAATCATAAAGTTATTAAAACTAGTACATACATAAACAAGTATTAAATAAAGTCATCCAATTAATTGGAATATGGCTATAAGTGTATAACAATGGAATTTTCCGAGTGCGACATTTTCAAGGCGCGCAACAGGTTTGAAATGCGGTATTAATTTATAATTAGGTATAAATATAGCGATAATATACCTGTAATGCAAACAAGGGCCTCCAGCGGTTGTAGAGCCTCGTTCCCAACCACGACGTAAGGCTGTGTCCATACGGGACGGTTGATAAAGCTCGACTCTTGAATAAAGCTGCAAGTTGGTCGGGTGCGGTTGTTAGGAAATTATTTCGGTTTGTCACAAAATTAGTGCGTTAGACTACAGCCTGCCGGATGTTAAAAATTGCTGCAGCCTAGGGTGTAACACGCTTATCTAGAAGGTACCTTATTAACTTAAGATTTTTGTGTTTTCCAATCATAGACAGTTTAGGCTTATACTTTATTAGTGCTCATAATAGTAGTTTATGCAACTGTCATATAATGAAGGGTATTAAAACAAGAGTGTGAGTTTATGAAACGAGCGCAGCGAGTTTCATAATAGTAACGAGTGTTTTAATATCCGTGTTATATGCAGTTGCATACACTACTTTATCTTCACTAATACAATTAATCTAACAACAAGAGTAAAAGCTGACAATAGTTTATTTATACAGTGATTTTGCCGCCATTAAAATCTAACCAATGAGAGCGCAGCTGCGCGCATCAATAAAACGCGACCAACCTGATTGGCCCTGCAGAATCAGGTTGGTCGCGTTTTATTGATGTTATAATGAGATATTACGATATCGATGTGGATATTATACCATCATGTGAAATTGCTTAAATTGAGTGTTTTGTTGTCTGCGCTATAACAGTAGTAATTATAAGTCAAGTATTGGAAACATAAGTAGAATGTTACAACATTAGTGTAGATAAAATAAATTATAATGTAAGAGTAATAGAATGCTATGCTATGACGTATGTAATTGACATCTTATAATTGTCGTAAATCATTTACTACACATACGTTGTTTATTAAAATTTAATCCTAATAAACTCTATCTATATCACTATCTACTTACTACTTCTAAAAAATATCTAAATTTAGCTATCGAATTTATGACCATATCTGATATGGTTATAAAATCGACAACTGAATTTGATTGATTCAATCTGCGACACTTTTCAGTCGCACGACTATTTCCCACTTTCGCAACCATCTTCCCGGTCGCAACACCCACTTCCTCCAGTCCAACCCCACCCTTACCACCAAGTGCATCGAATTAAGTCCACGATTAGCATACGTAATTACAACTCTTATCTCCGCCTTAATTGCACTGTAATGAATCAACCGGTAGCTATTGACGCGGTATACATTATGCTCTGTACTTGTTATTTTAAACTGATCATTTATCACTGTGGAACACTCGATTACAGATCTTATTTTAGATCTGATAGTGGTTTGCGTTTTGTTTTTAAAGAGTTTATTGACTCTAGGTAATGTCTCTTTAAAAAAAGGCTTTCTTTTTGTCCGACAGAAAAGGAGGTTATAAATTCTTCTAAAAGTTTTTGTTTATCGGTTATAGGTAAAATGGTATGAGGTTGTCAATCTTAGTGTTGTGAAACATTCTACCGCCCTGGGAGCCTCTGACAAGATTTTAAGTTTAATATCAGCTTACCCATAGAAGCGGCTCAGTTGAACTCTAAAAATGTTGACAAGAGAACTCTTCTGTAAATTTGATTTCTTCAAAAAAAAAATTATGACCAATGTTATAAGCGAGTAAAATATATTTGAAATAATATCCACGGGCTGTTGCTAAAAAATATCCATCAATGATTTGTGAGTTGATGATATTTCAGATTACTCTTGACGAGACTGAGGCAAAGGTATAAAATTTAAAAAATAACACTTTAACGACACTTGCAACAAATTACTTAAAGCGTAAACCACGTTTACACTTAACCAAGCTTAACTTAAGTAGCCCATAATCCAAGTCCATTAATTAAGATTTCGCAAAGCACGATTCGCTACACTTATTCAGAACTTAAGTCCAGCATTGGCCAATATTTAATGCCATGTTCTCTCGTGTAATAACTAACGTCAAATAATGTTATCGTGGTGTAAAATAAATCAATCATGGAATATTAATTATGTTAGAACACCGGAGTTAGAAACTTAGGTCATATCTTGCGTGTTTCTACTTGGGCTTATTTAGAACCGGACGGCGAGATTTTGTAGATTACTAGATAGTTTATATACCAATTTGAATGAAAGGCTTAGTTTGCTGTAGCAGAAAATTAAGAAAGCCTGTAAATCAATATGTTAACGTAACGGTTTTCACTCACGTGTAATTCGCCTAAGCTGTTTATGCGGATGTAATGAGATCCATCTTCGCATACGCGAATTACACGTGAGTGAAAACCGTTTCGTTAACATATTGATAAAATGTCTAACGAAAGTTTTAATATAAAAAGCCTGTAAATGTCAAGTAAACTTTAATAACATACATTGGGAAGACGGATAAAGAAAAAAAACCTAAATATTAATAATGCACGTATTTTTTGCAACATCATTTTTTTCGTCTCTATAAAGTTGTCATCATAATCCACGACACGAATGCAAAATCTAAATTGTTTTTTATTAATAATTGTTTCTTTTAGAATAATTATTTATATATAAGCCGTGAGTTGAGTTCTCATACAAATACTTAAGTAGGCACATTATAATGAACTGAATTCCAACGCATATGGATCTATGTATGAAATAGCTTCAATAATCGCTTTAATAATAGGGTAAAAGCTCGTCCATAATATTTCTCATTATTTATGACCTCAAGCATAATTATAAATTTTTTGAACTGCATTCAATTATCTTAACCCTAAGGGTAACAATAAAATTGCAGTCAATTTATCTGTATCGGTTCTTTTTTTATTTTCTTTGCAAAGAATTTTAATTTGCTCTCTTATTTTATTGATTACCAATAGCTTATTTCTAGAAACTAAAGAACGCTCGTTAATTAGTTGTAGCTGTTTTTAAAACTTAGGATGAGCTCTAAAAGGCTCATTAACGTAAAAAGTATTCAGTTTAATCAGATAAAAAAAAAAAAAATTTTTTGCAAGTACATTATCTTACAATGACAGTAAATGTAACTTTTTTTAAGCACACACAAAATCCCTGACACAAGCTGACTTGATAAACTATACGACAATTGTATTATTCGCTTTGTCACTCAATAAATAACACAAATATAGATCTATTTATTTACTGGGGTATAATAAACAGACTAGTACTTAAATTAACTAAATACAGATTTTAAGCTGGTTCCGATCCAGAACAGATTCAACAAATAAATATTTCAGGACATATCACACAGCGCCATCTAGCCCCATACTAAGCTAAGGCATGATAGATGAATTAAGATAGGTCACTGATCGATATTCCTAATCGACACAACTTTTATGATATGATATGAGCGAAACACGTGTCGACGAGAACATCTTGCCGAAGGAGAACAACAAAGCTTCAAGACACAAGGTGCGGTGTTGGTAAGATCCTGAGATCCACGGAGGCCACGTTGGTTAGGGTGAGGTGTGGCGGTGGTATATGGAGGAACACACCTAAAAACCATCAAGTCTGTTGTTTGATGTCGGTTAAGGAGCAGTCGCAGCGGAAAAACACTACATATTTCTCCAGAGTTTAGAGTTACAACTTTTATGACCCAAGTTAATACATTTAATATGTATTTAATTCCGTTTCTAATTGGTCCGGCGGCGTTGGAACACTTATCATAATGTCTCGCAAATCACGACCGCTCGAGAATAAATCCAGGGCTGATAGTTACAAACCAACAGGGTTGCCAACTTTTTAAGTTGAGATTTATATTTGCTAGTTATTTGGATGAAGGATGACAGGTTTTGGTTAAGAAGATTAATATGTTGTAAACAACACAAAATTGTTTGACGTGATATGCTTAAAAAACAAATATACCTACCTATAGCTCTAGTTCAATTTCAGTTAATATATGCAGTAAAAAAAATCCATCACATTCTCGTAGTTTAAGAAAATCTCTTTGGCCAATCCCTTTTATTTTTCTCTTACTCCCTTTACATTACTGTCTATCATATGATACAAGTTTATGTTAGTAATCAATATATGTAATAAAGCGAAAGAGGGACAATGTACAGACTTTCTAAGTCTGTACAGAGTACAGTCTGTGACAATGTATAGACTTTCTAAGTCTGTACAGAGTACAGTCTGTGACAATGTACAGACTTTCTAAGTCTGTACAGAGTACAGTCTGTGATAATGTATAGACTTTCTAAGTCTGTACATTGAAGATATTTAAAAAAAAGTTTTTGGGTATACTTGGAATTGATAGCAGAACACGTTCCAACAATTTATAGATTTAAACGCGCATCATACAAAAACGGCTGAACAGATCATCATTATTTTTGATATGTAAGTAGTATGAAGTCCTGAGAGTGATATAGGCTACTTTCTATTGTGAAATAACGTGAGCAAAGCCACGGGGGTTCACTAGTAGTTAATAGTTATGCTAGTAATTAGAAGATAGTTCTAGAAAGCAGCCCTAAAGTATCCCGTTTAGTTCAAAAATGGTCCGACCGGTGCAGCACGCGAGTTTCTAACATAAATCTGATTTGACTCCCATCGACGGACACTTACCTTACCCCGTTGATCATAATAGTTTATTATTTATTTACCAACTATTAAGACTAAAATTTCATAGATTATATTTTTTTTAACAACGTTTTAATACATTTTCGATTCGTACTATGGACAAAAAGTTACCAGTCAAGCTACTCAATCCGAGGGTCCAGGATAGCCAAGATATGTATAAAAGAAAATTTAATATGTAAAGAACGGCTTACTAGCAGTGAGGGATAGCAACAGATGATGATAATGACGTACTAGTGAACTAAACACGAGCCTAAAGCATGCCACTCAGCCCATCTCGAAATTCTCACCTCCAAGCACCTACAGAAACAAGTAGATCTACCCTCTCCATCCAATAACAAGCACACAGATCACAAATCTTCAAGTAAATAACCACCGTACTGCACTACCAAGAAATCTGTACCTATCATATCTATGTATGTATGTATATGCATTATCGTCCATTGCGCCTTCGCTATAAATGATCAAATATACCGAACACCCTCGTCTGTATTTACGTTGTACCTACATACCCATCACAAAACACCCGCCTTGTACGTTGAGACTAGGAATCTATGCCTACAGAGAGCCTAGGCCGAAAATTATTGGGGGGTTAGAGGGGGGAGGCTACCCCCTAGGGGGGCGTCGGGCTGATATGTGACCGGAGAGTCTTGTTCAACAAACGATGACGATGATTTAAGCTCAGCCGTTTTAAGTGTATTACGGCTAGAAATCCGGCTTTTGGGCTTTGGCTTAGATTTGAGAGAGCCAGCTATTATGGGAGGATCTCGATTTATGTGTGCCTGCCCGTTTGACGGGGGCCGAGGCGTCATTTAGTTATCGTCCTGTTTTATACCATTATGGCTCAGACTAATGTATAGTGCCTGTATTATGCTGACTCGTAGTAACATAAACATATAAATTATTAGCTTAGAAAAGTCATTTACAATAGTATCAAAATTATAGCCATATGAAGACTACCACTGTTTGTGAAATTGTTGGCTCAAAAGCAACATCATTTGATTTTAGACATGCTTGCATTTTTTTTTGATATACGAAATGAAAGTAGTACCTACCTATTATGAATTGAATCAAATGTTTTAATTACCGTATTTTACTAATTATTCTTTTCTGTCATGACAAGACCTTTATCAAAATGTGCTATCATTATTTTTACACTTACCCCTTTTCCATGACCTCCACAAATCACAATGGCGACACAGAATTCGATTTTGAATTTTTCACGAGATAATCTCTTATTCAAATTTTAATTATATCATTCTGCGTTTGAATAAAAACGATTTCATTCCGTCCGTCGGTGAATAATAATGTGTTTGAAGCCCACTCTCCGAATTACAGACACCGCCTCTCACACCGAACTGGCATGCTTAGAAAGGATTCGTCTGGTATTATTTTATTTCTCTCTCTCTCTCTTGAGTCGTATTCCTCATGACTAACTTCACACTACTAACTAATTCCACATAACTTAAAAAAATCATTGGTGTACAGCCGGATTCGAACCAGGGTGCGTCTGGATGAAAAGCAGACACTTTAACCGCTAAGCCACACTCGTTTTTTATGTCTAAGTAATAAAATAAACGTCAGTTACAGTCACCTCCGCCTCATGTCATGTTCCTTAATACTGAGAGTCGTCCCTTCCCTATTGAATTACAAATCTTCTTGATGACAATCCTCTTCTATCTGTTTCTTGTCCATTCTGCTTAATGGAGGCCTTGTGTAGCTACGTAGTCACATCGTCTAATGTGAAGTTGATATTATGTAGCCTGGAAGAGATTGGTTTCAGAAATAAGGTCGCCACTTGTGGCACTATAGTAGTTTATGTATGTAATTTTATTATTTTTGTTTTATATATGTGTGTGACAAGAAAGAATTTTCTATCTATCTATGTAGCAATTATTTAAATGAATCATAAAATATTATTTCATAGACTGCCTTTTTTATATTCACTACCTACCTATTCTATGAGCGATTGAATTAAAATCTGATCAATCACTGCTACTTGACGTAGCGTTTCGGTGTGATGAAAACCCACGGTATGGAGATCAACAAATTAAATCCTATATCTGTATCAGGAAAAGCACTTTTCATGGCCTCATATGCATGCCGGAATAATGCTATGCGATTATGCTTAGCATTATTTTTGGCATTAGCTGACAGCTCGCAAAAATAAAATCGGAGGTATTTGACTAATAACTAGTCTGAAATTTGATAAAATATTTCGGCAGTGGAAAATTTTAATGGAATAATTTAATGATTTAGTCAAATTTCACTTCATACCGAAATAGAATTTTAACACATATAAGCCCATGATTGTAATATTATGATAGACGAACTCTATCGAAATCGGCAATTTTTAGATACATATGTACAGTTTGGTATATCTATTAAAATATTGTTGCAATTATGAGTAGGAAGGAATATGTTTGTAGACGTATGTGTCATTGGACATACATGCCTACTGCTAACCTTTATAAAAAGGTGGAACTTGCTTTAAAAATCATGTCAAAGCATAAAATACCTGAGATTGTAATGCAAAGAAAGTATCACCCAGGTGGAGGCGTAGAGGCGACACTCCGAGACACAATCTCGACAAAGGGCGCTCCCATTTATACCTACAATAATACTCGTCAATAATAATTTCATTAAAATGTAGATCTAGTTAAAAGCATTTTTTCTGATTAATTTTCAGTCGCGGACCGCTCTTCTTTTTTTAATTGAATATCAGGCCACTTTGATGGCGCTACGAGAAAGGGTTGAAAAAAAGTTGCCCTCATTTGAATAAAATAACAGCACTCGCACTTTGCATTTACGGAGATATTTCAAATTATATCTGGCCTCTTTTTGTTTTAATTTTTTTTGTTCCTCGTATTTATTTTATTTTTCCATCAGCGCTCTCCCATCTAATTGAGTTAGGGCTTCAAATCGAAAATGTCGATCGAGTTGTAATTCAATTTATTTTTGTTTCTAATGGAGTTCGGAGCTTTTTATTCTCTTTTTTTAACTGTAATTTTGAATCATTTGCGTATTGAAGGGTTGTTCTGCTCGCCGAAGCGCGGAATTCGGGCTCCAATCTGGAATACTTTCAACTCTATTGTGTGTCTTTGAAGCACTTTTAGCGGAGCGAGCTGTGAAACTGAATCGAATTAGATTCGAGAACTATAAGTGGTAGATATTATTTGCAAAACTTGCGATTTTACCAATAACAGATATTAATATGATATTCGTACTCACTGTGTGAGCAACTCATAAAGTACAAGTCGTAGTAAAATCCAATGAGATCTATTGCTGACTTACATACATATGTAGTAATTTTAGAAATTCATACTTATAAACCTTATACTAGACATCGGCACCGTCAAAGTCGAGGGTCCAATCTGGTTGAGGTCTGCACAAGATCGACGCAGATGACACATATAAAGAGAGGCCTATACCCAGCAGTGGGATCCCAAGGGCTGTGGATGATGATGATGAACTTTATAATAATTATAATATGTCTTTTCAATGAAAACAGTCATACATAGTAGCTGTAACTGGTATAAAAAAATAGTAACAATCCAACGCTCATAATTCAAAAACAACAAGGCAGCTAATCCACAAGTACCTCAAGCTGGTAGAATTTTTCCAGCATAAAGCTGGTGGCACACAAAGCCATAATGAAGGCGTGATGTGTGTGTATGTATGTATGTATATCCATTATTATATTAGTAGGTGCAGCAACAATAGCACGTCGGGGGCAACTCTCGAGCTACACTTGTCTCAAGCTCGGGGATTGAAACGGTTTGATACTTTAATAAAAAAAATGTTTAAAAACGAGCTCAGTTAGGTGTTATTAGCATTCGCTTAGTAAATAGAGAATTATCAAATGTTTGGTGTAATAAATTGTGATGTTTTTTTTATAATAATACAACAATACTGCATTACAAGTTTAATTGAATACAAGCAATACATTTAGCTTCGATGAAAAATTAAGAGGCTAGTCATATTACTGACAATTAAGCCAATTAAAAAGGGCACTAATTGTGATTGGTAAATTCATATTTTTTCACAAACAAAGATTGTTTTATTTCAAAATTATATAATGTGAGTAGTGTCGTATAATCACTGGTAGAGTAATCCTAACAAAAAATTAAAATGTTCTTATCTATTGTCAATAACACAAACAACAACAATATATTCCACCCCTCTTACATTTCCTACCCAAGTATCAAGTCCCACAGTCGCGCTACATCCGGTGAGAGCGTTTAAGAGAGTGAGAAAAGCTCGCCGCCCGGCCTATTCGTTTCAGGGAGGGCCGCCTACTTTCCTCTTTGTAGCCCTAAAAGGCAACTGATGTAAGTGCAGGAATCACGATTTTGGTAGAAATGTACCTATTTTTTAAATGTTCCTCATGACGATGAAGTCAGAGCAGCAATACGCTGAGTCTTGTGTTGGTAAAATTTGGGGTGTAGTTGCGCTGAAAGGCAACTGATGTAAGCGCAGGAATCACGATTTTAGTGGAAATGTATTTTAGAAAGTCAATTTTAAATATATCTTTAGAGACATCATTTACGACGATGAAATCAGAGCAGCAATACGCTGAGTCTTGTGTTGGTAAAATTTGGGGTGTAGTTGCGCTGAAAGGCAACTAATGTAAGCGCAGGAATCATAATTTTGGTGGCAATGTATTTTTTTAAATTTATTTTAAATGTTCCTTAGAGACATTATGTACATATGACGAAGAAGTCAGAGCAGCAATAGTTGTATTCGCTGAGTTTTGTATTGGTAAAATTTTGGGTGTAGTTGCTTCAATATATTTTTTTCTCATCAGATGCGATTGCTTGTAATTTCTCACAATATATAAAACTAGATAAACCAATTATTTCGATGCTAAACAAGTCGTTTAGTCTTTAAATAAAATTAAAAAAAAAACTCAAATCTGAACGCTCCAATTTAGCCACGTTAAGTTATAGCCAGCAACTTCAATGAACATTTTTTTTAATATTATTATGTCTCTAAATAAGCAAAGGTCGACGCGGTCAGCTCTTGGATGGGTGACCGAAAAGTGGCATTCCATTTTGGGCACTTCTGTGTGTCGGATGACACGTTAAATTGTAGGTCCCGGCTGTTAGTCTAGTACGGTAGTCGAAAAGTCTTGCCAGCGGCCATTAGGGCGGCTTGATAAACTCACGTCACCAGAGTAGCCCACTCTAATTCGATAAGAACAAAAAAAAAAGCCAATACCTAAAATAGCACCAGTGAAAACATAAAATCCAACTTACTATAGTTTCCCACTCTGCTCCCTGAAGACGGCCGGTGTAGGAGTGGTACTCACTGACTCACCGCGCGACTTGACACTCATTTAACTAGCACATCATTTGGTTTATTTAGCAAATTGTATTACTGAGACTGAGACTTCTCTTCTTTAGTCTTTAAAAATATGGTTTGAGAAAGTCTTAAAAAGACTTGTGATAGTTTTTGTTGATAATGTTTGATAAATTTTGCCACCATGACATTGTGGCTAATGTTTTATTTTTCGCCATTCTCTATTTAATATAGGTATGTCTTGAACCACAGTGTAGTTTGTGCGGATGTCGCTTCGGTGGTCCAATGTCTGACTTTCTGGTTTGAGATTTCTTTTGATAGTGTACCTTTTAGTGATTGACTGATTATATTTAAAAACATACGGAGCGTAGTTATAAACAAACTGCAGTTTTTGACACTATTGCTTTAGTACTTTTTATGACCATTGAATGAAAATAAAAGTAGCCAGTTATTTAAAAAATAATGACCAGACCTGTTCCTGAAAAATATATATCAAGTTTTACCTATTCCCTATCTGATTTCTTAATGTTAAATGTATTACATAAAAAAAAACTCTAACAAGTTTCATCTACTAACTCGTATGTAAAAAAATTACACAAGATTTATTAGCGTAACATTGGTCCATTCTGGGCTTGTCAACATTTTCGTTAACTCCCCCATCCCCCGCTAGAGGCGCTCCGAACTCTTACAATTTGAAGATAAGTCGCCACTCACTACATAAAGCAGTCGTCAAGGGGTTAGGGGGTACAAGGGGGTTGTTATTCCTTTTTATTGGAATAAATTAGCGGAATTGTCCCCCGCCCGTGCCTAATGAATGTCTTGTGGACGCCTTGTCGTCACAGTTTACTTTAATTAATTGATTTAATGAGTATTCAAAGTTTATTGCCTTATTTTATGACGGCGAATTTGAATGATACAAGTTTCTAAATGTCATTAGCCTGAGTAGAATCTAGTTATCATTCAAGTGTTTTTTGTAAAAAAATCAATGATTAAATAAAATAAATAATAAATAAATATTCCGGGACATCGCACACAGCGCCATCTAGCCCCACACTAAGCAAACGCTTGTGTCGTGGGTACTAGATAAATTACTAGCTAATGATAATTCAGATCATTCAAATGCATCGATGAAACTGTAGCAATGCGTCATTTTTACTCAATATTTGGAGTCATTTAGATAACGTAAGTATATTATATTCTAATTTGAAAATAATATTAAAAAATAACACCAGTTTGACGAAATGTACTCAATTTTATTTATGGCATGATCCCAAGCCATGCATATGCATAGCAATCAGCAATTATAATTTATGCAAAGAGAAAAAACCCAGTACCATATTCTTATAATCAATGTCAAAATCTCGTAAGCGTTACTAGCCCACAAATGCCAAGTTTTGGTCCAAACCCCTTCAAAAAGCATTTAACAAGTGCTAGAAGAAGTATAAACCGCTTATAACAGTGCGTTTTATCGTTACAACAATCAAAACGAACCCCGGCCGCAAGTTTAATTATGCAAACATCAAGCCGTCGCCAGATTTCTCATTAGAGCCAAGATAATGACGGTACACACTGTCGCAAAATTAGATAGCAAGCACGCACCCAAACAGATATACGCGGCACATTAACATAAACCGAATTTGCATGTAAATTACATTTTACAGCATCTTAATTAAAACATTTTGGCATTATAAATGATCAAGCGGGCGGGGTGGTGTACCCCTGACCTTACACAGTCCCCACCGTTTGGTTAATTCGATAGTTTCGAATTTAGAATTTGTAGTTCGAATTTTAGAGTTTGTGTAATAAAGATGGCGGCCTCTTAATTTATGACTAATGAGGTTGATTTCAAAATAATTATTATGCTTAGAACTTTTTATCATTACAGAAGCATATTTTTTGTTTATATGATATTTATACATTACTTAAATTAATTGATTGACCCTCATTGACTGGCCACACTAATTATGTTCATTGTTTTTATTTTGGAAGCGATTTTAGGTAATTAAAAGTGTCTCTTTGATTACAACATTAAAGGGCTTGTTTATTCCGTGTGATCCCATAAAATCTGTTTAAAATGTTAATTAGATTTTTATGACGTCTCCTAGAGGAACCCCATCGATAATTTCTTTAATAAAATTTACATGCTATTTCCAGCAAAAGAAAATGCGATTCCATGAAAGAAAATCTGAAATTCTTTTCAGAGGGTTGCTTCCCTCGTAGGAAATTAACAGAAACCTCTTTAAATAAGTTCGCAATTAGGGGTAACATAAAATCTGCATAATTGTGCAAGTTTGTTTATGTTTTCACAATAGAATCGTTGCTTCAGAGAATAATCCTTTGGAATAACTGTTGGGGTTAATTCAATAGTAATGTTGAAATTACACTTTCATAAAAGCAGGCCATTATCAAAAGTTTGAGAATGTTTGCTTGGCCAATCACTTACACTAGAATAAAAGAATAATCTCAATAATTTGTTTTCTTTTTATGTTCGTATGAGTATGATAGATAGATAGATAGATAGATAAAACTCTTTATTGTAACACACATTGAAAATAAAATAAAGACAAACAAAAACACAAACGACTTAAAAAATAGTGCCACAACTGGCGGCCTTATCGCTAATAGCGATTTCTTCCAGGCAACCGTAGGATGGACAGGAGTCGAAAGAAAAATAAAGGATGGGGTGTTCAAAAAAGAGAAAATATTATACAAACAATAAAATATTCAATATTATGTACTACATAATAACAAATAACACATATTACTTATAAGTGTAAATAACTATAAATATATAACACATATACATATTATACCTACATACTATAACGACAGAATATGACATATTTATCAAACTCCATATTTTTTATTCTGAATAGTAATAAACAAATTTGGTAAGTAGTCAATAGGTTTACAGTTTTTTACATTTACTTATTTGTATGAGATGAAGCATGTTTAGGCTTACCCAACCATTAGTGATTGGTTGAAAATTATTTGAACAACATATTGAAAACGATATTAAAGACCTTATTATTAGAACGATACTACTCGTATCAAAAAACTTTAATCAGTACAAAACTGTGCTAGTTGTAATCTGACACAGATTCCAACTGTACCATACCTATTTCATTTACAAGTCAACCTAAACTCTATACAAGTACTTATCTCGACTCCCGTTTCTTAGACATAGTACCTATAAGAGATCACAAAGCATGCTAACCCCGGGGGCGATGCGCCAGCTTTCTTTAAAATAACGAGGTCTCATATCTGATTCCTGAGACATCTAACAGTGTGTGAAGTGTGTCAATACTGCCTTAGTTTGGAGTATGAGACACAGATGTTTTGTGAGTATGGCTAAAAAATGTATAAACTTATATCGGTCTTTTTTGGTTTTGTTGTATCAAGATACATTTGATTTTAATCGAATAATGATAATTTAAGAGGTAATAACAATGTATCTACAAAAACATAAGCATAAAATTGAAGTAGCCTGCGTTGAAGAGAACCTACTTGTTGAAAATTAAAACAGAGAAATAATGAGACAAATGTTTTTATTTCACACAATTACTGTGATATGTTGAAGGAGGTGACTTGTGAACGCTCACACATAGCCACGCTATCCCGCCGCCACGTCACAGACTAAAAAATATTCAAACATGTAACCTTCATTCTGGCAACTAACAGAGCTGGCGTTATAAAACCTCTTTGCACAGAACTGTTCTGAAAATAAAGTGCGCGTAACATGAACATGCTCTGGTTCGTAGTGAAAAAACAGCCGCCTAGTGTCAAGTGTAAATCGCCTTGTTAATTTCGCTAGCCCTGCGGCGAATTTCGCTGAGGACGCATTGTGTATGCCGGCTTTATGTCGCGTCTTCCCGTTGTCTGAACACGGCTTTAATTGTGCGCGTCATTGGCGCGCTTTTTGAAAAAAGAATGACGTGTAATTAACGCGCGAATATGGAACGTGACAACGCGTTCTGAGGGAGCGAATTTTTTTAATTAGGCAAGGGGTAAACTCATCAAAAAGTACCTACCGCGTGTATTTTTTACACTCTCAACACTCCAAAGGAGAAACTAACGGAAACCATTTTTTGTAGAGGAGACTCCAATGACGCCCTTGAATCGGAAAGGAGGTCGCATTATGCCGACTATTTAACATAACGATCGCAGCCGACGCAATTAACGAAACAATTAATTTGATTAACACCTACTACTGGCTGGAATTAGGTGAAACACAGAAAAAAATACACCGACAATGACTGTCCAAAAGCGCGATGATACATGATCCTCGTTTGGCTGGTTCGTGTATTTTTTTTTTATTAAAAAATCACATTAACGGCCTTCATTGGGGCGGCGATAAATAATGCCCTCCTTATTCAAATTTTTGTTTTTGTTCAGCCCCCGCGCGTTATAAATGAGCTTATTTTGGTAACGCGAAATGATAGGGAGAGATAAAAATGCTCGATTAAAAACGCGGGGAGGCGATGTGTGGACCAGTCGATACCGGGTGGGCGAGTCCAGTTTGGTACGTCTAATGTACGTGTCATTATACCTTTTTTTGGTCAAAAATTGGAAGCCAATTAAGGCTGAAAAGTAGGCGTTTTAGCTACTTTGCAAACGTTGATTGTAGAAATGCCTAGTATGAGAATGATGAGAAAGTTTTCAACTCACTTTCTAGTTAAGCCATCATACCTTTACCCCAATAAATTACAGGCTACCACTAGATTGATAACTAAACACATTAAACTATTAATTTTATTTATCTAGTGTATAGAAGCGAGTGTGGCGTAGCGGTTCCAGTGTGTGCTTTTCATTCAGACGCACCCGGGTTCGAATCCGGCCCTACACCAATGACTTGTATTTTCAAGTTATGTGTGGATTTGCACTCGCTTAACGGTAAAGGAAAACATCGTGAGGAAACCGACATGTCTGAGGACCACAATATCCGAGGACATGTGTCTTCCGTGGAAGGACCTGGGCGCCCACCTCGATGTATCTGCCCAAGAAAACTCCCCTAGCGGATTAATTCTGCGGGGGAGTCACGACCCTCAGTCATGAGGAATACGACTCAAGAGAGTGTATAGAAGTAGATAAATAAAACCACAATCTCAAGCCATGTATGTCCTTATACATCACAAAGTCAAACCAATAAAGTTGAAACGATGATTCCCTCCGTTCTTTCCATTACAGAGTTACGAATGATCTATGGAGGCCGGTACACGCCTGACCTTCTTGATGATCGTGATGCAGAAAGAAGATCTATTGCAATTCAGGAAACTAGCGGAGGTTTGTGAATTTACTTGCTGTAAAACAGATAAAAATTAGGGGGGAAACTAGCGTGGATGGTAATGGTGGTATGGCGTCGTTCTCTTTTTTATCTTGAACAAGCTCGGGCGTGTTCGAAATGCCATTGGCTTCATAAATCTCTTCAGTTGGAGATATATCATTTTATGTTTTATAAACAGTATTGCTTCATGTCTTATTCGAAAGAATTTTTTGATAAGAGATGCATCTCAATCGACGCCTCTTGGGCTTGTTTCAAACGACTTTTTGAATTATTGCATTATTGTATTATCAAAATTCTAAATAAACTTTTAATGGAAAAATAACAAAAATAATCAGGACCGGCAGGATTCGAACCTGCGTCTTTCTGATCACCGTCTAGAACGCCTTAACCAACCAGGTCACGGTCTACTAACTGCCAGGCGCTAAAATCCAGACTCATTTCAAACACTACAGACTAAGCGGCTGATCAAAATGAAATAGCTCATAAAATCATGATTGTCATTAGAAATAAAGACACTCACCTACCATCCTATCCTGCTTCCAAGCGCTTCCTAATCACATCATGATAAAATGCATCAAATCAAGCCTAGCTATACTTATTGTGGTTACCGGCCCATTTCCACCCGCACAATTGAATGATGACCAGCCATTGTGACTATGTTTAGAGATCCTGCAGGATAGGTGCTTTTAACGATGTCTATTTGAACCACTTATGCGCATGTATTATTGGGTCAGCATATGCGAATGTTGATATGATAAGTGGATCGAATGAGGTGATTTGCAGTGGAATATTTTATCATTGGCATGGGAAGGCGAGAAACGGATATTTGAAGATGAGGATGCAGTTTGAGTGGTCTGGAAGGATGGATGGTTGCGGTTTTGGACGGATCTTTACTTATGTAGGTAAATAATGCAGGGCTGGGATGAGTAGCATGCTAGAAGAGAGGCTTATGCTAAGTAATGGGCTATAAAAAGATGACAATAATGATGATTACGATGAGAATATAATGCAAAATCTGTAAGAAGGATCTATCTATAGACAACTATAATGGTACCTACTCGTAAACATGAATAAGGTAGTGAATTTATTGTCTTTTTAGCACAAGAACGGTTAAAAATTAGCGAAGAGAACATTGTACTGATTAACTAATTACTCTTTGAATTTTTTTTAACAATTTTTTTTTTTCATTTATACGGGATGTATCTTTCTCATTACAGTTTCGAATCGTCAGATTTTAAAAGACACCTCAACACTGAAACACTTTTTTAGTTTTTTTGTTTGCATCATTATATGAATAATTATAGATTTATTAAGGTTCAACAAAATTATGCCCATACAACTTTGGTTGCCTGAGTTATTATAAAAAAACATGTTCCTTGATTACTGCATACTTATTTAATGTAACCTCCTTACTGATTCTCTATTTACAGTATTTAGGCTAGCTCGTACGCAAAAGTATTTCCAAATTGGTAGCACTAGTTATCGACAACGGGTTGCCTAAATTACGAGCCGGGGCCATTTTTATCTGTTTTTTTCCCGAGCCTAGGGGTGGCGGGATTTTTTGGTCTTATTTTTTTATCGAGCGAATGGAACACTTCACTTTAAAGGGGGTGGCGATGTAAAACTATATGCAACGGGAGTACTTAATGCGTGCTTGTTTTAGTTTTTATTATTCATTTCGCAGGACGTTCTGTTGTTTGAATGCTTTCTGTTGTTGGTTTTGGCTAGATTTTGTCTTCCACGTCCTAATAACGTAATGTGTAACTGACAAGTCACTCAGCTGTCGGTAAACATATATGATATACCCACTATGTAAGACACGTGCTTTATTTATGATTTTACAAAGAACAATTAATAATTCAACATTTCAATTAAATCAATACATTTTTGTATGGTGCTAGATGGCGCTGTGTACAATGTCTCGGAATATTTATTTATATTAATATATTATATACACTTTGAAACACTTTATATACAACCTAATCTACTTCATCAAAAGGCAGCGTACCCAAAATGTTGGCTGCATTGCCCCGTTGAATAGCTAGACTGACAATTTGGCAACAAAAAAAACCAGCATTTTGGTAACGCGTAGCCTCTTCTAATTAATTTATTAATTTATTTATTTCAGGTACAAATCACTCTGCGCCGCCTAGCCCCATACACTTTTTTCTACATTTCATACAACACATTTCCGTCTACACAAAATCAAGACTCTAAACTTAAACCAACAAACCTCTCACATTTCCCTAACTTAGTAGCTGATAAATTGAGTAAGCAATATAGCTTACAGCCAATAGCAATAGCCTTTCACGTCGAATTGAGGCGATCATAATACAAGCAACATTTTACATGCAATCTGGACCAGGCTGCTTACTTTCATTTCTACCATTGACAGCTAAAGGGCTGAACAGGGTTGCCTAAAATAATAGCTTTAGGAATAAGAAGTGTAGATTCAGAAAGATCTGTAAGTGGAATAAAATATATATTCCATCTATCCCTATAAGCTATCCAGAGAAGAAGAAGAAGCTTAATTTTTTCATCATATCAGATTTGATGTTGTTACCTTTTTTACTTAAAACTAAATTATTGAAACTTGAAAATTATTGAACGCTTTTACTTAACTTGTTAGGGATAAGTTTGAATGTGAAGTGTTAGTGAAGTGACAGATGAAAACTCTTATCACTAGAGTTGGCCAATCTCATACAATGTCTGTTTCACCATCACTTGTTTTTCCTCATATCGTGTAAGCATTGGGTTTGTGCTGTAAGGAAATAGATAAAATTCCTAAAAAGCATAAACAAGAACGTCAAATAAGGGTCACTCGTTCACGGACTTTAAACATCTGATAACAAAAATTTGTTGCCTGTAAAGTCGGTATACGGGCGAAAGTTTTACGTGACAACGACTTTGAGTGGTAAAATAATTTTAATGTGAATATTCATTCGTATAGTAGGAAGAAGGATGAAATAATAGTAACAATTTAAAACATTTATTTATACAAAGAATTATATTTAAAACATTAATTTATACAAAGAATCTCGCACTGAATTTCATATTATATTTATTATTCTGTCTCTCTCGCTCTTAGGCGGGCTAACTGTGCTCGAGTGGAAGGGACGCGTGCCTTTCACTTTTTATGTCTGTCTCTCTCGCTTTTAGGCGGGCTAACCATGCCCGAGTGGAAGGGACGCGTGCCTCTCACTCGCTCTCATTGTGAGCGCATAACGTGAGCGGAGCGTAACGCAGTTTCTTGAAGTGTCACCCGGCAAACCAATTTATAAGACGTTGTCACGTCAAAACAAAAAAATAACCACAAGTAGATTAAATTTGGCTTAAATGTACATATTCTTTTTTAGTTTAGTGTATATATATATTCTATATTATATAAAAATGAATTGCTGTTCGTTAGTCTCACTAAAACTCGAGAACGGCTGAACGGATTTATCTTATCTTAGTCTTGAAATGTTCGTGGAGGTCTAGAGAAGGTTTAAAAGGAAAAAATAAAAAAAATAAAAATTGAAATTAATTTATACAAAAGTTTAGGTCGCAGTACGAAGTCTGCCGGGACAGCTAGTTGTTTATATTTTCATATATATCAATTTTTATTATTTTATTTAAATATATCAATTTCTCCAAGTCAGGTCTTATTTTCAGCAGCCCTAAAACCCGCCAACACAGCCAGTAGCAGCTCCCGCTTGCCTTATTAATAAACATGCGCTAACAATAAATAATTGTTTATAATGAACTTTATAATATATTAGTGCAGATACTTCATTATCTGCCGGCACCTCACGCACACATTTACAAGCACGCAACCGGAATAGTGATGGGAAAGTGGGCAAGGATCTTATAGATACGATTGTTTTCTTAGATATCTCGACTAGTTTTGTACACGTAAAAAATGTTTATTTTCATTCCCCTTGATTTACAAGACCATTCTTATGTGAGTTATATTTACTAGAATTTACCTGTTTACCTGATCATTATTTTTTTATTAGGTATACGGTCAAAACAGATGAAACAATTTGTTGAGGATGTGTGATAATAACAATGTTTTTAAGCCTGTTTTGTGTATGTTTTTTGCCTTCAATTTAACCTTTAATATAACAATGTATATCGATATAAACATTACATCTTGATCCCATCCCTACCTGCGCAGGCGCATCGTCTCTCGCATTTTCTTTTATCGACGCATTGATTAATGCAGCTTGATTTGAATAATAATTTTCAGATATACATGTTATTGTATGATAAATTTAGTGCAAATTGTAACTTGAAGTCAATTGTGAATTATCATGCTAGGCTATATTCCGTAGAGTGAGATGGAAGATTTATAGTTTCAGTATTTTAATTTAAATCGCTAGTTTAATAATGAAGACGTGCTGCGAAGGACCTAATTTTTATTTTAATGAAACTTGCACTTTAATAGCATTTTTTTACTTTTATTATTACAAGGTTGGTCTTTTTATTAATGAATATTGCTTTAATTGAAGAAGAAGGAAACGAATCTTTTGTATGGAATCTGTAGTTTTAATAAAAAAAAACATAAATAGTATTCCCATTGTACAGATTCTTTAAAAACTTTTAAGTCTACGTCGTTAACTACATAGATGTTTAAAATCAAGCAGACTAACAGTCAAACATGCCTATTATAACTATATATACTATATATATTTTAACATTCACAAATTCAATACCGAAACACAAATGTAACTAAACAATTTTACTTTACCGTAAATTTACTATATCTATAGCTCTAAAAGTCAGTCACTAACAGTCCCAATAATTATGTCAGATAAGTTAGTCCAACTTCGTAACTTGGGTATTCAAAACAAATTAAAAACACGTGGATAAGAAAATGAATCGCAGTCAGACAGCAGTTCAAATCAAACGCTTATGGTATTCTGTGTTTTAAGTAGAGACGTTACTTAATATAAAAAAATATAAACAGATTGCCGAATCTAAAATTAGTCAAAATTTGTAACTAAACTATTATCAGATTACCTACCAACTTTTTACCTCAATTTGACTACAGACACTAAACTTAAACTGTCTCAATACCGTCAGATAAGTTAGCCCTATTCCGCAAGTTGGTAATTCAAAACCTCTTACAAACATGTGGCAAACCAAATGAGTATCAGAAGTAGGTATATAGGCCTCAGTCAATCTTGCAACTATAAAAAATTTAACTTTTATATCAAACCATTAAAGAAACCGTAAAAAAAACTACCATCTTATTTTATCAGCACTTTTCCTCAAATAAATAAAATACACATTCGAAAACAGTCGCAATAATATATAACATCCATAATTACTGTCCCAACATACCGTCTGTGCAGTTATTCCAACTCTGCAAGTTAGTGAAACAAAACAAAAAAAAAAACACGTGGCCAGTAAAAAAAGTTTCAAGCAGATAATATTATAAGGCTATATTTAGATACTTAGTAATAAGTACATCATCATCCACAGCCTTCTCTATCCCACTGCTGGGCATAGGCCTCGCTTTGAATCATCCATAAAGAACCCGCGACTCGTACAATGTCGTCGACCCATCTCGCTGCCGGACGACCTACTCCTAATAAGTACATAATAAACCTTCAACTGATACCTGAATTTAAAACCAGTAAGTAAACAACAAAACTGTCCCAATATTACATCCAAACTTGTACAATATACCGTCAGATAAGTTACTTCTCTGCAAGTTGGTGAATAAAAACAACTTGAAAGCACGTGGCCAACAAAGGGGTCAGGCAAAAAGGCATACGGTCGAGGTGAAGGTCGAATAAAGACTGGAGCGTTCCTTGTGCACGGTAGGATGTTTGGACCGTGCAAAGACGAAACGATTTATTTAAAAAAAATGATGGTTTCCTATCACGTGTACCAAATTTTGTATGAGGATGTTTGTCCACGGATCTTTGTATTAACTTTAACAATAGGGCTTATTTCCTCATAATCAGTTCAGTAGTTTTTGATACATAATACCGGCATTTTTTTTCCAAAATATCACTTGCGTTTATGTAAATCATGATGTGTTGTCAGGCTGGAATATTGCAAAGCTTTGAGCTATGTATCTCCATGTTAAAATTGTTCTACAAAACGTAAAACCATAATCGCAGATTATAAGGTCATAATTTTATTATATTCAATACAAAATGTCTCTCTTTTCTCTCTCTCTATATCTTTACATTTTCTTAATTAATAACTGGTTAAAATATATGTGGTGTAACAGAATGCACCCATAAAGACGAGTGAGTCCAATACAAAGTATACAAGTAGGGAGCACGGAACATTGCTACTCGGTTACACGAACAAAAAGAACGCAGCGAAGAGATCCGTGGTCAGGGGATTGTATGGAGCTGGTGCAACTGTTTTCTTAGGACTTTTTTAATATCTTAAAGTAAACGTTAAGTAAAACTTATAAAGATATAGTTGAAATTAAATTTATTCATTTAGTGATGAAAAAATCATTGGTTAACATAACTAAATCTTTATAATAATAATAATTTGTTTATTGTTCCTTTAAATTTTATACAAGTATTACACCATTAAGAGTTAAATGTAAGGTATAAAATTTTGGTGGAGGTGTACACTTTTACCTTAATGTATGTTGTCATGTCAACTCTGATAGGAGATTTGCGAAAGTTTCCTCGTCTAAATGTTCATTTAATTGCCGTGATTGCACGCAAATTAATTCATAGTTTCGTGTCAAAAGCGATATTCTTACAACACATATTCAAAACACGAGGGACTGAAGAGCAATAATAATATAATAATAATTTGTTTATTTGACCAAAAACTTACGTGTACGTACATTACATATTACAAAAACAAATGCAATCTTATGCACTAGTAGTCAGAAGTGTACTGAGCTCTGAGCTAAGTATCCAGTGGATTTTGTGTTTCAGAGCTGCAGTATCCCGCCGCGGCACATTTTCTTAAATTTACAGAGATATAAGTATACTTATTTAAATAAAGAATATTAATTTTACAAACAAATCAAAGAGTAAACCCTCATCACATTTTAAATATATATATATTCAATTATTATATTAAACTGCTCTATAAAGTTCCCCAGATCCGTAAAGCCGGTGGTCCCATACATCACAGACTGCATCGTAAGGCACTCTATAGCTAGTGATGTGATCCCGCAGTTTTACACATTTACACAATCCACGACTTGTAAACTCAGCTTTACTTGTAGACTTGTAACTTGTACAAGTGATGTTTGGATACTGTTGCTCGTAAGATTTTATAGATTTAGAGCGGCTTTAAGTCTATGAAATATATTTATTTGTGCAGTAGCAGTTTGTTGATGTAATATGTGAAATTTAAACTCTGGAGTGATTTAGTCGCTTGATAATGCGGAAGTATCCGGCGGCAGAGAGCACTTCCAGCGATAAAACTAGAACATAAAATATAATTGTACTAATATTTTAAGGATACCCTCTGTCTCTTTGAGCCGTATTTCCTCATGACTGAGGGTCGTGTTCCCCGCAGAATTAATTCGTTAGGGAAGTTTTCTTGGGCAGATACATCGTGGTGGGCGCCCAGGTCCTTCCACGGAAGACACATGGCCTCGGATATTGTGGTCCTCAAACATGTCGGTTTCCTCAAGATGTTTTCCTTCACCGTTAAGCGAGTGGAAATCCACACATAACTTGAAAATACAAGTCATTGGTGTAGGGCCGGATTCGAACCAGGGTGCGTCTGGATGAAAAGCAGACACTGGAACCGCTGAGCCACACTCGCTCAAGGATACACATAAGCCCTAAATATGGTGTTATTTATTATACTTATATAGAGTCAACATTCCTGCAATGCATTTTTTTTTTCTTTAGAAACCGACGAGGAGTATTTCTAAACTTATCCTTAACTTATTTACTAGAAGTGGATGTCTTCCAAGTCAACCTCACCAATTAAGTGTCAACCTGAGGTCCTCAACCACATTGGTATTATCATCTCGTCACGTCGCGTCATCAAAATTTTACTGTCACGGCATTATTACGAACACTACTAATAATATGCCTACACTATGTGTGCAGACAAAATGTAGGAAGGGAAAATGTTAGGAAAACAGTTCTAGTTTCGTGAGCAGATACTTTTAAATGTATTTTTGTTTATTAATTGCATTATTGACTAGAGAAGATGTTACATATTTTTGAATGTACATACGTAATTAATTAGTTACCAGGTAAATCTAAATATAAAACACAAAGGTGACTGACTGACTGACGGACGGATGAAGGTAAATGTTATGACGTAGGCATCTGCTAAGAAAAGATTTTTGGAAATGCCACTTTTAAAGGGGTGAAACAGGTGATGCAAGTTTGTTTTACTTTTTAATGCGAGCGAAGCCGCGAGCACCCACTAGTAAATAATAAGTTTTGGTAAACTTTTATATTTTGTGACGTATTTTGTCTATCCTTAGATGACTTTCAGTTCAGATTTACATATTATCAAAACAGAATATTAAATTTCGAAATAATTGCGTGAATAATTCAATTAATAAAGCTTCCACAATCTCCTATGTCCCCTTAAAGTTGGCAGCAAGTACAGCACACATAGAAGCACGTAGACCTCATTAAAGCAAGATGCGTAATAAACCGACACATTACTCTTACAGATACAATGTAGCTCGGCCGTAAATTACTTACTGTCGGCTTGTACCGCGTCAGCGAATAGTTTGGAATTGCTTACAGGGGCCGATACGATTTTAAATGGAATTAGAATAAAAACTATTCATGAGATTAGGTTTAGGAGGTCTTTGTGTTATTTGAAATTCACGATTTCAATAATGTTAACGTTCTAGCTCGTAGATTCCAAACAAGCAAATTGCGGTCAAAAAATTAAAAAAACAGTCAGGCTCATTTTGGTTGAAGACCCATACTAGAACTGGCTTTCGAAAGAGCCTGTTGAGACACACCGTTAAGTAAATACCTACTTGACAATAGTTACATATTGTGAAATGAGTTACTTATTAGATCTACTAGACTAATTTTCAAGAATATGAATATACCTATAGTTTAATGTTTTTCTGGCAAGAAGGAAAATATTTATTTTTATTGGTACCATTTATTTATTCCACCAATTAACTCTAAGACTTTAGCAGACTAAAATTATTATAATAATTTTACTAAAAATTTAATAAAACCTTTTACGTATACAGTGTTCACAGTATAAAATCGTGTCGTGTGGTGTGGTTGGCGGTGAGACGGGGCGCGAACTTGTGTCCCATCCCATTGTGTGGACTTGAAACAATAATCTGGAACTGTTGTAATGAGTCGCCGCGCTGAGATGCTAAGCAGTAAGACACTTAATTAAGCAAATAATTTAATTTTAATTATATTTTTTAATTTTATTCATAAGCTTTTTAATAATCTGAAATATGGTCAGTAGAAGTTATTAATTCTGTAACGATTAAGGATTTTATTGGAAAACCTGTTTGGGAGTTTTTGGGACTATTGTGGTTCAATACAATATAGCTTTATTGTGCACCAGAAAATATATACGTAGATACAATTTAAAGAAACAACATAACCTAGTTACATTGGGCGGCCTTATCGCATAGAGCAATCTCTTCTAGGCAGGTAATATGGCTCATATGTATGTACTCATATCTACGTATATATCTATAATGAACTTTTCCAGTCTGGTTTAGAATGTTTACTAGGAAACAGTGCAAGATTCGTTAAAGCAGATTCAGGTTTTGAGATTTGGTTGATTAATAGGTGCCAAGGTAATGATTTTCACTTTTAACTAAACAAATTTGCCAAATCAAAGTTCCCCTTCTCTCCACCTCTCCACTACAGCGTACCACAAGACGCCGGCCAGCTAGCTTCTTATGCAGATTTTACGAGAGGCTCTGGCTGTAGCGCAGACGTTTAATTGTTCGTATCAGACATACAAACTAACAAAAACAAGCACAAACTACAGTAATATGACGCCTTTTGGCAGCTACTTGTATATTATGTAAAATATAATGTCATTATTTGATTTGCCGTACATGTAAAACTGAAAAACTTAGAATGGCAAGAAATCTATTGTGTATCAAGATATCCAAAAAAGAGGTACCTAGGTTCGAAACAAATTTGATAAGAAAAGAATACTGTTTTTTACTTAATTTTATGGTCAGACATAGAGAACAATACATAACGCCATATATATGTAATTCTAGAATAATTTTCTTTTAATTTTCTGATAGTTATTCTTATAAAATTTATAATTTCTTACTTTTTTATTTTGTTCCACTTTTTGATGAGAACTTATCTACTATTTAGCCTAACCCATGATTATCTCAATACTAAAACCCCTATCAACATTTGCTCTTATAAACTTATGATTTAGTCCATATTAGTCTAGTAAGTACCAGTTTCAATTGCAAACAATCACCCATTTTAATCACTTAAATGATAATGTATGTTTGTGAGTGGGCAATCATGTATGACACACACCTCTGATTCAGCCGCTAATTTTGCTGAATCAATCCTTAGATAGTCACTAGGCTATGGAGATTGAGGTAACCATGATTTTTAGCTTTTCATGGTTACTTATAGTAACCATAAACTTTATTTGTATTTTGAGTTTGTGAGAAATTTTTGTGTGAACTGTGAGCATGAACCCAATAATTTTATTGTATAAAGTAAATCGTTACGTATTTTTTACCATTACATTTAGCGGTGCAGTTTCTGATGTTTTTGTTAAGTTAATTTTTAAAAGTTTTAATAAAAAAAAAATGAAATAAGCGATAAATTGTAATATGACTAGAGGCAAACGAAATGTGTTGAAACAACCTTATCGAAATCTCAATATTTGTTTTTTTTTTGTATCTACTACATTAAATATTTAAAAATTATTTTGTTATATGTTTAGTTTGTGAAGTCATTGAATGTATGGTAACCCTCCAGTATAAGATCGTCACAACCGCATTTAGGCGCCGCTATAAAAGCATTAATTGCATGTTTAGACGCCATTGTTTGTACAGTATATATACAAATATACAGATACAGCAGCTTGAGACGACAATTATTTCATAGTATATCTATTTAAAAATATAAATAAAACATATGATATTTTTTTTTATTATAAACCTACTGATTTTTATGTGTTATTTATCCACAAAAAGCATCCCTTTACTCTCGTTTCTCTCATGAACTCTTATACTACCGCCAGAAAAAAAAGTGACGATCAGTTACTCAGATATGAAAGACAGACCAACAAATATAGGTACATTTAATTTCTTCTTTTTATAATTCTTATTTTACTCATACAAGTTTATCAAAGCCTAGACATACTGCTGTATAAAATAAAATACAAGAAATACTACAATTGTTGTGTTAGGTACCTATTTAATGTAATTAAAATAATAAAATACTAACAATAAACCAAATCAATGATTAATTTCAAGCCAAAAAATACCAATCAAGCGAGTAAAATGTGGAACGATCTAGAGAGATACTACTATATGGAGAGATTTAAAAAGGGTATTCTCAAACACCTCTCTAAGCTGTCAAAGTGCTGCGACACCTCTGGAGTTGCAAGTGTGCTTAGGCGACGGTGACTGCTTACCATCAGGCAGACCATCTGCCTTTTTGACATTTTTTTATAAATAAAAGTAGGTAAAAATAAAGATTTGTCTATATTCCTACACTATGCTGTAACAAGGTGTCATAACAATTAATTGGTAAGAACTAGGCGCGGCCATAATACAGCACGTCACGTGACTCATGGATAAGGCTTCGAACAGTCTAGCCTTAACTTAAAGCTCGCTTAGATAAACTTAAAAAAGTTACGATTGAAAAAGTAGGTTAGGTATATTGAAAATTATTTATCTTATGTACGTTTTGTATTTTGTTTATTTTAATGAATAAGATATTGAACACTACATATTTCTCCAGTTTCATTTATATTAATTGACTTAAAAAAAAAGAGTAGGTTCCTACTTCTGGTATATTATATGAATATAATATTTTACATAAATTTGTTTAGTTCTTTTGGTACACTATGATCTTAAAAACTTAGTCTACGCCGTAGCAATGCTTTCTTTACACAAAGCTGTAGAAACGAATGGCAGGAACAAGATCAAGAGGTCGAAGCCCAACTAGATGGTCCAATCAAGTGGCTCAACATATTGGATCGAAAGCAAGTATAGCCATACATGAAGCCACGGATCGACATAAATGGCGATTATTGGTCCACCAAGTGGGTCGGGACCAGCACGATGCTCAGCAGTGAGCAAGCGACTAAAGGAAGGAAGGTAGAAACGAAAATATTTTTGTACTAGTTTTTTTTTGTCAAAGCATGGTATTTACACAACAGTTTTTCATTATTGTAAAGCATTTTTGTACGATAATAATAATATAATCCAGCGATCTTCAAAGAGAAAGTGAATCGGTTTTTATCGGGTAAGCACGCTCCATCTTAGGCCATAGCCTTTGCTTGCTATTACGTAAACTATGGCCAAATGCAAAACAGTTAAAGTTTTAAAAAAAAATACATAATAATTTAATCATGTTTTGACTCAATCATTGTATGCACAACCTTAACATCAATTTCGCAATGAGATTAATTATGGTGATGTCATACAATAATCATGGAGATTGGTATTAATTTCCCAAATGAAGACGGACATTAATGTAAATCAAACAAAAAGTAGGTGATCGTAACTGCGCATACGGCTTAATTGATATTATTGCTGTATCTTACAGGCTTAATGGGTTAGAGACACTACAAAGCTATTAATTCACTAATGGTGCACGCGGCTTCGCTCGCATGAAGAAGTAAAACTTGCATCCCCTATTTCCCCTTTAAAAATGGCATTTCCAAAAATCCTTTCTTAGCGGATGCCTACGTCATAACATCTACCTTCATTTCAAATTTCAGCCCAATATCCGTCCAGTGGTTTGGGATGTGCGTTGATAGATCACTATATCAGTAAGTCAGTCAGTCAGTCGCCTTTGTGTTTTATATAGATTATGTGCTGCTCCTCCACATTAAGTCGCATATCCTCATGACTGTGGATCACAACTTCATTAAAAAACTAATTAATTTTTTATTGTTTTCTTAGTCATCGTGGTGGACACTCACATCCTTTTACGGATGACACAAGATCTTGAATACTTCCAATCGTTAGTTAAAACGCATTAAAAAGTATCTATTTCTATGAATAACTAGATCCATGTAAATATCTTACAGAATTAAAGTTACATGTAGGTACATCTGAAGAATCATAGAAGCTGTGTTTCCTGCGAACTATAATCCTTCAGTCTAATCTAAGTCCAAGTCTAAAAGAAATATAGTCTTTAAATCTAGAGTTAATAGGTATCTTCTAGGTAAGCGTGTTACACATTTGGCTGCAGCAATGCTTAACATCAGGCAGCTGTACTCATAGACAAACGTAAACCTATCCCACATAAAAAAATCTTTGAAAACGTTTGTGTAAAACTATTTATCATAAAACTTATCTCACACACCAGACTACCAAAACATCTTCATTTACAAGTCATTGAACAAACAAATAAAGCAAATCCAAAATTAATATATAATTTCGGACTATAAAGTAAACTCGAAGTGCATTCCTAACTCGTTCCCATCAATATTCAAGTGAAACGTTTATTATCATATCTCATTATAGGAGTTAGTGCTGGCCGTAACCCCTTCTTAGATTTAGCTATGACAATATCACCCTAAATACTTAACAAATACACACTAAAATAACCTCTAAATGTGTTGTAAATAGGGATCAAAATGTAGTGAAGATGAACAGTGCTAAAGACGAGATTGAGTTTGGAAATGCAATTTGGAAATGAGATCGGTGTGTAGCTGTGTTGTAGTGAATTTGCTTTGGGCAGTCTTGCATCTTGCGAAGATTATCAATAGATGGTGGAAAATGTCTGTGGATATTGGACCAAGTTAAAGTTTATCGTGAACATTAAGTTCAAATGCAAATGCAAATCATAATATTATTTGAGTTGTAGTTGATTATTAGTTGTAAAACTTTATTTACAATAATAAAATATAAAAACAAGGGAAGAAAAACTAAACATACTATTTCTAACTACTACAAATAGGGGCACTTAGAAAATCTTTAGAAAAGCCTAAAGATAATCTAAGTGCTCCAGCCCACTACCAGAGGGCAGCGTGCCCAGCATAGTTGATTATTAGTTGTAAAATAATAATCATCATTTTTTTTGTCAACACCTGTTCAGATTTTTTAATGCTAATAGATGCGCGCGTCTATAACTCGTCTAATGGTATCTTTGGTTATTTTTGAGCCAGAAGATCATTTTTTTTTCAAATGTATAACTGATTTGATGAATATAATATATAATATAACATAACTGATGGATATAATTAAGTACGTTGACTGACAACGATGATCTCTTAAACCTAAACAGGAACTTACAAATAACTGACTTTGACCTTTATTAGTAGATATTCCAAATGTTCTTCTAGATACACATGTTACACTCTAGGCGGCAGCAATGCTTAACTTTTTTTTTTTTTTTTTAACTTGAACGGGTTTGCTCTTGACCATAATTTACCTGATAGCAAGCAAAGGCTATGGCCTAAGATGGAGCGTGCTTACCCGATAAGAACCGATTCACTCTCGCTTTGAAGATCGCTGGATTATGGTGCGTGGGGAACAGAGAGTCAGGCAGGGAGTTCCACAACCTTGCGGTACGAACAATAAAGGTAGAAGCAGGCAGGCTGTAGTGAAACGTATACCTATCCCACGTAAAAAATGTTATATTAAATTTCCTGTACAAGTTTTGCTAGAATCTTAGTCACTGTATCCTAGAACCTACCCTTAAGGGGTAGGGTGGTGGGTCAGCCTTGCCACTATTATTTATAAGGGTGGTCAGCAGATACCTTCACGTAAAGCATATCCTCAGCTTGTTTTGCGCTATTAATTAGCATAGCTGTCTTGTTCTGATGCTGGCTCATTTTGGATGCAACCGTTTGATTTGTTTTAAAGGATGCAGGAATTATTGTTGGAGTGTTAATATTGTTTGTGAGTTAGTTTATGGTAGGGATCTTTTGTGGCATTACTTCTATGTTTTGTGGTATTAAACTTAGGCGTTTTTAATGTCTAGAGATCTTTCTTGTCAAAATAGGTTTTAGGGTATAAGTGTATGTACATATGTATGTGTATGTATGTATGCATATAGGTGGTTCTTTGTAAATTGAAGGTGTTTATGGTTATGTTTTTAATTATTTATTTTCAAGGTGTCTTTTACGTATCAAGGAAATCTTTTGTGCTAGTGGGTTAGACATTTCTACTGCGTACGAGTATATTTCTCTTTTAAATATTAGATTTGCTTTGCAAATATTAATTTAGTTTTGAGTCGAAAGTAACATAATTTATTAAAGTACACTTTTCTACCCAAATACCGTACATCAACTACCAGCAAAACTCAACCGCATAACAAAGCATCTAATCACAAGCCCATTAACGTGAATCTCCGTATACATTACTCTAACACCTTATTAAGTAGGTATAATATAACAATAAGAAGGCATGATCCCCCGTGTGTGACCAGATAATACGTAGAAAGAACAATTAAAAGTCGTTACATGTTGCTAACATATTAATTTCACGGCTGTCTTATTACGGAACTTTAATGTCTCATTATGTTTGTTTCCATTGCAGATTTACTTTTAAACTAATGGGTGGTTTCACTCGCATTAAGAAGTAAAACGTGCATCCCCTATTTCACCCCTTTAAAAGTGGCTTTTTCAAAATCCTTTCTTAGCGGATGCATACGTCATATATCTACCTGCATGCTAGATTTTAGCCCGACCCGTCTAGTGGTTTGGGCTGAGCGTTGATAGATCACTATGTCGGTCACTCAGTCACTCACCTTTGAGTTTTATATATTTAGATACGTTTTGGAAAGATTGTTCTGTCACTGAATTAGGAGCATAATTTGGCTTACAAAATCTTACAAATGTAATTGGGTAATTAACATACATAGGTACGTAATCAATTAACTAATCTACAGGATTTATAATATAAATAAGTGCGTTTTTACCCGACAGTAGGTCTATTGGGCTGACGATAATGATGATGTGGAAATTGTCAATATATTTTTCTGCATAAACTGGATTTTTACATGTTAAACACGGCGTCATATTTATTTTCCAAGTTTACTGTCATAAAACCTTAGCAATATCGTGAAGTGATCATGAAGTGCTGAGCAATTCGTCAGCATGTGCTGTATAAATCAGAAGTCAGGATTCAATACATCAAAGCAAGGCGCTAGCGCTGGTATCATGCCGATATATTTCAAAACGTACTCTCTATTTGAGGATTTGTAAAGAACATGTGACGAGTTATCACAAGTTAATTTATCTAAATAATTTGTTAGTCTTTTCTGTGGTCTAACTTAATTTCGTATGTATACTACTAAGACATAACCGATCTTTCATATCCAAAAATATCATGCATGAGTATTAAATTAATAAATTATTATATTTATTTAGCGAGATTATTTTAACTAAGTTTTTTAAAATCTACAAGAAATTACACAACATTATCTAGAAAAATTAGAGTGAGGTTACAATGAAAACGCGCACCAACATAAAAATTTGGTTCACAACTAAATCTACTTAGCTCCCATTGCCGGAATAATTATCATAAATTACATTTAATCGTGTACTTGTTTTAATTTAACGGCTGTTAATAGCTTTGTCTCTACACGAGTGGATTACGGACTTGAAGACCTATTTAATGGCTCCGATGGTGGTTTTTTGTTGAGAAATACCTGCATAATTAGAATTATACTAATGATGTAATGAAAGGTGAAAGTTTTATGAATGTATATGAGTAGATTGATAGTTGATTTCGCAGCTGATATTAGACCATTCAAGCAGACATTCATCATCCTAGAAGTAGGGCTGTAGATTTTATATGTGTTAATTGTGATTAGTTTATTAATGTGTGAGGAGTTACCTATATAATCCTAAACGGTAATTGTTTCATAGAGAGATAAGTTTTTGATCTACTTCTTATCGAATGTGAGTGGCCAACTCTGGTGTCGAGAGTTAATCAAGCCGCCCTAAGGGCCTCTGACATGGCTTAACGACTGCCGTACAATGACGCAGCCGGGACCTACAATTTAACGTGTCATCCCACCCACGGAAGTGGATCGTTAGAGGTAAAGTTTTTGATGTAGTTTATCGATATTTTTTTTGTGATCATATCTTTTTTAAATTAGTCATAACAATGACCTTTTAGGTGATAACCAAAGGGAAATGTAACCAGACAATGAAACCAGAAGTACACAGCCAAAGTACCTACTCAAACTTTCAAAGTATTTCAAACGCAACGGGTATCTGATAAAACTTGATTAATCTACGAACAAAGTTCTTATTATAATAAACTAATTAATGATGGAGCGAACAATTCATTATCGAAGCAAAACTGCCTTCGAACAATAATGATAATGAGGGTAATTAATTATAGGAACTTGGAGACGTACTGAGGGGGTGCGGACCCCCTTGAGGAGGGAGCTAGGTGGGTGTTGGGGATGGAGGAGGCATTGTAGTAACACTACGGTCAAGTTATAATACAATCTGTATTGCTTAACATTCAAGCTGTAATCAAACGTAAGCTTATACCGTATTAAAAACATAGTTTGATCTGAATCACCGACGCAGTGTCACCATTTTGGACAACATTTCGGACTTCTACAATGTGGGGGAATCGACAAACAATAATGGACGGTTATTTTGCTATGGTTAGTAATTTGAGTTAAAAAAAGATTTTCATAGTAGTTTTCATGCTGTTCAAGAGTTTTGCTTTTTACCATTAAAAAGCAAAACTCTTGAAAAAAAATCAATCGTCAATTAACCGTTCCAAAAAGACTGTTAGACAGCCCATTTCCTTATTTATAAATTTTATTCTCATAACAGTGACATTCACGAGATTTATCCTAACATTACGTTTGCTCAAAACTGCCACCTCCAACCCAAAGAAACATCGAACATCCTCGTCAATTGAACAAAAGGGTGTGAGACGGGAGGTCAGTCGTTGTCGCGCTACTGATGGCTTTAATCATTATTACTTATAATTAAATTCAAGAGCTATCTATTGTCTATCTATATCGCTCTTGGTTTAGGGAGGTTCGGGTCAATGACCTGCGCTTGCCAATAATTAAGTCAGCGGTTTAAAACGTTGTTACAAATTCAAAGTCGCTTTCGGATGTAAAGGATTGACTTAAAATGCTTTGACAATATGTATAAGCGTGGCGTGGTTGCGTAATGTATATTTTTGCGTATTTATATATATGCACATATTCGATTATGTACTAAAACCTCAGTTTTCCAGAATATATTCTAACAGATTTTCTTATTACAGCTTTTCACTTGACTTGAGACTTGACTCATTCCATCGTTTTTCACACTGTGCTAGCATCAATAACATACAAAAGAGTATCACTCGGGAACGCAACATCACGAACGAAACTGAAAATACCTGATATCATCGCTATTGACCTTTAGTCTACTAAAGGTTAATATGGATAGTATCATATGATGATAGTGTATGGTTACCAAGCATAACATATACTAAAATTGGTAATTCAAACCCAAAATGATCACGCTTTCGGTTCGATTTAAAGCATCTTCCTTATAAGTAGGTAGGTATATTATATAATTCGATCGCCATTCCAGCCAGGATAGGAGGCAGTGCTTCCGGTGGCGACCGCAGGCCTAGTCCATAAAGAGGCTCGCTCATTAGCTTCGCGGTATCTTCCATAAATACATTATGCGGGGGTGGCGCCCCCGGCGGTGGGTTATCGAATTAAAACTTCACTAGCAATAGAGTTGAACACCGTATTAATACAACATGTATAATTCGTGGGCCTGGACAAACTTGGGGAGTTCGGTGGGTGCCTGTTTAAGTTTGGAGCTGATGTTTTGAAATGGTTTACCATAATGATTCCTACAAAAATATATTAGTGAAATGTAACTTTCTGTTAGGCTACCTGTAACCTAACAGGCGTTTTAGTAGCGTTGTTTGGGAGTCAGTTGTATATCGACAAGGTAAGGTTACACATGGTCTATGGCCCTACCGTATATTCTATGTTAGGTACCATTTGACTTAAAATTATGCATTGTGGTTTACCTATATCAACTGTGACTGGTAATCTGGATATCATATATTTTGTTGCAATTTGCTCACATCGTGCTTAATTATCGCGTAATTTTTGAATTACATATATAGTATCTCTTTCTTTTTTTAACATGGAATAGGCTTACATTTGACTACAGCCTACCTGAGGCACCACTGTTGTCTAAGGTGTAGCACGCTTGCCTTGAAACCTTTTTACTTTGGACCGTAAACCGTCTGTATTTACTCTGATAAAAATATTGTTTCTAGTGGTCTGGTTGTCAAATGCCTGGCTTATAGACACCATACGATTTTTTTACAAGGAATGGGTTTGCACTTGACTGTAATTCGCCTGATGGTAAACAATCATTACGGTTTAGGATGGAACGTATTAAAATTAAAATAAATTTATTTTTATTGTAATTTATATGTCCAGGTCCAAATACCCCCAGTAGCCAAGGGAAGGCGTGTACCGGGTGGCGTGGGGCGGGCGCGAAGGAGCGATCGAGGTAAGGGTGCTGGCTACGTAATTAGATTTCCAAAGTCCGAATACACTGCTCGTACTTGTCTTCATAATAATGTGGGACGACGCAACAGTCTTAATATTTTCATATTTCATAATTTTATGTATGTAATCTTTCGCTTTAAATAAAAATCATATACCTTTGCTATGTAAATATGTATGTATATACAATATACATGGCAAAAGCAAGTGACTGTGTTTTTTTCTGCTTCACGTTCAAACGACTTAACTATTTTGTGTATTCATTATTGATTTAAAGCTGGATTAACTCTTGACTAGTGGACGCACGCGGCTTCGCTCGTATTAGTTCAGGATAAAAAGTAGCCTATGGCACTCTTATGACCTCATATTACCTACATACCAAAAATCATGATGATGAAGGAACAGACAAACAGAGACACAGATAAACAGATAACATTTCCAGAAATTGTTGGAACGTGTTCTGTTATAAATTTGAAGTATCTTCTAACTTTTTTTTTAAATATCTTCAATGTTCACACCTCTTCAGCTTTAATATAATACATACATATGTATAGAAGATTAACGCAGATAACACTGCGGGACGCCACAACTAGAAAAAAATGGAAAGTCAAATTTATCGAATTATAAACAATTTAACATACAAGCAAATCTAATGAGTAACGTCTTCTTTTGAAAATCTTGAAAAAATACTTTAAAATTACCAATATCAAGACCTCTGAATCCACTCACAACATCGAGGTATTGGATATTTAGTTTGCTTTGGGCAGGCGCGCGGGCGCGGGCGCGGGGGAGGGGCGCTAAGTCCAACTATAAATTAGGAAGGGTACAGTTTCATTAATCACCCATACGGCGTTATTATTAATTAACCCCCTTCGGAACTGCTGACGGTGGAGCAAGTATCGACCTCCCGACTGTCAACTTTGGGACTTGCTGAAAAATTTCATCGAGGTTAGTTTTAAAGTCAAGTGGTTTGTCGTAAAAGAAGTTTGACGGAGTTGAATGAATGAATATATCTTTAATTTACATCAAATGAAAGAATTAGAAAATAATGGGCAAAAATATTAAAACTAAAGAACTATACATTAGGTGGCCTTATTGCCTTATGCAATTTCTACCTGGCAAACTTTTGGGATGGACAGGACTTAGAATTTACATGATGAAAGTTGAAATATGGTCCGTTCTTTTATTTATTCTGAGGTAGAGGTTTATGATGATACAAACTTGACTTGTTCTATGCATTATGGAACGGTTAAGGTGAGAAACTGACAAAAATAATTGACTTTTACCTAGACCTTTCATTAGATTTTCAAAATCACAAATACACGGTCAGTTTTTTCAATGAAAAGGCAAATTCCATCCAACTGAAAAGCGTTCAAATAACTTTTTTCCTGCCCCAACAGGGTTATTGGGGCAAGATGTGAGAGAAAAAACATAGGTACTTAGTAACTTTTATAGATATACCGATAATAAACTTCTCGGAATTAAATAATACTGACACAATAGTTTCAAGTACCTCACCGTGGAATTTTCTTTTTTTCTTGGCTCCAGATTTCAACATAAAACAAACCCTGACAAGTAGCGTCCCAACTCTCCACCGAATCTTCTGGCCCACAACCCTTCTGAAATTAACACCAAGTTTTCGTCGGAATCATAAAAATGCAGCCGCTCAACCGAAAGTTTGGAACGACTAGGACATGAATAAATTATGAATGTTGTCCTTACAGAAATTTCTTTGCGATAACTTTGGAGTCGGTTATAAAAATTGGAATGCTTTCGGGATTTATTCGATTTTACTTCAGTTTGGTTTGGGTTATGTTTTTGTTTTTATGAAATTGAATAAAATTGTTTAAAAATTTCTTTCAGCCTTTTTCTTTTATCAAGTCTTTTTTTTGTTGATTTATTTAAATGTATGGAACGTGGCTTTTTAAGAACCATCCATTTTTAAATATATAAACTAGGTAACAATCCCCAAACCTACTCGTACCTAGGATTGTTCATCTGATTCGTGAAAATTATGAAATAGGTCTATTCTATTCTAGGTTTTTCTATAAATCAACAGTAATTTGTATTTATTTTTTATCAAAACCAAAAGTCCCTATGATTCTGCAAGGGAATCATAGTCATAGGAACCACAGAGGGAAAATATAAATATAATATTACAGAACGCATGATTGACACCTAAACTATATATTTACAGCCTGAAAGAGATTGCTTTTAGCAATAAGGCCGCCACTTGTAGCACTAGTATAAGTATTTTTTTTCTTCTTTCTTTGTAATTATTATCGTGTGTTGCAATAAAGAATTTTCTATCTATCTATCTATTTTATATTCAATTGGAGCAAATAAACTGTGCTCTAATCCAGTGACTGTTCTAGGTTAAGTAAATTTTTAGACTGCAGAATCTGTTTTACACCGCCCTGACTTCTTCCCTGTTGCATATCGAGATAAAAACCACCACACGTATTGATTTACTGAATGTTTTTTTCGTACTTGTTAATGTGAGTTTTCTAATCACCTTCTGATTCTATGAATAATAAAATGTATACCTGATAAGGATATTTTTTTTATGTATACTTAATAAGCTTTATTTTAATATTTATTTTATGAAAAAGATTACATTTTTTTCTAACAGTCGAAGTGACATAACGAATAGTTATCAGGTAAAACATGTGGAAATATTTGAAAACGCATTACGATAAAAAATAGAGAAAAAAAAATAAGTCTGCTCCGTTTTTGACTAGTGTTAGTGGGCACAAAGGTCTACAAAAGTTTTATTTTTATTAAATGCCTTCGCATTTGACCACATGTCGTTGCTAGTGGTTTTTGGGCTGTAGCGTCTCCCGATATACTCGAATCTCCATCTCTTATCAAGTGAATAGCATAAAAATCTCCACAATCACATGTAATAGCCCACCTATCAATTATGTAGTGAATCGGTAAGTTAGCTCGCGAGCCCAACTTTGCCTTCAAGCTTGTGACGTCATTTATCTATTTACGTACGGACTTCATAGCTCAGATCTGTTACGTCCAACTTGGATCGGCATTTTGTATGTATACTTTTTGAACTAGTTCCGGATGAGGTATGTTTACAATGTTTTATTTTCGTTTTCAGATTTGATATATTTGATTTTAAATAAGTATTTAAGAAGTCTTTAAGTTGTTATAATAATAATAACTTACCTACCTATATGTCTTTTTGACTAAATTTGAGTTTGTTAAAACCAAAATTTTTTTTGAATTGTCAAAAATTATGACACAGAAGTTTTTTTTTTAAATTAGGGAATAGAAACGCAGAATAAAAACAAGCAGGCATTTATGCATACATTATACAAATATACTCAAAATATGTTGTGTAGTTTGAGAGATCGAAGCATGCATACATATTACATACAGACTGACGCGGGAAGCGACTTAGCTTTATACTATGTTGTGATAGTGATAAAATACTGGCCTGTTAGCTTAGTTGGTAGTGGCTCTGCTTTCTAATCTAGGGGTTGCGGGTTCGATTTCTGCCTGACACAAGAAGAAGAAATATGCATTTTAAAAAATGTATAATTTTTTGTGTTGAGTCTGGTTGTTTGTACGTATAATAAGTATGTATTTACAAAAGAAAAGTATATAAGTATTATATCCGTTATTTAGTACCCACGACACAAGCGTTTGCTTAGTGTGGGGCTAGATGGCGCTGTGTGCAATGTCCCGAAATATTTATTTATTTATTTAATAATCAAACTTACTGTTTCAAACTGTGTACATGTGTAAAGTATCATGGTTACAAGTGTGGGGGTGGTGGTGTCTCTGATTTCCTTGCAACACAGGACCTCTGGTACCTAGCGCAGGAGTCAGGCATTCCACCGCGTACCAAATACTTTTTAATGTACATATTTGCATATACATCACATAAAATAGGTACGTTTTACATATGTATTTTGTGACCAATAAAAACTATTTGATTTGATTTGAAACTATTTTAAAATTACTTACAATAGCTATAAACTATATATAACGCTAGAAATTATAATTCATTCAAAATGAAATCAACCACACCTAACATCCTTAACCTGTGTTTAGCAACTGAAAGGCTCACTAACATGATCAGGCTTCGTTTCCAGCACACAGTCGCAGCCTGATTGGCTAAGTTGATGATATTAGCCTGGCCGAGAATTGATTCGATTAAATCGATCAGCTTTTAGGTGACCAAGACGTGTTACGTCTGATGAAGATTCAATTTTGATCAAGGGTGGGCTTGAAAATGCTGGCTATTTGTTTATAATACGTAGTATGACCTGTTATACATGTGAGTATGTGACATGTGAGTGTGGGTTTGCACTCGTTTAGCGGTGAAGGAAAACATCGTGAGGAAACTGATATGATTGAGGACCACAATATCCGAGAACATGTGTCAACCGTGGAAGGACCTGGGCGCCCACCACAATGTATATTCTGCCCAAGAGAACTCCCTAACGAATTATTTTTCGGCGGGGGAGTCACGACTCTCAGTCATAAAGAAATACGACCCAACAGAGAGAGAATGGGATGAAAATGCTGGCATTTGTTTATAATAGGTAGAATGACCTGATACATGTGAGTAAGTATTAGAAAGAAGAGTAATTTATGTGAGCAAAAATAATTACATTTTTATTGCAAGATAGGTTCGCATTTCTACTTTTTTAGCGCGTTTGCCGAGCACGTAATGAGCAACTTCATGATTGGTTTTTAAATATGTGTTTGAAAAGACTGAACTTTTTTATTTACTGGATGATACTGAATAAAAATAAATAATAATAAATAAATAAATATTTCAGGACATATCACACAGCGCCATCTAGCCTCATACTAAGCTTACGCTTGTATCATGGGTACTAGATAACGGATATAATACATATATACTTTTATTTTGTAAATACATTCTTATTATACGTAGAAACGACCAATAGCTAAGCGTTATATTATACCTATTAAGAAAAAATATCGTATCGTATGTAATACATGCATTTCGACAATTTTTTTTTACAAGAAATGGGTTTTCAGTCAACTGAAAACCTAACGAATTACGGTCAACCGTAATTCGCCTGATGGTAAGCAATCATTACAAATATAACATTTCATCTTTTTAAGACAGAAAAGCTTCAAAGCTCAAGTAAGTTCTGTATCAGTTGGTCCATAGAACTGTCCGTAGTTTGGCTAAAAAGGGTATTCTCAAAATACCTATATGAACACAAATGTTTAACTGGATGCGGTCAGTCTTTGGATGGGTCACCAGAATTGTCATTACATTATGGCACTTTTGCGATTTTACTATACAATGCATATTAAATTAGTTTCATAGTGGTTTCTTTACCAAATAATCTGGTCACTTGTTATACAATACTATATATCAATGTCAATTTAAAAACTTATGTGATTTTTTATCTGTTTCCAGGGGTTATGGAGTGCTCTTGGTGTTGAAGTAAATGAAAGTGATCCGGTTCTTATTCCATCTATTCATTCAACCCATGTTCAACTTTCTTTATAGAAACACAAATACAAATATAAAGTTAGTATTTTTTATAATAAACAGCTATAATTCTTCATTCTTTCGTCGTTTTATTTCGTTATTTTTATTTATTTTTTCTTGAGAATAGAAATATCAATTTCTATTGAAGTAATCTTTATCTAATTCAGGATTTCTTTGTAATTTTGAACAATATACTTCTTAGGTTTCGTAAGTGACAGAAACATATTTTGATAACAGAATCAAATAGCGTGTTTTGCTAGGAATACTTAATTTTTTTTTCGTAAAAAACACAACATGCCAGTAAACATATTGTCATGACTTATCCTTACTTTCAATCAGGTTTATAGAAAAGTATTCTAATCTATGTGTGTTAGTCCAGTTACAGTTTCCACAGAGTATTGCAAGTAGATGGTGCATGCAGAAGGCGCTGCGCCGCGGCCGAGGCTCGCTCGACTCGCCCGCTCTGCTCGATAATGCATTGTCCGGTAACGAGAGCCCCCGAAAATACAGCACGCGAAAAAAGCCATCCGCACCACCTCCCGGCATTAATGTCCCCCCGCCGCGCACTAAGCTTCTTTTTTTAATACATAACTTTTTTTCAAGATGCATTTTTACATGTTTCGGCCTAAAACTTTACACACCCAGCAGCGGAAGCCGACAAAAATGGTAACGCCTATCCCCGATTGGAGTTCTCTCTCGCACGCGCGCTCTCGGCCCGCCGGACGATAGTGGCGAGACAGAGACGCCAACATCTCCGGCCACGGCTACGTCTTAAACCAAGATTAAGGCTCGACCGCGATTTTCCGAACGCATATTCTTGATTTAAACGCACGGAGGTCATCTTTCACGGTCCGGTCGAAATTTTGATCGAAGACTGCTCATATCTCGAATTAAGTATGGAATTGAATGAGTTTCAGCGCCTGAAATGGTCCGACCGCTATACGTCTCACTCTAGCGTCCAGCGCGAAGGCATTCGCGCCACGACAATTGAGTTGAGTTGAATTGAATTGAGTCGGTTTAAACGTAAAAATGGTCGGGCGGGCTGCGGCGCGAGAGCGAGACGAACGAAAGGCGGGTTATCCGAGACCTGCCTTCTTCTCCTCGACTTACGCCGAGTCGCGACTAGTGCACGTCAGCGGGCTGACGTGAGCGGCCGTGTCTGCGCCCACTGAGTGCTGTCTGACAGCTGCTGGAAAAAAATCGTTTCGCGCGTCTTCTGTTAAGCTTCCAAACTCAAACTTTTCAAGTGCGGCCGGCTTAAAGAACTGAGTGGTGTATATTACAACGGACTTTGAAATCGAAAGGAGTTTTGGAACGTATTTGCAGTGTAATTAAGTATCGGCTTGGACTAGCCGTTGAGACGCTATAAAGTGATGAATCAGCGAGCGCCGGCTAATTAACAACGTCACTGCTACGAAAACAAATCTAACGTCTACCCGCTCAACTATACCGACTGGAATATTGTGAGTTATTACTACTTTTACATTATTTATTTAATTGTTTTGTCTATTGCCAATTAATAAATGCATGTAATTGTTAAGATTAGTTATTTGATACAACGGAAATTATGAAAGGTTCAGTAAGAATTGTTTTAATAATATGATACAATATAAATGTAATAATGATGTATAGCATTAAAAGTGATACACTTTAAATTGAACCTAATTCAGTAATTTTAAGTACACTTTGAGTGACACGTGTGGTTATATAAAGCCTTACACAGGCTAAAAATATAATATTTCTAAAAACGAACCTATTTTTCTTCACACGCAAAAACAAAAAGCGGTCGACGAAAAAAGTTTGCTCGAAAACTTGATCAGTTTGTGCCATAGATTACAATGGTAGCTCCATCAGAGAGGCATGAGTGAAAATAATGAAATGGTAAAATATATTTTTGACGTGCAAGAGTGGAAAAGTAGCAACGGGGCGGGGCGACGATCCCAACAAACAGCTGATTGGTTCGGGAGGCATGTGTCGCGTTTTTCAGTAGGTAGGCTCTGCACTTCTTTTTTTAAAACTTTCTTTTTTTTGTTTTCGTTTCTGAAATGACCCGATTTTCCAGCCAGTTGATTGTTGAAGCCGTTTTCTTTTTGCTATTGATAATTCTGATTGTATGCTGAGTTGGAATGATGTGTATTTTAATTAAATGTCCAGAATTTCTCGGTATAATAAATCATTTTTGGTGATGTTTAAAAATCTTGTTGAGATGGTATTATATATCAGTCTTTACATTTTACCATTGATTATGATATTTGTTGTACATTGCATGCCTTTGTTTTCTTATTTATAGCATTTAATTTTATTTACGCATATGCATTCATTGACTTTCTTAAAGACATAAAGGAATGTGTAAAAAAAAAGAAAAGAATACAATAATAATTTGATCAATTTAATAATGATATTTCGTTTTTTTTTATAATCTAAATGTTGCAAAAAAATATTATTTCCTTAATTTAGAATCAACGCCTTGGTAAACATTATACAAAAACATATTTTTCAAATAAAATACAATATCAAATATCATCTTAAACACTTATTACATCTACATACATAAAAAGGAAGTAGTTACAAAATCGAAGAAAAAAAATCTAGCGTACTTCTTACGCCATAATGCAATATATAATATTTCATTTAATTTTTAAATCTACTCATAGTTATGCTTTAAATAAATTTTAAACTGAAGAAAATTGGTTTGATACAGTAATTAATAAATGTTTTCTAGAACTATTTTGATTCAACAATAATTCTCAATTCATGTTTATAAATTCTTAATTAATATAAATAAAATGCCAATATTTGTAAATGTTTCATTTGCAATAAACAGTGTAGACAGTAAAATCGATAATACATTTTAATTGATAGCTTGATATATTCCGTATTCAATTAATTGTTTAAATAATTATTTATTTAATTTAATTGATTCATTTATTCCAAAAAGTAATGTAAAATATATTGATAATATATTTTAACATTGGTTTTTGCATTTAATTTCAAAGCCAATGAAATTGCAATACTTCTATTTATATAATATATAACATCTATGTATATAATTACATTTGTACCTTTAACATATTATGTACTTTCAATAATTCCTAAACAGGTGCAATTTATAAAACTTTTGCATCCAACACTGATACTAATAATAAATAAATAAATAAATAAATATTCCGGGACATTAGACACAGCGCCATCTAGCCCCACACTAAGCAAACGCTTGTGTCGTGGGGACTAGATAACGGATATAATACTTAAATATCTTTTCTTTTTTAAATACAAACTTATTATACATACAAACGACCAGACTCAACACAAGTAATTATAAATTTTTAAAATGCATAAATATTTGTGTCATGCGGGAATCGAACCCGCAACCCTTAGATTAGAAGGCAGAGGCACTACCAACTAAGCTAACAGGCCAGTCAAATTATTATTATTAATTATAAATTATTATGAATTATACTAAACAGTTTACTAAGTTTAATTCTGATAATAACACATACCTAATGTATTTGAAAATAGACGCTAGACAGCTTCCCCGAATATGTCTAACTATTTATATATCAACTAAATAAAAATAATGTTTCATTACATCACCATATAATAAATTTTATTTTAATTTTTTTTTTATTGCAATTTCATTTATATTGTATAACGGTATTAATATACATATTTAAAAAAAAAATCTGTTCAGTTTTTTTATTTAAAAATTAATGTCATCCCCTATCCAAATTTACAAAGATCCTCTAAGTCCTCTCTGAAAAAAAAACTATTGCATGTTGTTAGCTAAATCAATGTAAGTACATAAAAGCACTAATGTATTACAAAATAGCTAGATATATAACTGAAAAAAAAGATAAGAAACAATTTTACTACACATCATTTCACGACCAAAAAACCTGCACTTGCGTAGGATTTATTAAACAAGATATATCTGAGACTAATTACAGTTCCTTGATCACTTGGAATCGGTTTCTTTGCTTGTTTCTTTTTGTCACTGTCATTTCAAATGTCTTTATACTAATTAAGAACGTGCTAAAACTAAACGCATTTAATTAAGATTAAGGCCAAAGTGTTATTTTTAGCACATCCTTAATTTCTTTGCGTCACACGTATTTAAGGAACCAGATTAAAGTAACTGTTCTATTTTAAAATGATCACATCATTTTGCTCTCATATTCTTCCATTGTATCTGATTAGAACTAAATGACTCATTTGTATCCCAAAGCATGAATCAGTCATTTTAATTGAAACCGCGTTCATTAAACAACTTTGATTAATATTAAGATTACAAACGTAATCAAGTTATAGTAAAAAAGTGAGTGTCTTTTTTATTTTCACGTAAAAATAACCTTAGAAATGGAAACATCTCGCCATTTAACGACAAACAGAACAGCCTCTGACAACTTTTATAACCGTTCAAACAATTACATCTAATCATATTGCCCTCTCAACTCGCCGACAAAGTCTCAGAGAGAGCAACAGAGACAGACATAAAACCCTCGCTACGCCCATCAATGTCTAATTGCTTTTATTATTTTAAGGCATCGTAATCATTATGACTGCAATAAAAATTGTAATTACTTCTCATTAGTTCAATTAAGAATTTTCTAGACACGGTTTAGTTGATATGTTGATTGCAAAATGGTTTGGACCAGAGATGCATTGTTGAGAAAGCGGACTTTTTATTACTATTACGTTATTATCGATTCCCTTGTCTGTGGGTGAAACCCGATGACGATTATCAATAAATTTTATGAGTGTTAGACACGGCTCATATCAATCAACATTAATGATCATTCTGAAATTTGGAACTAATCGTAGCATTTTAATTTTAATATCCATAAGTTACTAATCTCTTTCGATGGATACTTAACGACTACAATTCGAGCTTTTATAACGGCTAACTTCGCCGACAAACAAGCATGAACAAATTCGAACGCACCTCGCCCAAAACAATAAAATTGGAAACACAACACAACTTTCTCAATCGTAAAAAACAGTCGAAAAACGATACGCAACTAAACAAACTGCATTCATTCAAAAACGGAACACTTCTTCAACCCACAACCGAAAAAAAACAAGTCAAAACAAAAAAACAAAGTCGCAGCAAGAAGTCGAACGAAAAAGGTTTCGCGCGAGGTCGAGAAAAACTTCACCAAAAAGTTTCCATGCACGTGGAAAACACGTGGTCTTGGGGGAAAAATCGGCCGCGTTCCTTGCATGCCACCCCCCTCCCGCCCCCCGCCTGGAGAGTCCTTTCTAAGCGAAACAGAGGGGAAGATGTGAGTTGGGCACACGAGTTGGGAAGTTTGTAGCGGACGCCAACTTCACTCGCGTTTGTTTACTTTACAGTTGACAGTCTATTAACTAGTGAGTAGGGACCTTAAGTGATCATCCTTAAATGTCATATTATTGAATAATCTTACCTTTTTGGTATCGTTCTAATTTATTTTTTTCTTCGATTTATTACGTGTCTGGTTAAACTGAGAAAAATACTTACGAGTGAATGAAAAATTATTAACGCACAAAATATTTTTTTATGACTTTTAAAAACCCAGATATCACTGCTTTATTTAAGATTTCTTTTAGTGGATGGGTGACCAATAAGTGGCTTTCTATTTTAGGTGCTTCCGTGGGTTGTATGACCATGTTAAATTATAGGTTTTTACTGTATGCTGTTTGTCAAAGTACTGAGGTCTTTGCGGCGGGTTGAAAACTCTGATACTAGAGTTAGCCACTCTTATAAGAACTTACTTATGTGTTACTTCAAGTGACCATGCTATGATTTGACTTGACGTTTCTTTTTGTATTATTTCAGTTGTCCCGAGGTCCTAGGCCGGCCACAAGCTGTTTTACCCCTACTTGAAGACGTCTTCCCTACACAGGGAGTTCCTTTTCGCCAGTGGCTCCGGTAAGTACTGCAAAAATGAAAGAAAAACTTTCAGAAGAATTGATAACCTCCTTTTATAGAAGCCGGATAAAATCATAAAAAAAAACTATGATTACACCTCCTATTTTGAAGTCGTTTAATAAGGAGGATGAAATTTGAACAGTAAATACAATTTTGATGCAAAATCTGTTAGTAGTTTTTGAGATACAAAAAAGATGCCAATGAAATTTTAGTTCAATTTTGGAAAAAAAATTGTCACTGTGTTAATCCTTGTGACTGCCAAATTAATTTTAAACAAAACGTTTAGCCGTTTTTTAAGAAACAGATAAAGTTATACTTACACACAAAACCAGTTTGCAATATTATTTTACACATATCGCTGCTAAATTACATAAATAAATAAATATTCCGGGACATTGCACACAGCGCCATCTAGCCCCACACTAAGCAAACGCTTGTGTCGTGGGTACTAGATATAATACTTATATACTTTTCTTTTGTAAATAAATACTTATTATACATACAAACGACCAGACTCAACACAAGTAATTATAAATTTTTAAAGTACATAAATACTTGTGTCATGCGGGAATCGAACCCACGACCTCTAGATTAGAAGGCAGAGCCACTACCAACTAAGCTAACAGGCCAGTCAGAATATATTGGTGATTGCAGAGTTATTATGAAAGTGAGCCTTAATAAATAGAAAAAAAAGTCTAGCTGATGGTAAGTATCTATAGTTAGTGGATATCTATATATATATAAATATATAAATCTATATATATATAAATATATATATCTATATATATATAAATATATATATAGATATATATATATATATATATATATAAAACTCAAAGGTGACTGACTGACTGACTGATATAGTGATCTATCAACGCACAGCCCAAACCACTGGACGGATTGGGCTGAAAATTGGCATGCAGGTAGATGTTATGACGTAGGCATCCGCTAAGAAAGGATTTTTGGAAAAGCCGCTTTTAAAGGGGTGAAATGGGGGATGCAAGTTTTACTTCTTAATGCGAGCGAAGCCGCGAGCATCCACTAGTTAATTCATAAAAGGGTCATGAAGTATATTAACAACACATATTTGCAATATCTCTTCATTATTTATTAGTGATTAGATTTTATGCGCTCATTTTAAAAATAAATTAAGAACAATTATAAAAGAAACTACTACAAGTATTTTCTATTTACACTTAAATTTGTAATTTTGTATTGTGTATTTACTTGCGAATATTAAGACAGTAAAGTAATTTCCATCGTCATAATCATCAGCCCGCAATCGCCCACTATTGAGCATAGGCCTCTCTTCTTGTACGCCGCTCATCCCGGTCCTGCGCAAATTATAACTTTTCATGAATTTCAAACTTGTATACATCAAGTATTGAAGCTATTTTTCTCTATCTAATGCCTAGTTACAACCGATGAAGGTGATAAATCTAATTCAAGGATAGATTCTTATATATTTCAGCAAGTTCACAAATTGTTTGATAGTAAGTTGCTCTTGAGATGGGGAGAAAAAAAATAGGGACTAAATTAAATAGTGACTGTATTCGCCAATAAAATTTCTTGTTTTGCTTGCTACACAAATTATTTTTGTACCTTAGCCGTGTTTTTTTTTATGATTTTGCTTAATATTTAGATTTATTGTAATTTTTGTATTATATGTATTATTTTAATAGTTTCATTTTAGTTTAACTTACTGAACATTGGATTTGTTTATAATCATGTTGTGCACGCATGTGTTTGATGCACAGAATGGATCAATACCTTTAAAATGTTATGCTGTCACTCATGTATCTTCTGTGTATTGTGTTGTGTGCCTAATAAAATAAATAAATAAAATAATATGTATCTATGAGTACTTAAACTTGTGTATTAATTTCTCTATTATCTTGAAAGTAACTGAAATCAGTTAAAAGATATGATTCCTTTAAGTAAAAAGACTTAACAATCTCGATCAATCGAATAACATTACTCTGAGTGGAATAAACCAACAGTTAGTAAAATTTTAAATTTTACTTAAGTATTGTTGATTTAAGAAAATAATTATGTTCTTAAACCAGTACTACAATAAATAAAAATATTTCGAATAAGAAAGAAAGAAAGAAAGAAAACATTTATTGTGACAGATTTAACATAAGAACACACAGGAGTAAAAACATACAAAGAATGATAAGATGCACCAAACCTCAGTTCAGTATCTCAAATTATTATTTATTAAGTAGAAAGTTTTAAATTCATTCAAGTTCATTATGAAAACCAACTCGTGTGTGTTTAAAGTAATTACAATGTCAATGCATAAATTATATTCAACGTAATAACAGCTTTGGTAGCATACATATATGTGAAATATTTTATCTTAAGCATTATCTGACAGGGACTGAAGAGGTACAAAAAACCGGTATCCGGTATGGGACCAGTTGTAAGTGATATCTTATTTGAACTTAATATAAATACATATACAATGAGTATAAAAACTTGAAACGAGTATGGCTCAGCGGTTTCAGTGTCTGCTTTTCACCCAGACGCACACTGGTTCGAATTCGGCCCTACAACAATGACTTGTAACTTCAAGTTAAGTGTAGATTTACACTCGCTTGACGGTGAAGGAAAATATCGTGAGGAAACCGACATGTTTGAGGACCACAATATCCGAGGACAAATTGTGTCTTCCGTGGAAGGACCTGGGCGCCCAAAACGATGTATCTGCCCAAGAGAACTCCCCTAGTGAATTAATTCTGCGGGGGAGTCAGTCATGAGGAAATACGACTCAAGAGAGAGAGAGTATAAAAGTGGTTTATAGTTTTCATAAACACATTCTTTGTAGGTACTCACTTCTGTTCAATGACAAAAAATATAGAAATCAAAGTGGCCGTAGTCAACCGTAAGTCTGCTGCTGCGTACATAAATTTAATAATCATAACATAAACAATTCATGAATCAAATGGAATGCAATGATCAAATAAGTATAACTCAGGAGTCTTTAATTCCAGAGTAAATAGGTTTCTTCTAGGCAAGCGTGCTACATCTTAGTTTACAGTGGTGCTTAACATCAGGCAGGCTGTAGTTAAACTTAAGCTTATTACGTGTTAAAAAATCATATTATATATACTTAATTGAAATAATATTTGTAATGGCATAGTTGATTTGAAAGTTTTCAAACGTAGAAAAAAGTATAGAGTTTTGAATTACTTCTATCATAACATACCCCTACACATAATAATACCGCTTTCACCATAAATTTCGGTAAGTCAGTCCTCTTTATCTCATCTCTAGATCTATCTACTCCCTTACTTGTGTTAGGGCCAGTAAAAACCATTAACAATTTAACAGACTTAGTGATGTTTGTTTATGCAGGACTTTATAATCGATCCTTCCGACAACCGTATCGATACAACTCGATTAGGGATTAGAGGAATGGGATACAGATTTTGTAAGTCACTTATCTTGACATATGAGTGTGATAAAATTTTATCGAGTCGGGTGTAAAATAAGACAAGATGTTGAGATTAAGAGCGATTAAAATGCATTTTTGTAGACGTTATGACTTTTTATGTGATGGTTAGTACTGTGCTATGTTTTAAGTTAGATTGATGGTTATCGATACAAAGAGCACTACACTTTAGTACCATACCTAAAAAAAAAGTCTTTCTCTAGTTTTAGTAGTCTTTTGAAAATATGAAAGGTTAACAAACACTATGTATAAAACTTTTCAGAATCATGCTTTTTTTAAAGTAAGCTAGAATTTATATTTTTTTTATTTATTTATTATTATATTCTAGAATTTGTATTTATATACCTACTTATTTTGTCTGTTATTGATACAACACTTTTCGGACATTTGATTATGGATATCGTTGTGTGGCAAACTGATCATGAGCAAGATGGTGTCACAGTTTATTCAATAGTACTAATTCGGAGTATGTGAGTGAGTCATGTTTAGATAATTCTGTGCTCTGCATAGAGGCGTATGTCTTCCCATCCATCGCAGACGATTACATAGCTCCAAGAAGCGCTCATAAATTCAACCCTAAAACAACCGCTGTGTTTAGTTTGGAAGCTCCCATCCCAATAATTATACAATAATTCATACTTTAATAAATACTAATAAATCGTCGCCGGAGCCCCGGCCGGCGCGGCATTATCGACCATTATTACACGATGTAATTACAGCCAATAAATTACCAAATAATACATCAATCAGATGTGTTATAATTTTCTTATTATAACTTTTTTCATTTTTTTAACTGGTCGGCGGGCAATTTTATTAAAATTATAATGCAGCGGTATCCGAGGCCGGCTCAAATTGGGGTAGCTGGAGGCTAAGCGCACCTTTAATTATACATGTAATGTTTAATGATATATTCTTATAATAAGCTACCTGATCCCCGCGTGGCATAAATCAAATATTTCATTAAAATTCGGAGAGCTCACAACACAACCCTTCATTTGGTTCTTGGGATAGGATTGCTCGCGAAATCGACTAAGTATTAGGTGCGCGCCTCATTTTTGGTGGAAATAGCATTTTTGTTGTGACGTTGATTAATGGGATCGATTAGTTTTGAAGGGTTAAGTAGTTTCGATCGAATATTTGATGCTTTTTTGTTTGCGAATCGATATTTTGTACCTATATTACTTGTTAACAAGTATTTTCTACCTTGGACTTGAAAATTAAAGCTTACTTCTTCTGTGATCCAACGGTCTAAAATTGAAATGACGTGTAAGTTTAATTGCTTGTAGTTCAAGACCACCCAATGTGTTAAATTAAATAGAACCTTATCTATATAAGGAATGTTGCTATTAATTGCAATAACATAAAATAAGCTCCATTTCTGTTTTTCAGATCAACTGATTGATTTACTTGTATTTTCTAAACATTATAATAATCTTAATGAGCCTAGTAATAACATGTCTTTAAACTTTATTTCCTACATATATACTTAGTAGCAGTAAGCACTGTCTTTTAAATATTTTAAATTGAACGTAATTTAAATTTAAAACTAAAACCCCATTAGAATATATAAAGTGGGATATGAGTACTTATAATGATTGTTTAAATCAGTGCTCGTTTATATGACCTTTTAAACAGCATAATAACTTTAACTACATATTGTTAAATCAAGTAGCTTCTTCCTAGTTAGGGGACTGAATGTAGTAGCGAGTTCTGGCTCAACGCAACAGCATTGCCAGCGTGATAATGCGACCAGTATGTTGGGCAAGATACCCTCTGGCAGTGGGCTGGATCACTTAGACTATTTTGAACTTTTCTAAAGATTATCTAATTGGTTCTTATTTGTAATAGTTAGGAGTAATATAATTAGATTTTGCCTTCTTGTTTTTATATAATATTTTGTAAATGAATGCTACCTAACGAGTTATTTTATTTCAAACGATTAGCACATTATCATAGCAGACAAGTAAGATGAAATGACTTATCCTCAACACAAGCTCCTTTAGTAAATTATCACTGATTCGTTTATAGGTAGTAGTTTTTATGTATTTTCCTTATTTACTCAATTGTAGAAAAAAAAAAACTATTAATATAATTATTATGGCTCTTAATTAATGTGACATAAATGTAAATGATGTTTGGCATGCTAGAAAAAAAAACTATTAGTATACATGAGTAGGAGGTATCTGACCCTCAGAGAGGTAGTGGCCCACGATAGAACATATTAGTCAGATTATCTATTTGAAAGTGATAGGTATAGGTACATATGCATTGTGTAATCTGAATTTTATATGGGTTTATTGCCTGAAATAAAGACATTATTATATATTATATTATGTTTCGTATGTGTCATTTGTACAATGAACTCAGTAGTAAAGAAAGTACTAAACTAGATATATTTCATCACAACTCAAAAACCTACTTAATAAATGTAATATTACCGGTTATAATAGTGACGTTTTCTATAACCTTAAAGAGTATAACATTATATGGAAAAAAAAGTTGTACACAATAGTTAGACTTACAAATTTAAAAAAAATCACATATAAGGTCAAGTTTGTATTTTATTATAAGTTTTAGTGTGTAAGTTGTTTTTGTGTCTGTAAATAAATAAATATATAGCTATCACAATGTACCAATGCGGTGGGTTGATGATATAAGAAAAAAACACAGGGAGCACCTGGTTTCAATCTGCGCAGGACCGGGACGAGCTGCGTATAAGAAGAGAGACCTATGCTCAGCTGTGGGCGATAACGGGCTAATGGTGATGATAGATATCACATGCCAAATAAGCACCAGATAGCACCCTATCACCATGCAAAACTTCTGTCTTTATAACTAAAGCTCTTTTGCTTATTTTTTTTTTTTTCTATGAATAATGTCACCGTTATTTTCCTGCTTCATTTAATTCCTTTTAATAAAGCCAATAGAAAAAAACTCTTTTATGTATATAAAACATTGTTAAAAAGCGTTTTATAAGAATTTATTTGATGATGTCATTTTCCATCAAAACCTTTACAAAAAATATTGTGTTCATCTCAAAGAAACTTGAAATAAATTTACTAAATTTTAGTCAATACCAACCTGTCTTAGATAGCGGACTGCGGTCAGTCTTGTTCTGATAAGGCCTTATAATGAGCGGTTGATTAAATTATAATAGTTTCCTTTTGTGCTCTTAATTACACATTAATTAGCCACGATAATTAACCTGCGATTAAATATTGGGTTGAGTGAGATATTTTTGTAGATAACGTTTTCTTCGTTTTCAAAGGAAATACTTACAAGATTTTTAAAATTGCCGTTATTAGGATGACAGAGTTTAATTCATAGAAATTTCTGCGCACTGTCATCGGTAGATTCCAAATTTTAAGCCAATGACAGGGCATAAAAAAAAATATTTGAAGGAAAAAAAATGGTCGTAGTTATAAAAATCCGAGTTTGGTGTCATTTTTTTTTGGGTTATTAAATAAATAAATATGTAGTGTCTGTGGCACGGTGGCAAATAGATTCCTTTTACATATCGACGTACGCGCACACAATTATTGGATCAATACCATATCAGTCTTGATTTCCAAGTTTCGCATGAATTAGCACTTGCTTAGCGGTGAAGGAAAACACTGTTAGGACACCAACACTTAAGGGCCTAGGCGTCTACCATGGTGTTTATGCTCAAAAGAACTAAGAACTCCCTCTATGAGTACAGAAAAAGATTACCTGCAAGTTAGAAAGTTAGTGTAGAAAGAAATATCATTTAAAGATAAAAATGAAGCCATAACAAGGCGTTTTGTGTTAATACTGGTACTTTGATCTATATATTTAAGTTGCCCATAAATATGGGCAACATACACAACTAGAGGTGATTACGATTCTCATCAATATTTTCATTTGTAGCCCGATTACATTCGATTACATCCTACAAATACATATACTGGGTTATTCGTAACGAAAACATGACCTTGTAAGGGCGGCTTTACTTCGTAAATAAGCAACAGGTTTTGTTCTTAGACATTTAGAAATTCTCAAAAAAACGGTTCTGCATAAATCTTGTCATCGGTGATGAACTATTTTCTATGGGAAAGTGGGCCTATTCGAGCTTAGACACTGGATTTTCTTTTTCTTTATCAATGGTTTTCGTATTTTTTTTTGTTAAATTTCCACCAGGAATAAGTCCAAATCTGTAATTTTTCGCAAATTTCCAAAAGGCTTAGTAGTTAAAATTTCACCACACAAATCTCGAAAATAAGGAGTAAAATATGTAATGTACGTCATGAAGGTACAAAAAAAGCATTTTGGACCGTGTTCTCAAACATTTTTATGTTTCTCTTTTTTTTGCTTATAACTTATAATTTTTAATTTAGAGCAAAAAAATATATGAACATATTTGTAGAAAAAACAATTTGCTACAAATTATGTCTTTACAAATATTTTGTAAGACGCATAGTTTCCGAGATATCGCGAAAAAAGCGTTTCCACCCCTTTTTCCAAGATGGCGGATCTTGCAAACCCCAAGAATTTCTGGAAGTTAAGCTTCTATTAACCCCCCAAACATGCCCCAAAAATAAAATTGCATCCTCTAAAAATGCAATATTCAGTCGTTAAATTGTAATTTCAATGGACTATAAACCAAAAAGTCGTTGCTTTTGACGTGCTAAAACCACCCCTATAAGGTTATCTGTTAGTTACTTATAGCCCTGTATGAACTCAAAACAATAGCAATATTAACGCGCCAAAGAACGTCGTAAGTCGTAAAAATCTCAATCGTAAAACGGAGGCAAGAGTTATAATTTCAAGCGAAAAAATATCCAATTCAGAATTAAAATCGCTAATGACTTAGACCATTAAGTTAATCATTTTAATAAGAACTTGGCGGCAGTTTGTGTTTCACTTATTTTTTTGCTGTTCAGGTCACAATTGTGCGGTACGGTAGCTGACAAATAAAATAAGAAATGTATGCAGAATAATAGTGTTGTGTACTAATTTACGGCTATAAAGCTTTTGATATTATTGTGTCAACTTTAAGATTTTTGAATGGGCATAAGTCTGAAATTAGGCAAAAAAACACCACACATTTTATTCTTCTGTCGTTCATACGTGTATGACTTGGGCTCAAAAATTGAGATAAATAAACTGATTACCGAATGATAGTTACAAACGTCTTTGCTTAGATATGACAACGCTGTTTTTAGTCTGATAAAAAGTTTCTGATAAACTAATAAATCTTTGCAAAAATAAAAAAATATCTGCCTATAACAATTTTAAAAATAAATAAAATCTACTTGCATTTCAAGAAAAAGATTAATTACTATAATTAGTGGAAGATTTCTACATTTGTTCTTTGAATTACCATTTTGAGTGAATTAAAAAACCCTTCATTTGGAGAGACCCTGTCTTCGTCAGTCGTGATTTCGTGAAGGATGGGAGAGGAGCCAAGAAAACTGGAGATGGTAAATATATAAGTCATTTATTCAGACGTACAAAAGAATATCTCAAAATCAGTTATGAAAATGTTCTAAAACTAAAATTTAAAAAAAAATATGTAAAAGTTAATTTTTAAAAGTATATTGTTACAATACAAACAATTCTTTGATTTTTTTACGCTTTATAGTCAGGCGTTAGTGACACCATAGCTGATGGTGGTTCATACAGCAATTGAAAAGTACTAAGAAAAAGAAAAAGTAAGAATGTCACAATGACAACGACATTTGGCTTATTTTCTCAAAAGATAATCAGATATTATTAAGATTCAAGTTTCTGACTACCTAGATTTGCAAATCTGGTATGTATGTATAGCTATGAAAATTCTTGATGATGCTCCGTAAAATACCTCAGTCATTTATCAAACTCATCAAATCAAACCACTGAAAAAGTCATAATTTGACTTTAACTTTGTTATGCAAAAAGATCAAATTCTACATTTTTACGTTGAAAATGTTCAAGAAGACATATTTATTAGATACCTCCTCCATTCCTTCACCCATCTTCACTGCGAAAGGGTCCAGACGGACATTTGAATAGCGTCTCATTATCTTTAATTATATACTGATTCTTTGGCAGCGACGCTTGCTATACTTATTGTTATATATATGTTACGGCTGATACCCGAAGTGCGGCTACACCTAGTTTTAGCCGGTTAGAACTAGGTGTAGCCACTTAGTCTTGGTTAAACCCCGAATCGAGACATGTTTTGAAAGAAGTTGGCTCCTCCTCGCTTCGCTCGTCATCGCATGTGCGTGGTAGAAAGCAACCTAACGAACCTAATCTACCTTCTGTCACAGACAAGGTGACTTCGAGTCCAACACTTGCACTACAACAGGACTTGAGACCTAGTTTTACCCGAAAACAATCGGCTCGTACTAGGTTTAACCAAGACTAAGTGGCTACACTTAGTTCTAACCGGCTAAAACTAGGTGGAGCCGCACTTCGGGTATTAGCCGTAACATATACATTTCTACCTACCAACTAATTTGAAGGACATTCTTAAATACTATCGCCACTTGAATTATTGTTCAATTGAAATTTATATTCTTTTTTTTTTGTTACAACTAAATTTAATCATGCCTTAAACTATAATACAGTAATGTTAAATTATTTGAAGTAATATTGTCAATTTTAAACTAATAAAATAAAACAAATGAATGGGAAATGAGTGAAAGTTAATCACGATCGGCAGGGTTCGATCTTGCGTTATCCTGATAGAAAAAAAAGGTTCAAATCCTGTTAAATTAAGTTTAGAAAAAAAAAAACAACCTAAGCACTTGGCAAATTACTCATAACATAGTCAATTGTTTAAAAGTTAAGATAATCATCCATATAAGTACACTAGCTATGCTCGCGACTTCGTCCGCGTGGAATAGTTATTACCATAAAAACGGTTCTAGCGAGTAAATCTTAAAAGATAGACATATACTGTCGCAGACATTTTGTTAGATCATTTCATGAGAAATAATTCTTTCATACATATTTTTTTGATATCTTGAACCATTTTCGCAGCGCACGCAACGGAAGCCCTCAAAGATGAATAATTTTCCCCGTTTTTTCACATTTTCCATTGTTTCTTCGCTCATATTAGTTGCAGCGTGATGTTATATAGCCTAAAGCCTTCCTCGATAAATGGTCTATCCAACACAAAAATGTTTTTCAATTCGCACCAGTAGTTCCTGAGATTAGCGCGTTCAAACAAACAAACAAACTCTTGAGCTTTATAATATTCGTAAAGATTATTTGGCCCAATAATAGTATTCTTTGTTTGAATTTGTTACTAAGGAGTTTTATTCAAACTCCTTTGTACTTTAGTTATTAATATTGAAGTCTATATTTGAAGTAATGTAATTTGACCCAAATTGAGTATCCAAATTTAGAAAGCTAATAATTGAATTGATACTAAAAACAATAGAACTAAAACAAAATAATAAGGTATGCACAACAAAACATAATTATGTTATATGGTTGGCATTAGGACCTACTGAAAACGGAAAAAGTAAAATTACGAAAAATTCCAGTAACGACAAATTATTTTAATGTATCAACTGAAAAAATAAGCTTCCTACACTCACACACACTAATACCCTTACGGCTCAAGGGTAATAAAAGAAATAGAAGCCACTACATTTCCCGTTATAAGCTGTTTGCTGAGTCCACAGTGGATGACGTCACGCCACAAAAGAGCATTACGCTCCAACTTAGCATTAACTGTCATTATAAAAAGTGATCCAAATAGAGATTCTTTCCCCCGCCACTTATTAGGGTGAAAAGGGGATGTCGGGGTAAAAAGTGTAATTATGTTGATTATTTAGGCCGTAATGCGCCGACTATCCCTGCCTCCCCCCGACGTCATTAATCGCCTCCCCCGCACCCCCTCTCACCCCCCACTGCCTTTATTATTTCGTTTCAATTATTTTTGTGATTATCTTTTTATGGCGGGCGAGCATTAAAAGTCAAAAAATAACAGTGGACGTTAAATATAATTAGAATTGAAATTACGAGATGTCACCAGTTCTGTTTGTTTGTGCTTTCCAAGTTAATGGGGGATGCTTATTAAAAACACAATGTTTTTTGGTAATTGGTTGGAATTAGTATGGTAATGCTGACTGGAAACATTGGTTGGAATTACTCGTAGTATGGTAATGCTGACTGGAAACGCTGAATTTAAGATTTTTTAATCTCGATAATTTTAACGGACCGATTTTTAATTGTTATTGTTATAAACAAATGATAGATGTTGTGGGGACTGTTAAAATTACTTGTTATTTCTTAGATTCCTGATCTTCCACCCCAGTTTTTTTATAACTTACATAACTATATAACAATGAATTTGAGATAAAGATAACTTTATTTAGCAAAAATTTTACGTACTTATTCATTTTTGTTCCATACACTCCACACTAGGATGTAATATATAAGTATAATAAATATTGATATTGTATGTATTTACAAAAGAAAAGTAATTTAAGTATTATATCCGTTATCTAATCCCCACGACACAAGCGTTTGCTTAGTGTGGGGCTAGATGGCGCTGTGTGCAATGTCCCGAAATATATATTTATTTATTTATTTTATGCTTAAATTAAGAAAACTAATAAAAAAATTGAACCCACAAAATATATTACATAAATTTCATTTACGAGAAATTAAAATCTAATCAATGATGACTGTTAGATATGAAGTACCTATATATGTAAGTACAAGTTACCGTAAAATTCAAATTAGAGATGAGATGATTACACCCGGGCCTTACCGAATGCATTAACCAAATACTACGCATTAATTTCTATAGCAACGGAAATATAAAAACACGTATAATTACATTTAATGCCAACTTGACGCGTGACTCTTTACAATACAACTTGGATTTGCCAACCCTTTGAATCGACTAATGAATACTCAAAGCCATCACGGGATTTACTACCCTAAGGTATAAAAATAGAGTTTAAAATCGTGTGCGTTGATTATTTTAATGTATATTATTATTAAGAGTATTTTATGGATGAGTAATTTTTATTATTCCCCGCCATTGTGTCGCTGCAATCGTCTATACAGATGTTTTATTGTTGTTTAGTTAATCGTTAAAATCTTTTCGTCGGCGTTCTGTGACACGTACTAGAGTTTCTTTATGTGCCTTATTGGCAATTATTAATCGGAATTGCTAACTACAATTTCTATGTAAATTTTGTTTTAAGTACTGATGCCGGGTTTTATTGGTGGGATGGATTGTCCACCGGCTTTATTCCCTTGGGAGTGAGCGGAAACGTGAGCAGTCATTTTGAACTATTAGGTAACGGTTTGGAATAGTTTGATTTTAAATATTAACAAAAGTTCAGTTGGACTTTATTGAAAACTTTTTTGTTATCAACTTTATTTAAAATACGGGAAAAAATCTATACTTTAGCACAGAATACATAATACAAACTTTAGTTACATACTCATCGTACTGACAAACATTTAATTTACTTTATTTAAATGTACCATGAAAATTGAATATCTGTTTTTAGGCAAGCATGCAAACTATAGCGGTGCTTATCTTATCTAATAGATAGATAAATAAACACTTTATACACCAGAAGGAATCAATACAAAAACAACATATAAAAATAACCTTAAAGTTGGGCTTTTTATCGGCGACCTTATCGCTAAAAGCGATCTCTTGCATCATAACATCGGGCGAGATATGTCAAACGTAAACCTATCAATATTTTACGGTAAAGTGACATAAACCAATACTTATCTACACCAATCACGAAGCAATGCACACACAGATCAGCGAATCAGTGGCGGCGGCATTATCGCATTTATTATGAAAATACGTGTAAACATCCCGCGCGGCGCCAACGTGTGGTCAATGACGCGCTGCACGCGCCAATGACGCTCGAACACGTTGCTGGTGACCATGGAGCTGGGAGTTAAATAAAATAAATAAATATTTCAGGACATATCACACAGCGCCATCTAGCCCCATACTAGGCTTACGCTTGTATCATGGGTACTAAAATAACGGATATAATACATTATATACTTTTCTTTTGTAAAGTTAGTTGTGGGATAAGTTTGAATTTGGAACAGCTTTTATGTATAACTTGAAACTTTTCATAGCGAAAATAGTAGTAGTGGTTTGTACCTTGAATGATATAAAGCCTTATTGAAAATGATGGGGAAAATAAAACAGTTATTACTTAGAAAGACATATTATATAGTAAAAGTTATATTTATTTATTATCTTAAATTGAAGTACGTTTACCATGATTGTAGTGGAGCTCTGGTGTTTTTTTTAACGTATGAAATTTGTTGGTTATTAATTATTTACAGATTGTTGAATGTTTGTTTACAAACAATATTTATTATAGAATTTTTAACAATAAATTAAAATCGAAACTTTTTTTTTAGGAATTTTACTACATTGTCCTGAATTTCATGAATATATACAGCTGTACATGAAATAAGTATGTAAAGCCACTAACTATTTATTACAATAAACTTATTAAAAATCATCATCAGTCAAAACAGTTAACAAATCGCCAATTTCCCCAAACTCATAGTCACAGCACGCGAGCTCGTTCGAAAACTGAAAGTGGCCGTCCGAAAACGCGGGACATCCATTGATATACCTCATCTATTAATATATTTAGCGCGGCCTCGGCGAGTGAAAGTGATTGCAATTGTTATCTGCACCGTTTAATTGACCGATATTTTGTAATTGTGGTGCATTTCCCGCGCTCATTTGTTTGTTTATTTGCGAACAGTTGACGGCTCATTATGGGATTGGTGGTTTTGCACCAATGAGGGAGAGTGATTTTTGAAGTTTGAATTATCGATCCATACGATTTATTTGTGATCCCTACTAGGCTGTTTGTCTAGTACGGCAGTCGTTCAGCCATGTCAGAGGCCCTTAGGGCTGCTTGATAAACTCTCGACACCAGAGTTGGCCACTCTCATTCGATAAGAAGAAGAAGACTAGTGATCCGTGGTAGCAATTTGGTGAGGTTTGCTTACAATGTGGACATTTGAACCTCAAGAATCTCAAGATACACTAGCGCCTCTAGCGGTGATCTTATATGCGGTAGCCCCCATTTGCAAAGTGATGGTAATGTTACTAAGTAACACATATGTCTGTTTTGAGTCGTCACAAAAAAGAAGCAAGAAAAGCTAACACATTATAAGATCCAGCTAACAAATTTTGACTTTAAGTTCTAAATAACGACTTATATAATTACTTTCACATTCTCAGACCCATATTTTTTATTCAAAGAATTATTTTTTGTTGCTTCCAGAATCAACTACTCAGTATCAGATTCAGATTCAGATATTTATTCATAACAAACAGCAGTTACATGTCAATACTTAAAAAAAACAATTATCACATATTTAGTCATAATCAAAGCTTTAAAAAATCAACGTATACATATATATACATAATATATTTCATCCATTTTTTTGTCTAGTCACAGGTTTAGTGTGATAAAAAAAAATTATACGTACCTAACTAAAAGTTCACATAACATTTGCACCGCCAATACCGCCATACTCCACCTACTTAAAAATAATACGTTCGAAATTCATAATTTTAGAACAATGGTTTGAACGAGCTTGCGCAAGGGCAGGGAGGTTCAATCGAGTGCTTTTGTAAGTCGAGGGGGCGCTGAGAGCCGCGCCGGATGTGCGATACACATTCTAATAATCGATATTCTTATAATGTAGCATTAGAAATGAGAACTAATATTTCGGTGGTAGACATAATTTTTCAAAATCGTATATTAGTTGAAACTTGAAACATACATACCTACATACAACTACATTTTATTATCTATTTATTACTTTTTGACTCCAACTGTCGAACTGTCTCCTAATATATACAGGTTACCTTTTGCTGTGATTTTTACATGAATTGGTAAATGTTTATTCTGGCACAATTACAATAGTAAAATTACGTAAATATGACTGTATTAGCACTAGGTATAATGATTCTTATTACCATCCAATAAAATCTTTAATGCCCTTTATGTTTTTTTTTATGTCTGGTCGTTTGTATGTATAATAAGTATGTATTTACAAAAGAAAAATATAAAAGTATTATATCCATTATCTGGTACACACGACACAAGCGTTTGCTTAGTGTGGGGCTAGATGGCGCTGTGTGCAATGTCCCGGAATATTTATTTATTTATTTTATTTTTATTTATGTGTTATGTAAGCTGGTTTGTTTTGATAAAAAAAACAGAGAAATGAGGGAGTGTTTAGTGCGTAGGTACATGAATAAAGTAACTATGTATATCTAGGTATTACAGGTAAGTTTTCCAGCAATAAATTTGTACTTGATATATTCCAGTTGTGCAAAACAAAACCAACGTCCTCAAAACAATCGTTTGAAACAATTCTAAATGAAGTTAGTGTTTCAAGTTTTAGTGCCGCCATTTTGAGTGCGAATCGCCAAGAATGCTTTAATGTCTAGTTCTAAGTTTATGATTCGCTTGTTAATGATTGTTCTGCACTTATTGTAGCAGTTGAGTTATTTTATGCACTGTGTTACGTTAATGTGAAGATTTTATGTTTTTTTGTTAGTTTTGTAACTATGGTGTGTACTTTTTGATGTTCAAATAGTTTTTGTGTAAAACGTGTTTATTGTAAAACAAGAAAAGTTAAAATATAACAGCTTAAATATTCTGTTACACTTTGACACTTAATTGATATGAGATAAACATAACATAATGCGACTCGCTGATAGGTAGATAGATGTATTTGACATCATCAATCATAAACAAAACGCAACCACATTTTCAAAATTCAAAAATTTCCATATTTGCCGTAAAAAAGTAAAGTGCGTTGCGTTCCAAGCCGTAATACGGTCCCTCGTTGAATTAGAAATCAACCATCACTGGCTGGAAACGAAAAAAAAAACAATAATTATAAAGCGCGCGTAATTCTAATTCCGAATTCAAATGAAAGCCGCTTAATGCGCGGGAACGAACCCCGTTAAAAAAAGAGTTGACGAGTTACCCGCCGAGGGTGGTAATTTTTCATTAATTTAAGTTCACCATTCCCTGTTTTGTTTGCTTTTAATCGCATTTCTAATTAATCCCGTCGCGAATAACGTGACAACTGTCGACTATGGCCCGCCATTTTTTCGAGCCGAGTATAGCAGATGTCGGGCGATTTCCATTTGTTTCTGAGATTAATGATTCGGTGCGATTGTGAATTTTTCCGGTCGGCTTTTGTTGTTTTAGAAGCAATTTGTCCGCTTACTTTTGTAGAGAGGCAGTCGTTAAAGCCTCCGCAAATGATATTGGATCGGAATAGGAAAAATCGGAACAAAGGGTTTTGGATCCACGGCCTCGAATGTCGCAGAGGACCGGATTTACAATACAAATTGAATCTCACTTGGATTTAGGTCATACAAATTGATTGTTGCTAAAGTATTTATGAACTACCATTTTCTTAATTCGCAATTGACGCAACAATTATTTTAGTGAATTGTTTTATAAACTGTCACTTGTTTTAGTATTAACTAGTTCTAGCAAAGTTGTGGACCTTTTGCTCGACTCCCTGTTCCCCGCAATCTTCAACACGATCGTAGGTAAAGAGAAGCAATGCAATTCAATTTAACTTAACCAGAACTCTTTTTACCTACTTATATTTCAGTGAACTCCCTTACTGTAGTGAATCAGTGATACTTTGCCGCCAGATTACCGGGGTCAAAGAAATCACCCGTGAGTGCCTCCCTTACATAGAATAGGCATTAGTAACTGTAACGTGAAGTTGGGCACAGAATAGCTAGTAGTTTGAGAGTATGCTTTACCCAGAATATGTTAATTTTTTTTTATAAATGGACTATGTGTAGTAGAATAGAAACGATCATTTAAAGTTAATTTGAGGCTTGTGAAAGAGAATGTAAAAATAAGGTTATTTTAAAGTTTTGACAGTCTGACATATGATGGCCAGGAAATTTATAAGGAAATATTAAATAAAACAAATTAAACGTGTTTTGTAGCTTCTTCTTTACTGCCTAAGTCGTACTATCGTTTTACTATCGTTTCCTCAGTACAATATTCCCCTTTCTTACCTACAAATTATTTCCCCAAATAATTCCTGCAAACTGTACAAGACTACAAACATACACACAATCTTATAAAGGTACCTTCTAGATAGCCTCTAGACTTTAGCCACCTACCATAGACAATTTAACTCAGAGACTATAAGTTATTGTTTAATTGACTGATTAGTGTTTTTATTGGAAAAGTGTTATTATTCCATAAAATTATTTTTGAATGTGTAAGGTTATGTTAAAATGTATCAAGTTTTTATAATTTTATCGATTTATGTAATTAAATTTTGTAAATAATTTGCTATGTTACGAATACCAACACCTTTAGTCGTCGCTCACAATAATATTAAAGTGTCATGAACATGGGTACGTATTTGATCTCAAAGACTAGCAAAACGGTGAGTGGGGCGATGACAGATGTGTGGGTAGTCGTATAAAGGCAGACTCGCAACGAGGCTGGCCAGTCGGCCGTTGGAGCTCGAAAGAGTGTTTTCAATAGAGTGTGAGCTAGGAATTTAAGTCAGATTGACGATCGTGATTTACAGTAATAAGTACAGATGAATTATTATATTTGTCATGGGGTCTACTAAGTCTGGGAGTGATTTTAAACCAAACCCGGAACGTTTCGAGGCATTCACCATGTTGTGTGTCCGTTACTTTACTAGGTAATATTTAAATTATTTGTCTTTCAAATTTAATCATATCAGCTTCATGTTATTTATTCTGTTTACTCTTCATCTATTTACTCTTTTTATATTTGTTAACTTTCTTATTTAACTCTTGCCCCCGCGCGTCTCAAAGGGTCATACCTGAAAATTAGCGCTGCAGAGCAATCTGCAGCATTAATGCTGAGGTATGACCTTTTTTGACGCACGGGATACATCAATGTAACGTAATATCACCTTTCTATTCTATCTGTTGTCAACTTTTATATGTATATGTATATTGTTGTGTCCTGTGTGTCGAAATAAATGCTTAGAATTTGAATTTGAATTTGCATTTATTCAAACTAAACTTAAAAATGTTACAAATATGCTTAAAATTCTACTTTGCGTGATTTAAACGAACAAGTGGCGCCATCTAGTTTTGATGGGCCGAACTAATCTTACTTACAATTTATACAATATTTGAAGTGAAATAATGAAGCTGGTGTTTAATTTATCCCTGTAAAGTAAGGGTTCTCTTACAAATGATTAAACTATTTGACATTTATGATGTACCTATACCTACTATATATTTTTTTGGCATTTAAATTTAAATTTAACTTCATACTTTGTGAAACCAATTTGCACGCCCTATGGGTGAGAATTTAGCGGCCAATATCTTATTTTTGAACAACTCTGTAAAACCTATATTCTGATAAAATAATATAACGCAAGAAAATAATAATAAGTGCGCCACATTCAATTTATACTTCAGTCATCTTTATTATACTATTAATTATTTTTTATTTTGCTTATCATTGCCAATTGTTATTTTTTGTCCTATAACGACCCGTCTAACACTTCTATAGTTGCTAACATCTATCTAGGTACCTACATGCCTAGGTACCTAGTGTAGATCTAGACGCACTCATGCACCTTCTCCCTAAACAAGGGGTGGTACGCACCCACCTCGAAGCGGTCTCACATTTCTTGACGGGTAAAATCATTGGAGATTTTAGAAGGGGGTTTAGATTTGAGTTGGAGGGAATAATTAAGGAAGGAAATAGAAATCATTTGTTTTAATTATTCTATCTACTCGAATCCGTTCGTTCGAAGACGGTTCTTACCTCAATATAGTGGAATTATAGTTATGAGACACGACGCAGTTGTCATTTGTTTTAATTTCGAAAGCGTGTATCTTAAACGTATGTAGTACACGCATAAATTACGATTTTTTGACAATTGTAACACACTGCTACAGTTTTTACTCATCAGTCATTTGTTTTGATTCCACCAAATTTGAAGACTTTTCTAATTTTGATTTTGTGCGAGATATTTTTTAGCCAGCATTCATTTATTTTGAAGACTATTTCTATTTTTGAATTTGTCTGATAGAGTTATTTTCTCAGCAGTAATTTGTTTCAATTCCACTACATTTTAAGACTATTTTAATTTCGAATTTGTAACAATTACAACACAATCATTTGTTTTACGAACGAATACATTTTGTTTATGTTACTCGTAACACAGCCTTACGGCTTCCACGAGGTCAGAGGATTCGAATAAATATTTTTTGTAATTTTTTTTTGTTTATGTTTTTTCTTGTGTTTGTCCCCTCGGCCGCCTGTGTAAGTCTGTGGACCGTGGAAGTACTCACGCCGTGGTTATCGTTGGCCCCAGGTCATGCAGTGCTGCTTGCCCAGCACCGGCCGGCATTACTTCCACACGCACACTATGATGGCCAGGGGATGGCATTTTCCACCAGGTGAGAGATTTTACTCAGAAATTCAAAATAATACATACATATTCCGGGACGTTATAGGTGTACGAGTATAGCGCCGTCTAGCCCATCTCATATTGGAGAGTGGGGATATTTTATTGATACCAAGACTAAAATTCGAATCAATCAACAATTCGTTATTTAAAAGTGTTGCTTCTGGTGACCTAGTAGTCAAATACAACTGCAAAGGGTAAAATAGTTTTTTGGGGATTTCAATAACAATCACCGTTACCAAAAAAATTTAATTAAACTACTTATCTATAAATAATCGTTTCTTTTTAAAGAAATAATTACCCCTTAATAGTAAAGCTGGCTATATACCGACTTTATAAAATGTTATTCCCTGGTAATGATTTATATTTCAAAACCAACACACATTTTTTTAAATTCTCAGTTCAGTATGCAACTTTCAAACAATCTCAAACCATACCTATTAATCCCCTACACTTGAGTCCTAAGCACATCTCATATATGCATTCCCTAATATCTACAATCAAAATCAGTGCTTGCGCCTACCAAAACGCTGAGCTGAGGAAGTCTGCCAATTTAGGCACCGTCTGAAACAAATTATCATCATCATCCCCCTCCCCCCTCACCCACCCCTCTGCCTTGCCCCCTTGCTGACCCCTAGAGCATAGTGCGTCGTTGTACTTAGTACAGACCGCAGGGGTGAATGAGATAGAATTGCCGTGCTAGGGAATTGTTAAAAGGTGTGATAGAACGGGAAAGATAAAGTGGTTTTATTTACATTACAATTAATTAAATTATTGCAGTGAACGTGATAGCTGCAAAAAAAAAACAAAAAGCAACAAAAAAAAAGAATGACACTGAATGTATGACATGACATATTATACGATGCTTTTCCACAGAGATTTTCAAGCAATAATACTACATTATTTACATAGTTATTTCTAATTATGTTCTGAAGTTTTTCTCATCAGCGTATTTTTTCCTGCTAAGTATGTAAAAAAATTGAATTAATCTTAATTTATTGTAACATTTTTACACATTCGTAATTTGTTCACTTTATAGAAAACTAGTGGGTGCTCGCGGCTTCGCTCGCATTATGAAGTAAAAATTGCATCCCCTATTTCACCCCTTTAAAAGCGGCATTTCCAAAAATCCTTTCATAGCGGATGCCTACGTCATAACATCTACCTCCATTCCAAATTTCAGCCCAATCCGTCCAGTGGTTTGGGCTGTGTGTTGATAGATCACTATATCAGTTAGTCAATCAGTCAGTCACCTTTGAGTTTTATATATATATAGATAATACTTATCAAAATTTATTAACCCGTTGATTTTGATCTGTTCTACATACCTTTCAAATCTTTGGCGTTAACACTACAAAGGAATTTCGACTTAAAAGCCTTAGCAATAGTTAGTGGTTACTGGTCAGAATGTTTTGCAGAAATACAGGATCATTAAATTTAGGAGCTGTATGTAGCAAGATGCAATTTATATGAGAACTGGAATACATTTATAAGGTCTAGATAATTTACTAACTACGTAGTAATTTAGAAATATCGTTTTATTATTTGAACTTTCTGTAGTACTAAATTTGAAATGATACTGTTTTCGTAAGTCTTAGCTTAATTAATAAACAGTTGTGGTAAAATTAAAACTTAGAGCACCATTGACTTTTAATGACTATACGTGTAGGTATAAAATATTTTTAAATGAGTAAATAACTTTAAATTACTCGTAGCAAAAAAACTTGATCCAATAACATCATAAGGATTTTTCTTTTATCTTTTTTAACTAATAGATTTCAACTAACATTTTTCTATAAGTAATCATTATTATCAAAATTTAATACATGAACCATTTATATACACAACTTCTTCAAAGTACATCAAACTATTTTGGTACCTACTACAACAAAAGTTTAAAATCAAACTGCAAAGTTTTACAGATGTTTCAGTATTTGTTACGAGTCAAAATCTAATATTAGACAACAAGTTAACTTCACCTTTAGCCTTAAATAATAGGTACAGCCAGCTGCAAAAGCAACTGTATTTCTCGGTTAAAATGCCTTTGTTTTTTTAACGAGGATGGAATTATCAGAACAAACTCCTTTTGCAGTATTTACATACCTCACCTTGAATAGCTGCTAAGCATCTTATCACGTGTTTTTTTATTAGTAAGAAGCCTTAAATTATGTATTAGAAAAATTTACAAGCTTTTCTTAAATGTTACCGCAAATAGAAATAAAAATTACACAAAACTGATAAAATTTAAAACAGTCTACATAAATCTACTACTAACTATAGAACCAATAACTTCAAATATTGGAGTAAATTGTGTAACTGAGTGTACAAAAGCTTGCAATCTGGACTGATCTATTTGTTTCGCTATTCTAGTCCATTCTTGGCTCTTTTGTCCAACTTGCTATCAATTGATACTTTCTATTTTATAGCTTTGCAGATAAACTAAGATCTATTTAGTAGTTGCTTCAATATTTAATGTAGGTAAATATAACATTTTAGTCATAGCTCTGCTTATGTGTTATAATAATTCTGCATATTGTGTTATAGTCATAAGAAAGTTAAGGTTTTCGTCTCTTCATTAACTATTATGATGGATGACCAAAATTTTAAAATTGAAATGCAGGCAGGCAGGTGTTGAACTTATGTTTCCTAAACAAGTCGTTTCAAAGCACAAACTGTAAAATCATAATCTCATTCACACCATTTATGAAATTAATAATGTAATATAAGTTTCGCTCACATTGTTTCGAGAGAGTAGCTTATGTCACTGTCAAAACTCTATACTATCATCATACTAAAAATCACAATAATCTTTCAATCCGACAAATCGTTACAAACAAACCGATAAACACTTTTGCAATTACAATAATGGTATAATTCCCGAGATTCTAATCCACGCACACACACACACACACACACACACACACACACACACATAAACAATTCCTTTATCGTTCACTATAAGTGTCTGGTGTCGGTAAATTTTCGCCTGCGATCTGTGGCCGCTCTTTGTGCTATTAATTTGTAATGTCCCCCCCACTACCTCCCCCTGGATGCATAGGGAGGACTGTAGTGGTGTCTTGCGCTGGACTGGGAATGATCTTTTGATTTTGGGCAGTGTTATAGGGTTTTAGGGATGTTGTGCTATTTGAATTGTGAGATGCAAATAAATGACATGTTGAATGTACGAGTATCTAAATATATAAAACTCAAAGGTGACTGACTGACTGACTGATATAGTGATCTATCAACGCACAGCCCAAACCACTGGACGGACGGACGCGGCTTCGCTCGCATTAAGAAGTAAAACTTGCATACCCTATTTCACCTCTTTAAAAGTGGCATTTCAAAAAATCCTTTCCTAGCGGATGCCTACATCATAACATCTACCTTCATTCCAAATTTCAGCCCAATCCGTCCAGTGGTTTGGGCTGTGCGTTGATAGATCACAATACCAGTCAGTCAGTCAGTCACCTTTGAGTTTTATATATTTAGATTATTTCATATCAATTATCATTGCACCAACGCGTAGTCCCAAAGCATCCACATCCGAGTGCGTGCAGTCCCGCAGAAACGAGCGAGGTGTCTTGCACCCTCCCGACGCCGGTCGATCTTCAATGGGGGCCCACGCCACGTTTCCGATAGGATTAAGCTAGACTTACTGCTCGGTCAGAAACACGGTGCTATGAACGTGGAATGCAGATACTTAGCTTTGGACGATCACTTTGAGTATGTTTTTAGCAAGCGTCTTGGAAATGAAGCAATCTTTCTTTACACTATCTTGTATGTTTCTAGAAAGGTTTCCGTCTGGGATATAAATAGGTCTTTACATTCGTATTCTCTTCAGATAAGTATGTAAGGAAATTTTTGCTTCAGATATGGAGTTCTTTTTAATATTATGTTTTTGTAAGAATTTAATAGTTGAATATGTTTTACAGATAATAATGTAAATATAAGCTACCATTTTCTACAAATTATATAATTTCAACATTATTGATTTTGTACATATAGCTGTTGTTAATAAAAAAACATTGCCTATTTCATTATATAATAATGCGTAAGTGCCGAGAGGAAATAACTCTACAATTACTACTATGTATGTATTTAGAAAAACAAACACGATTGCTTGAGATAAAATCATTTGACGAACTTTAAAATTCATTCATCATCATTAAGAAACATGTAGATGTGAACATGTGGTTCTTAGCTGTAGAATAATGGACTTCATCCCCTGTCTCCTCCTCTAGCGTCCAGCCAGCAGCGACCCCCCACCCCCTTACCCCCCTGCATTAGGAGCAATCATATTCGACGGCCAGGTTTTGGCATCGCTTCGTGTTGCTTAGCCTCTGCCCTATTTGCTGGACAACGATCGCTCTGTCTTACTTCCTAATGTCTTAGGCCTTTAGGTTGAAATTAGCGTAAATATTGCTGTTTTAGAATAGTGTGAAGTTTTTGTGCCATTACAATTGTTTTTTGACTCGATTTTTCGACAAATAATTGATCGATCCGTCATATTTCTAATGCCTTCGATTTTAAGGTTTAATTTGGAGTAAAATTTTCTAAATTTTGTTGTTTTGTTGTAGAAGTTTTTCTTCTGATACAATAGTTATGTGATTCAATTAGTTTAATAATGATCGATATGCCCTTACCTACTTCAATGTCTTGTCTTGTCTCGTCTTGTTAAGATTCAATGTTAGTAGTAATGATTAGGTTTAAATTCAAATCGAATTGTATTAGGATAAGTAAGACACTATTTAGTTTAATCTATGAACTAAGTTTTCCTTCTAAATACTCTCTTAATCTGTTTGCCGACCAATGACCTTACCTTATTCCGCAATTACTTCTTAGTTTAGGTTCAATTTAGCATAAATTGATCTAAGGTTGATGTCTAGTCCAAAATTTCAGCCGAATTAATCATTTTCGTAATTATATGAATGAATCTCTTGTTCTCTTTACATACCAACAATATAACAAATAAAATTATTATAAACAAAAGCATAGCATCGTACTCCAAAATACCACATTAAATATTCACAAATTATCAAAACCCACATTTCCAAAAGAAAACTTACATTCAAATCGTAACAAGCTATCAACAAAATAAAAATACACAATAAGTATATGCATACATATATCGACGTAATAAAATTTACAACAGCATATTTCGTAAAACCCCTAGCCCAAAAGAACATACCTCCATATTCAAATCCCATCCCGGGATATCCCGACATTTGGCGGGAACGAAAGAGGCGCAAAGAATCCACGAGACATGTGTCTTGACCTATTTGTCGGGGAAGTTTGGGGCAGGTCAGGGATGGAATGATGTGGGAAGCTTTTTACCGGGAATTTCTTGCATTTCTTTGAGCGTGTTGGGATCGCTTTGAATGTGTTTGTTAGGGAGAATTGTTTTATGTATAAGTGAGAGTGTAAACACGGAAGGTTAGGGTTTTGTATGCAAATATTGGGAATTTCTTTTTGGTGTATTGTGCTTGTGAAAGACATGTGGATAGTTATATTTTTATATTGAAAATATGACATTTATGAATTGGCCAACTGTTTAGTGTGTGTGTATTAACATATATAATTTTTAACAACAAAAATTAATAATAACAAATACAAATAAAAAAAAATAGAAAAAAGAAATAAAAGAGTAGACTAGGTTGTTTATAGCAAGAATTACGAAAGCTCAAAACTAAGTACTACTTCGATTTCGCCACCTTTAGTGTGTGTTGTTTAAAATTATCTGTTGTTTTAAAATGATTTGACTCATTTGTTTGCAAGCACTTTATATAAATTTAAATAATAATGAATTATTTTAAAAGATAATAAAAACATAATAAGCTAAGAAGGCTGCTAAAATCTTTCTATTCCTACAAACAAGTATTATAAGAACACTATTTGTTATGAGACATGTCACTATTATTATTTTATTAGTTATTTAACACCCATGCCAATGACATCAACAGTGGCGCCACCATCTACCCCTACTTAAAACTAACACACACTATATCCTTGTTTCAGACGAGTCGGGATGCGAGGCTGACATGCTAGAGGGCGCGGAGGTGGGCCGGCCCTCGCCGCCGCGGCCGCAGCAAGAGCCTATCAATCTCAAGAATGAGGTATGTACATAATCATCATCATATCTTCCTGTGCTCACCCACTGCTGAGTATAAGCCTCCTCTCCAGCGCACAGTTCCACACACACAGTTCGGTTTCCAACCTGTCTAATCCATCTCACCAATGTTCCTTAGTATATGCATAATATCATTATCATAATCATCATCAGCCTACAGTTGTCAACTTCTGTATATAAGCCTCTTCCAGGCACGCCACAATGCATACTATAAAACATAATAATGAGATTCAATAGGTTGCCTTGATTGGAAGTCAGATTTATTAGTAGGTACAGGAGTGAATAATCCATCAAACACGAGAATGAGGTACGTACCTACTTATTATTTTCTTTATTAGGAATGTTTACCGATCGATCGTAGGGTAAAACGATGATTAACATCGTGCAAATTGTGATCAAGTGTAGCCTATCTAACATAAAAAAAGCTTTGTCTTCGAAGCCCTTTTCTTTGACACCTTTGTTTTAATCTTCACAATATTAGAAATATAAAAGTTAAATAAAAACTTAAAACTTTCAGTTTACGTATTGTTTGCTTTGCACAAAAAATTACATTGCAATGTAGGAACTTGGTAGGTACACCAAATCTTACGTATTTGTTAAAAAATGCTCAAGAACGTTCAAGTAAACCGAAAAAATCCATATTGTGCTTAACTTTACACTAACATTCCCGCCCTAACAAAAGTGTAAGTAAAGTTTCCACACATTTAATTCCCGCACGTGCTAGCTAGCAGCTAATCACCACGTCGCTCGCTACTTCCTCCATTCACTACAAAACGCCGGCAAAGTTAAGTGCGAAAACGCTTTCCTTCGCCCGGTCGGGTAAAAAGACGAACACCCGGCTCAAAAGGTCCTCGCAAAGACTAAACATTGCCCGCTTCGTTAGCGCCGTGAAAAAATGCGATTCGTAGCCGACCAATCGCTGCGAGCAACCTACTTGCCTCACAATCTATAGTATCGATTAGTGAGCGCTTTTTTACCCACACGCACGCACACACGCGCCGCTAGGGGGCAGCCTTTTTAACAATCTTTTTTTCGTCCACCCCTGTGGGCTGGAACCGGCGTCCCGATGCAAAGACCACCCGCCGGACCTCCCCCGCACACCAAGCATTCAAAATGGAATTTCCATGAGTGATGGAGTGTCAAACGAGAACTGAAAAAACGGAGAAAAAGTACATTATGTTAATTATTGAACGCGTGCTCCGTCGTCCGAGTTTAAATTGAATGTCATGTCGCTGTGTCGCCGTGTCGTGGAAACGCACGCCTGCTCTTCCTATTCCGACTGCCCACAACTTTTCATTTACACTTTTTCAATATTTTCCCGTGTCCGTGTGAAATTCAATTAAATTTCCATGTTAATTATTGTGCCGTATGTCGGAGTAACGTAATGCTAATTCCCAGAAAAATCCTACCTTATTTCGTAAAAGAAATATTCTGCAACCACGGAACACGAGTTACAGTGACAATCAATGCCTTATTGTAACTACTTCAATGCCTTACTTTTTCATCAACTATTTATAATCTCTAGTGAGTAAAAGTCAAAGCAATTTTATACTTCAAACCTGCTAACACACTACACATTAAACTACACATATAAAAATAACAAATAATTATCTCGCCACCAAATGCGTGACCTACAAAATCCATCACATATCAAACGTGTCGGCTACTAAACAGTAAGTAGGTACAATGTCAAAGGGCCGTAGGGACGAAATATTTAACTGGGTCGACTAGGGAACATACTACCAGGATAACATAACAAATCAGGAAACTGCTTTCAAAATAACACAAAAATACTTACATTCCTCATTTATAAATATAAAATTCATTTAACAACTGACTAAATATATAATTAAAGGCTGAATTATGTCTCAAAACGAATCTCTAACTCTTACTAACAAAGTTACTAAAATTGATTCTATAATACTATAACGTAAGATTCTAGAAGGTTATTCACTAATTCACACAACAAAAACTACTAATTTTCCTCATTTATAATAATTTATCCAAATACCAAAAGCTTGACCTAGAAAAAGCATGAGCTGTCAAACTCGTCCTAAACAGTAAGTAGGTACAATGTCGAAGGGACGAAGTGGTTCAGTGGGTCGAGAAGGGAATCCCTTCCCTAGTGGATCCCTCCCCTTGCTTGGTACTAGGATAGCATGACATTCTGAGAGGTGTAACTGATTAGATATGGTTTTTATTTTGAAATGGACATACATTTCATATTTATCTATGCAGCTGAACATACCAATAAGACGGTAAAAAAAATATTTGATCAGAATTATGATTAACTACTCTGCTCACTACAGATAGGTTTAGTGGTACGCAAATACGCACTACATTACTATTAATGTGAAATTAAAAAAACTTTATAAGCGCGCAATATCTCAAAAATTAGAGCGCAATGAGAAAGATCGAAAGTCAGCACGCGCTAACTTTTAATGAAATCTCGTATCTGACGCAAAAAGAGCCGACAAAGCCCTTACTCAGCGGACACTGCGACCAACTATCCTGCAGTCCCACTAATGGAAAATCCCGAAAAAATATCCGCACCCAAAAAAACTTTAAAAAACCCAAACACATTTGAATGAAAATTGGGTGGAGGCGGGCGGCCGATCGGCTATTATTATTATTATTACTTGCATTATATCTGCATTTTTTTCGACGCACACAGGCGCGGCGCGCGCCATTTTTATTTTCTTCCTTTTTTCTTTTTTTCGGGAAATTGGCGGGGGTGGTCCCCACACACACGGGGCGGCCGCGATGCAACGCGGGATCGAACTATGCGATGTCTACAAGTGGACGAACATTTAAATTGCCTCTCATCAAATATTGACTGCGTGTAGTTTTTTCATTACCATTGGGCTTTTTGTGAGGTACGGCCCCACCTCGATTGATTCAATTTGTATCGAGCTTCTTTTGAACCGGTAAAGTGCCTTAAGTGCGACCGATAGATACGTATCATTTCGTTTTATTTGAATTAGGAACGTAACCAATCAAAAAGTTTTCATTCAGACTCGATTTCAGTTCTATTCTATTTTCAAAAATGTGAGTTGAATTCATTCTGTATGCGTTCTATTCGAACGTCTATTCACAGTTCTCCGTTCTTCCAACATCGGGAAGTTAATAAAACTGTTTGTTGCGATCTCTTTAGTGGATGCAGTAAACAAGCGCCACAGAGTAACAAGCTGAATAAACCAACTCACCTCACCTTGTTTCAAGGTGATAAAACGACAACAAAGGCGCAGCGCAAAAAAGCAAATACGAAAGCGACTGCAGTCAAGCGAATTTATTATCATTAAAAAATGCAAAAAATCATAATTAAAGGGGTGGCTGAGCGGGGTGCATCCCATTTTTTATTTTAATTGGCTTGTAAATTACAAAAGTTATAGTGAAACTGTGGAAGGTTTTTCGGTGTCATTATGCGTTTTAATTTTTTTGTGGCTAGGACAAGACGTTAATTTTGTGAAATCGTCGCTGACGCGATAACCATTATTTACTGCGAACGAGTTAACATTTCAGATAGGTGTTGTGTTTATAAATTAACTATTTATAGAATAAGACCAAAGCCACTACTGCATTCTTTTTTATATAAACCAATTTGTAATGATCCTATTAACCATTCTATGATACTAACTGAGATTCCTTGAATTTGAATTACATAATACGATTTCAATTTAATATCTCATAGCCATTTCCCCGTAAACTGCAAAATCCATTCCAACCTGGCATCCCGTTGAACTCTTTTACTAGAAAAAACTAAAATCGCGTAATCGCCCTAACTTGCACTTTATGCGTATTTAGTTTAAAACTAGCACTAAGTTGTATTTACTCGCATGAATTCTTCCTTGAACGCTTACGATAAATTCGTCTTCCCAAATGCTACCAAATCCAAAACAAAATTAATGAAGCGCTCATAAAGAGGATTGAGTTTCGTAGCTTTCAAGAAATAAGGCTTAAAATTGTTTGAGAATTATTATTGACGTCCGCAAATAGGTCGGTGGCGCCTACGGAGCTAGGGTTGCTGCAAATATAAATCTCCGACATCGCAGCGGGTACCAAGCGGGCAGGGCTGGCCACGGAGGACGGACGTGATTGATCAAAGTCGTTTGTCAGGCTCGCGTCGCGACTGTTGGTAGCCCTGCGCAATTAGCACATGATTCTAGCCGTCTAATGCGCACGAATTTAGTTTTAATTATGGAATGCTCGTCGCCATAGCGACCCGACACGTGAGCGAGATTTGCATTTCGAATCTGTTTCGCGCCTTTTCGATTCCACCTCTTTTGTTTAAACTTCTTAAAAAAATAAACGTCATTAAATCCTCTTTGCGGTATGTTCGCATTTGCAATACCTTTTTATAAAATTATAACTTTCGCTCCAGATAATTAATGTTTTCTTGGATATTTATTAACGTTTTATGCGTTATTAAATATGAATAAACGTATACATGAACAAGGTTAAATAAAAATACACAATTACAGTTGAAAAAAGCTATCAAAGGCATAATACTACCTAAAGTAAAAACTAATTTCTCGTGTGAATTAAAGCTGTTATTATGAAGTACTAAAACGACTATAATGCCTCTATAATGATTGTGTAATTGAGTATTAAATCAATATTTTTATAATGAAACCGTAATGTTGGTACGATTAAATATGGCGATACGATCTATTAAACTCACGTGAGCTTTAGGCCCTACGCATACTGACAACTTTACAAAACGAACGCAGCAAAGAGAACTCATCTACGCAGATTATATCTAGAAACTTGTAAAACAATAAAAAAATGTTTATCTTTTGCACGGAAATGAATGAATTGAATGTAATTTTTCCATGCCTACGAGTAATCTAGATTTGTAAATTAATTTCTTTTCACTATATAAAGTTTTTTTACATTCATTAACTAGCGGAGAGCGCGGAAAAAACAGTGTACCTATATGCCAGATAAAAAACACAAACATGTTGTCAAAATTTGTTCAGCTGATAAAGAAATAAATATACACAATAGAAATAAATTTGATGAAATAAAAAATAATTAACATATTCTTAATTAAGCCAGGAAAAAAAAATAGTAAAAAACATGATCTATCTGAAATATGGGCTAAGTGTCAACTGAGACAATATATTCCCGGCCAGTTAAGTTCAGTTGACAAAATCGATTTTTAAAATTTTGTTGGTAACAATTATATTTTACAGCAAAGTTAATAAGTGCGCGTCCAACCTTACATAGATACGAGTAATTAACCTCATTGACATGTTTTTATTCTGTCAATAAAAACAAGTGAACAATCTCATTTCTATCGAATAGAAAACAACACCTCGATTATACTTCGATGAATATTCAATACTCTTTTGATAAGACAACACACCTATTTGTTTTTCTATTTTTTTTATTGTGTCGAGGTAAATAAAGAGGTTGATCTGGGAAATTGACAACGTAATGAGGTTTAATGTGTAAATATTTAATCTACATAGGGATATAAAAAAAGTAATTGATTTAGGTTAGGATTTTTTTTTGTAGGTTATTTTTTTTTAATACTGACTTTGACATAATTTGTCATAAAAAATATTTTTATTGAATAGAATTAAATATATAAAAGAATATTGGTTAGAAAATTATCAAGTACTTAACAAAATTGATTTGGTAATAATTTAATTTTGATTAAGCTTTGACCAGCGATTACAAGTAATTAAATTCAGTAAGTTCGTATTAAAGCTGACTACTGTGTAATTGGCAGCCAAGATAACCTCTTCTGACGTTAGGAAATTAATATTTAAAAAATGGAGGGTAGCTTGTCAATAATATGTATATCAATTTTGATGTTTATTTTTAAATTTCCGCCTCTATTTTCTGCTCTTTAACATACCTAAATAATAATAAACTGCGCACCTATTCTCATAAACTAAAACTATAAACTGTCGATCTCATGTCAATAAATCATATCAATTCATGATGCGTATGCGGCCAGCCGCCTGCCTGTGCCCCGGCACTTAGCAGTAGAAGAACTAAAAAAACAATTGTAATAAACATTTAAATTACATTGTTGTCGAATTAAAATGCGGTATCACGTACATTACGCTTTGGGATTTTTTTATCAATATGAAGGGTTTAAACGCACTGAGAAGGTGTTAGGGCGAGTTTTGATTTCGATATTTTTGACAAGTGATAAGTAAGTAAGTACTTATGAGAGTGGCCAACTCTCGTCTCATAGTTTCAAATCGCCCTGAGGGCCTTTGACACGGCAACGTGTAACGTACTATGACGAGCAGCCAAGTGATAGATGGTAGACAAGATGTTGATAACTATCATATTATAATATTTCAAGCAAAGATTTAGCAAAAAAAAATAAAAAATAATGCAAATTTAAAAGACTACTGTGTATTTTGTGAATACACTAGTAGAATACTTGTAGATTGTGCTACATGATAAACAGTATGTAAGACAAAAATCTTAAAACTATGTTTTTTTATACATCAGGTACTTAAGTGCGTTCCCAGCCTTATAAACACGACTGGCATCCGTAGAGTGCCCAGTCCTGTTTATATTTTTAATTTAATTGTTTGAGCGTTTGTTGAAGCAACTTTTTTCAGCCAGTTCGGAAAGTGTCAGAATGCTGTTGTTTTTCACGAACGTTTTTAATTGAAAATGGAACGTGTGCCAATAATTTTTAATTAAAATTACAGGTAGCTTTTTTTAAAGCATCTGACGTTTGTGTCGTGCTACTTATGTGTAAAAGCATTAAGGTTGTTGCTACTCTATGCAGTTTTCTTCCAAAACATTTAAACTTTGAAAATTTTGTATTTTTTATCTATTTTATAGTTAGTCTTGATAGTTTCAGACTAATATATAAGACAATATGAACATATACAAAACTAGAACAAAAATACTTAATACTTCATATTGTACAATACAAAAATATTATGTTCCATTTGAATAACGCGCTATAAGTTTATTAAAATGTAACTTGAATGTATTAGTTAACTCAATTATCTACTCCTAAAAATCAAATCCCAAAATTCACCTAACAGATGAATTTGTAGTAAGAGTACTCAGTCTTTCAATATTTGTTCGTATAATTACAACAAAAATTGATATTACACTCTAAATACAAAATGCACTTATCAATGTATCAACAAAGCAAGATGCAAATAAGAAAACAAAAATCCACAAACAATTGAATCAATACACCAAAGCCTATAAAAGCAACACAATTGTCTTCATAAATGGAAGATCACCTCCTCATTGTGTGAGGGTCGTGACTCCCCCGCAGAATTAATTCGTAACAATTTTCTTGGGTAGATACATCGTGGTGGGCGCCCAGGTTCTTCCATGGAAGACACATGTCCTCGGATATTGTGGTCTTCAAACATGTTGGTTTCCTCACTATGTTTTATTTCACCAATTGACACTATAAGAAGCAATTTTGACGCTACATCTGTAAAGTTACATTTTTATAGTATGATTTACTCATTTATACATAAAACAAACAAATAAATATTTCAGGACATATCACATAGCACCATCTAGCCCCATACCACCCCATACTAAGTTTACGCTTGTATCATGGGTACTAGATGACGGATATAATACATAATATACTTTTCATTGTATATACATACTTATTATACATAGTAACAACCAGACTCAAATATAAAGTTAAAAATTTATACATATTTGTGTTACGTGGGAATCGAACCCGCACCCCTTGATTAGAAGGCAGAGCCACTACCAACTAAGCTAACAGAGCAGTGGTTCGCACATAAAAACAAACAATCAAATTAATATGTGCTCTAAAGCGACTTATAAAAGCAATACAATTGTCGTCACAAATGAAAGATCACCTCCTCATTGTGTGAATGTGTATCTATCGGAGACCACTCGGTTCTGATATGTAATGCACAACTTAGATGGAATGGATAGCTCGTGTAGGAAAAAGGGGGAATAGACGAGCGTTTTGTGTTCGGAAAGTTGGTTTCTTTACTTCTGATTTCTTTTAATTTTTATAGGTATAAGCGCGCAGAGATTTTGCTGGCTCGGCTATGTAGAAAGAATGGGTGAAGATCGGTGAGTGAGGCGCGCGTATTTGGGGCGACCGTGTAGCCAGAGGCCCGTGGGGCGTCTTAAGTATCGCTGGAAGGATCACAAGCTGCAAGTGTTTTTAAATAAATAAAGTGATTCAAAAGGAAATTTGTATGTGTATTATAAAGCGTGCAAAGCCGCGGGCAAAAGCTAGTTACCAATAAATAAGAAAGTAAGTTAATTAAATCTATTAGTTAGGCAAAGGAATATTCGACTATTTATTTGTGACAATTTACTATGCAAATGTGCTAATACTACGATTTTTGTTGGTTCTAAGAAGGTGCATCGTTAGGTGAAAGATATCAACGCGAGCCTCTCTAAAAAGTTTACTTTTTACATTTGATTTGAACTAAATGGATTAACTACAATTTATAAACTAATAAATGAACTATACGACATGAGTCAAAGAACAAATCCAGATATAAAAATAACTTGGATACGACAAGATTCTTTTTCAAATTGCATGCGTAACTGTCAACCCAAAGTGGATGAATTATTTTTTCTTGATTTTTTTGTAATACACATAAAAGCCGCTTGCGTTTCCCCGCCCGTCTGTTTCAACCGCTCGGCCCATCCTCTGAAAATGGAGCGACCGATAAAAAAGGTAACGAATTATAAAAAGGCGGAGGCACAATCGCTAGCGCGGACGCGTGGGTGGTGGGCGAAATGAAATGAAATAATGAAAAAAATGGGCAAAAAGCAGTACAAACATGCATTGTCCTGCTGTCCCCCTTAATGAGAGGGTGGGATGTGGCTGATTATAGCCGCCAGGTGGCGCGTGGGATGATTACACTGCTCAGATACTTGCGGATGGGATATTTGGGAGATGAGGTGATAGTTTAAAGATAGTAATGCGGTAACATGAGTGAAAACGATGGTAACATAGGTGACGATCACTGCGGTTTTGTATCTATAAATGGCCAGGCACTTGGTTCACTTGTTTTTTTAGCTATACCTTACCTTTTTACATACTTCTGCAAAAAACAGCAAAGGGAGCATCTTTAGAAAGCTATAAGCAGCACAACTGATGTGAATGTTTTTTTATTGTGACTTAGGTGGTTACGTTACTACGCATTTAGTAGTTTGGAATGTAATTCAAGTTTCATTTCTACATGTTAATCTTAATTTCTGCAACCGAGTTGCCAATAATTCAATAATTAAAGTACGTGTTCTATAGCTTGTACCACCTTGTACTTTAGGTCACGATATCGTTTTGATAATTCCGCGTGATACAAATAACAAATTTTGCAATATCAACTTCCTATTAATAGAAGCATGCACTGTTTACCTGCTGTCTAACTTCCGTGGTCAGTCAGACACGATGTACCAACTAAAAGCGCGCCTCTGCCAGCAGTCAGCAGAAGTCTCGTCAGTCCTCAGGCCGCTACACGCGAAGTTAGAGCCAAACTATCCCATTCACATCTGAACTTTACCTTCCGCGCGATCGACTCTGCGCCCGAAAAAAATCCCATTTTTCGAACACATTAACCATCAAAAACAGCGTCCGAAATTAATTTGTTTATGCGAAACAAAGGTGGGTGCCGGCTGCATGCACCCGTGCCTCGCCCACCTCCCGAAAAAAGAAAAAATAGGAAAAAATGGGGGGAAGGGGGAGTGGGCACTCCCCCCCTCCTGCCGCGGTGCGATCGGCATCAGACTTCTTTTTTTAATCGCGTCGCATTCGGTGTGTTCGTTTTTGGTAAGCACACACTGCGCGTTGCCTATTTTCCAATTTAGATTGCTTTGTATTACCGGTTGAGCGATGTGCAATAGTTTTTTGAAGCCCGTGACATGTGAATGCAGGAAATTAAATTTCTGTGTAAAAATTTCGGCGTAGGTGGGGTGAAAGATTACGCGGCCGCACGCACACACCCGCACCACACTCACACATGCGCCAGTAAGACCGAGCTCGGTAATGCCTCGCACTCAACTGCGACTTACTCTCTTGGTCATTCATCCAGTAGCGAATAAATGACATACGTGCTTCGAAATAAAACTCACCCTACGCAATTTATTTATCTTTCACAGGAGCTCCTTTGTTCCAAAGCACACAATAATTAGTACGTCAAGCTTAATTATATTTAAATTATGTTTCACGGTAGTTTCGAAGCATAAATATGGGCACTACATTATTCTATCCCGTTTTACGACAGCGTATCAACTATGTACTTGAATAAAAAGTCGTTTTTAATTACATATCAATTAAAAAACCCTTTCAAACACCGCTATACAAGTGGCGCCCTCTACAATTACACGAGTACAGAATTATCACCCCACAATTAGAGGCGCATTAATAATTAAACACAATTATCCTCCGCGTTCTCGGGCAATAACTCAAGTATCAAAATTCTTGATAATTAGCAAGCAAAAGGCAATAAATATCAGCCGGGTGATTATTAACTGGCGACGTCTAATCACTGGCGGTTGCGACAAACACTCCATGCGAGCTTCTTAAGTACCAAGATTGCTATCTCTAAGGAACAAATCAAACTAAAACTACTGTTATTTTAAATGTCTAGTTGATAAAAAAATTAAAAAACTAGAATAAGATTAGACTTTCATTTTTCTTATCATTCAGTTACAGCAAATGAAGATATCAAATGTAAAGTGTTTATTCGGCAGCAAAAAAATAACTAAATCTTTTTTTAACTAAACTTGATTTTGTTTCTTATAAACACTCTGTTGTTCCCCCACACTAGGTTTTCCTGTGTCATGAGGTGTCATTATATCCAAAAGTATAAGCAAAATCTTTGAACACTTTCCTATTAAAATCTATTAATCAACGTATCAGCATTGCCATCCAGCATGGTCATGCGGCCAGTATGTTGGGCACGCTGCCCTCTGGTAGTGGACTGGAGCACTTAGATTATCTTTAGGCTTTTTTAAAGATTTTCTAAATGCCCCTTTTTATGTTGTAGTTAGAAGTAGTATGTTTAGTTTTTCTTCCCTTGTTTTTATATTTTATTATTGTAAATAAAGATTCTATAATCTATTAAAATCCTCATTAAAAATTAAGAAAGCCCGCCGCAAAAACGTTTAAAAAGGCTAGTTTACCCGCCACCCGACGCCGGAATGATCTAATTACCCTGATTAATGATACACATTAATATCCGGGTAGAACGCTACTTCGGGACATTTGATACCGTCTGTAGCGCCTTAGATGGTTTGGATATTAAGAGGACAATTCTTGCATATTTTTAAGAATAAAATATATATTTTTTTTAACAATAATAAGGTAATTTATTTACAATAATAAAATATGATTGGATATAGTTAACTAAAGCAGGCGCATTGGATTTAGTCTGCATGGCTTGTACTTATGTAACACTAGCTGGTTCCCGCGACTTCGTCCGCGTGGAATAGTTATTACCATAAAAACGGGTTTATTGAGTTAACCTTAAAAGATAGACATATACTAATGCAGAAATTTTGTTAGATCATTTCAAGAGAAATAATTCTTTAATACATATTTTTTGATATCTTGAAAAGTTTTCGCAGCGCACGCAACAGAAGCCCTCAAAGATGAATAATTTTCCCCGTTTTTTCCACATTTTCCAGTATTTCTTCGCTCCTATTAGTTGCAGCGTGATGTTATATAGCCTAAAGCCTTCCTCGATAAATGGTCTATTAAACACAAAAAGAATTTTTGAATTCGCACCAGTAGTTTCTGAGATTAGCGCGTTCAAATAAACAAACAAACTCTTCAGCTTTATAATATTAGTATAGATGTAACTAAATAATCAAATAAGTAAACTGACGACAGAAGATGGACTAAAACCGTAAGTGAATAGCTTCCCAGGAAGAGCACTCGCCAGGTGGATCAATGACATACATCCATCGAGGGGCCTCTCATGACAAGAAAAGCACAAGACCGACACTAATGGCACCTAGGGGAGGAGGCCTATACCCAGCAGTGGGTCGACAAGGGCTGATGATGAAGTAAAGTGAACACAACGCAATGCACAAAAACACTAGAAACAACGCAACTTGTGTCCCAAAATTTGTCGACAAATTTCGTGCAAATACCTTGTAAATCCATGAAAAAATAAATATCGTCAAAAAGTTGAAAACCTCGCTGTAAACTACTTGTTCCGCGTTCCTAAGTAACTCACGTTGCGTTCCCGCGGCCAGTAATTGGAACACTATGATTTATTATCGGTTAATTTTATGATAATGAGACTATGAATAATCTGCGCCAACTGGCCTATTCTAGAGCCGCTTTAATTTCGTAATTTTATGCTAGTTAAGGATTTAATTATAAAATGTATTAAAATTTTGCTTTACATTTTAAATTTAAGCTGTCGCGATAGTGTAAATTTTTACTTTTTGTTGTTAATTTAAGTACAAAAACAGTATATGAAATAAATTACAGAATTTATCTATGGTGGATAAGCTTTTTGGTGAGACTTCAAGCCTCTCAAGTTAACAAGATAAGACAAACAAATACTTCAATTGTAATTAATGCATAAATACATTAATACATTTATGCTAACTTTTGTATAGTTACTTCCTCGTCATAAAGATTTGAACTACATTAAAAAAATATTATGTTTTTACGTCAAAGTACACACTAAAAAAACAAAATATACCCACAGTGCAATAAAATATTCCATACTTTAGCTATTAGATAGCTAGAAGTCTAGATTTCTAGATTATTTTTAGTACGGCCCGCCGAAGACAGCCAGGCTTAGCTGCTATTAAATTTAATTACTTTATGTCACTTAATAATTACAAATGCAAATTGTAAAGCAAAGCTTTGCAAGTGAAAGTAAGTTACAATGTATTAGATAACTTAAGGATTTGTTAGTTTATTCTGTTGAATTATTCTGGTTTAAATTGAGGTAATTTTGTATTTTGTACTCGTAATAATATCAAGTATCAATTTTGTGATAAATTTTGTATAATAATAAACATTTTTTTTATATTTAGATAAAGAAATACAATAATCAATATAACACTAAGCAAAAGTCAATCATAAATATTTACCAGTATTTTCAGATAATTGATCTGAGGTTTAATCCATTCATTTGAGTGCTAGATGGTTAATTTTGTTTCGAATTTGCTTTTTTGAAGTAAATATTTTTATAAAACAAGGGTTAATAGTCATTGGCGTTACATAATTAGTGCTTTGTTGTGAACATTAGTAAGTAAAAATCACGACAATATCGTTTGTGGCGCGAAAGTAGACAATGATAATTAATACAAATACTTGTATAATAAAGATATTTTAACCCTAAATGACATAACACAGTGTTATATCATCTCTATAGTTACCCAGAATAAGGCCAGTGCCTACAGAGTATACCTACAGAGCACATAATACCTCGAGGCGTGTATCGAAACGGGAGCGGATTGTAATAAGTCGCCATAATTTATGTTACTCGCAATTAAAGTAAGATTGTTGCAAGAGTGGTTTTGCTTGAGGTAGAAGGGAACTTATTTCTATAATTTATTCATTTATTTACTGTTCTGTGTTGTCTTATTATTGTAGTATTGAACTGATTGTAATGATGTTCGTCTGGAATAATGTTAATGGTGCTCATAGTTTTGTAATATTTTTTTCCAATATTTGTATTGCTACACTCAGGTATTAAGAGTTTCTAAGTTATTGGATAAAGTTATAACAGAGGTTGATGACATAGATATTAAAATAAACAAAAAAATATGTGTGTGTGTGTGTGCATAAAAAGCTTAAGTCACTTTAAAGGCTATAAATCCTACCTGATTTAAAAAAAAACAATAAACTACAACACGGGAGCAAATTTTTAATTTATACTACGACTACGTAACCAGTAGGTAAGTAAATGATTTTTATAACAATTTTAAAAGACTATGTAAACCATAATTTTACTTACTTTCCTCGGAATTGAAACTTGAAAACATCTTTAGCTTCGTATCTATCTGAAATGTATATCCACGGTTAACCTCGACTAACTCTACTTATAGTTCAGGAGCTCGCTTCTTTTAGATGATGTTATTATAAACCGATGTTATTAAGTGATTTATAAACATTATAGTGCTGTCAAATATGTAAATTATACTTGTTATGGAACTTTTATAGAGGTTTCATGGAAATTAATGCTGGCACACTGCATTTTGGATATTAGATTAGGTTAGATGCAGTCAATATTTACTTTTAGTGGAAGTGTTGTAGAAATAAATGTTTTTAAATTGTGTTAGCCATATTGTAGGTGGTTTTTTTTTCTGTTTAGCAACAATGAAACCACTCAAATTTAAAGAGAAAGATAATAATGATAATGGAAGTATAAGGGATAAAAAGTGAAATGGTAAACCTAAAAAATAAGAGGTGGTGAGTTTGCCGATGGAAGCTATTAATAAAACAAAATATTTGTTGCATTTTAGTAGAAAATTGTAAGTCCCGGCTGTTTATCTAGCACGGCAGTCGTAAAGCCATGTCAGAGGCTCTTAGGGCGGCTTGATAAACTCTCGACACCAGAGTTGGCCACTCTCATTCGATAGAGGAAGAAGAAGTAAAAATCTAGCTTTCAATAAAGTATCACCTCTTAAGCTACAATTTGGAACCATTATTACTTGTTTTCCTGTCACTTAATGATATTAAACGCGCCAGTTTCTCAATAACATAAGAACCTTTAATAAGCCAGTAAGTTCAGTTTATGATCGCATATTACTGATAAACAAGCTATATTCAGCTACTAACTTATTATTGATACTTAGTTGGTTCGCTTTATATGAGTATTTCGTCAGCAATTGCAGCCTTTCAATTTTTATATTAGACTAGTGGGTGCTCGCGGCTTCGCTCGCATTAAAATGTAAAACTTGCATCTCCTATTTCACCCCTTTAAAAGCGGCGTTTCCAAAAATCCTTTCTTAGCGGATGCCTACGTCATAACATATACCTGCATGCCAAATTTCAGCCCGATTTGTCCAGTGGTTTGGGCTGTGCATTGATAGATCACTATATCAGTCAGTCACCTTTGAGTTATATATATATATATTGATGATGGTACTCCATCATAAAAATTGGTCAACTTGATTGATTGCGCATCTTTGAAAATTTAATAAAATAACTAGATTAACTTTACTGTAACTTACAGAGCTTCGTATATTAGTATCAGTTAAGTTGAGTTATAGAGGAATGTGCTGACCAATAAGTCAACACCTAACTTACCTATTACTTTTAAGTTAAGTAACCACTTCCTGGTTACCTGATAAAGTGGTTAGTGTTCACGATTAAAGTAGTGAATGGAGTAGTTATTTTAATTTTTATGTCGCCATTTGTGATAATAGGTACGCGATATGTATTACCTGTGTAATAAATAGCAGAGAGTACATAATAAAAGTAGCTACTTTCATTGTACATATAAAATTTTACACTGAAAAAAGCTTTACTGATATTTTTAGAAATTTAAATGAGTTCACTAAAATCGTATAAAAACGTCGCACAATCATTTATTGAATCAATATTGCTTTTTCTTGGAAATCTTTCTAAATGTCAAAATAATCATACAACTTAGGTTGCCTTTTTAACATCAAAATCATAATTATAATCATTAAAATCGATCTAACAAAATACCGCAAAACAAGTAAAACAACAAAGGCCAATCAAGCACCTCCAGCTAAAGTTTATTTCATTTTATGCTAAACACTTATGGATGCGATTTAACTAATTAATTTCGAGATGCATTCATCTTCCTCGGATGATGCAACCGTTTAATAAGGAGCTGGCCGTGTGATCGTGGAATGCAGTGAATAAACTTTTGTACTTCTATTCTGTAAAATAATAATATATTCTGTCTAGTACAGATAGTATTATTTTTCTTATCCTATGAATTAAAATCTACCGATGTTCTCCTGAATCTCGATGTAAGAATATATCGATTCTTATTGGGTAAACACGTTCCATCTTGGACTATAAAGATTGCTTACTATCAGGCGAATTATGGTAAACAGCAAAATCATTTCTTTAAAAAATAAGTGTCAACTCTAATTAATCGATAGTTACTGTTAAGTAACTGTTGACGCAGTTTTTTTTAACGCATTAGGTATACATAGATAGTATAGCAACATACTGTGCCAACATAATAATTAGTACCTAACTTTTTTATTTAAATAAGCACGTAGATAATACAAAAAAAATATGTATTTAACTTATCAAATAGATCAGACTTTAAGTAGGTGACCAAAAGGTAGTATTCCATTTGGGCTTAAAGTGAGAAGAAAATAGAGAAGTACGTATTACGTACTCTTTTTTAATTACATCTCAGCTATTTAATGTAAAAGCTACAAAACGAATATACCTACTAGTGCGTGGTACGAACTCTTTAAACTATATCTCAGCCATTATTATTAAATTGAAAAGCTATAAAACTAATATACTGTAATGCAAGCAGAGTTTAGGAGTCGGCGCCATTACTGTATTGCGTTTGAGGGATGTGCGGGGTAACCTGACCCAGCAAATGATAGTTATTGTTTTAGATAATGAGCTATTGTTATAAACTTTATATGTTTTTAGTCCTTTGTAACGTATAAACTTTAAAATAATTTTATTACAATATTATTTTCTACATACTTCAAATTTCTATAGGTATTAAAAATATATATTAGTAAATAGGCATCTACTTATATGTTTTTTAACCATTGCTTTACAAATACATTTATTTCATTAATTAGTTACATATATATATTCTTTTTAGCAAATAACAACTTAACAAACACTTTAAAGCAAGTAGTTCAAACTCTAACTCTTTTAGATCCGAAACATGCGGACCAACAATTAACAACCACATTAGTCATAAATAATAAAGACTAGCCTTTTAAAGTATGGTTTAAAAGTGAAGACAAATTAAATTCCAATTCAAATACAAAATATCCATCTCCCTCATACAGAAGCACAGATACTGCATCTCTCCCCGACCTCCTCTAATTTGAATAATAATCTCTGCATCAATCGGGTTCCTCTGTTCCTTGCTTATTAAACAAGGCCTTATTAAGATTTATCTTAAAACCATTCCAATCCGTGATATTCTTACTCGATTTCAATCTAATTTGACTGCTTATCAGTTTTAAATTGTTTTGTGTACCGCAATGTTGGTATTTGATGAATTGTGTTTATGTTAGTCAATCGCGATTTATTTAACAATTTTTTAATATAAAATCAATAAGTAGTAGGCTGGAGCACTTAGATTGTCTTTAGGCTTTTCTAAAGATTTTCTAAGTGCCCCTTTTTGTAGTAGTTAGAAGTAGTATGTTTAGTTTTTCTTCCCTTGTTTTTATATTTTATTATAAGTAAAGATATATAAAAAAAAAAACTAAAATAATGCCTAAGTTACTACAACTGTATACTTAGTCTAGGAATCGTAATGAAGCATAGTAATTTGGAAAAATCCTTCTCAATCGAATCGGATCCTTATGCGACTCATTGTGAAACACCCTGCTGATCGGATTTAAGCAATTCTATTTTTTGTTAATTTTAAAATGTGTTTTTAACTTTACTAAATATTTGGGAAACTAAATAATTTAACTAGGTCTATGCTAAGATGGCCAAAATAAAACTTTAAACGCAAAATGTAATTTTGTAAATTATTATTTATTAAGTAAACATTAATTAATTTTGGGCACTGTGTAAATATATGCAAGTTATTTCAACAAATTAATATACAGCGTCTAGACATTTGTAACTACTTACATTCAATTTACATAAACAACGAACATAAATCATACGTCCGATGAACTTGTCTACTCACTTATTGCAGTTTTTCATATTTTTCAAAACACGTTGATGGTATGATATGAAAAACTGCTATTGAAAAGGAAGTAAAGAAATCTCTATTTCCCTTGAACTAATAAGTATATAATTTGTCGGTCTTCAAGTCGAGAGTTAACCGGTTTCTTCTAGGCAAGCGTGCTAGATCGTAGCTTATAACGTTGCTTAACATCAGGCAAATTGTAGTCAAGCCTATCTCATGTAAAAAAACGGCTTTATAAATCAAAACTTTAAATTACGCGTGAGTATTACATACATATTTAGTGAGTACCTAAATAAACTGCATTTAAAAGCATCAAGACTTAGTAAGTATCATTTTCGTGAGGAACTTTAATTCGACAATTTAATCTTATGTACGCATCTTCAACTCTTCAACTTTTTAATATGGCTTCTGCAGCGTTACCGCAGTTTTGCCAATGTCACGTAACGGATAAAAACAAACGCAAGGTTCAGTCGATAAAATAAAACCAAAAGCAAAAATTTTGAAAGGCAAGCTTATTACGTTAAACATATTAAAGTTATAAAAGAAACGGTCATATTATGACTATGAAAACTTAAATAGAAGCTTCCAAAGCTAACCAAAATAAACTAAAAGCACGTTTAAGCAACAATAACAAAGGGAAATATTTTACAACTTAAACATCTTATCTTATACACACATTATGTACATATATTACTAAAAACTTGTCAAAGTCAATTATTATTGTACTAATCCACGTCAGAGGCATTAAGGTCAGTTTGAAAACTAACCACTCTTATTCTTACTTACCTTTTCACCATATAAATTCAATTACCATCCGCTTTAAACTCCAACAAAACGTCCAACAAAAAAGTATAATCATCATCGCAAACTTAATTTCAATCCCAAATAAAGGTGCATTCACACATGCGTCGATACTCCCGGCCTTTATTAACATACTTATTAATTGCTGCCCCCGGGCTACACCGGTAGACGTTTGGTAGCCTCGTAATATTTCTTGGATGGTTTACGATACGCCCCGCCTACCGAGCTGCTATGTTCAGTACGCAGTACGGCATGCCAATGTAAGTCAGAGACACCTCATTACATAATTGTAATCTTTGCAAGTTAACTTAATCAAATCCTTTGAGTGACTCACCTAAAGAAGAACCTGCATATGCTTCGTAACTGTCCTTACAGTCGACATAAAAATGAATGTAATTATAAAGGTGCTCTATATTTGATTACAGTATGATTTGTTTTGCGCTCCTATTATGATAAAACAATGGTCAAATGTAATTTATCAATAACGCAAAAAAACATAACTACCGCGTAGACCTACCACTCGTTTGAACGCGTGTGTGTGATCTCTACGGGTTAATCAATATTTAGATGGTTGGATGGTGTAATATTTCTAACAGGCGATTGCAAATAGAGTTAGACGTCTATTCGTGGCAATGTTCATAGCAGTACGCAGTGCTCAGACAAATGAGTACGCTGATTATGACCATGTAGTGTAGTCTCGGCTTTATATGGCAGACATTGCTCATCTTCGGACGCCTGTTTTTAATTGCGAGGTTTTGTTGCTTTTTGGCGGGATTAAATTTAAATATAAGATTTGTGGTAATTATGGATGAGAGATTTGAAAGCCAATCTGATAAATACCAGCGAGTTTGTTCTTTTGTAGAAACAACAAATTATTGACAGGTTTGTCAAGATTTTTTCACAAAAGTATTAAATGCTCTGTATTTTCATGCGATCAAAAAGAAAATGACACAAGTAAAACAGCGAAACGAACGGCGAATACTTTTGACATAATACGGGACATGCTTGTAATCTACAAGAAATACAAGTATGTCCAAATGTCGAAAATATTCGTCTGTCTTTTACAATATAACTGGATTTATTTACTCTTTAACCGTGCAACTTTCAATAAAAACCGACCAATTACTACGTAATAAACTTTTTTCCATTCCTTTTTATTCTTTACAATCTTTTGACTAAACCAATTCTTCTGTTCCAGGTAATGTCACCACACCAGTAAGTCACATTCACACAACACAGCACATCGCCACTTCAGCAACCAGTTTTGAATGCTAAATATCTAACACAAACAAACTATTAGCGATTACAGTCACCCACACAACGGCATTCTCAATCAAGCCAAGTCGCATTTCGAAAGCAAATTATCAAGCTAGCTCGTGGAGGGGGGTGTATAATTAAAATCCGTTGATTAATATGTAAATGTAATAAGATTACCCTCCCTGAATAATTTAAGCGAGAGTTGGGATGAGATATAATGCGCTGGACGTCGTTGTATCGGACGGAGAGAGATGAATGATGCTGCATGTGCTTAGACGGGGATAGTGCTGGATAGTGTTCCGTGGCTGTACCTTATCTGAATTAGCAGGGTGATTTTGACAGATGTCATTGTCATCTTTTTGGAAAATTTGACGTAGGACTTATTATGATACCAGCTGTCACGATGATCACAAAATTATACTTACATAAGGGATTTTTATTCATACTCGTAAACATAGTGTACTAAAAGTATGCTCTTTTAATAGGAATATCCAAAATCATTACTGGCAGTGATATATATTGCATACATTTTTACACTCTTCGTTAACTACAGAATCGTACCTACTAAGTGCTGTGCCCTAGCAACATCGAGTAATAATATTCCACCGACAGCCAACTAACTAAGTACCGCCTCAACTAAGCCTAGCTCGATGTTGCCATCTCGTAAGTTGCCGAATTCAGCCGCCAAAACGACCATGTTCCACCATCTTTATTAAGAACGCATGGCCACCCGCCCCCTGGCGTTGGTCAGCGGCCAGCTAGGCGTTAAAGGCATCACCAGGCCACCCACCAGACTTGATAGACCTCCACCCCCCCTCGAAGACTTGCCCAAGGAAGGCGGGCGACGAAGTCTCGTGGCTCATTTTACACTGGTCAGGACGGATGCTAGGTGCTTGGCTCACTTGTCTAATGGCTTTGATTAAACTGCCAGTTTATTTGACGGTAGGCTGGGTGCGTGCGACCACCTATGAATTTATGTTTGGGCGACGTCCGAATATGGAATTATGATCGAAGATTTAGGATCTTGTTGCACGTTGTTAGTCTGCTTCGGAAGTTAAGGCTTTTTAATTGGAATGGCGTCTGGGATGGCGGCTCTGGCGGGTTTATGGCTGAGAGATACTTTATTCCGCAGTTACAGGCTCTTAGTGGGCTACTTAGCTGAAGATTTAGGTCTAGTTCGACTTTGTGAGATGTTAACTTGTTTTATATGAGTAATATTGCTTTAGTCGTCCGTTACTTAAATAATTTAATTTTGGTTTTGATTAAGTTAATAGTAAATTGATAAATTAATATTTGAATTTATATTCTTAGACTTCTTATTTTTGACATGAACAAGACGAGATATGACTAACAAAATCCACATCTTCTATTTACGATTCCAACATCTCAGATTGTCTACACACATCCAAAACACACAAACATCCGGCCTAACCCATTAGATCTGCAAAATCATAATTCCAGCAATCGAACACCGGACCTAGAATCCACATTAGACAATTCACCACCCCCCTCTGGCTCTCAAAGGGCATGGTTACACAAATTAATTTACCAATAATCCGTGCCGGGCCAAATCACGCTGCCCGTGTATTGACCTGCGCCACTATTATATGTTCTTCATTATTTAAGGTAAACTTACCTATTATGGCTGAGATTGGATGGCCTCTCTGTACTTGAGTTTAGAATGTTTGGAAAATAAAACGTTCCAACTCTATCTTGTAAGTTTTAATGCAAGAGTAAAGTTGTATGTTTGTTGATGGCTATTCTCATGATAGCAGCATTATGTTTTGTATTAAAATGGACACTAGAATAGCAAATCTACTGAAAAAATCGCTCCAATACGAATACAAAAATTTATTAAAGAACACGTTCTTCAATTACATTTATATGCCTCTCGAGATCATTACACATATTCTACCAAAAAAGTAAATCATAATTTAAGTTTCCGTTCAGGATCGACAGACTTATGACACCCTCCTTTATCGGTCGGTAAAAAATAACTTGATACTCGCCTAATTAGTCTCTCCTCCTGATTTATTCCCGAACATAGAACACAACAAAGAAACTTGGCCCAACTTCCTTCCATTCCACTCACAAAGGGTTCCTAGAATTCGACCGCAAATTTGAAATTAATCTAATTTATTATCATTATAACTCCACAACAAGGGGTGTTCGGTCGGACCACTCCGTAGATTGTATAGATAAGACACTATTTGCAGCGTTGCGGGTACAAACAATAGATGGTCCAAATACAGGCGCATTCGTGACTTACGCATATTGGTAGCGTGGGGTACTTTGGTACAGGGAAAGTAATTATAAATAAAATAATCATTATTTATGTTGCAATTTTTAGAAACAATGATGATTTAATTATTCCAATACATTGTTTAACTGCATTGTGCTGGTATATAACAATCATGTATTCATACAGTCGCAACTCAATAAAATCCTGAATTGTTATATCTATCTGCTTTGCAACTATTAATAGAAGATTTTAATTACCTTTTCTTTCTCTGGTTTTTTTTTTATTATTAGTTCACTAACAGAAACATACAGGTTATATTATACAATACATAATTGATAACAAATTACAATTCGTATATTTCCTAAACAGTGAACCTAGCTTTTTTAAATTCTATGTTTTAAAAATACCTTCCGATAGTTTGTTTATAGACAATATTAATTGCAAAAGAAAATTATTAATTAAAAACAATCACATTACTAATTTTAACAATTGTGATTTTACAAAGGGCAATGAGTTATTTAAAAATATATCAAAATTTAATCCGATGTTTATGTTATCATATATTTTACACATGCGTACTAGCGGAACACATGCGTACTAGCGGTTTTTGAGCACATTAAAACTTTTTTTGAGCTAAATAAGTATCTCAGATCTTTTTAATATTTTATTCATCATCTAGTAGATGTCCACGGCTTCGCATGCATTATTTCAGGATAAAAAGTAGCATATGACGCTCCAAAGACCTCATACTACTTACAAACCAAAAATCATGATGATTCGTTCAGCCGTTTTTGCGTGATGAGACAAACAGAGACACAGATAAACAGACAAAATTTGGAACGTATTCTGTTATCAATGCGAAGTATCTCCAAACATTTTTTAAACATCTTCAATGTTCAGACTTTCGACCCTCTTCAGTTTTATCAAATGTATAAATTCTTAAACAAAAGCGTTATGTCTGGTTAATTTTCACAGACGCCGTAGAACATCCATTATTTGATACCCCTGTAGTCGTCCAGATACACCGTACGTTGCTTCTGGCCTTCCAATAATTAGGATAGTGCATCTCCGTTTACTGAATGAGAATAAAGCCTACCCTTTGTGCTTGTGTGCGAGGGGGAGGCACATACATCTTGATTCTGTGTATTTATGTGTGCGAGGGAGGCAGCACTAAGGACTTTCGAGAAGCGTTGCTAAACATTTGAATCGCTAACGCTGCCCGTTTAGGCTTAGGATCTGCGTTCTTGATGCCTATAGGTATTGAGTTAGGAGGTACGGTAGTCACATGCGTGAGTTAACTATATAATGTGCTTTTTTATACCTGAAAAGATATGAATGAAATAAAATGCTTAGTTTGGCTTACTGTCTCCGACAAAAATTGTTCCGTTGTAGTCTTTATGAACATCTCATTATGATAAATCTAACTCAACCACAACAACAACAAATGTGTAACTTAATAAATTTAATTTAAGAATAAATTCTTTTATAAAGTACCAAAACGTGTAAAATAATAAAACTTCGAACTATTTACCATCAAACTTAATTTACACACACTCAAATTAGTCAACAGTGAAAACCCCCCCCCCCCAATATAAGAGTTATTCTTAGTGCACATTTATCTAGACTCAAGACCACAATTTTTTAATTCAAAGTTCACAATAAAGACACTTTCTATTCTATTCTACAAACTACGCAAGCCAGAGTACTGTATTCCAGTGTCGAGTGGGGGCATGTCCCCAGCATGCCACTCTGTGATAGTAATGTCGTATATTTCGGCCCGTGCGTGGACTAACCCATCTTATTATGCTTTAGCTTCATACGTCCTGCAGGCGGCACACAGAACATGCAGACACTAGAGGGTTAACTTGGAAACTTTGTATAATTACCTTTTTTAAGGGTTAAATAAACGATATAACATCTGTCGCGGGTCTAACTTGTATGAGGCTGGCTAAATATCAAAGCTAATAGCATACTATGAGAGAGACCCATAATAAATAAACATAAAATAAAACAGTAGGACAAAAGCAGCTGCGGATGATGATGATGATGATGATGAGGGTTAAATTATATTTTTAAAAGGTGTTTTGCCTCACCGTACTAAAACTAGATATTTTTCCAATGAATTTCCGTAAAGAAACGCATGTTTCAATATCTTTTAATGAGTTAGAATGCTTGTGAAACAGCCTAAATTACGATATTGTATGGGACACAGTAACCACAACATGCATTCTACCTACCTTGTTTTTTCTTTATTGTAGACAGAACTTGAATGAAATACAATAAATAATGATATTTTAATATTAAAACTTTCGTGAGACATTTTATCAAAATATTCGCCTCGCCTCCACCCCCACCACCCCAGGCCCCCGCGCCCGTGTCCCGGCGGGCCGCTCGCGCGGCGGCGCGCAGTCTGCGTGCTGCCGCGGTCCCAGAACATACGTTCTGAAGATGGATGTCATAACATCCGAAACGCGTAAACAACTTACGCGATTTACACGTGAGTGAAAACCGCTTAATTAATATTTTAAATAATGATATCACAATAGCGGACTTTTTGGTAAACGACGTTATAAGATACATAAATGAAATAAAATAAAATAATGTGTAGTTTCATTTTTTAAAACATATTAGAGCTTTTTCTATTTGTGACACTGTTATTCCAGTAGATTGAAAATATATTGTCATCTATGTAAATTTCGTTTCCGCTATGTACTACGCTCTCCTTGGCTGACGACAAAATTCCATGCACCGCGCCTATACTTAGGTATATGATGACGTCCAAAATTAATTTCACCCTTTGACGCTCGCTAATTTTAAAGAAAGGTTTCTTCGACGTTTTGTAATCAGAAATCCTTCGGAGACTTCAATTTTTTATTGAAATTGGCGTTCGTTAATTAAAACCAAATCGAATTAATTAAAGAGCGAAAATTATTCCCCAACCCTTTTTTTCTGTGAATCGGTCAAGGGAGGGGGTGGTGACTTTGGATTTGCCAAAGGAAATATAATTAGTTTATTTAATGTACATAATTGGACCTGGTTAATGGGCCTTGTGATAAATTTGAGTTATTACTTGTAAATTGTGTAGCTTAGACGTAAATAATATAGGAAATTATTTTAAGAGTGTCTGTCTGACAATTTTTGGGTATATTTTTCATGCACTTTCATGTTGTAATTGATTAGCAATCTTTTCTATAGATCAGTGCAGTAAAAATGTTAGTTGTAGTTTTAATGATTCAAAAACACATTTTTGACACCAAGGCTCTTCACCATTTAGTTATGTTCATGATAAAACAAAAGAAGCAACACACGGCACCACTGCCAATATTCTTCTATTCCCACCGCATCCAATGAACCCAATTCTCGTGTCGTAAACTAATACTCGCCTGGACACTTGTAGTTATCGGACAATGTAAACGAACGGTATCTCCTATAATGCTTGCCTTATTCCCCCTCCCCCTGGGGTGGGGTGGGGCAGGGGGTACCAGACCACCCCGACCGATGTCTCATCAGTAAGGATTGAACCCTTTAATGTATTCACCGTAACTTCGGGATGAGTCTTGTATTAGTGTTATAATGAGACGTGGCCCTAAGGAATTATGGCTATACTTGCGGAGCTCTGGGGTCGGGATTAACCCCAACCTAGTTTCAATTTGTGTGTATGTGTGTGTGTAGGGTCGATAGTGTCTTGTTTCACGGTACGTGTTATGGTCAGTTCTGGAATAATTATGTCTGTGACTGATTAATTAGGGATAAGATTTGGTATATTATAAAGTAACGTTTTTATATGATAACACGAAAATAGCAAATCAGACAAGATATAAAGGTTGTACTAACGCAGCTTTGTCATAGCTCATTCAACCTGCAACAGGAATACAGTATGACCAAAAAACAGATACTAAGTTTCAACACAAGTCTGCACACGGATAAAATCAAACCCGTCTAAAAATCAATCTCTGACCGTGATACGATAATACTAAGAACTTTTAGTACCAGAAGTGCTGCCAGCAAGCGCGCGCATAATCACTTTGCAGAGTGGCTAAACAAAAACCTATCAAGTATAAAACCACCCGAAAATGTTTTGTCAAAATTGGTGTTCAAATAAGGAATAATATCCACGATAAGAACTGTACAGATAGATTTAAACAAACGATAACCGATCTTACATCTCATACAAGTATGGCACCGTGGAACATCTCGCAAGCATTGAAAGCTCGCTATCTAAGAAGGTTCTATTAAGAAGGCTCCGTCTCCGAGATCGATAATGCTGCCAATTAGCCGTTACCAATTTGCCAATAAAACTTCAAACTGTTTTCCATTCCATTATCTCTCGCCACCCTTTATTGCCGGCGAAGTTAAGCTACGACTCCCGGCTCCCGACCGAAATTATTACAATAATAATATTATTATATTAATAATTGTATTGATAAGGAGACTCTCGTAATAAGGGTAAACCGTCCCCTTTCTGGCAGCCATCCTCAATAGGAGAATTTATGTAACTAATGAAATAAGCGAAGTGGCGTCCCCCTCCCCCCGCCAACCCTCTCCACCCTTCATTATCGGAAAGTTTGAAATATAATTTGAAATTATGCTCAATGTTATATTGAAGATAAGAGAAACACAAATTCCTTTAATTGGACTTGTTAAAGTGACTCAAATTAAGTTAACGCGGAGTTGATGGTATTACTTTCAAAGTTGGGAGTTATGACGGACTGTCCGTGCAGGCCTGCTGTAAGGGGTGATTAGAGGCTGAGGAACTGTTATCGGCTCTGGGGAGTACTTTGTTTAACTACTTCTTTATAACGTAGTGCGTTGTGGCCCGGCTCCGCCGGGTTAATCGCGCGTGACCACAGTATTGTAACTAGGTCTATGTGGACCGCGGGAACTACTGCGGTACAATACCTAGTCTTAATACGTAATTGGTGATTAAACCTTTTTCGCAACGCTAGTTGTTGGGTGCAATTGATTGCTGTAATTTTTTTGATTAAGAAAGTGAAATTCATTTATTTTAATTAGTCTTTTTTGAGAAATAAATGCTTTGAATAAAATGCGCTATATTTCGAGGTTCAGTTTTCATCATGATGAAGAAATATTTGAAACCTTCATTTTCCGAAGTGGTCACGTAATGACTGTCTTACAAGTTTGTTTTACATTAAAGTCAATATAATGTACCTAAGAATACATGTACATAGGTAAATACAAATAGATCACTGTTGTACCTATCCGTATATCAACAAAAGCACACAATAACCTCACCACACGTACAAGACAGTACCAATACGGCTACTTGAGTTACAGCTAACCAACACACAAATTAATAAACAATATTTCGAGAGTGGAATATCCTTTAGGGATGTGCGGGTCAACTATTGATTTTACCGGACCTCGGCAACTTGAGACCTCACAATTAGACAACCGGCTCGATCTAATTATACTTGTGATTTGATGATCGAGTTGGATTTATAAGGATTTTAAAATGTTGTTTCATTTTATGTTGTTGAAGTTATGTTTTGAGAAGACTTGCTTTTTGATGTCTTCTGTTTTAGTTCATATCATAGGATTCTACGCGTAAAAATTGATATAAGATTATTTTAAGTACTAAACCTGCACTATATTAAGATTGTGTTTAAGTAGGTATTTTAGCGCACTTTCAAATAAGTTTACATATTTATTACTCTTTGTTTGAATAGTAATAATGCGATACTATGTATATATGTACTAACTTTTAAGAAGGTAGTCCTTTTGATGATCTGTAGGTACAACTCATACACGGGACTGTGCAAAGATGTCCAGTTTTTTTTAATATTATAAGTTTATTGACTTGACTTTACAACTAATTACTTTACTGTTTTCTCTTCAGAGTTCTGCAATTCTGTCTTCTCGTCTCTACCATCAATATTCGTCTAATTGCTCCAAGGTACTAGGACCGCATAACACATAGACACCTATTGATTGACCGTCTAGAGATGGGTCTCCCAATGAGCGCTACGGATTCGGCGCCTTAGTAATTTCCGAAATCGCCTGTCGACAATCAGAGTAGTGCTGCGCTCAGCTCGATTCGGAATAATTAGATCGGGATCTGCATCTAATTGCAACTCTAGTTATATGATAATGCCTTTGGAAAGGACGAGTTACGGGCGATTCTAGTTTTTAATCGGTAGTGGAGAGGGGTGAAATTTGGGTGGTGATTGTGGTTGGGATTAATGTTAAATTTTTGATAACATTATAATTGGATTACGACAGACGCAGAAAAGTTTTTTTATGGATGTGTAGTTTTAGATTTTGGCTTGTATAAATGATTTAAAATGTACGCGACTAATCAATTCTCGGAATCGTTTTTTTTAGAATCTCTTATAAGTACCTACAGTAATAATAAGGGAGTACAGTTAAACACAATTTCGTATAGTGCGCAAAACTGAAAACCAAAAGATTATTTTCGACTAGATTAGATTTCGATAAAAGGCCAAATCCTCGGGCCAGAGCTAGTCAGTCTAATAAAAGTTAACGACTCGCTCACAAATTAATTTTGAGCTTTTTGCTTATTTTCGATCGTTATAAGAGAAAATATTTCGTTTCTAATTTTAATTGCCGATTATAATAACTGTATATTAAAGTGTTAAGAATGGAACAATTAAAGCATTCGTTACGATAGAGTTCGTGACGAGTCTTAGTTATTGACGAAGTTAGGTACATTATAAGAAAAGATATACATTTGAAACATATGTTATGGTATTTTATTACAATTTTACTGATATTAAAAAAAAAAAATCAGGAAATATCACACAGCGCCATCTAGCGATCTATATTGAGCGATGATTGTATGTTCTTCATAGAGTTTTAATACCTTATTAGATGAGCTTATATCAAACTTTGGTTTCTGGACTTAAAAACGAACGAGTAAAGCTAAAATCAAATGTATCTCTGTATGTAAATAAATCTTCTTGTTTGTTGAACTACTACAATTTAGACTCCAATATAATGAATCATAAAAAAAACATAGTTTTGTTAAAAACAATTTAAAAATAGCTATCTGAGGCCTAAGCGAGTGTGGCGTAGCGGTTCCAGTGTGTGCTTTTCATTCAGACGCACCCGGGTTAGAATCCGGCCCTACACCAATGACTTGTATTTTCAAGTTAAGTTGTGGATTTGCACTCGCTTAACGGTGAAGGAAAACATCGTGAGGAAACCGAAATGTTTGAGGACCACAATATCCGAGGACATGTGTCTTCCGTGGAAGGACCTGAGCGCCCACCACGATGTATCTGCCCAAGAAAACTCCCCTAGCGGATTAATTCTGCGGGGGAGTCACGACCCTCAGTCATGAGGAATACGACTCAAGAGAGAGAGAGAGAGAGAGAGAGATCTGAGGCCTATACTAAACAAAGTATTTTGTTCGTTTCTCACAACATACACCTTTTTATACTCATATTCTCACCAAAATCAGACCAATGCGTAAATACATAATTTTCCTCGTAGATTACATTTAAAACGCAAAACAAATTAAACTTAATATTCGAAATACAATAGTTAATTAGTAGCAGATAGACGTGGAGATACCGAGTCAGTATCGACCAAAAATACCTAACGTTCATTAACATAACAATTTAATTAATCAAGTCAAAACCCACTTGTAAGATACGAGGTTGGAACTGGTATATATAGGTATTTGTATCTAGTTTGTATTTGCATTTGTATATTGTAGTGATGTAATTTGACTGAGTTATAAAGATTGGTTGGAAAGGTTTTTCTTCCAGCCACGTTTTAATCTGTTGTCCGTGCAAGCAATAATTTACGTGTAAGTCTTTTTTATGTATAATAAGTATGTATTTACAAAAAAAAAGTATACATATATGTATTTTATCCGTTATCGAGTACCCATGATACAAGCGCAAGCTTAGTATGGGGCTAGATGGCGCTGTGTGATATGTCCTGATATATTTATTTATTTTGTACTTGTTTCCGAGATAGCGTTTGAGCGGTCAGTTTTGTCTGTATTTTGTAATAGTCATTACAATAGAATGCTGTTGTTTTAGCAAAGTATAAAATTTTGAAGAAAAAACTTCAGTTGAAAAAAATCTGTAGTTCAGACATTAAAATAACTTGTGGCCTGTAGATTTTGTTAAAGTATGGCGGTCGTTAAACCCTTTCAGAGGCTCTTGGTAGGTTTAAAACTAATACAGAACGTATTTTCTTTCAAATTTAATTACTGATCACGATACTTAAATATAAATATCTTTTGAACAAACAATTTTGAAATAACTTTAACAAATTCCAATATTAATTTATCGACATACACAAGATTTCCTATCACCAAGATCTCTTATCACACAAGGAACTTCAAATCATTCCACACTTCCGCCGGCCAATCCCAACGCCTGGCGACTATCACCACTACCTACTACCTACAGCGTCTCACCCCTTCCCCCCTCCGTTGTACATCATCTCATTTGAATTTCTAACTAGGAAACCTCCATGCAATTATTGGATTAATGTAAATTACGCAGTCTACGGCTCCTCGGTGCACTATCAGGGACTGGCTTTAATTAGAATCCGGTTGAGGATAAGACCGCGGTGCATGCAGTGATGGTCAGATTGGTGACGCATTGTTTTTTTTTTTGTATGTTCGTCGATCAATCCACGAACATGTAGAAATCGGAGATGTTGGTGGGTGATTGTTTTATGTTTGAGTTATGGGATATTTAGTTAGTGACGCTGAAGGTGACAAGATTTCAGTAGTGGCTTTATGTCTGGCTGTACAATGTATAAAAAATTGCATCTGTAAGGAGATATTTATGGGAGAAAAAAATCATTTTCACTTCGCAACAACGGAAAGACCACTATTATGAAGTACCATAGACATAGGTTCTTACAGAAGGTTTTTTTCTGTTTCAAATTGACCAAGGAGAAGATTGAATTATGGAGATTTTTGTAAATATTTCAAAATCTTTTGCGTTGAATTTTTCTTTAGAACAAAAACATCAAAATAGCTTTTCTAACCAAATCTCCAATGTGTCCAAGCCTAACCAAACACACAGTACAACAATCTCACCCCTATCCTCTCTAATTAAGGCTCTTATTCCCCTGCACCGTCCCAGGCAGTCCGGACATTTAAGAACATTATTTTCAGTACATTCGAAGACGGAGTCTGTCACCCTCGACGCTGTGATTGATCTATTGAAATACGAGACATGCACTGCTGTAATACGAAGATGGCCGCTACTGTGTCCTTTTAATTAAACTTCTACGGCATTGGTTTGTTGTGTAGTTTATGTGTAAAATACAAAATAGTGGGTATTTTGTTGTGTTTTCAAGACATGTGTGAATATTTTTATAGTTATCTATTTTTTTCAAAATATTTCATTTAGTTAGCTGAGCAGAATTATAAAGACACATATTTGCATATCAAACGGACGACCGTATTTAGATACAATTTTAAATGTAGGCAAATTCATAATTTCAGATATAAGTACTTACTTACTTAGTTTTGTTGTGCTTACTCAAGCTCTATTCCGAATTAATTTTCCGAGTTCTAACTACTTCTAGGAAAATTATAACTAGTTTAAAGAGTTGTTTAATGTCAGCGCTGACGTAATATAGACAGCTTAGTAATGTTTTATATAAAAGTAGAATCATTTTATACTACTAATAGTATTATAAGTACTGCGTACGTAAGAAGGAAAAACTTTAATTCTAAACCTGAGTCTAGTTATACTGAAAATCTCGGCAAGTCATTTAAAAAACATATAAAAACCCGTGCCTTCTAAAACACGTCCACAAAACCCGTCCTAACCTGTCAACCGTAGTCGTCGCGTCGAAGCGCGGGAAAACACCAAAACATAACCTCAAAACATTCCAGACGTGACCTCGAAAATGCACGTAGGTGAAAGCCCTCGGGAGTTCACCGTAGGGGAACAAAAAAACCCCTTACACCCCCAAGATGAGGGGGAACCGCCCGTGAATGAACGAAGGAGGCGTGCGTCCTTGAAGCAAAAAAGTCACGTGATTCCGCTCAACAGGTGGCGCCGTGGCGTGTCCTTGCGAGCCGGATTAGAAAAAAATGTGGATTTCGAATTCTTGTTTTTCGAACTATTCTTTTTCTTTGCGCGTGTGAGCTTCGTGGTTCGTTTAGTAGGGTGTAGAGTAAATGAAGGTATTTGGAGTAATCGTTTGTCACCATTATAGATAAATTGCTTCCTAAACCAACATATAACGAATCTTATTCTGATTTGATAAAAATTTATTACAGAATTTCGAGAAACGATTAAGAAATGTAGCTTGACAATACTTCCTTTGCTAAAAATAGATCAAAAGAAAATGAAAATGCATCCATACATACAAAAAACAGGTAGCCAACACGAAACTTCCCCCAGAAGTGTCAAGTTGTGGCAAACAATCTGTACTAAGTCGGCGACGCCTCCATGAATGATCTCCCCGGCTCGGCTCCGCTTAACACAAATGTCACGGCTTCCCGACCAGCCGGAAAACACTCTTTTCTTCCTGAATTACTGTTCTAACACCCCGAGCAAACATCGACCTTACCCCTCAAACAACAAAGCGCAAACTTGCTAAACACTCAAGTGGAAATTCGAGGAATTTTCTGCTAGCTCGGTTCATTTAAGTTGAAAGCGTATTAGAGTAGCTTTGAGTCTATTTTCGCGTGGCGCTGAGGCGGTGGAAGGCATGAAATCTTCAGTCTCCTGCGGCAAATTGTTTCCTCACGCGGCGTGTTTGTATTTTATTATACATTTTTATTTCTCGATAACATTAGCTTAACCGACTTTTCATTGCCTCCGCTAGGGTTGGCGGCGATTGTAAACTTTGTTCGGAGCAGTGAAACTGTTTTATGGCACTTTTATATCATTTTATGAGTTTATTAGCGGGTTTGTTCACAGGTTTTGCTTTCTTAGTGTTAGAGAGTAATGGTGATTATAAATTTTAGTGTTTGCTGCATTATTAGCGAGGTTTGATTGAGTTCAACGTAGAATAAGTGGTATTTGTACTAATTTGGGTTAACTAACTAGTAATATATGTATTTTCTGATTTTGTTAAACTATTTCAAAACCAGATAGATTGATTGTGTTTATCAATACCTATTATGAAATATATTTATGAATTTATTCATATATGTCATTGGCATTAAGAGACAAATATTAATTATGAGACATCTAGATAGACCTAAAACCACTTCAAAGTAACAAATAATTATCAATAAAGGAACCGTGTGTTAAGAAAATAATATTGCACAGCAGAACAGGTATCCTTTTTCTAAAGCTACCAACCCTAAACTTTACCAAATCAGACTTATATAAGCGCAACAACCCTAAGAAAAGTTGAGGCGAGGTAGGAATGTCAAAAACGTCGGGCGCGAACAAATATGTGCTTCCCGACGCCCGGTTACACCACCGCTAAACACGGGTTAGATTAAATTATTTTAACACTGGTTAAAAGATTAGAATGTAGGATTTTAAAGGGATATACAATATATGTTTGAGAGGTTCTTAGACATTTATAAAAGATTTTGTGAAGAATATTTTTGAAGGTCTTGTCCTGCGTTATCAACTGATTTATTTATTGCTTTTGATCTTAGTATAAATACGTGTATGTATCGACAATTATACGACTAGAATTAAATTTAAAAAAATATGTATAGTAAAAGAATTACTTTATATAAAAAAACTAAACTTTAATCATTTGGTGACTGAACAGGTTTTAATAATACGATAAATTCTTTACAAATTAACATATAAATATGTTCTTTTCAATTTAAGCATATGGTAATGTTTAATTTAATATTGTGCATTAATTAATTGCAAGCAACAGATGTAAGATATGACGCTCAATTCAATTTAAACATAAGACATATTACCACTTAAAGGGCTTCTGGAATTAAAACTTGTTAAACAATTTACAATGCCTTCATTCATTTTGCTTACGCGGCTAGTCATATACACTAAGTTACATTTTATATTAAGAATTGGACTACTTATTAAAGTACACGCTAGTTGATTTTCGTTTAGGGTTACTTTGTAGTATTGCTTTTAATAGTTTTTACCAACATATCGTGACTTGTTGATAAATTGGAATCCTTCTAGATTATTTTAATCGTTACTTGTAAAATTTAACCGCAACTTAGTGTAACCGGCCCGCGGATCCCTCCGCAGGATCCTTCGCATTTCCCTCCTGGTTTCTCCTTTTCTATTTACTTTTTATTTAACTTTTTATTTTTATTTACTTTTTAGCGCGAACGTTAGACGCCCGCGGCGCCACTTGCCCCTCTTTATACTGTCGAGTGGGTAACTTGACGTTTTTTATTATTTTCTATTTTTACGTTTTTAGGAATTCGAGTGGTGTGCGATTTGTAGGGTGCAGTGAGGAGTTTGGTTTGTAATGAGATCGTTATTGATATGTGTATTACACATATTAAATTAGAAATATTTCTTTATTAGTAAGTGTGATTTATGGCACAAAACAAGCTTATTTTACAAAAAAAAACCTGATCTGTTTTTTTTTCAAACAGTAGCCACAGTTTTTATCCACAAGATGATTAAAAAAATATAAATTCTCAATGGAAATAAGGTACTTAGTTCCATCTCTACCACCACACTTACGCTTAGCAACATTTTTGCCCCACAACACCCCACAGCTGCAATATTTCGTTGACCCGTGTGTAAAGTAGCCCCCCCTCCCCCCCTGGAGCTTACAATCGGCTCAAAGCCTCCCTAGATTGTTATTAAGGCTCGCATGTCTCTAGTCCGGTTTCTCATCCAAAATCGATAGTTTGCTCCCACCCCCTACCCCCACCCCCTGTTAGACGGCGGTCGCTTGATTCCTAGCGTATGGCGATCTTTGCCTTACAACCTAGATGCAAGGCTTTCGGGTTTTGTTTACTCTATGCTATACTGAAGTATGTAAACGTACGTATTATGTATACTATAGTAGACGCCCGCGAGTTTGCTCGCTTTTCAGGACAAAAAGTTGCCTATGACACTTTTGGGACCTCATACTACGTACATACCAAAAATCATGAAAATGCGTTCAGCCGTTTTTGCGTGTTGAGCGTTTAAATAAACCGACAAACAGAAAAACAGATTTATTTTGAGATGTAGGGATGAATGACTCGATTTTATGTAAACGTACGTATTATACCATCATCTTATATTATTTCATCTTAGTCTTTATTCAGTGTCGCTTAACATCAGGCCGGCTGTAGTCGTATTATAGTAAATGGTACTATAAGATTACTCTCTTAATATAGATAGATAGATGAAATCTTTATGGTTGACACTAATTAAAAAAAACAGTAGGTACATAAAACAAATGATGTCTAAACTAGTGCCACTAGCGGCAAATATATTATGTGATATATTTTTTTACTAAAATTCGTAGATGTAATGACTATGAAAATTTTATTCACAAAATTTAATCTTTACTAATATTATAAAGCTGAAGAGTTTGCTTGTTTGTTTGTTTGAACGCGCTAATCTCAGGAACTACTGGTCCGAATTGAAAAATTCTTTTTGTGTTGAATAGACCATATATCGAGGAAGGCTTTAGGCTATATAACATCACGCTACAACTAATAGGAGCGAATTAACAATGGAAAATGTGGTAAAAACGGGCAAAAAAACGGAAAAAATCATCTTTGCGGGCTTCTGTTGCGTGCGCTGCAAAAACGGTTCAAGTCATGGGTAACAGCTATAATTTATAAAGCTAAAGAGGTTGTTTGCAAAAATAAATATGATGCCTAAAATAACTATTCCACGCGAACGAAGTCGCGAGCACAGCTAGTCATGAGATATGTATGTAGATAAATATGGAGAGATGAATGAAAATTATTTTTGGTTTTCTTTTACTAGATTTAGGTCTTAATTTGTTAAAATCGACGACACAGATTCATGTCTAATCTTCTGCCTGAAAGAAATAAATATAATATAACAAATAGGTATTTACATGTAAGTAATGTCCATCCAAAAGGTAGCTTGGAAGAAATCGCCTAAAGCGATAAGGCCGCCTAATGTGCAGTTCTTTAATATATTAATGGTTATTTTCTGTTTTGTAATTTCTATGTTTTATGGGTGTACTTTAAAGCAATATTCTATTCTATATAATATTTTTATGAAAGCACGCTTAACATTTTTATTTTGTTAAAATTATAGATTAAATCAAAGCGTTAAGCTTATTTATTTAATAATGTAGGTATACAATAAATAAATAAATAAATAAATATTCCGGGACATTGCACACAGCGCCATCTAGCCCCACACTAAGCAAACGCTTGTGTCGTGGGTACTAGATAACGGATATAATACTTATATACTTTTCTTTTGTAAATACATACTTATTATACATACAAACGACCAGACTCAACACAAGTAATTATAAATTTTAAATTTCATAAATACTTGTGTCAACAATAAACAACTTAGAAGTAGAAAGTAGATAACCAGAAATGTGACATCTGTCACTTCGATACACAACATTATATGAGTGATATATTTGATTGGTAAAGTTTTTTATAACCACTTTCCAAATAAAACGCACAAAATTTGAGCACCGGATTTTTATAAAATTCGTCGAATCGCTTTCATTTCATGTAATGCAAACATCTCTAGCCAATAATATGAATACCGGAAAAAATTACCGGACTTTTCATTAAAACTGCTGAAACTGAAATTTAGACGGCTATTAGATGTGGATTCTCATTTTTTTTTCGAATTTGTAAATCCGTGTTTATGGTATTTTAGAGTCAAGTGTTGTTTCGGGTGTTTTGAACATCAAAGCTAGTAAAAATATGTTCGTAAAATTATTATGCGCACTATCTCCTCTAACCACATATAAATTAAAAAAAAAACTATAAACTCTCTACCTGGAGCCCTGTTCCCAGAAAATTATAACCCAGGGGTCTTCAAATCTAGAGTAAATAGGTTTCTTCTAGGCAAGCGTGCTACATCTTAGACTATAGTGGTGCTTAACATCAGGCAGGCTATAGTCAAACGTAAGCGTATTTAACGTAAAAAAATAATACTTGGTAGATATTTAGTTTTGCCAGATTTTCTTTGGATTAGACATAACATTTTTTGTACGTATTACTATTATATTTGTTTTTAACCTATGTACACAATTTATGTAAGTATTTTATTTACCTATGCAAGAACTAGTAACATAGAAGCCACCGAATCAGTTTTATTGCTTCCAAACTCGATCCAAAGCGAGCAACTTAAGTAGATTTAAAGTCAGCGTTCCGCATTAGCGTAACATCGGCTTAGCATTAGTCCAACATTAGCCGACGAAGCTTCGACCCCAAAACTTATTACACGAACCCTTCCACTAGCTCATTATCTCTGCCCATAGTTCCAAATCGATAAGTACACACAGGCACACTCACACACACAAACGCAACTTAAAGTGTACCGTAACGGGCGCGTCAACTTAAAACTTAATTATAATTAATTAATTCCAATTCGACACCGTCCCTTTCTAGCCGGTCACGTCTTGTATATGCCTGTCCTTTTCTATTTGGAGGGTAGACGCGGTATTGTGTTTTCGAAGACCTTTTATCGCGAGGCATTTCACGGCGTCGTTAGTTCGATTCCTGCTTTACTTTATTAGCTATCGGTTTTTAATTGCCATTCGAGGCGAGCGTTTTTTAACGCTCACGTTGTAAATCAAGTTAATTCGATCATTTTACTATTAATATATTGAGTTGACTAAAATTTGGGAATTTGTCTAACTTCGAAAATAGTGCTGATCGTTAACAAAAAAGCCAAATTGTATATTTATGCATTGCTATTGAAAGTATAAAATTACCTACCCCAAACGGCATATTTTTCCAAAACTTATGTATGACAAATTACTTTGATTACGAGTACTTATAACTTATTTGATATAAAATAAAATAAAATATTCCGGGACATTGCACACAGCGCCATCTAGCCCCACACTAAGCAAACGCTTGTGTCGTGGGTACTAGATAACGGATATAATACTTATATACTTTTCTTTTGTAAATACATACTTATTATACATACAAACGACCAGACTCAACTCAAGTAATTATAATTTTTTTAAAGTACATAAATACTTGTGTCATGCGGGAATCGAACCCGCGACCTCTAGATTAGACTACCAACTAAGCTAACAGGCCAGTCTGATATATCAATGATAATATGTATTAGATCAGAATACAACATTTTACTTACCAATACATCTAAGTATAAGTTCCTCGTAACAAAAACTTGTATCGTAAGTAAACCAACACATCAGTCGAAGTCTATTATATTTTAAAGGTCCACATATAATTTATAGAGGCACAATAACACAGAGCTCGTCAGCAAACTACACCGTGCACAAGTAATAAAAGCATCTTTATAGCTTTCTACAATAATAAGATGCACAGCCGCGGCAAAGTTGTAAAAGCATTAAATCAGGACAAAATGGCCGTACGGTCCTGAATACCGTATAATTTAATTGTAATCATCACTACATCTCCGAGTATCAACGAGATGCGACTAGAGCCCCCCCGCCTCCTAACCCACTTCTCCACCTCCCCAAGAAGGGGTAAAAACCCCCCCTTATTACCATATTTCATTTACTCAACGAAATTATGCTAATTACTTATATTGCTTTGTGTAAAAAGGAAATTTATAAGGATTATACTTACACCCTACAGGACCGGCTCGCTCCAGACGCTAGTTGAGATTCGAATACAAAAAATCCCGCCGAATCGCTCCCGTAATTCGCGATCGTCTCGATTATAATCGCAACGCAATTAATATTCAAATTGGGGAATTTTTAATTTTGTTATTGATGACCCTCTTTCGCGGACGGATTGAATTGAACGTTGTTAAAAACTTTTCGAGAAGTTAAAGCTTGTGATTAACGAAACAAAAATTGCTTTGTTTATTCTGCGAATGTTGGAGACTTCGTTTTAGTTATTACGAATTAAATTTTCGATTAATGACCCTTAATGTTGTCCGGAGTTGGTCGGAGAAAGATGAGTTTATAAAAGTTTTGATTTCAATATTTTTGCGACGACTCAAGTGTTGATTGCAGTCTTGTGATATATATTTTGACTTGGTTATGTTTTTGTATACATTCAACTACTCTTATTTCATCGGAAGATAAAAAAACTTAACGGAACTACAAGTGATAGTAATATCTCAAAACAAGTGCTATAAAACATAGAATCCGTTTCGACTATTTGACAGTCAACCTCTTCCTAACCTATAAATAGGTTCCTAAATTACAATTCACGCAGAAACGTCGTGCCAATACCACCACAATGTATATGTATAAGTCAGAATTGAATTATAGTAATGAAACAGCCGATGCTTTGGGCAGAAGTGCCCCGGGCTGCTAGTTTCGCAACTTATCCCGACTAAGGCGTCCTTATTTAAATGTAAATTAGGTTCATTTCACGAAATTAATGTCGTGGAGACCCTCCCTGTGGTACGGTGGCCGTCGTACACGGATTTAGCGGGATAGGGTATTTGTTAGTGTGAGAAATTTTATTAATGAATAGTTAGATTTTAATTGTAAATAAATCTAATCTAATTTATTTCATAAATCGCTAATAAATGATATTTTTTTATAGTGTTTAGTCGCCAGTAAAATATCAAACACGTGTTTCTTTTTGCGTTTGTTGAGTGTGTTTGATAAAAACTTAGGTAAGTACATTTAATTTTATTAATTTTGAAATGTTGTAGAATTAGCATAATCCTATGGTGTATATAAAGGTGTAAGTTTCACAAGTTACTGAATGCTTAGATAACTAAGAGATGTCTATAAGTAAAGTAATAAAAAGTTACACATCTCTGAACATCGTTTCATATTGCCATATTATATAGTATAATACTCCAAGTCAGTTCCGTTGAAAGCTATTTACACATTTAAGCAGTATAATTATTGTGTCATGTACATTGTTTACGATCACTTTCCTGATCGCTCGTAATTTTTGTTGCATGGAGACTTTGTGTGACTTGGCCTTTTTATAAATTTAAGAAGCAACCTTTACCGTCGATAATTCTCTGTATAATTATTTTTCAATCAATTAATTGTTGAATTGATTAAATTTTAATGATTGCGGCATTAAATTATGACGACGACCATAACTTTATGAATATGTTGTATAATATTTATACTTTTATATACATAAGCAGTCTCATATTTTTTTGATATTGTAAATTCTATATATTACCATATACTGATAACAGACCTTTCTCTATAGTCTGACTAAAGCGAGATAATAATTACTACGATAATCATCACTATCCATAGTCAGGACCCTCTCTTAATATGCCATTGGTTTTGATCTTGTGGCACATCTACTAGGATTGACTTAACACAGAACAAAAGTTATGTCATGGATCCATCTTGCCGCCGGACACCTTCGCTGAACCAAAGAAAGAGTTCTTGGCCACCACCATAGCCATCTTTACTATCTCCACGACATGTCCAGTTATTCCCCAACTCGTAGCCACCCTACAAGTCGGGAGTAATGGCTGCTCTATGATTATATGGACAGACGAGTCATTACTCCAGCGTAAGTGTTGTTGCGAATTGCTAATGTTCTGCTTTCACAGTTTTACACACACAAATTAATCGTTACTTTAGCTTCAATTACTGTTCTGGGTGGTTGGATGTACGATTGTACTTTGGTAATGTGAAGTTTGTGTCTTCGCTTAGTTTGGGAGATGTTTTTGTAGCGGATGTGCTCTTTACTTTCCTTAAGTACCTTTACAGTCATATTAAAAGTTGTTTCTAGACTGTTACTAGGTCAGCCAGTCAGCTGTTAAGATAATAAGTGTAATAGTATTCATCAAGGAGAAATTCTAGATTTTTCCTAACTACTTCAAACAAGTTTTCGTTCCGGAGCACAAACTCAAAACTGAATTTCCATACAAAATTCTGACACCTTAAATACATTCCAAATGTTGCTTGTACATTCACACATTAAGATGGACATTAACATGAATCGTATCATTCTTTATACTCCAGACAGACCGTAACACAGAAGTGACCGAACAAATCTAAAAAAGTAATTCTAAAACTTGGTCCCGAATCGATGGCATTAGCGCGATCACTCCACACCGCCCGAAAGGGTTGCCGACATAATTACACGCACACATACACACATTAACACTACGATAAAACAACGCCAACTACTTAGCATTTTCAAATTAAATACACTAATCACTTGTATAAACGCACCGTGTACGTACACGGGGTAAGATCGATAGTTTGTTAGTGTGCGTGTTTATAATGAAGGGTGATATTAAGTGGCTCTATCTACCCTCCCTGGGCTTGCCTCCGCCACTTCACTACTTGGAGCCGATGATTTTGTTTTTAATAGATCGCGGAATCGAGTGATTAGGTGTTCGGGTTGAGGACTCGATGTTTTGCTGACTACTGTTTGCACATACATATATGTATGTATATTGATAGTTTGAATTGAAGACGACTGTTTTACTGTTTCAGTTTCTTCTATATGGAAATGTACTTATAGCTAGTTTTTTTTAGTTAGTTATCATTTTCAAGTAACTTAAGATTGAGTTAATTAGTATGTAGGTTCAGGGTAGTGTTCTAGTTGATTGTAGGTACACAGAGCATATCTTTTGAAGTAGTCTACCACTAGCACTACTTTTGTTTGAAAGAATACCTATACATTATAAAAATACATATACCTAATAGTTGTGAATTTAAGTTACTTTCCTAAAGTCCTCATAAACTAAGTGTGACTATTATAGAATACTAGTGGGTGCTCGCGGCTTAAACTTGCATCCCCTATTTCACCCCTTTAAAAGTGGCATTTCCAAAAATCCTTTCTTAGCGGATGTCTACATCTTAAGATAAGATAAGATAAGATATGTCTTTAATGCACACCAAAGAAAATCTTAAAATCTACCTTCATTCCAAATTTCAGCCCAATCCGTTCAGTGGTTTGGGCTGTGTGTTGATAGATCACTATATCAGTCAGTCACCTTTGAGTTTTATATATATAGATAAAGAATATTGGCTAAAATTGGCTGGAAGTAGCACGGTTTCTACTGACTTTTAACTATGTAAAACAGTAAAAAGATCGATGCCAAATATCAATGAGCACGTTCTAATTACCGGCGTAGGATGAAATATCGGAATACTTAACACCACTTCACAGACCCATACGTTGCAAAAACTCCACAACACGAAAAGCGAACTCGAAAAAACCGTCGGAAAAAAGCGATCGATTAATTAACGTTATTACATACAGAACAGCGATCCATCTGGGGTAATTAGCGACCCCTTTCCCCCGCACAAAAATAATGACGCACCCCTAAAACACTTTCTTTTTTTTCATCATTTTTTAATCCAATTTGGCGAGGATTATGTATGTAATTATATTTTTCCAATTGCCGCTGGAAACGGCTGATTGCCGAATGAAATCCGAACGTTGATTAGCCGCTTTTAAAACGACATTGTGTGGAGTGGTATGGGATATTTTACAGATAACAACGTTGGCTTCACAAACATGTTAAATTGTGTAACTTTTTAGAATAATGGTCGTCTCATAATAATAGTAAGTATCTGATGGATAACTGTCCTATAAAACTGACACATATGTACATTCATATAAATACAGAGATAGTTACATTTTGGAAAACATTCATCAGCACCATGCAAGACGCTTTTCTAGAATACACTCGACACCACAATTCCTCATTCTCATAAAAACTTGACTACTTTTAATGGATTAAAGCAATGAGCAAACCTTTTACTATCTTATTTCCAAATATAAAAATAAGTCCGTTGGTTTCATTCTGAAATCACATATCCACAAGGAAAAAATCAAAATGCAACATTGCGAACTCATTTATCCCCGTACAGTTTAGACAATTTACTCATATCACATCTGATTAACGTTAATCAGTCTCCAACATTTACGACAGTAGTCGGCCTCATAATGAAGGTGTCTCATATTTTTAATGTCAAAACATGACATTTGTAATTTAGTGCACCGCCGTCGCCCAATCTGAGTCATAAGCCGACTGCAAAAGGACATACAGACAATAATGTTGTTAGATTGTACTACAGTTTATTAGTTGCTTAGAGGTTATTTCTGTGAGCGATTTACTTTATACATTTATGGGACTTTTACATGCCTATACCGCAAAATAGGTTTTCAAACTGACCTCTATCTCTTGAGTCGTATTCCTCATGACTGAGGGTCGTGACTCCCCCGCAGAATTAATCCGCTAGGGGAGTTTTCTTGGGCACATACATCGTGGTGGGCGCCCAGGTCCTTCCACGGAAGACACATGTCCTCGGATATTGTGGTCCTCAAACATGTCGGTTTCCTCACGATGTTTTCCTTCACCGTTAAGCGAGTGCAAATCCACACATAACTTGAAAATACAAGTCATTGGTGTAGGGCCGGATTCGAACCCGGGTGCGTCTGAATGAAAAGCACACACTGGAGCCGCCACACTCGCTTTGGCAAACTGACCTAGTACATATGTAATTGTTTGGGGAAGTTATCAATATATTGTATAAGCTTCTGTTTAGACCACAATTGTACCAGATATAGGTCGGTTGTGGCCAAAAATACATAGACGAAATGACTTGCACAACGCAATTTATAGTAGTGTAAATATAGGATTTTATCCGCAGCTCGTTTGAGGAGGAAAATAGACTAAATATTATAATTTAAGTCATAGGAATAAAAATAAAATTATACAAAGGAATAGTAGCTGGTGTCGTTTAGCAATTGTTATACACATAAAATTATTGACAAGTTTAATTCCTTAATATAAAAAATAACGCTCGTGCAAACGATTCTTTAGTTTAATGTCAAACTTAAACTTAATTATACTATTGATAGATTCAATTATGTTGAGCCGAAATTGTGCGGGTCGTAAACTTGTTTAATTTCGTTAAATATCTTGTTTGCGAGCTGATTAAAAATCCGGCAATAAAATAACCACTTTTGATAGATTGGCTTCAACGTTTTTAAAGAATAACTGTTGATATGTACAATGTAAATAACTAGTTATGTCTTGCTGCTTGGACTACTGTAATCCATGGTGAAAATCAGTCTATAATCTAGGTCTAATAATTTTAGGTCATTACTATCTTCATACTAAATTAGTACTAATTCGAAGAGACTCATTGATATATCATTGTAATATAATATACGATATCGTCAAAGTCGAGGTCCAACCTGGATGAGGTCTGCACAAGATCGACGCAGATGGCACATACAAAGGGAGGTCTATATCCAACAGTGGGATCTCAAGGGCTGTGGATGATGATGATATATTTTTAGGTGCATAAACGTGTCTGTGAAACTTACTCACTATGCACATACTAACGACCAATAGTAGGCACGTTTCCAAAGGTTACCCCACATATATACCGGTTTCCAAAAAGCAGTGTTAAAGGCAAGTTTAGTGTGATCAGTTGGTTTAGAGGCATCAGAGCTCGCGTAATAGCGAGTTATTGTCATTAACACCGTGGACCGACGTATACGCCAAATGTGGGGTTGCATTGTCTAGCGAAAAAGTAATTTAAAAAAACGCACTTGTTTAAGACTCTTACGTTCATTGTAGTGTGCCAATAAGAAATTGTTTATTTATTCTAAAACCAAAAATTTCGATGTTGTCTCTCTTTTGGGCGTGTATATAATAATAATGTATATAATATAAATAATGTACCAAAGACTAGGTACTAAAATGAAATTTGACAATGGAACGTAAATAAAATGCCCTGTTTTAAAGTACTTACTGTTTCTAATTTAAAATTCTGTAATCAAAAATGATTGATTATACACCCAAGAGTTTCCTATCTGCAAAAACCTAGAAGATTGCACAATGTTAATAGTTAAGAAAAGATAACTAGAGTGTCCTACATTGTACATATCTACTTAATTTTACAAACAGTTTAGTTTCTAAGCCTACTAATGTACATTTAAGAAAATATATTATTTATGGTAGATTTACAAATAACCGTACCGTCTAAAACAACGTACCCAGACAGCGTCCGGCGCGGCGCGCGGCGATCTCGCCCGCATACTTAGGCCATTAAGCATTGAACTAATCAGCGTGACGTCTACACACAAACACACACAATTACACAACCAATCAAACATACACACAAAGTATGATAAAATGGTTTTAATCATAGCTATTTTTGCTTAAATCAATATGGTTTTAATTTATTGGGTAGCATTTATTTCATTTTACATATCGTTACCTGAACCCTGATACATACACATAAATTTGGTTTTACAAAAATTAATTATTTAAGCTGACCACACAATCATTTGGCTAAAATAAATATCATTGCTAATTAAACTGCTGATCAAAAAAATTATAACTTTAACAAACATACAAAGTACCAGTAAATCGTATATTTATGTTAATGTATCACGATCAATGATCTAATTGCAAACTTATGAGGATAATATTAAGTAGGTTGTGATACAAGCCTTGAAAACTTATGATAAAGTGGTTATTTTAATTAACTGTAATAGTTACTGAGTCTATCTTAGAGCTAAGTACTTATGTACTTATTAATAACGTATCATTACAAAGTAAAGAGTATACATGAAGAAGATTATTTTTTCCTTCAAAAATATTTCTAGGTTTGGTCATAGCCAAGTTTTGAGCTTGGTAAATAACCTAACTCTCCATCCTACGGTTGCCTGGAAGAGATCGCTTTTAGCGATAAGGCCGCCATTTGTGGCATTAGTTTTAATTATTTTTTTTTCCGTTTTGTATTATGTTTTTTTTGTGTCCAATAAAGTATCAATGTATCTATCTATCTATCTAACGTTCCTCAAAAAGTTTTGAAATATTTGAGTGTACAGACAGAGAAAAACACCAAAACCTATCAATATTACCGATGGTTCAAAATAGTTCACGTCACGTACTCTCTTCATCTATATGACTTTTTCTCAATTCTATTCATAATGTTTGGGCCCCATATTAAATTTATACTACAACAAACTATGTAGCTATACTTACATAATCTCATAAACACAATACAAACTTTCATAAACCAAGGAGCTCACGCTCACATCCGCACCACACTCACACAGACACAAGCTCCCTAATTGCTTTTGTCATTAATAGTCGCGAATACTTCTTAGTCGTTGTATTGTACAATTAGTTATAATGATGTATAATTAGCCTGTGTTTGTGTGTGTGTGTGTGTAGCAGGCAGGATGTTTGCCTCATTGTTCTACCTTGAGGCTCGAGATATTTGAGATTGGTCTAACACTACTTTAAAATATAAGGAATTTTACCTTTGCATGGTTATAGGATATGTTTTTTATACCCACCTAGGCGCCTAGTTACAACAGTCTATTTTTAATTCTGTTTGAGCCTTATAGTATGTTTCGGCAGTCTTGTTTGCGGCCCAGTTCTGTACCAATATAGCCCCCTCAGACAAGAGGCGTATTTCAGTGAGCGTACTGACGCATACTTATGGAATAGAAAGACCAATGTATGGGATTGACATCACGATGCGCTCCGCGGGGGAATTGTTACCTCTCTACCACACCACCATACATTGGTCGGGGGCTGGTAAACTCCACTAAGGCCACGAAGTCTGTAAAAGTTACGTTTCCTTTAATCTGATTCAATGGCCAGTGTAAAAATTAATGTTAAGAAGTGATTTTACAATAACTTTTTGGGCTTACAGTGATTTGTAATATAGTTTGAAGTAAGTAAAGTATGCAAAGATGAAAACTATTGAAGACACAAACAGGGATCATGTTTTTAGAATTTTACGTTCGTTTACTTCAAACTTGTATGAGTCAACAACAATAATCTACTTATATTATGCATATTGATATAGGACATGAACATTTAAGTCTGCATTATCAAATTAAATTACGTTTCGTACAAAAAACAAAAAGGATGTTTTAATGTTTGACCTACTTGATTAATCTCTTGCTAATTATTTAGATAAGTAATGTAAATTAATTAGTTATTGCTTCATTAGGTTCGACCTTCAGTTCGAATAAAGATTACAGTTCATTATTATATTACAGGCTGTTTATCTACAACATACACTTACTTGTAAAGAATTTATGTAGTTCAAAGTTAAACCTACATTTTAAGAGTTTGTACCAGGGATTTTAATAATAGAAATAACAGATCAAATCCAAACAACTGCAAGAAAATATAATATACCTATGTATTTATTTTTTACGTGGGATAGATTTGCGTTTGACTACATTCCGCCTGATGTTAAGCATAGCTGCAGCCTAGGGTATAAGACGTTTACCTCATCATCATCATCATCAGCCTGCTATCGCCCACTGCTGAGTATAGGCCTCTCTTCTTGTACGCCACACATCCCGGTCCTGCGCAGATTGAATCCAGGTGTTCCCTGCGGACGCTTACCTAGTACCTATTAACTCTAGATTTTGGTAGCTAATTCTAGCGAAAACAGTTCAGATTTCAAAATTATCTTAGGTCAAAAACTATACCAAACGCCTAACTTATCAGTCATTAGAACAAATGTCGATCATTCACCCTAATGATCCGAATGATCAAGGTTTTAATGATGAAATTATAGCACACGCTATCAAAACAGCATTAACTCTGGCTGTTCCGTACGAGGCTCTGAGTATTTATTAAAGAAGGGAATAGAGGTGGGTCAACTCGAAAATTTTATTCGAATAAGTTGAGTCAAGTTGGAATTGCACAATTATGAGTAAATCGTTCAAACTAACAGAGACTAAAAATTTTTAACATACCTAAATGTACTTATGACAAATGTTACTTTAAGTATTACAAGGAGATAATCCCACGTAAGCTTACTAAAAGTTCTCTTCAAAAATTTTTGCAGAACCTATTTTTTATTACTAATTGTTACTTAATTATATTAGAGTGTTTTGTAGTGCGCTCAGAGCCCGAGGGCGAGAGGTACAGCGTTAATTATTCCATCTTTTTTCAAACAATACTACTTCTACTATGATTAGGTATTTCAACAAAAAAAAAAATCTAAATTTTATTCGAAATAAAGTAAAAATAAACTTGAATACAGTTTTACTAGGCCTTAACCTTGCCCTCATCCCTAATCCAAAGGCAGTATAAAGGCAGGCGCACACGCGACTAACAATAGGGCTGCGATAAAGTATGCATCGCGTCGGTACGGTCCTATCGATAGTTAATCAGCTGTAATGAGGCTACGTGGTAACGTCACTAGCTCGCCTGTTGTTGTTTCTCGCAACTAGATAATATGGTGTTTCTGAGGTTGGGTCTTTAAAACTTACACATATTAGAATTTACTAAAGTTTGGTAAAAAATGAAATTTCCTTATTAGTTAATTTTTATTTTCTGTAGTTTTACTTTAATTTTAATAATCACTTATACAAGAGAAATGTATTATTTATTATAATACAGAGATATTAGAAAAATACATCTCAATAAATTCCACATTCGAACTATTCGTACTTAAAGCATCACTTTAATCACACCAATGAATCAAATACAACAGAAATCCTATAAAATTATAGTCCAATATTTCATCTCAATCCATAGGTTGGTATCTTACTAAATAAAAAAAAACTTGACATAAATCTATACATATATCTATCTATCTATACAAAAAGCTGAAGAGTTTGTTTGTTTGTTTGTTTGAACGTGCTAATCTCAGGAACTTCTGGTGCGAATTGAAAAAATCTTTTTGTGTTGAATAGACCATTTATTGAGGAAGGCTTTAGGCTATATAACATCACGCTGCAACTAATAGGAGCGAAGAAACAATCGAAAATGTGTAAAATTATTCATCTTTGAGGGCTTCCGTTGCGTGCGTTGCGAAAACGGTTTAAGTCGTGGGTAACAGCTATAATTTATAAAGCTGAAGAGGTTGTTTACAAAAATAAATATGATTCCCAAAATAATTATTCCACGCGGACGAAGTCGCTGGCACAGCTAGTAAGAAATAAAATCATAAAGTTTTAACATCGTTGACCGCAAAATACTTCTTATAAACACACCGAGTACATAATTTACCAGATAAAACTACTAGAACCAATTAAAATTACAAATAACAAACTAAAATAAAACCTCGTCTTATTTTCCACGTGGGTAATTTCCCTAATGCGCGTGACGTCACCTGATTACCCCTAATTACCGTAATTATTTACAAGTGTACGTCAATTATTTACTAAGACTACCATCCATAGATACTACATCCAAGTTATGTATATGAGAAAAGGGGTCCAATTGTTGAAGATTTTTTGTATAATTTTTTCTCAAAGACTAGATTAATAGTACATTGTTACCCAAGGGGTGAAAATAACTTATTTAGTCCCGAGACGGGGTTTTGCGCCCGAACGCAGTGAGGGCGCCAATAGTTCGAGGGACTAAATAAGTCTTTAACCCGAGGTAAACACTGTACTTTTCATTACAAATACGAGGAAAGTAAAAATAAAAACATAAATTAGCTAAAGAAAATATGAGTAAATTTTATTTTACCACCCAAGTCAAAACAAAGATACCTCAAATCGTATGATGATTTTCCACTACCGCTTTAGCCTCTTCTTTTATAAAATCATCATTAAAATCAGATGAACTCATTTTATAGGTACAAAATCTCTGCTATACCTACGTATTGTGATGTAGCACTTCTTTGAATGTGTAAGAACTATTTGGTTAAATGTAGGTATAAGAACTCTTTTGTTGAATGTAGGTATAGGAACTCTTTTGGTTTTGTAAAGAAGTTAGTAGAGTTCAAGATAACTCTGCGCGCGGATAAAATTGGAACTAAAATGTTCTGATTGCAATTTGCATCAGAGGCCAATTCTTGGCATAAGTGCTGCCGCCAGTCACGCGCAGAGTTTTTACATGTTAATTTGACAGCTGTCAGTTGAAAGCGTTTCTCCCTATGGATGAAAAGTATTACTTTCAACCCGCTCCTCAGGCAACTTCAGACCTACTTTCAGAGTATGAGTAATAAAAATCACATTTATTTATTGATACTGCACAGAAAATCTGTGAAATATTTTTCCAATTAATTCCCCTCTGAAATTACCTTACACTCCATGCATTCATATTCTTACAAAATCTTCTATAAAAAAAAAATCTCATCAACCAAAAAAACAGAGCGATATCTATCACCATAGTCCACGCTGATCGTAATTGCGAGTGTACGTACGTAATCGTAATGTGTAATATAAAACGAAGCCTTCAATTAAGGTACATCACTTAACATTACACTGTCTGGATTAGGCACTGGATTAAAGGTGGGACAAGACATAAGATTTACAGTTTTTTTTAAATAGTAGCTACTGATATGAGTTTGCCAAAACCGTCCATCAAAATATACACATTAATATTTGTGTATGAAATATAAATGAAAAGTATTGAAATAGCATACGTAGATAGATAGATAGATAGAATATTCTTTATTGTAACACACGAAATAAAAATAAAATACAAGAAATAGATCAAACATAAACTTATACTAGTGCCACAAGTGGCGGCCTTATCGCTAAAAGCGATCTCTTCCAGGCAACCATTGGATGGAGAGAAATGAATAAATGATAACGGAGGACGTGGTTACGTAATGTTTTAAAAATAAATCATACATTACAAAGCATTAATGGTTTTATAACAATATTATCGTATTACACGCTAATCACGAAAACTAAAGAAAATCGTGTGGTATAAACCAATCTATTCAATAATTAGGTATAATTAGGAAACACACACATACGTGGATATACACAGACATACACACATTCAGAAATAATTACACCATAGACAAACTAATTCAGAGACACCTATTTATTTAAAGAAACCGTTTCATTGACCAAATGTGTATTTAACAGCATTCAGTCCTGCCACAAATCTATACCTATATCATGTAATCAACCATTTAATACATTCAATAATGAATGTAATGTAAGAACCTGGAAGACCCCTGGCTACTGCAACACAGGGAATCCTAAAGCAGTAGACAGGACCCCAAAACTAAAATTGTTTCTAAATGTTTTTAATTAATAGTTCCGATTTGATAGATCCATATTTAATTGAGATACTTTTTTTATCTTTAATTAGACCGCAGAAGTATCGTTTGTTATTTAGTACAAATTTCTTGGTTTTTTGTACAGGTTTGCGATTGACTATAGCCCGCCTTTTCTTACAACAATTCTAACCAGATGTGTTAACGTATTCTAAAATACGTATACCAAATAATGTAATTGTTATAGAATCTAAAGCCTTTCGCTCCAGTTCCATTACATATGTATATCGCTTTGAAAACGCAAGATTTATGTTTATTTGCCATATATCTTTAAGTACCGATATTTTCTTTATAAATAAAAAGGCATCTATTGGTTATGTTGTCTTTGAATTGCACAAAACATCCTACATCAAGTGTAACTAATTAACACACTTTATATAATTGCGAACTATAAAAATATGTAATTTGCGATTTGAATGCCATAATCGAGAACTGTTAAATAATTAATAGTTTGAATGAAGGTCAAATATTAAATTTATGTTAGCTATACAATGGGTCTTTTGAACCCGATACATTTGGCTACAGTTTCTTGCTACTCAAATACATTAATAAAAATGTACTTAGGTATATTTAGTTGAATAACTCTATTGAAATTTTAAATTAATAATAAGTGTTTTTGACATAAAACAGGCAAGATTGAGCAATAAAATAACTGCATCTACTTATTTTGTTCGATTAAATTGTATTTTACAAGTCAAATGTGACAGTGACAAAATCAATGCTAACATTTTTTGTTGTAACTTTCCTTCGTACAAAAAGTCACCCTGTATAACGTAACTACATTGATTACTTGATCGGTTGATTAAGTTTAAGTAGGTATATAATTTATTAATTCCACAAAGTATAAGTTGCGTAATTTTAATAATTACCGATATAATTATATTGCCCTTTATATTGTGACCTTCTAGTGACAGCGTGCAGATTATTAACCGACTGCTATTGGTGGGTGCGATGTATTTAGCAAAATTAATTTAAAACTAAAAAATCATTTGTAGTATTTGGGTGGATTTCTTGAAAACTTACTTACGTTACGTTTAACCTTACGCTATATATTCGACTATGAAAATATATATTACATGACCAAGGCGTCTGCTCTTACGTACACTTCACCATCGACCATTCAGATATAATTGGCACAATACATCAAAAACAGTTTAAATATTAAAATACATTTTCATAACCTAAAATCTGGACTGACTGACCTTATGAAATTTGTAACAGATTGTTTTTATTAATAGTTTCAAAATAATATATTGCGCCACACCATAAACGATAAAGAATCTTTATTGATAATGTAAAGTTGTAACATACATAGGTATAGGTATAAGTACTTATATCATAGAATATGCTACACAAATTACAATATCTCGTCAAATTGAATTTATAACATTTAGTTTTAATAAAATTTTAGAAGTTACAATGTCTAGTTTTATTAATAAAATAATGAAAATTTTTGATATTAATATCATGTCAAACATAATAATAGGTATGTAATCATACAATATGTCAACTTAAATAAATCTAGGTACTGTCACTTTAGCTGTATAGGGGCTAAAATAAAAATCGCACCTGTGCATAGCAGTCGAACTTTACCAGCTCTCGTGGTCTTATTTCGCATTTCTAGGTAATACAGATCGAGTTAACGATTTATTATCTCTATAATGTTAAATGGAATGGAATAATTTACTATTGAGTATAATTAAAGTTTATTATTGTTATTTCCTTATGTCCCTAGGCGAGTTAAAAATTAAGTGCGGTACGTAAGTTGTGAGATTTGCTTGATTTTGAATGTGGGTTAATTTTAGTCAGATTTTAATTGTATTAATTGTTTACCATGAAGAGTATAAATATATCTATAGATAGATTTTATAACCAATCTTGTATAAAATATACAAGTAAGACGAAAGTAAGAGTGAAGAAATAATAGAATAGAAAGAATAAAGAGAAAGAAGAAGAAAGAATAAAAGAAGAAGATAAGGAAATAAAAAGAGAATAATAAGACAACAATACGTTTCTGAAAGTGAACTTTCTTAACGTGGGTTTTTGAAATTATTTTACAAACACATTGGATTCAACTAAAATATATACTGATTGATGCCATTACATTGCTTGGTAAGATTTTAATCATTCAAAATATCATGCTCTGATATCTCATTAATTTGGTCCTAACCTGAACTATATAATTCACAAATCAAAAAGTAAATAACACAACAAGAATAATTCGCACGACATGTTTAAGTCGCATTTTAATTATGCTTATTAACAATTAAAGTCAATGTTCAAATGTGGGTCAAGTCGGTTAAAATGAATAAATCAAGTATGCCATGATCTCATGAGTGCTACGAATAATTAGTAGTAGTAGTAGTAGTATGGAAACGTAACTGTGCCAAAACATAACTCTACGCATGAAATAAATAAATAAATATGATCAACCGCCGCCGCTACAGTTGAGTTGTTGGACGAAGCTTTATCCTTGCGCAACCAACTGACATAAAAGGGTACAGATTTCAAGTTTTTTTTTGATAACGTGGCATCTCTTTATTTACAATAATACAATATAAAAACAAGGAAAGAAAAACTAAACATACAAAAAAAGGGGCACTTAGAAAATCTTTAGAAAAGCCTAAAGATAATTTAAGTGCTCCAGCCCACTACCAGAGGGCAGCGTGCCCAGCATACTGGCCGCATACCACGCTGGATGGCAATGCTGATACGTTGAGCCTGAAAAAGGCCAGCATTTCGGTTATGCGTCGCGTCAACCAAGCGCTCCGAGTGGTTTTGGAAAATAGTATAGTTTTAGTTAGATTATGTATCAAATTAAAACTGCGACCATTCGGAAATTTCCGGTATTGTAACCAATCACGAGCAAGCATTGTGTGCGAGTGGGTGTGGGAGAGAGATGAAAGTGGAAGTATTTTCGACGTGACTTTTGTAAAGAGTTACAATTATATAAATCTAGTATTCGTAGCATGAGTGGGATAAATTACTATATCACCAGATGCATGTGTTATGCGTTTTATTCCCATGTGTATAAGGACCTTTTTGCAATAATTTAAGAACTAATTAAATTTGTAATCATAAGGCCATTCTTGTCATTAGGTAGCAAGGATTATTATATTAGCAGATGTATTAGGACTTTGTCAAAATAATTGTTTTAATGATTTTGATATGTTTCAATAGATTTGTTTGAAGCGTTTATTATGAAAAGGAACTTAAGAGCAGATACAGTGATATTTGATAAATACAATTGTTACAATGTTAGTTTGATCGATGTTACTGCAAGATCGATTAATTAATAGTATGGTAGGTACATGAATAATGTATTTTTAAAATATAAAAAAGCTCTTGACTTTTTAATAATCAACTCTTTACTATGTAACCTTATCTTAGTACATAAACTTACTTCCCTTGGGGCGGCTTGATAAACTCTCGAAACCAAAGTTGGCCACTCTCATTCGGTAAAAACAGAAATACATAAATCGTAATAATGTCATTTTGGGCGCTTCCGTGGGTCGGAGGACACGTTAAATTATAGGTCCCGGCTGTTTGTCTAGTACGGCAGTAATTAAACCGTGTCAGAGGCCCTTTGGACGCGGACACGGGACGGCTTGAAAAACTCTCGACACCAGAGTTGGCCACTCTCATTCGATAAGAATAAGTATATAAATAGGTACATAAATAACGACCAATTTGAATAGTTCAAAAATCTTAATTGGTGAAGTCGACTAAATAACATGTTAACAATCAATTTTCTAACCAACTATTATGTTGAAAACTAATCGAAAAGCCATAAAGAATGCGATAAAATTACAAAAGAAATCATAAAATGATTAAAATTTCTAATCGGCCCAATTACGTGAATTTATAGTCTTAACTCTAAGGATCGGCGCATGAGAGCTTATTAAGAATACTTCAAATGTAATATTCCGACGTTTTTTGGTTCATTTATAAATTTTATAATAATATGAGCAATTGAAATTATTGGGATAATTTGGAACGGCCTTAGATTTTGTTCTTGGGATCTATATTATGACTTATCTATATTATCTTGTCAATTTGCCTATAAGTTTTGCATCCAACTACAAAATACACTAACGCATAAAATAAACAACAAACTTTGACAACGATTAATATCATACATTTATCAGAAGGTTTTTAAATTAGAGTTATTGAACATTATAATGATGATGATTTACACATAGATCCATAATAGTGCATTAAAATAACAAAAGAGGAAAACACAACTCCTGTTTTGTCTCATTAAACAAAGGAAAATCTCAATTTCGAAATTCAAAAACCCCGTTCGGTTCAAATCCCCGACGCGTCACCGCTAAGGGCTCCTCTCCACGCGTCCTAACAGTCCTACACACCCCAATGCTCATAATTTGCTGACAAGAAAACAAAAAAAAATAAAAAAATGCGGCACCCGTTCTAATTAGGTCGTGGAGAGAACAGAGCGTTCGTCAGCACAATAATAATTAACACTGGCTGTAATGAAGCGTGCTATAAAAACTAATTGGAGACCCTACCAGTGGATCGGTGACGCTGCTCGTGCGAACCACTTGCGAGCCATTTCGATAATCGATCGCCTTTGTTCGATCGCCCTTCGAATAGTGGTGGTGGAAATTAGTGGGAGTTTTGGATTAAAAATGATGGAAAAGTTTGAGTTTTAATTTTTTGTATTAAAAAGAATTTGCTCAACTTATTCCGAAACATTATTTAATCGTTCATCAATTAACTACTGACTAACCAATGTGTTCACGATGTAGTGTGATAAAAAACAATTATTAATTTAGTCTGAATCAGCTAGTGATTGCTAGATTAATTTTAGTCCCTTCGTCATATTGTTATATAAAAGCGAGTCAAGATTCAAATTATTGATCAACTATATATACCTACCCTAAATATCCGAAATTGACAAACTACTTTATCACAAGGCAAAGTAAACTACAAGCTGACAAGGGTATTTTGTTGGATTGCACTCACCTAGGTATTATAATTAAGTACTAAGCATTTCAAAAATTGCAGTTGCATCGTGATTGCTTTAACCAACTCTCTACCTGGAGCCCTGTTCCCAGAAAATTATAACCCAGGGGTCTTCAAATCTAGAGAATGAATAGGTTTCTTCTAGGTAAGCCTGCTACATCTTAGACTATGATGGTGCTTAACATCAGGCAGGCTATAGTCAAACGTAAGCCTATTGAGTGTAAAAAAAAACAAGTTCCACAAATTCAAAACATTAACTCTTTGTAGTATATAGCAATAGTGTAAACTGTAGAAATAAACAACAATCTAACAAAATTAGTAAAACTACCCTCTCAAACTAGTTATAATAATTAAAAAGCTGACTCTAAACACTTAAAACAGTGCAGTTGCATCGTGATTGCATTAACCAAGTTGCAGTGTCGTAATAGTGTCTGAGTAGAGGCCGCGCCATTAAGGAGGGGAAATTAGTGCATTATTGACTGATTTCCCTTTTCGACTAGCTGATAGACGGAGCCAGGGTTGCCAGTGAAAACTGGGATGTAATGTTGCTTAATACATTCATTCGCGTTTTTTTGGAAACTTATTTTTTGGTCTGGTTTAACAGGAACAATATAATGTTGTAAAAGCTATTGTAAAATAGGATTCAAAATTAACGAATAAAAATATTGATATCTACGTAGGTTTTAGGAGCGACAACTTACAAGATTTTTTTAGCTATATGGTCACACAAAAAGTGAACTATATTAAAACGGTAAAGATCAACTATTATAATAATTATAATCTCGCCAGTTTAAAGGGAGAGTGAGTCGTTTTTAAGCACTCTTTCAAAGACCATAAGAATTGCACAAAATTTTAAAAATGATTTAACTGATTTGATTTAATTATCAGAATTCGACTGACCTGTTAGCTTAGTTGGTAGTGGCTCTGCCTGCTAATCTAGAGGTTGCGGGTTCGATTCCCGCATGTAACAAGTATTTATGTACTTAAAAAAATATTATTAAGTACTTGTGTTGAGTCTGGTCGTTTGTATGTATAATAAGTATGTATTTACAAAAGAAAAGTATATAAGTATTATATCCCTTATCTAGTACCCACGACACAAGCGTTTGCTTAGTGTGGGGCTAGATGGCGCTGTGTGCTACGTCCCGGAATATTTATTTATTTAGAAGTCTCTTGGTTTGTATTTGGCATTCATTATTCAATCCTTATTTTTGGACTTACTACACATTAGTCTGTATTAAAATAAGTTCGGTTGCACTTTACAGCTATTTTACAAGCCGCTACAGTTAGCCTAGCACCCCTTATTGCGCGGAACGGTTTTCGATTTAAAATAGCTAAGTGACTAGCTGCATTAGCACGGCCCGCCGTGGAAGCTAGTTTGGAAAACTTTACGCTATTTTCGATTCGATTCGTCGATTGCGAGGTGGGGTGGTATCATCTCTATTTTATGGCGGGTTTGAAGGAGTGGTGTTTAAGTAGATGATTTGATGGACTTTATAAATTTAAGTTTTGTTTATGTGTCCGTCTATCATACTCTTTTGGTAGGTGCTTATGTAGCAGTATTACTACTTGTATATATCAAAAAGATTTTATAACGATTTTTTTTTATTTTGGCGTCTCTTTGTTTCGGAGGCCAGGATCCACTTTAGGTCGCAGCGCCACATTAATAAGTAAGTAAATAAGTATTTTTTTACACGAGATGGTTTGCACTTGACCATAATAACGAATCAATTGTACAAAATAATTTGTATTTTAGCCACGTTATTTGTTGTTGAAATTATCTACAGATAATATAATATCTACAATAATATACTCTTATTTCAAGTAAATGATGATAAGTAATATTTTTTTGTGGTATGTGTGTAATACCAAAAAAATATTACTCATCATCATTTACTTCGTTTTATCTAAAAAGTCACCAAACAAATACCAAATCAATAATTATGTAATTAATGAAATTTCATATAAATAATACCTTATGATCGTTAGTGATACATCAGGCGTTATCAACGTATAGTATTGCATTTATCAGCGTTATAATGGAAAGGCCAATTATTTGCCCATTAGGGCATTCCCTAAGAACAAACAGTGTTTTACGGACGACCGATATCATGTTAATATTTGAAGGTAAAAGTTTTTGTGTTGGTATAAGGTAGAGTATTTTTGCTAAGCTCAAAACAATCCATCAATTTAATAAAATATATAGGCTACTCATATTGATATACTTTTAAATGTAAACCTACTCCATGTAAAAGTACCATGAATTACTTGTCAATACAAGTTACAAGGTTTACATTTAAAATTAAGTAAATCAATATAAGTAGTCTATATATTTTATTAAATTGAGTAATGATTATTGTACCTACTTTCGCTTGGCGATCAGTCTTCGATAGAGGGAGCAAAATTTACATTTTGGTCTGGGGGAGCTCTCGAAGGTTGGAGAGTACCTTAAAGCTATTTGTACATAAAATATTTATGTTATTGCTCTTTTGAATCACTCTTTGAAGCAAGTAATATTTTTTTTATTATATACTAGCAAATTTTTCGTCACAATATCATTTTTAACTAATAAACACTAGCCCAAGTAAGTACATAAGCTCATCACTAAAAGAAGCGTCATTAAAACCTCATACCAAAAGAAACATAAGCCACAATTAGCTGCAATTAAAATAATGGCTGTCACACCTATGATATGATTATAGTACAAATTCTATGTTTTGGTCCCCGTGCTACTGTGCCTTTATAATTAGGGCTAATCAAAAAAAGTTAATTCACGGTAATGGTAGGTAATAGTTGGGGATAGGGATGGGATTTTTTTTTGACATGTAATAAAATACTTATTTGTTTAATCAAATAATTAAACAGAAACAAAAACAGTGAACTAAATATCAAGGAATACGTTTTCGTCAAAGACATATTATACAGTATTATCACTGTAATTTATATAAGAGCAGGCTTAACTGATGATGTCTTGAATAGCACATTAAAGTGTCTGAGTAAGTGTTTAAGTGTATAAGAGTATATTTTACCTCGAAATGTACTAGGGTAACGGCTAAAACTATACAAAATAACCTCAGCACTTAAATATAAAGTGAATTGAAAACCACATACATACCTACAAAACATTTTTAGAACAAATTGACACTTTTATGAACATTTATGTAACATTATAAAAACATCAACTCCCCCATCCCTAGCAAAGTTTTTAACGCGGTCTCCTGATATGTTGATAATGAATACTAATTACACAATGCCGTACTGTTTGTTTGTTGCGACGTTTTTATTGTAGGTTTGACGTATCAAGAAGGCAATAATTAAGCATGTATGGAAGTACCGCCGTGACATACAACATGGTTAAGTAACTTGTAACAGTCACGCTTCCCTTACTTGACAAGCTTTGTGATATTTGTATGGAAATATTACATCAAATATTATGTTTAGTTATACATTTGTATATTAATAATTAGTTCAAATGATAGAACACAATTTAGTTAATGCGGAAGAAAAGTTTTTTTTCTATGCTATTAATCTATTCTATTCAATCTGCAAGATTTCAATGTGGTCTTGGACTATGGTCTGTAAACCTACTTTTCCTTTGAGGATTTATAAATACTTGACACAACAAGGCTGATAGTAAAATTAATAATTATTTTTGTATTCCTATTAAATTTTCTTTAGTAATTCATGAATTCATAACAATAAAACAAAAAATAAATGACTATTTCGGTTTCTCCTCAAGTATAATTTCGCGTGTGTTGTTTACGCGTTTCGGGTGTAATGACATCCATCCTCAGAACGTACATTCTGGGACCGCTGCAGCGTGTAGACCAGTCAGGCTGTTAGTAGAAACCGTAATAGTTACATATTGATAATAATGTCTCAAGATAGATTTAATATAAAAACATGAATGTATGGGTCCATCTAAATTAGTCCGTACTATAGCCGAACCTTAAGTATCGGTAACGTAAACAGAGCTCCGTTAATATTTAAAGTAAGTATCGCTTTCACGGCACAACACTATAGTTACCTATTTGCATTACTGGACTCGCTAGAACTTTATTAATTTTATTGATTCAATGAATGGTTTCGTTTTCCTTTTCGGTTGCTTACTTTCTAGCCATAAATTATGTACGTATTCTATTTTATAGAAATATCTCCAGAGACTTCAGATAACAGAGAGCTTTTTTTAATATTCTTAGTACTTGGGCAAGATAAACGCAATGTACTGAACATGACATAAGACGGAGGAGGCTTATGTCCAGTATAGTCAATTAAAGAATATGATTACGATTTATACATTATATATTCATGTGACATGTTACCAGTTCTTAAAAGTTTAATTTCTAGCTTTTTTTTGAAATGTACAACAAAAAAGTATTTTTTAAAATGAAGTAGGTAGCTCTCAAAGACTAAACTTAATGCAAACGTGTACATATAAATAGTGCTAAAAATGCTGATTAATTATGAAAGAAGTAACAAAACGATGCTAATCTACTTTGTAGTCTTAAAAAGTACTCACACGAGGGTCATTGTAAATATCTTGCTTGTCACTTCGCATCGCATGACTTTCTTTGTTCAATTTGCTCAACAAATTGTGTCCATTAATTAGAGAAATAGAAAATAAAACATAACCTTCGGACAGTAATGTTCACTGAAGCGACTTTATTGAGGACGTTTTAGAACTCTGTCATAGTTAGTTTGAAAGTTCGTGTAAGTTTCGTGAAAGTTTACTTGTTTGAGGTTTTTGGATTGTTGTTTTGTGTTTTATAATGTTTTGAGTATCATGATAAAGAAAATCAAGAGATGTGAATAACTTTTAAAGGGAGATTAAGGACAGCTGTTTTAATAGTGATTAAAATTAAAATAATTCATTTAACATAACAAAAAAATACAGGAACATGGCCAAAACGAATATAAATATTTATTACTCTAATCGTTTTTCTTAATCTTGCAAGTTTTTCAGAAAACATGTTTTTTTTTAAATGTCATGTAAAACAAGTTATCAAGAATTAAATCCTAGTGATAAAAATAGAACAACTACTTAGTACTATCTTTAACTACGACATAATCCTACCTTCACTTCCATATTTTCATTGCCACAACACCTAAACAAGCAAACAACAGCTTTTCTTCACAACCCTATAACTTTAACATCTTACTAATTTCTTTACAATTCCTTCACAACTTCACAAGAAACTTACTACGACACAGTACTAAAAACTCTTCCAACTTTTCCAAGAAGTTCACTTCGATATGGTTCTAAAAGGTCGTAACTAAGCTAGCAGTAGTTGACTTTAGCATCTAATGGAGTTGAGTAATAACGCCATTATCATTAGTAGTAATTGCCTCCAGTTGTATGTAACAAGTAAGCAAATGCGACTTTTTGAAATACTTTTTTTTCGCGGAGGGTGCTGGCTGTTGAACTCATGTGAAAGGGTCGTGAGTCGCGACGTCACGTGGGGACAATGATTTGAATGCAGTTTAGTGAAATTATTCTTGATTTTTTGTGTATATAGGTTATTTATAGGTAAAAACGGTATGGTTAAGTTTGGAGTCAACGTCTACTAAGTCTAAGTTCTATGAACTAATCAATCTAAAGCTACCTAGTTAATTAAACATCAGCAAAACTAGCATACATATTACCCTTTTGTACATTGACTTCAAATGTAAAAATTGTAGTGGAAAAAAAAAACAATTCAAATTTGTTCTTTTGTTTTCATAGGTAAGTAGATAAATTCGTAGCATTACCATTGTCAAAAATATAATTGTACAATTTATGTGTCAGTCATATAATATATTTGGTACTTCTAATAAATTTTAAAGCCCTTTTATATCATCACTTAAACACCTCTCAACACATAGCCAAATCTCAATAGCGCATCTACTTTTTCCCAATTCACTAATCTTGTGTCAAAAAAAGGAAACCGTAGAGATCAACAAGAGGACCACTCGCCTCAATAATATCCCAGAGTGACGTAATTTAGGGGGGAACCACCGGAGGGGGGAGCCATTGGACGTATTTACCATACGTGGGCCTACTATTTTTTCGCGGTTTTTTTCGTCGCGTTTTTACGCCATTTTCCATTGCCCGGTGGGTGTCCGGCCCAGCCCACTAGCTTTCTTTTTTATTCCATTTTTAAATCAGTAAATTGCATATTTGAAAAACTACTGCTACGGGTCGGGATTTGAGTCCGGGGGTCGATGCTGCGCCGCGCAGATTCGGATTTCAAAATGTTTACAATTTTGTTCCTGGACCAACGACTTCTGTTATTTTAAATAAATTATCCTTGACATACAGAGTACGTTACATAATTAAGCGGCTACAACACGTATTTGAAACGATGTAATTTAAATCAACTAATTATTTAAAAAAAAACTATCCCAAACAGTTCTTATTCAAGCAATAATTGTGAACAAAAATCTATTATTTCGTAATTTAAAAAATAATTCTACATTCTAACCCTTGAATCTCACAGCACGCCCTCTCGCGGTGCATGGCCACTCGACTTGCTCCCATTCATTTATTCGATTGTAAATTTTTCGATTATAATTATTCGATTTTTGAATATTCAATTGTCGTTGTAATGACTAGTGAAGATGCAATCAGCACACACATTGAGAATCGCGATTCTTTTGTTAGGAAAACAATAGAGTATCGATTTTTCGAAAACAAATAGATGCATTATACTTAATTCAGTTTTCATTTCAGTACATCAAATTGTGTGTGCATTTTTTTTACATAGATTTTCTTTACTATTTTATTTCTAGTGTCGATATTGCTTTGTTTCATTTTTAATGTTAATATTTTTATTTGCATTTTGTTTGTACCTACTATATTTACGAACAATAGTATAACTTATAAATTAGACCGTTACTCACTCAATTTCTTAGCAAACTTTCCTACAAAATTAAAAATTAATTGCCAATTTATTCTTAATCGAACAATTAAAATTCTAAAACGTCAAAATCAGCCAAACAAACTAGATCATCGAACTCGATCACGTCTCTAATCGATTTACAGAGCGATAAATGAAAGGTAATTGAAAGGAAATTACGCAATAAATGGGGGGTTATTATTGAATTTAATGTTAAATTAATCGTGGAGGGGGGCTCTGGGCCATCTGTCGTACGAGATGCTTCGATTCGATTATTTTGTTATTAACTCGAGTGGCTTTGTGAACGGTGAGTGGAGTTTTGAGTGTTTTTGAGATACATACATAATGTACATGTAGTGGCCGAATTATAAATTAGTATGTGAGCATAGTTTTTTTTTTTATATTTGAATTGTCTCAAAAATAAACTGCATTCTGGTAGTGGATAGCACTTGGGTTATCTATATACATAGGTTAGGTTCCGTAAGTAAGTGATTATTTTAAGTTAATTTTTTTCATTCTTATTATTCAAAGCTTTATGAGTTCAATATCACCATCAAGCAAGCTAGTTATAGCATATGCGTTGCATTCTTTCGTATATCAATGTCTTGTCAAATCTTTGATGATTTGTTTATCGTTAATGGCATGGGTCGCTATAAAATTATTAAAATCTCACGTTTTGTAGTATAATTAAGATAAACTTATGATCGATAACAACCAATAAGCTATTAATAAATTAACCACTAAAATAATCAAGATTTTTTCTACATTAGCATAATAACAAAAATGTCTCTATAACAACATCGTACAACAATAACGTACAATGGTTAATTCATTAACCAATATTATTTATTTTCATTTCTAACAAAACTTCATTTTCAAATATTAAAAAAAAATATTTTAAAAAAAATTAATAATATTATTTAATAATAAAATAACAATAATTTTAAATAATAATAATAATATTTAATTAAATTATTAAATATTATTATGACAAAAAACAATGATTAATCATCGTCTTTTGCCTGATAGATACTGCTTTAGCCTAAGAAGTAGCACGATAGCCTAGAAAAAACTTAATTGCTCTAGATTTGAATGCCCCTAGGTTGTACCCGTAATACTCAGGAAAAGAGCCCCGGTAGAGAATGCCAAAGTTTCGTTGTCTTTGCTATGTGTAAAGAGTGCCATAGATTCTCTGATCTTGCTGGGAACTTCTAAATAAATATGCATTATCAGTTAGCTAAACATGTATCGGCAGACGAAGTGGTGTCTATCATTAGGCACAAGGTCGCGCGGCCTCATCCCCACAATGTATTCCGCACAACGGGCGACTTGACGCCCGACATCCCGCACACACGCGACAGAAGCGAGCCTGCATAATACATCGATGTGCGCGTCGCTGTACGTTGGACTTTAATTATATATCTGCTACAATTTCGCCTTTTTTTCGAGTATTTTTCACATTTCCTCCCCCCACGACACCCCTTTTCGCCCACTGCCGAACGGCCGCGGAAAAAATCGTGCGTGTGTGTATCGAACTCATATCGATGTTGGAAGTGTGCGGCCGCGCCGCGCCGGCCGTCTTCGCAGCGTCGCAAGAACAGCGCATAATGAATAGGAAAATTGTCGTCATAAAAATACACTTTTAATGCAATTAAACTCGTAGAACACGCCAAGAGCCCGATAAGCCGCGCTCAACTTTTCCTGTAACAGGCTGTTATTTCACGATTTAAAATCGGTTCTCAACCCGTTAATGACGCGAGGTACAAGTGCAGATCGGCGGCTCCGTTCGGCCGCGGACCAATCTATTTAATAACCCCCGGCGGTGACACCCCGGCCGGCGGCCATCGCCAATTTCCACCCTGTCCCGCGCCCCCTAGCACCCGCTCTGAAAAAAATCCGGAGCGTTTTAAAATTAATGAGTAAAAATGTACACATACATCGACGGGGACAATAGCACGCGTGTGTGCGTCACATACTGACCGCGTCTCCTGTCTTGCCCCGTCCTGTGGCAAGCTGCTCCGCGAGCGCCTCACACGGAATCCTTGATCGTCCGCCGCTTCCATTAGCTCCAACTATCCGAGGAAAAAATGAAGTACAAATTGAAATTTGGCCGGTTCGGCGCTAATTCCGAGCTGGCGGCCGACTCAGTTAGATAACATTTGTAGAGCGCGGGGTGACACCCCTACGCAACGCCGTTTTTATTTTGGCCGGCCCTTGCCCCCACACCCCCTTCGCTCGTCCAACTTCATCTGAATAATTACTGATTTTTTCCGTGTACCGCTGATTATTCCGAATGTTACTTGTTGATGATAATTTTTTTCCAACTTTTTTCATTAGCTGGCAGGTGGATTGTGATTTCGATTGTTTTTTTTTTATTCCTTTTATACTGTCAGTCAGGATTACGCGTGTACCTGCCGGAATTCTATATGAGGACAAATATACATTTGAACATTTAGACTAAAAAGTATATAGATTGTCTAAAAGCACTCGTGTGTTACTCGTGTCTAGTTTACGTTTCCTATCTATTAAATATTTAACATTCTACTGTAAAAGAAGCGTCGTTAAAGTCCACTATGGTATTCATCATATCGTTTATAGTATAAAGCAAAACCTTCGTAAGTTTATGTGACATACAAGATAAACTATATAAAACTATTTTTAAAACAAAATATATTTTTCTCTACTAAGACAACTCTTTAAAAAGCTAATTAAGTTACTCATCGCTTCTTAAAAGCTTCGCTAAATAGGGAAGCGGACGAAGTCTGAAAACAAAAACTTTAATTATCATGCTTATTCGACAAGTGACAAGTCGTGCCGTTCAGATCGCTTTGGCAAGGATTTCGGTGGTGCCACCCACCCTCCCTAAAGGGGCCGCATTTTTTTCCCGCCACCACCAAAGGGGTTGATTTTTTAAACTGATGACGCGCTTTCATTCGCGCTCTGCAACTTGCCGCGGCTGTATGTGTTGCGCTCGCTCGCTGATAAATAAATAAAAAAGAGTAGAAAAGAAAAAAAACCTCTCGCGCTTTGTCGATAGTGCGCCGCGATTCTTTTTCCCGCGCGATATCTACGCATCCGCTCTAAATTTTAACTTTTTTTCTATTTTTCTTTCCGGCCGGTACAACTTTTTCCTCGTGCTAAACAAGCGAGCATCGCTGTGTTACTGAAGGACCGCTTAGCTATATTCGAGCGGACATTTTTATTGGGCGGCTAACTTGGGAAGTTAGCACAAGTTTCGCCAAGTTGCCGCGTCGGAAGAACATTCATCGAATTTTTCAAGTTGCGGCATGATAAAAATATTGAAAGTGAAGTAAAGTGGATTCATTAGGCGTGGAGAGAATGACATTGTCCTTTGTAAGTACCTATGTTTAATGGTGCAAGTTCATTTTTTTTTGACGATGGAAAAAGACCTGACGGTATGACTCTTGTGCCCTGGAAGTTGGGTCGGCCCCTTGTGTGGGACGCAACTTGCGTCGACACATTGGCGCCGTCTCATCTGTCTTTGACACGGTGTCGGGCTGGAGCGGCGGCTATTATTGCCGAGCATCACAAGAGACGCAAATATGCTAACCTCGGCCGAGGTTACATATTTGAGCCTTTTGGAGTCGAGACTTTGGGGCCGTGGGGTCCGGGAGCCAATACTATTTTCCAAAACCTCTCGGAGCGCTTGGTTGACGCGACGCATGACCAAATTGCTGGCCTTTTTTCTGGCTCAACGTATCAGCATTGCAATCAAGAGTGGTAATGCGGCCAGTATGCTGGGCACGCTGCCCTCTGGTAGTGGACTGGAGCACTTAGATTATCTTTAGGCTTTTCTAAAGATTTTCTAAGTGCCCCTATTTGTAGTAGTTAGAAGTAGTATGTTTAGTTTTTCTTCCCTTGTTTTTATATTTTATTATTGTAAATAAAGTTTCTTTTTTTCAAAAGTTCATTTTTATGTTTCTGGAAAGTGTCACAAAGACGCTACGCTTTCGTAGAAGATGCTACAATCGTAGTGAGTCTACGAATTCGTAGCGCTTGTCTATAGAAAGACTTTTTTTTCAATATTAACTATCTATAACAGAATTTGAAATCTTTTGAGGAAATTGTGTATAAATTATTTCAATACCATTTTTTTTTTTTTTTTAACTTGAACGGGTTTGCACTTGACCATAGTTTACCTGATAGCAGGCAAAGGCTATGGCCTAAGATGGAGCGTGCTTACCCGAAAAGAACCGATTCACTCTCGCTTTGAAGATCGCTGGAATTAATATCAAATCATAATCACCTACAGAAACAATTCAATTATCAAAAATTGTACAGTCATCAGTCTTTCAACGTTCTCGATTTGATTGCAAAATTAATTGAAAGTCTTAATTTAAATTTGCGTGCTAAAATTACCGCTGACTGCCTATAAGAACTATTCAAGGAGTTTCCTTTCAATAATTTTTAATAGCTTTTAATCATTAAACCGACCTCCTTATTCATTTTTATTATCATCAATTATGATTAATGAGATGTAAGGAGAAGAATAGATATAAACCGACGCACAATCAAAATAACTGTGAAAAGATGACTTTCGCAATTATTTTTTAATTTCCGAATAATTAAAATTATTATCTTAAGCAGGTACATAATGGTGTGGTACATTATTTATACCACACAGCAATTTGGGGTTAATTAACATTTTTGAGATAAGTCTTTTATCTTATTTGTGTGTTTATTAATTTAAATACTGGTTAATGTGTAGATAACAATACATTCTGGTACATATTTAAACATGTCATTGACATTTGGTTATACATTAATCTCATGAATAAACGCATAACTTAGAAAAAGAGCTAAATTAATTAACAAATTAAATTAAACAATCAACCGAAACCTTTTATATTTAAAAATATGTGATTTACATGTGATTTTTCCAATTACATAGTTTACTTGACCTGAACCATTATACTAATACGTATCTTACGGTAAAAGTATTACATTACGTACTTACCATGTTATTTATAAACCTGAAAAGTCTGATTTTATTTGCTCGCTCTTTTATCTTTGTCTTTGTTTTTTTTTTGAAAATGAGAGAAAAGTACAAAAATGGATGAATTAATTTGTCTAGTTAATTCATAATGATTAGATTTATAAGTAGGAAAGTAACTGCCGTTATTTAATTGAAAAACAGTGATTTCTCGATTGCTCATTCAAACTTTGTTTTATCTTTTACATGCGTTGTCAACCACCAATGAAAGAAAAATGCCTATTTTTGTCAACAAAAGAAATCAGTGTCACTAGTATATTCATCTTTCAGAACTAATATAAAAATAACACAAAAACACACACACACACTTGGAAGAAATAAGACCGGCTCCGCTTACACTGAATTAACACACCAATACCACAATTAAATACGATAACTCGCTCTTTTTTGTTATTTATAAATTTAACTATTGGGTATTTATACATTTTGTTTATAAATATACAACGGTTAACGACACCTTTATTTCATGGTACAACTCAACTTATAGCTGCATTTTAAATTAAGTAAGTTAAGAGCAGCATGTGCGAAAAATTGTAATCTCTACTGCCGAGACAATTTAACCCACCCGAAAGACCCCCTAATACATTTAATATCAGCAGTTCAATGACGGACAGCCGGTCCTACTATCTATCATATTATCCCATATAATGGTTAAATGTGTGCTGGAAATGTTGTAATTTATAAAATAACTAGTGGGTGCTCGCGGCTTCGCTCGCAGAAGTAAAACTTACACCCCCTATTTCACCCCTTTAAAAGTGGTATTTCCAAAAATCCTTTCTTAGCGGATGCCTACGTCATAATATCTACCTTCATTCCAAATTTCAGCCCAATCCGTCCAGTGGTTTGGGCTGTGCGTTGATAGATCACTATGTCATGACTGACATAGTGATCTATCAGTCAGTCACCTTTGAGTTTTATATATTTATATTGTTCTATATTGGTCCATATAAATGTTTATATAACATTGAATGTATTAAATATGTTTGTAACATGTGTGTTGTTGCCAGCAGGCGGAGTCGGA